>JAZDUH010000444.1:0-600000 GCA_036419115.1 Scarus forsteni
TTTTCTAATGAACTGTTTCTTAGGCATCTGTTTTTTCTTCTAAATTCTCTTTATACAACTTTAATCTGTAAAAGCCTCCCACAGACTGGTGTTAAAATTAGCACTGAGCTATAAACACTTACAGCAGTGCATCTGTGTATATTTAAATATCACAACATCAGTGTTACTGCATGTTCATACCAAATAAACAATAAATAAAATAATCAAACTTTCTACAATAGGGATAAGACTTGACACCAGTGTCATTAATGATTCTGCTTATTGCTGCAGTTCTTTCATTCATTGGCTCCCGTTTTGGTGCTTTATAGTTTATTTTTAATTATTTGTTTCTACTGTTTTGAACTTTTTTTTTAGAAATAAATGAAACATCAATTTTAGTGTTTATACCTGCTTAATTTTATCCGTTGTTTTGTTTTTGTCTGCGCTGTTTTGGTGTTTTGTCCATTTAAATTCAAATTTATTGTCATTCTGTTAATCCAATACATCAACAGAAAGAGAAGGTGTTTCTCCAGGATCACATTAAATCACATTCATTACCTTTGTGTGTTTCTCTGTTAGCAACATAACTCAAAAAGTTATGCACGGATTTTGACGAAATTTGCAGGAAATGTCCGAATTGGGACAAGGGACAAATGATTAGATTTTGGGAGTGATCTGGATCACCGTCTGGATCCAGGAAGTTTTTAAATGATTCTTCAACATTGGGAGATAGGGCCATTTTCGGGATTGTGCATATTCGTATGTTTTCATGGTTAAAGAATCTAAATATTTAGATGACATAAAGGTAGGACTAATATTTATGGTGAAAATCACAATATGGATGAGGTCTGTGGTGCTGGCGGAGGTCTGTGCTCTAGTTAAAATAAATAAAATATAAATACATTTAAATTAATAATAATAATGATAATAATAATGCAAAATTAAATTAAAAATAGTTCGACACAGTTGCGGAGATTTAAGGCCCTGATGTGTCACAGCTGGACAGCTTCTATATTTCTGCACAGCACTTTGTTTGCTTTTGTTGTTTCAAAATGCTTTATAAATAAAGTTGAGTTGAGTTCTTTATTCCTGCTGATTTTCAGCATGGAAAAGAGTCCGACTACAGAGGTTTTTTCAGCAGCAAAGACTGTCAAACACGCGAAACTTTAATATCCACAGCTGTGAAATTTGTGATTCACTGACTTAGATGAGCAAGTATCCATTCATAAATAATTAAGACATCATTCTGACCTCGTCTGCCTGCTGTCCTCATGAGTTTTGACTTTGTCGTTTTTGCTGACTGCCTCAAATTAGACTGTGGCATCACTATTTTGTCAAGCATACAGAACAAATTTATGGAATTGATAAGGGAGTTGTTAAAGAAAAAGACTCAGATCGATTCCTTGAGTTGTTATTGATTCCCATCCCTGCTATGGTCATTTATAAACAATGAAAAGCAAACATCAATAACTACGAGCAGTCGTCTATTAGTCTGACTATTACTACATAATACAGGACAATAATCAGCATCAGAGGGCGTACCTGTAGCTCACAGGTAGACTGTGTGAGACCGCCATGTTCTCCTGAAGAGTCTTCACCACACGAACACTCAGCTGATCCAGACTCTCCCCTGAACCATGACAGGATAAACAGAACAACTGTAAATGATTTTAAAGTTTGATTAATTTGATTTATGTCACTTGTACTGGCAGAGCTGGATGGTGATTGGCTGACCTACCTGAGGGGGCGGAGCCAGAGGGCAGCGGATGAAGGTGTTCAGAGATGAAGGTGAAGGTGTCCTTTAACCAGACGGTCTCCTGCAGAAAGAGCTTGAAGTTAATATTTTAATTAATAAAAACATTTTTACAAAGTCGACCGTGACGTTCTCTGTTTATTTTTCTGTTAAAAATATGACCTTAAATCAAGATGGTGCTTATCAAGCAGGTGTCCGAATTATCTGATTTACATAATAATGATATTAAAGCTTGTTTGGGGGATAGTGACAAACATTTTTATGCCTTAAAAGTATAAATTAATATAGCTCTGACATGGAGATCTGACCACTGGTCCATATCAAACAGTTCTGATCTACAGCAAACCATTAAACATCTGTCTGATCACTTATTTCACTCTTTTTTTATCAATAATTTTACTAAACTCAACCTTGTAGAGCAAACAGCTGAGCCGATTTTACCATCAAACCTCCACAGACATAAAACAGAGTTCGTTTGTCTCCATTATTTATAATTCATTAATAACAAAGCTGAAATATCTAGAATTAGCACATTTTCGAATGAGCTTTGGTTAGACGTTAATCCACTTCAGTGTAACTTCACTGACAGCCTCACTGCAGGGTCCGAGCTGCTCCAAAAACCGCGACAGGGGCTCCATTATCCCGGGTTAGAGGGGTTATCCCGGGTTAATAAACCCGCTATAGTCGATCTGCTCCCGCAAAACGCCTTCAAACCTTCGGACCAAACTTCCTGCAGAACTACGGTGTCCTGGGAGGCTCAATACGGCGCGGAGTTCTGGTGCAGGGACCCACAGGTTTGACACGCCGCCCAGCGGAGGCGGGAGGAGCTGCTGCGATGAAATACTTCACTTAATAAAAAAGATCCGGTAAAACCTGGTCTGATTTAACCAGTTTTTATAAATTCATGAAGTGTTTAAATGTTTACCTATCCTACATAAACAAAAAATTAAGATCAGTACTTCACGTTCATGGAAACAAATCTGTACAGTGTTTTGATGTTTCACAAAAATTACCAAAAACAAAGAAGAGCAGCACCTTACGTTTATTTAGGTCCATACAGTGTTCTGTTTGTTTATATAAATCAATATAATCAAAGAGAACACCTCACATTCAAATAAATAAATCTAAAAAAGTGTTCTGTTTGTTTACATAAACAAAAATAAATACAAAAGAAGAGAAGCACTTCACATTTATAAATATAAATCTATAAATTGTTCTGTTTGTTAACATAAACAAAGCAAAGAAGAGAAGCACCTCACATTCAAATAGGCCTAAACAAATCTGTAAATTGTTTCAATGGTTGTTTACATCAATAAAAACAAAGAATGGAAACACCGAGCTCATATAAACAAATACATCAAGTGTTTTAATGCTGTTCGCATAAATAAACAAAATCACATAAGCAGCACCTCACATTCATATAACCAAATCTATAAAGTGTTTGAATGTTTACAAAATAAACCAACAAACTGAGAGAAGCATCCATGTTCATGTAAACAAATATACAGTGTTTAAATATTTGTTTACATAAATAAAGAAAAACCAATGCAGAGTAGCACCTCAAGTTCATAAAACAAATGTAAAAAATGTTTGTCTTTTTACATCAACAACAAATAAAGAGAAGCACTTCACATTCATATAAGTAAATGTTTGTTTACAAAATAAACTAACAAACAAGCAAACCCAGAGCAGCAACATTTAATAAATCTTCTTTCAACTCAGATGATATCAAAGGTTGATTTAATGGTTGATTAATTAGTACAGGGACTTACTGGGAGTTATTGTCTGGTGTTTATAGGATGGTCAAAACAAGAGGAAATATCCAGTGTGCAGTAGTTCTCTGGGGGTAGATGATAGAAGGAAAAAAAAGACCCCAAATACAAATTTTTGCAACCATTTCTGAACACACATCAAGCTTAAAATAGATGGTCTAAAGCAGCAGGAGACCACACCAAGTGCCACTCCTGTCAGATAAGAACAGGAAACTGTTCAAGGTCTCAAAAACTGGACCACAAAGGATTTTAAAAAAGTGTCTCCTGGTGTGATGAGTCTGGATCTCTGCTCCACATTCAGAGTTTGGTGTGATCCATCCTGCCTTGGATCAGCGGTTCAGGCTGCTGCTGGTGGTCCCTCAGTCCCACCTGAGCATGGTTCAAACCCCACAGCCGACACAGCCGACACACATCATGGATGTTCAACATCTCTGCTGAATCTATGACACAAAGAATTCATCCTTGTCCAAATACTGTTTTAAAATCATCATTTCTACTTTTTCTCCAGCATAAATCTTGTAAAACCCTCCAGCAGCTGCTCAAAATCAAAAATACTCAATCAATTTCAGGATTTTACTCTTTTAGTACCAGTTTGTGACATGATTTCCCTGTTTTATGTAATTCATTTGTCATATTTTGTGTTTTATTATCAACAAACAAGTGGTATCTCCTATATTCAAACTGGTATTTGAAAGGTTAAAATCCTATATTAAATATTTGGTTGTTTTGAGCAGAGAGGAAGTGTCCTAACAGAATTATGCAGGGAAAGGCTGAAAAATGATAGACTATGTGATGATTTTATAGTAGTTGTGTGTGTGCATTTGTGGCTTGAGGAGGGTGCAAAACTGTCAGTAGTGTATGATAGACAAATAAGAATAATTAAAATAAATGTTGAAAAGAAAAATGTCTTGCAGAAATCCATGCCGTAGACTGTAGCACAGCCAAGATAATTATCAAATTTTGAAAAGAAAGTGTACACCGATGACAGAGGGGTCCTATCTTGTGCAGGAAGGGTGTCCCTAATAAAGTGGCCCCAGAATATTTTGTTTTTACACATAAAATCCATCTTTTATGTGCTGTTTCTGGAAGTCCTGCAGCAGGGTTGACCTGTTTCAGAGTGTGAAAGTCTTCAGGAATAATCAGAGGGTTATTGTGAGAAGTGATGCCACACAAACACAAAAACACACACAATGACACACACAATAAAAGAAACATGGCCCCACAGCTGCGGACACACTCCCACAATGACAGAGCTGCAAACTCTGATTCATCACAAGTGATGTGCAGGGAAAAATGTTTTAATCTTTATTTTGATTATTCTAGAAACGAACCGTGTCGTTTAATCAAATAAAACCAAACAAACACCAATGCTATAATGAAAATAAATACCACCAAAAATTTCTACAATCTCCATCTTCTTTCCTTTCGTTACTGCTGTTTGGCCCTTCCTCCCCCTCTTTCCTGATTGGCTGCTTCATTTGACAGCCTTCACATTTGACCAATCAGATCACAGAATGCCGCTACGCTCCACCCTGTTGTGAGTGTAGAATTCCCGCCCTTGTGGCGTTGTTTGGTAGGCGGCGCCAGCTTTGACTTGCGTCCGCGTTATCCAATCACGGTGGTGTATTTAGAGAGGCTCCGCCCAGGCCGGCCGTCCTTCTTCCCGCCCTCTGAATAGAAATGACCAACGGGGGCGTTGCTGGGGGGCGGTGCCGCGCTCGAGCTCGACCCAGTTTGAAAGTGAAGCAGCGTCTCCAGTCTGCGCTGGTACCCCAAACATCTCCCTGAACCCGAGAAAAAAACGACAAAACCCGAGAAATCACCCGAGAACCAGACCCAGAGCCAGCTCCATCTCGTAGCCGGCCTCCTTAGCTGTGAGTACCCCCTCCAGCCGCTCCCTGACCCGGGTTCCATTTCTCTTCTGTCCCGGTGAATGAGCCGCCGGTTTAAACGTTTCTCTCCATAATTTAGCTCATAAAGCAGCATAAAATGGCCGCCCGGGGGCTCAGCTCGTGCTCCTGCTTTTGTCTCGTGTTTTCCGTTAGTCTAACGGGACCGATCGGCCGTGTTGTTGTAAACACGGAACGCCCATTATGAAGCATGAATGCTAGGAATTAGCCGTGTCCCGTCAATATAACGGTGACCTCTCCGGCGCATAGACGGAGCCCTGCATTGAAAATGCGTAGCTGCTGAGACGCGTCCATCTTTCCATTGCAGAGTCGAGGGTTAGCGGGGAAAGCGGCGCGGTGCTTTCGGAAATAAACCTGAATTATGTAAAATAAGTGTCACGTCGTGATTTTTGACGCCTTTGTGATTTTATAGCGGTTTTCCCCCCCGTCTGCTGTCCCGTTAGCCTGCTGTTAGCGGAGGGGGAGGGGCGGCTAGCTCCGCAGAGGGCGGGAAGCAAATGGTGGCCCATTGTTCTGTCCGTTAGCATGTTAGCTCGGCTAGGCTAACTGCAGCAGGCAGCACTTTCACCGCGGAGGCAGCTAGCCGGGCTTTACTGCATCTCTGCCCCGCACAGAGCTCCGGGCTCCGGCCGAGCGGAGGGACGGGCTCCGGCGGGGTGTCCCGGCTCTGTGGCCGGCGGATGGAGGCTTCAGCCCGTTTGGTGGGCCTCGCAGGTCCCCGACAGAGAAAATGGATCCCCACTTTGTTCTCTTTGTTATTCACATCAGCCTCAGAGGGGCTCTTAAAAACATTTGGAGAAATGTCTTAGAAGGACCAGCCTGGACCATTAACAAAAGAGAAAACAGGTTAACATAAAATACTATATGTTTAGTAAAAATAGTATATTAATAGAATAATATATATGATATAAGTCAATAATATACAATTTCATAAATAAAGAAAAACTATAATACCAAACCATGCAAATAAACCCAAACAAACAGCAATGATGATTTTCTATTATTTGCAAACATGATCAAATAAAAAATAAAAATGCAGTTTTCATGACATACCTCTTAAGATTGTCAACAACTCCACAATTAATTGTTTTAATAAGGGACAATCACTGTTTCTGTGTGATCAGTGCTGTTAAAAACACAATAAAACAACTTAATCACATTTTAATCAACAAAAGAGAAGTTGTAATGTAAAAATACAAGGTCATTTTTGTTTATGTTTTGGTTGATAAAATTAACCATGCAATATTTTGGGAAAATAGGCAAAATTATCCATAGCAGCTTGTCTTTGCTTTCCAGATAAATTTCATGCATTTATTTACACATAAGACCATATGTGGAAATTTCCCTGCCATTTTCATCAAATCAAGGACTCAAAACAGAATTGGTGTTTTTATTATGGATGGAAATATCTGCCAATATTTCTAATTTCATCTTCACTTATACTGATATTTTTCTTTAAGAGCACAAAGTCTGTATGAGACTTGACTTGTTGCTTTAAGGCCGAGGAACAGATGCAAAGCAAACTCTTAAAAGTGAAAGTCTTTATTTGTAAATGTACCCATGCAGTGATGATAAAGGGAAGCATTATAATATATTTGTGTATTTTGCAGAAATGTATGGCTGTAAATATCAGGAATATTTTCCACATCTGCTGATATAGATGTCTGTCTGATAGTTTTGCACATCCCTACATGATATCATCATCTTCATTTAATCATGCAGCAGAGGTGTTCTGGCCTATGCATCATACACAGATAAAAATAAAGAATTGAATAAGTGTTGCAGGAACGGTCTAAAAGACAACCAGTCATTGAAAAAGTATTAATCATTTTGTTTTTTTGATTAAAGAGGGAATAAATTAAAATGTTCTGCTTCTTCTCTTCCTTATAATTGAAGCAAAAATTGACAAATTCAATCCTAATTCAACATGTTTCCCTTGAAGCACACGTACACATGTTTTAATGTGTTATTAGTGGATTTATCTGCTCTGCTAACAAACATCAGCCCGTCCTGTAAACGCTGTACCATGAACAGATGTCAGAGCAGATGTTTGTTGGCATCAGGCTCGTCTGGCTGCTGATTCATAGAAGAGGCGTTTGTTTAATTATAAAGCAGAGGTAGGTAAATGTTCAGCTGATGAGCTGGGATGTTGGTTTAAGCTTGACCTGAAAAATTGAGATTACTTTTTGTTGAAATGTGGTCTCTGTCACACCAAAAATCCCTCGATTCCCTGTGTGTAAAGTAAACAGATGTTGCATTATCTTGAATTTTTACTTTATTATTTAGGTTAAAATTTACAAACCTTCTTGCTTAATGTAAATGTGTCCAGTAGCTCTGTTTGCTGAACAAGACAAATATTCCAAAAAATGAAAAAAAAAAAAAAAAAAAGTGAGATACACGTTATGGAGAGACTGGCACGTACTATAAAACTACAACTAATGAAATGGGAAAAATAGATTATCCACAAGTGTCATCAGAAAGACTAAAATCAATGCTTCTGACACTCTGTTCTTTGTGTTAATGTTTTCTTTAAATTAAAAAAAACATTAAAAAAACAAATACAAAGAACTACTAAAAAAGAGAAATTTATGTTCAGAAAGTCACATTTAAGTTGTAAGGTGTCTCAAATGTTAAGAGAGATTTTTTTTTAAATCAAATCTGCAGTTTGCGGAGACTGATGTACAGAAACGCTCTGTTGGTTTGCTCAGCCGAGTTGTGTCTTGTGCAATGACCAGCATTCATTGATATTTTTTTTGGGTTGTCTTGCTCATAGAAGGACAGAGAGACATGTAGACAAACAGAAAAAACAGTAGCATAGCTTGACATCTATGTTTTAGGTCATTATTGAAGCATTAATGATGATTATTATGTCAAATTTAAAGACCATGAAGCTTCTCTAAAGACATGAGAAAAACTAGGGATATGTGCTGTTGTTTTATTTGCTGATATCTGATATTACAAACTTGTTTTCCTCGATATTGTTTTTGTCAAGAGCACAAAGTCTCTGGGTGATATGGCATAAAAAAGAAATCCCTAATTTTTTTCCCACAACACTCGATTTACCATTTTTGGCATTTTCTTCCCCCTCAAAAAGGAAAAGAAATGTCCTAGTGACACAAAAATGACATAAATCGAGTTTTTCCTTTATGTTGTTAAAATATTTTCCCACCAAACAGAACTTCTCTGTTAAAGTGTGTGTCCTAAATGTTGATTAAGTAGGTTTGTCTACATAAACACAAAAGGCCGAGCTTTTTTCACAAACTTTTAACATGAAACTGTTCAAGACTAAATTTCATTGAGAAAAACAAACCTATTAAAATGTTGTTGCAAACCCCTATCATTACGAAAACGAAACGGTTTTCTAACACTGCGACATTTTACAACTGGACAAAAGCAAGAAAAAAATCTCAATTTGTAATTCTTAAAATCTTCTTCATAAAAAAGCTTGAATAAATCAATTTAATGAAATGATTGTCCAGCCCTACTCTGACCTCTTACTTAGATGAAGACAAGCTGCTTGTGAAGCAAGAAAAGAAAACATTTAGTGATGGGGTAAACCATTCTGACAATGTTATAGCCAGTATCTGAGATATAAATAGACTATCTGCACTTAAACTTGGCTAAAAATCAAACATCTGCAGGTACAGATGATCCACTCCTAAATCAACTGTCTGCCAACATTCATTAGGTTATAAGAATAAGGGGTAGGATCAGATAAGTTTGACTTCTTCCTGCTCCTTTTCGAGCATGTACGCAGTAACTTGTGATGAATATTGTAATTTAGTGATCTGCTTTCTTGTTGTCTCCTTTTATTTTTTTTGTTTTGTTTATGTTTCTGTTGTTAATATGTTCTAAATAGATAAACTTTTAATGATTTCGGTATTTTAGTGTCTTTAAGTCCAGAATGATCCCACATCTTCACATCCCTGCACAAACAGAGAAACCTCTAAAATCAGAAAATCCATAGAGCAGAATCTCTGCCTTCACCTCATTAAAAATGTCTTAAGTAAACGTATTAATATTTGTGGCATTTCTCATTTTAGTGAGTGTTTTGTGATTTGGTGTTATTTAGAGGTTGATCATTTTTCTGCTTAAATACCTGGAGATATTCTCATGCACAGGTTTTGCATCAAAATGAAATTTGTTTTAGCTCTGCTCTGCAGCAGGGATGTACAATATTGGATTATTGCAGATGTTTCAAACTTCTTACTGATACCCACTTTATTTGCAGGAGTGTGAGGTTTCTCCTTCACTAAAACTGACCCGCTCCTCTCACCGTGACAGCAGATTTATGCACGATACTCTTCTGGAAATCAGCATTTCATTCTCTTATAAAAGACGATTGTTTAAAACTGTCAGAATTTAGTAATAAGGGGAAGCATTACGCTACATATATATTGGCAAAATATGAGCAGAAATCTTGATATCTGCCAACAGAAAATCGATAACAACTCCCTCAAGAAATCAAAATCGTTGTGTCATTTTTCCTTAATTACTCCCTCGTCAATTCTTTCTACTTTTTTCATTGGACATCAGGCTTGTACGTCAACTTTATTCCACACTTGAAAATCAGAAATCGTTGAGGAAATCCTGTAAGAAGCAGATCATTAACAACATTGGTATTAATAAAGCCTTTTAAATTCCCATCGCTAACACCAAGAAGTAAAATACTAAAGGAAATAAAACCAAATCCACCAGAAAATAGGAAAATATGTATCTCTTTGGGATAGTTGATAAATAATAGGGCTGTGTGTTGGCAAGAATCTGTTGGTAGGAGATGAACCGCAATACTTGCGTAACATAACGATAAATAATGATATATCACAACATATGATACATAAAGCAGGGCAGCTCATCTCTTTTTTTCCCATTAAAGTCTTTAATAACTTCAACAAACCACAATATTACACTCATAAGAAATGCAGATTATTACATGTGCTTTTAATATGATGCAAAGTAGCTGCAACACTCAAGACCTTTACTGTTTCCAAGTGACAAAAATTAAACAAATAACTGTAATAGAGAGAATAAAAGTCAAATGGTTGAATTTCTGCTGCACTAAAGTACAAAACAAATGTGTTGAATTATTAATATCACAGTATTGCACAAGAGAAAAGTATTATGTCCTGCATGTTCAACTGGGTATCAGAAGAAAATCTTATTTTTTAATATTTTGATCAGACAGTTTGTCGTCTGGCAGGTTTATTTTCCTCTTAACTCGTCACTGTGATCCTCTGCTGCAGGGAAAAGGACTGTCAAGTTTTATTAATAATGAAAACCTTATTGAATTAAAGGAGCATTACAACATTTCCTCCTGTTTTTAACACCTGTCTGTTTGTCCGCCCGCAGGCCGTCACTATGATGCGTAAAGACGTGAACAAGCGAAGGCAAGACGTCAGCGTCACGCATTCTTCGTCCCAGACGATGTAGAGAGGAACACAGGAAGAAGAACCCGAACAGTCCGTCAACTTCGCCGAGTTCTCCAAGAAGTGCTCTGAGAGATGGAAGGTGAGGGTCGACTTAACGTGTCAACAAGCTCACGTTTGTCCTGCTTCATTTTCCTTTACAGTGTCGACCAGAGGTATTCAATTAAAAGTCAAAGAGGTCCAGTTGAGAAGTCCACTTTGTGTCTTGTAGCCTCCCCACATGCCCACATTTTTATGGTTTCAACAATATTTATTGTCAATGTTTTTAATGCAGGATAGGTTTTATTTTACTGCACAGCTAGCTCCTTTACCATTAATAAAAAAAGTCCTTGGAAAATTAATTTAAGGCCTTTATTTTAGATTAAAAAAAAACCTTTATTAGAAAGGGTCTCAGCCAAGAATTGAAGGTCTACACATCAAGTAAAAAAGTTACAGCTTCAGAAAACAGTTGGTTAAATAAAAGGAGGATCTTTTTTGGAAAAACAAGTGCAAACAGAGCACTGGCTGAATATTTTCCTTTTATTTTGTCTTGAATAATAGAGGTCACAGCCTAAAAAATATGAAGACCTACACCCCTAGTGAAAAAG
The DNA here is from genome assembly GCA_036419115.1 of Scarus forsteni. Classification (NCBI taxonomy): domain Eukaryota; kingdom Metazoa; phylum Chordata; class Actinopteri; order Labriformes; family Labridae; genus Scarus; species Scarus forsteni. The sequence goes on from JAZDUH010000444.1 coordinate 11,428, forward strand.
TTAACATTTTCATTATACAAGAAATTAATGTTTAAAAGTAAAATCATCTGTAACTGCTTTTCCGCTGTGTTGTTGCAGTATAATATGATAAAGAAGATAAATGTTGTATTCCCACAGGTCCCATATTTTGCTCTCTCTCTCTCTCTGTCTTTTTTTCTGTTCTCTTTGTTTCTCTCACACAAACAGCGCGACACGGTGACGCTAGAACTTCCAAAATGTAAAACATTCAGAAACAAGCTAGTGCTAAAAAGTGTTGAAACGAAACTATGAAAATAACATGAACAAATGATCGACTCGACTAGTAAACAGTTAGAAAAGAACAGGATCAGCCCAGTGGAGAGCGCAGCGCCCCTGCGGCGCAAAAGCTCTCAGCTCCCATCAGTATTTCTCACACAGGTACTCCATCTTATACTTATTTTTTAGTAGAAACAGTTTGTTCGTCTCTGCCTCCCGTCTGCTCGTGCTTGTGGCTGCTGCAGCTCGTGCTGTAAACACGATGGCTGCAGGTCAATCACCTCCGCTAAATGAATTATGATGTCTGATTCCTCTTTGTTACTTCATTAAACAACTTTATAAGCCTTTATTTTTGTGAATTTTTCAGATTCACAAAAACCCAAAACCACTGGAGTCTGCCATTTGGTGATACCTGGTGTAGACACCGACTCGCACTCGACTTTAGTCGGTTGTTTTGTTTCAAACCAGAGATTGTACCTGGCTGAGCAAAAACTAAAATGTGGCACGAAGACTAGGGCTGTAATCAACCAAAGAAATTGTTGGTCGACCAAAACCCAGCAATTGTCACCAAAAATATACCAATTGCTGTTTTAGCCCAGTTTTTCTGCTTTGCGTCCCTTTTTGAAATACGCCACAAAATGACGTGCTGCTGCTGGATTAAACTTATATCAGCACCTGCTTCTGCTTCTGTTTTAGCCCAGTTTTGGCTTTGTGCTCCTTATTAAAATGCGCCAGAACATGACGCGCTGCAGCCACGGCGGGACTGTTTGAGCGCCACAGGAATACCGAGCTGCAAAGTGTGCCCGGCGCACCTCCAAATGCCCTGCATCTTAAACCATTCATGGGACTCCTTAAGTGTTTCCATACAGAGTTCCATATTAGCCACGTTGTTCACACTTTTTTTTTCTGCTCGACCTTTGAGGCATCGGCAAGTTCATATAATCCGCAGCGATGTTTCTTCCCGTGTCCGCCTCTCCTTTTTTACCTCTCTCAAGCAGAAGACTCTTTGCTTTCCAGTTTTCATCAATGAAATGTGCAGTCACTGCCATATAGGACTCCATTCAAAGAGACGTCCACATCTGTTATCTTTATCTATTAACTCAGAAACTTTCTCTTTTTACTCCCTCGTATTTTGCCGTATGTACGTGCGTAATTGTCTGGCGCGCTGGCACTGAATATCCAGGTTCCAATGTTTTTCTTGGCCTTCCATGACACCAATGGGCCTCATACCCTCAGAAATAAAATTGACAATTCCATCTGTGATGCCGTTTTTGCATTTGGGTGTTTAAATGAGGCATACAATCCTCATATAAAGGGTGAGGGATGCCGCCGCTGCAGCGGGCAGAGCGCATGCAGCAGCGGCATGCAGCAGCGGCATGCAGCTATAAAACGAATAAAGGATTATTAGACTAGAAAATTGAGAATTTCTTAATATAATATTGATATTGAAATGAATGATAAATACATTAAAAGACAGGCTGTTACCTGTGAAAAGGTTCACTTGATACATTTTTCTTGATAAAATGAACCATATACTGCAGGGGAAAATACAAATTGATACATTTGTTCGACCAATCAGAATTTTGGTCGACTGAGCACGGATCGACCAGTAAGTCGACCAGTCGACTTGTACTTTACAGCCCTAACGAAGACACTCCTGGCTTCTGAAGGGTCGGAGTAAACTGTGATTTCCTTTGTTGTGGTCACTCGTGAATGTTACTGTATTTTTGCGAATTCACATCATGTTGAAGAGAAAGTTATCAGAGTCTGTAGTAGGGCGGAATGATTTTACAAAAAGACCTACATGTGATTTTTCTGGCAGATATTTCAATTTGATTAATGATTTTACACAAATCAAGCTTCAGTGTAATATTCACTATGTTTACAGCAAAGAGAACAGTAAGGAAATTAATGCTCAAAAGCACATTATTCATCATCTAATTAGGGATGGGAATCGAAAACCAATTCCAGTTGAGAATCGTCAACATCAAATAATCGATATCATTAGTCTTTTTGCTTAACAATTCCCTTATCAATTCCATTCAGTTGACAGGGTTCAGAACCATCAGAATTGTAGCTTAATTTTAATTACCCCTACTGCACAACCTTAAATGAGTGGAAACACCAGCAACTGGCAGAAGCAGTTATCTGTACTGTGATGTATGTTTGACATTGTTGCCACTGAAAATCAGACCATTTGCCCACATGCAAAATTTGCTGGAATCGATAAGAGTATCGTTGAAGAATTGGAGCGATTATCAGGATCGTTCACAGCATTGGTATTGATAAAATCTTATCAATTCCCATCCCTAATCTAATGTTGATGATAAATAACCAGTTTTCATTATTTATACTCCAAATTAGAGTTGTTCTGATCTGATACCAGTATTAGAAATTGCTCTGATACTGCCAAAAATGCTGGTGTCCACATGTGTCAAAGTTGACGCGAGGCTTGGAGCTAAGCTAACTAGCTTGATCACGCTGAATCATTGTTGTATTTATCACGTTTACAAAGGGTTTAACCTGAGCCAGGCCGTACCACAATGACTATAATATCACAGTCATGCAGGAGCAGTATGATATATTTTTATAACATAGTGGTGTTGGATAGGTCCTCTTTATTAGCTGATACCCACAACACAAGTGTCAGCATCAAGAGGTGTCAGAACATCACTTCAAACAGAGGCTTTGTGTTGTTGACCTGCTTACAGCACTTCTGCGGTGGAGTTCATGAACAAGTCGACGACTAAAAACACACATTTTCTGTAAATTTATAAAGAAGTATGCAGGGATTGAAGACTTCCGGCATGGTGTCAGAAATCTGGTGTATGAATATTCTGGTGATTTTTTTTCTTTTTATCTGTAACCAGTCGTTTAAAGTGATAGTTCCAACTACCAATGGTACTCAAGGTAACCAAGGGTTCTAGCCAATCAGGGGCAGAGAAGGGCGGGTCTTAAGTTTTCAACATTTGGACAGCATCAGCGGTGAGGAGCTGATTTGCTGTATACTGCTAACATGGGTAACCGGTATGTTAAAACCAGTGAGGAGACCTTGAGATGGGAAGCAGGAGTAAAAATTAAGTGGTGCTGGGGTTGGATAGAAGAGGCTGGAACAGATGGAAAACCTCGCGGTAGCTGGTGTCAAAAGCTAACGGAGCCAGGGGCTTGTTTTTGTGTACCATGATGAAAACTGTTGTATGGCAGCAGTGGAAAAAGTTTTAGCTTGTCGTGACCTGGGACACGTGGCCCTTTTCCATTAGCCCTACTCTATCTGGCTCTACTCTACTCGCCTTGTGCTGCTTTTCCATTAGCCCCAGTCGCCTGCCCGACAGGGTGCAGTGTCACTGTAAACACCTGAGTGGCACTGCGGTGACATCATTTTGAGCGCAACACAACAATCTGTGGCTTTTTGTCACAAACCAAGTAAAAAGGAAAGCAGAAGAAGGCTGCAGGTGGTAAGAAGAAATACCCCTTGAGAAGCACAGGAGAGTTTTGGAAGCTATACAACAGAATGAAGCCGAGGACGAGAGCAATCCAGCTGCAAAGAAAAGACGTATGAGGGTAAGATAATTGTAGCTACCGCTAGCATGCTAGGTCATCGCGCTCTTGACTCATCGATGACATTGTCTGACAAATCAGTAGCTGGCAGTCGGTGACGTCATCTTTTAGTATGGACTCAGCTCGCTTGGAACCAGAACAGAGTAGGTACTAAAACTAGCTTGTTTTAGGAGGTACCGGGCTAGTGGAAACATGCTGCAAATGGAGTAGGGCCAAGGCGTGCTAGTGGAAAAGGGCTAATAGTGCCATTGGAGGCAATGCAAGAGTGTAAATTTTTCAGTTCTAGACCAAATCATTTTCAAACATTGCTGCAAATCAAGTACAGCTTTATAGTAACTGATCATTTTTTATTTCAGTTCTTTTGGTGAACTTCTAATATTTCGTACACACAAGGAGTTCTGCTAAAAGTTGCAGCTTTGGCGGTCACATGACAGCGCTGTCTGAAGTAATGATTTCCATCCAATAAAGATTCAATCCTTCAGCCTTATTTTTTACTGTAATGGAAACGAAGCAGGAACTGTGTGGTCTGAGTCTCATCTGTGTGTGTTTTCAGGCTCTGTCTGCCAGTGATAAGAAGTGTTTCGAGGATATGGCGAAGGCCGACAAGGTGCGCTACAACCGTGAGATGAGAGACTACGTCCCGCCCAAGGGCTTCGGAAAGAGGGGCCGCAAGAGGAAAGACCCCAACGCCCCCAAGAGACCCCCGTAAGTCCACAGGGAATATGAAAACAGACTGTCTTTAGATCAGGGCTGAACGATGTGGACAGAATTTAATATCTTGACATATATGCCAGATACAATAAGACTATGGTTCGGTGAAAACTAAGCGGTGCATTCAAGAGAAATTGGAAAAATGAAATATGTTGTGACTTCCAGAGCTATCAATGCAGAGTGAGATCAAGGGAAATCTATATAGTTTATATTGTTGATTTTTCAATATTAATATCTTGAATTTTCACAGCTCGATATCTCTTCCAGCCCTACTCTAGATCGTGTTGTAAAGCTTTGTTTCCTCACAGCTGCAGAGTGTTTTCTCAGCTTTTGCTCTCTGCAGCTTAGGGATGGGTACCGAATTTTTCCCCAATATTGGAATTGCGATTTACTCTGCAATTGTTTTAATGTTCCTCATCTTATGTTTTCTTAAACAAACATTAGCAGTAGATCTTTTTATAGTAAAACCAATATGACATTAAATTAATCTAAGGATAAAAGATTTGAGAAAAAGTGGAGAAGTGAAGAACAAAAGCAAGATAGGTATGAGATTGTAAAAACTGAGTTAAAAAAATGGTACGAAAGTGGAAAAAAAAGTTTATCAGTGCAAAATAGGTATGAAATTGCAAAAAAAAAAGGCAAAAAAATTCAAAAGTGACTAAGAAAAATTGATTATAGCAGCAAAATTGGGATTAAATTTCAAAAACCATAAAAAAATTCCAAACATGGTCTGACAGTTGCCAAAAAAAAAAAAATGAATGGGAGCAAGATAGGCATAAAGTTGTTAAAAAAAAAGGGTTAAAAGAGGTTAAAATAGGCAAGAAACTATCACAATGCCAAAATGTTCAACACATTTTGGGTTAAAAATATTGCACTGTCTGCGATTTGAAAATTGTAACAAGCCATATTGTGATTTAATCTAATTTGCAATTAATTGTTCAGCCCTAGTACCGAAGTCGGTACTTTCAGAGGTACCGAACGAATTCTGTAGGTACTACCGAGTACCGATCCATGTAAAATCAAACAGTGCCATGTTTAGGTACCTAAACGCATCCTTGTGACTGTGAGGGAGTGGAAGAAGCAGGCATACTGTTGGGTAGAGTAGGTGAATTTCCATACTGGACTTGAATGCAGCACAGCAATAGCGTAATGATGTCAGCAGCCGCGGGCTCAGTCAACAAAGCAAACATGGCTGCGAGAAAGTGCTCTAAAGTATGGCTCTACTTTATTAAAAGTGATGGAGATTATGCTCGCTGCAATATTTGTGACGCAACATGTAAGGCCAGAAATACTTCAAATCTGAGGAAGCACCTGGTGACGCACAAAATTTTCCTGAAAGCTGAAGAGTGCACAATTTTTGATAGCCTCAGATCTATGACCACAAAGGATTCATTCAGCACTGTTAGCACGCCCATGTCCAATGGAGACTAGTCGTCTGCAGCCAGAAACACAGGAAAAGAAATGGCTTTAACATTTGGTGATGGCAGCAAATGGGACAAGGAGGATACCTGGTCCAGGTAAATAAGCCTCGTGTTTAAGATGGTATTAGCTTGGCATTTTAATGTGCGTCAGTTATCATTATCAGGTCGGTTCCTCGTACTTTGTAACATTAATGTTAATGCTTTTTTTATTTACAGCTCTGTCGGACCCATTGTTAAACTGCCCTAAAGTTAAAGTGAGGGCTGCAGTTAATTTATTAAGTTGTGGTTCATTTTAGTTTCTGGTTTTTATGTTGAAGACATTTTTGGAACAACTACAATGTTACAATACAAACAGTTGAATGTTGTTTTGATATATATCTGTCACATTTTATATATTGAGAAATAAATGTACATTGAAAAATATGAGATCTTAATATTAAACAAATTAATATTTATTATCCCATAAACACGCAAAAGTATCAAAATTGGTATCATTGGAGCACCGATACCGATTCCGAGGTACCGGGCATCGGTATGGTATCGGTTCAGATGTGAAAGGTACCCATCCCTACTGCAGCTCCTCTAAAAATGTAGATCCATTCTGCACCCAACATCTGATATGGATCTATATGATGTAAATCTACAGCACAGCCCTATTCAGTTAGCGGTCTATGAGCCAAATGTGGCCCAAAATCAGCGTGATTGGGGTTTAGGTCCGCGAGAAAAACAGAGAACACTTTTACAAACACTGACAAGGTCAAAAAATTCCAACATTATTACAGACATTGAATGCAACACCTTCTGTAAGCAAGTTGCTTAAATGCTCTTTCAAATGTCACCAAAAATGGTGATTTTAATCTGCACTTTATGTTCATACCCACCTTAATGTGTGCTTGTATTAACCTGTCTAAAACTAGGGGTGAGTCTTGGCAAGAACCTCACAATACAATAATATCACGAAATTCTACACTTAACTAAGAAAAAACTGGAGATGGTGTTTATGTATATGTCACAAAAATATTACTCAAAACTACAAGTTTCCATTTTAAAGTTTTTGGAATTTGTCTAATGCAGTGTTACATTCATACACTTAACTTGAAACATAGAGTGCATCAAGTCACTTAAACTAATGCAAAGAATTTTTTCTTATTTTTACTTTAACAAAGTTCTGAAGCATCCAAACCTGCAGTGCAGCTCAGACTATAATTAAACATACGAGGAACAAAGTGCTTTAAGTTACTGACAGCACAACAAAAAACATACATTTCTCTTGTCACTGTCTGAACTAAATAGACTGCAAGAAAAAAACGGTACATTATTATTTATACGTTGTATTTTGTTTCCAACTAGGGCTGGGAAATGTATCGATTAAATTGATTAATTCAATTTTTTTCTGAAGAAATTTTTAAATTACATATCGAGATTTTTTTCTTGCCTTTGTCCAGTTGTAAACTGTTGCAGTGTTTGAAAATTGTTCAGTTTTCGTAACAGTCTGGTTTCACACAAACACTTTTCCAGGCTTGTATTTGTTTTTTTTAAATGAGATTTAATCTTGACAGAGTTTCATATGAGAAGTTTGTAAAATTGCTCAGCCTTTAGTGTTTATGTAGACAAATTCGCCTATTTGTGAACCACTTAGCATTTAGGACACAAACTTTAACAGGGAAAAACTGGATTTATGTCATTTTTGTGTCACTAATAGTTTTTTGGGTATTTTTTTGCGAGGGGAAAAATCGCTAAAAATAGTTAATTAGGTGTTGTGGGAAAACATATTAGGGATTTCACTGACAAACACATAAAAATGTTTTTTTTATTTTGATTTCTCTGATAAAATATGAGTTTTTGTTTTTACAAAAAAATCAATACTAAGATTTGAAATATCGATATTTTATCGGAGGCCAAAATATAGCGATATATTGCTGTATCGATATTTTTTCACACCTCTAGTCAAAACGTGTGGAAGTTGTTTGAATTGTTAAATTTAAAGGAACAATATTTCAGCAGAAGTTTATGTTCTGCTCTTTTATTCTGAGTTGTTGCCCTTTTTTGATGTGGCAGTAAATTAATAAACATCCAGTGTGTTTATTATCTACTTGTGTTTCTTTTGAGTGGTGGCCCGTCAGAATTTCTAATTGAATAGCCCTGCTATCATAGCATTAGCATTTTAATGAACTTCTCTAGATCTTTGATTTACTTTATAAATCAGATTTCTTATTAGGATTTCTTTTTTTGCTCCTTCTTGCTGTCCATTTGACAGCTGTAAAGAAAATATATCACTATAAATATCTTCACTTTCTCCAAAATTAATGAGCTAATACTCAAATCTAATATCTTACTGTGTATCTTCCTTATGTTGTCTTTGATTAACATTTGAAAAAAAGTAAACACAAAATAATAACCTTTTTAGACTTTACAAACTTGGGGCTACTAAATTAAACTTCCCACTTGGTCAGAAATGCCCCTAAAACAATTTTTTTTATATATATATATATATATATATATATATATATATATATATATATATATATATATATATATATATATATATGGCAAGAGCTAACAGTTTTGCAATCTCATGTTTCAGCGCTAAGTTCAGTTATTTCATCATGATCCCCAGAGGATAAAGTCAAGAGTTACATCAGCAGCAGATCATCAAAAATTTTAGGAATGAAAAGATAAATTTACTTTAAAGGGAAGCAGTGAATAGTTGTTATACAAGAAAGGAAAGATTCAATGCTATAATATCTGCCAGAGTCTAAATTAGCACCTGGTGAGCACCAGTGGCAGGTAGATTTTTATTTTCTGAGTAAACGCCAGGGGTCGGAGCTACATGACGGGTAAATATCGACTACGTTACAAAAAAACATGCAGGAAAACATCTCGTGTGATGATGGTGAGCTATGAACAGAACGTGAAGCAGGACGATGTTTAGGGTGATATCGGTTTGGAGAAAAAGAATGTGATATGAAAAACACATGAGGTCTGAATGTGTGCTTAGTGTCTGCTTGATAGCAGCATCTGTCAGTTGTCACATGAACAGTCTTTGACAGCAGCATCAGTTATGATTATGGGTCCACACTTTGATAGCTGCATCAGTGATCATAATAAAGAACCTAACCTTTGATAGCAGCATCAGTCAGTTGTCACAGGGACAGTCTTTGATAGTATCAGCTATCATGGTAAAGGGTTGGACTTTGATAGCAGCCTCCGTTATCATGATTATGGGTCCACACTTTGATAGCTGGATTAGTGAACATAATAAGGAATCTAATCTTTGATAGCAGCATCAGTTAATATGGCTATGGGTCAACTTTGTGATAGCAGCATCAGTTATGATGATAATGGATCCAAACATTGATAGCATCACTAGTTATCATGGTTTTGGTTCTACACTTTTGCATACCATACTAATAAATACTCACTTTGTATCAGCATCAGTTATAGTAGATAGTCCACAATTTCATAGCAGCAACTGTTAGCAAAGTAAAGAGTCCACTCTTAGATATCAGCATTAGTTTGAATGGTTATGGGTCCACACTTTCATAGCAGCATCAGCTGTAATGGTTATGGTTTCACACTTTGACAGCAGCATCAGTTTTCATGATTATGGTTTCACAATTTGATCGCAGCATAAGTACTCATTGTTATTGATACTGACCTTGTAACAGCATCAGCAACAAGTTGTAGTTGTAAAGGGTTGACTCTTTGAAATCAGCATCAGTTATCATGATTAAATGGTTCACTCTTTGATAGCAGCATCAGTTATAATGATTATGATTCCACACTTTGCTAGCATCATCAGTTATAGTACGGCGTCAACTCTTTGATGGCAGCATCAGTTTTCATAGTAAACATCCACTCTTTTATAGCAACATCAGTTATCATAGTAAAGGGTCCACTTTTTGATATCAGCATCGGTTTGCATAGTAATGGGTCAACGCTTTGTAGCTGCATTAGTTGTTGGGGTCTCGCAGAACAACTCTGATAGATGCATAACCTTAAGTGGTCACTGTGGTAGCAGCATCAATTTATGTGGTCACTCTGTGATAGCAGCACCAGTATTTGTGGTCACAGGGCAACACAAGAATGGCAGCACCAATGATTGTGGTTATTCTTTGATAGTAGCATCAGTTATAGTTGTAAGAGGACAGATTTTGTACTAGCAGCATCGATTATTATTGTCACTGTGCTTCTCTGTGATGGCAGCATCAGTAAGTGAGGTCAGGACTCTGTGCTGGCACCTCAATTATTATAGTCAGAAGTTGCTCAGTGATAGTAACATCGGTTATCTTAATTATGGATTAGGGATCCACACTTTGATGTTAGCATTAGTTTTAATGGTTACGGATCCACACTTTGATATCAGCATCAGTAATTGTGGTCGCCTGGTCCGTCTGTGATGTCACTCTGGCCCCTCCCCCTCCTGCAGGTCGGCGTTCTTCGTGTTCTGCAGCGAGTACCGGCCCTCGGTGAAGCAGCAGTACCCCGGCCTGTCTATAGGCGACTGCGCTAAGAAGCTCGGCGAGATGTGGAGCAAACTGTCCCAGAGCGACAAGCAGCCGTACGAGGAGAAGGCGCAGAAGCTACGCGAGAAATACGACAAGGTAAGACGCACGCACATGCCATCGCAAGGGCGGGCGAGAGTGGGCGGGGCTCTGACCGCTGTTTCCCGTCTCTCCCACAGGAAATGGTGGCGTACCGCGGCGGCTGCACCTTCGCCAGAAACCCGGGCTCCTCAGCTCAGGCTGGAGATGAAGACGAGGAGGATGAGGGCGAGGACGACGATGAAGAAGACGAGGATGACGAGTAAAGCGGAAGGAGCGTGTGTCTGTTAGCGTGTTTGAGAGAGCGAGGAGGAGGAGGCGTGTGTCTCAGAGTGAGGAGGCGGAGCTAAAGCTGAAGGTCACTCAGTTACACTAAGATCTACTAACGGTTAGTTTAAGCTAGGGCCGGGCGACACGAGCGTAAACACACATATCAGTGATTTAAGCTGTTTTAAACTTTGATATCATTTTATTAACGAGGATGTTACCGTGACAACGAAAGAGAAGCTCTTAAATCGAACATCGGGAAATATATCGATTTAAAAATCAGAAATTCAGATTGAACTCCCACACTTTGACAACATTTCTGTGGATTCAGGTTTTTTAAAAATGTTTTTAAAATACGATTTGTACTTTAAAAAAAAAATCTTTAAGAGATCAAAATATTTAAAAAAGAAAGCACTGTCCAAATCCAACGAATAAATCAGAACAGAAAAGGATTTTTGAAGACTTTTTTTAAGCCTGAGGGGAAATATAAATCAGAATTTTGGGATTCGTTAGACTTCAAAGATTTCATTTGAGACTTAAATCAAGAATCCAGGATTTAAATCAGATTTCTGATTTTAAAGTCAGAATAATGAGCAAGAAATAGTTTGCGATTTAGTTTTGTTTTTAGAGCAAGAATTTAAAATGTAAATTCAAGATTCTGATTTTGAATTTAGAATCTGAGGTTTGAATCAGGATTCTGAAAATGAAGTCAAAATCTGAGATTCAAAACGGGATCTTAAAATTCAAAATCAGGATTCTGAAATTAAAGTCAAAGGCTTAGATTATTGTCTAAATTCTGAGATTTGAGACTGGATTTTGAGATTAAATCCCAATTTTAGGATTCAATACATAACTTTGAATTAAAGTTAGGATTCTCAAACTAAAGCCAGGATGCTGAGATTGAATTCAGAATCTTAGATGTCAGTAAGAATCTAAGATTTAAGATCAGAATCTGAGGTTAAATTCAGATTTCTGGGATTAAGGTCAGGAGCTCAAACTTTAAGTCCGAGATTCAATCCAAAATTTTAAGATTAACGTCAGAAGAATCTGTGGTCACAGCCAGAATCTTAAATTTGAATTTCAATCTGAGGTATGAATCTGGATTCTGAAACTGAAGATTAAAATCAGGGCCTTCATATTAAATCCGGATACTGAGATTAACATCAACACCTGGGATTAAAAAACCGCCTTTGAAGTTTGTCAAAATCATTATTTCAGTTAAAATCTTAAATTCAAGGTTAAATTTAAGGTTAATTTCAGAATTCTGAGATTAAGGCCAAATCTGAAAGTAAACTTTAATTCTGAGATTGAATCCAGAATTTTGAATTCAAGACAGAAATCTCAGGTTAGCATGAGAATCTGAGATGAAACCCTTTATTCTGGATTAAAGTCGGCCTCAGGCTTAAATCGTTGTCTTTAATCTTCGTTCTGAACACTTTGGATATTTGAAAACTCGAGGCCCGTCGCTCATCGATAACTTCGAGCATACAGGTGGCGGTCAGAACAGACCATCGATGAACGAGGGCTCGCTCTGAAACACACACCCTGCGTGTGCCTGCGTGTGTGTTTATGTGCGTGAGAGGTCATCAGAGGATTACCTGTCCGTCATCAGAGGGCAGCCCCGCCTCACTGTTACCATGGTTACCCCGCACCCCCACCCCCAAACAGCCCTCTGTGTTTACATGGAGACGTGGCCCGCCCCTTCATGTGGTTGTTTTTTTGTTTTTACTGAAGTTTGACGAGTTTGTTGTTGTTCACTGTCAGAGTAAAACTTCAACTTTTATAATAAAACCGACAACTGAGGAGAAACGCCGCCGTGACTCTCTGACTCCCCACCGCCAAGACACACACACACACACACACACACACGCGTTAGGTCAGCCGTGCTTTAGCATAGCTAGCGCCGCCATGGTTTCTCTGAAATGTTCCTACATTCGACAGAATCGGGATTAGATGTTTTCCAAGAGGGGCCGCAGGTTCTCAACTCGGTCGAAGCTGACACTGGGCGGGAGGCAGCCAATCACAGGGCTGAACATAGAGACAGATTCCCTCACACAGGCGTATAGCTAAGGATGATTTAAACTCACGATTACCCTCGGTCATTTTTTATGTCTGTGCTTGATCTGCTGGTCACTTTTTATTTTTAAGTTTATAAAACTTTGAACAGAAAATGTTTTTCCTTCCATGTAAATTTTAGCTGTCAAACTTTAAAGGGAAACTCCTGCTTGTTGCCTCAAAATGGACAGAAAACATTATTTTTTATTTATATTAGTATTTTTTTTAAATAATAAAATACATGGATTCAGCTAATGAATGAAAAGCTTTTAAAACTTAGTAGTGCGAACCCAAAAACTCCCAGCTCAACTTTTGGCAGATCTATTTGGTCAGTAAATTCAGAAATATTTAACGTTTTAAAAAAACACAACACATCATTGTTTGCTTCTGTCAATGTTTAAGAAAACAGAAAAAGCTGCAAACAGGAAGAATTACGGTATATTTTCTTTGCGTGGGATTTAATGGTTTAGAAATCTTAAAGCTATTATCACCATCATAATTTGAAACACTATACATGACTGTTTACTAATGCATATTTATATATTTTTTAAATATATTTTTATTTTTTATATATTTATATTTATTTTACATTTAAGCAATTTTTGATTGCTGCCTTTTCTAATTGATTTTCTCCCAAATGTTTGTGGATTTTTATGTTATCATTGTTACCTTTTTACACCTTTAAATCCCACACCAAGAAAATATAGATTTTTAAGTTTGTTTGTTGTTTCCCTTAAATGTTAACAGAATTAAAAAAGTATTGTTTTTCCTGTTTTCTAAAACATTAGCTATCCCAGAAACCAGAACTATCCCTTAAAGACATAATTAATTAGAATTACGGATACAGAAGAAGTGTTTACTTTTAAATTGGGGTGATATATTTCAGATTTTAACACTTCTTAATGTGTTACAGGTTTTACTTTATTAGCTAAATCGATGTTTTTCCTTCTGTCATAAAGATATTTTAGCCAAAAGACCCAAACAAAATTAAAAACTGTCAGAATGAACGGTGGTGTAATTCTCAGTCTGACCACCAGAGGGCTCCACAGTCTGCCGTCAGCTGGTTACATAAGAGTCTGCACATTGATCATTATGTAACACACACACCATTAAACACACACACACTCTTCACACTGATGCAGGAGTAATCTCTGGAGTCTCAGTCCGTTTGGACTCAGGAGGTCTTGGTTCATGGATCAGGACTTCGGTTTGGGTCTCTCCCTGCAGAGCTCGGCAGCAGATCCTCAAACTGCTGCAGGACTTCTTGGAGAAAAACCAGTCTGACACCAGAGACCAGGATCCAGACGGGAAAACTGGAGCAACTTAATGAAATGAACAGGACTTTTATTTTGAAATGTCTTTTTTTCATCGGGCTGGAGCTTAGAATTATTTAATAAATAAGACTTTTGTTCTGAAGGATGGCAGTTCATTTAACTTTTTTTTAAGTTCTTAAGTTTGTAACACTTTAATTTTAAAGCCCTGCTTGTACATTAAACTTTATTTTTGTAGTTCTGAAATCCTTAGGAATTTTATTTTGAAGCCCTGCAATTACTCATTTGTTTTTATTTTCTAAAACCATTTTTTAAGTTAAGTTTGTAAGACTTAAATTTTGAAGTTCTTCAGTAAAGTAATTTTTATTTTAACATTCTAAACCCTCTTTTATTGTGAAGCCCTGCAATTCATCAGATATCTTTTATTTTGAAGTTCTTAAACCTTTTTTTAAGTTATCAAGTTTGTAAGACTTTTATTTTGAAGCCCTGTAATTTGTTATTACAAAACCCCAAACCAGTGAAGTTGGCACGTTGTGTAAATTGTAAATAAAAACAGAATACAATGATTTGCAAATCCCTTTAAACTTATATTCAATTGAATACACAGCAAAGACAAGATATTTAATGTTCAAACTGGTAAACTTTATTTTTTGCAAATATGAGCTCATGTGGAATTTGACACCTGCGACATGTTTCAAAAAGCTGGCACAAGTGTCAAAAAGACTGAGAAAGTTGAGGAATGCTCATCAAACACTTATTTGGAACATCCCACAGGTGAACAGGCTAACTGGGAACAGGTGGGTGCCATGATTGGGTATAAAAGCAGCTTCCTGAAATGCTCAGTCATTCACAAACATGGATGGGGCGAGGGTCACCACTTTGTGAACAAATGTGTGAGCGAACTGTCCAACAGTTTAAGAACAACATTTCTCAACCAGCTATTGCAAGGAATTTAGGGATTTCATCATCTACGGTCCGTAATATCATCAAAAGGTTCAGAGAATCTGGAGAAATTACTGCACGGAAGCAGCAAGGCCCAAAACCAACATTGAATGCCCGTGACCTTCGATCCCTCAGGCGGTACTGCATCAAAAACCGGCATCACTGTGTAAAGGATATCACCACATGGGCTCAGGAACACTTCAGAAAACCACTGTCAGTAACTACAGTTCGTCTACATCTGTAAGAGCAAGTTAAAACTCTACTATGCAAAGCCAAAGCCATTTATCAACAACACCCAGAAACACCGCTGGCTTCTCTGGGCCCGAGCTCATCTAAGATGGACTGATGCAAAGTGGAAAAGTGTTCTGTGGTCTGACCAGTCCACATTTACAATTGTTTTTGGAAACTGTGGTCGTCATGTCCTCCGGACCAAAGAGGAAAAGAACCATCCGGACTGTTACAGGCGCAAAGTTCAAAAGCCAGCATCTGTGATGGTATGGGGGTGTATTAGTGCCCAAGGCATGGGTAACTTACACGTCTGTGAAGGCACCATTAATGCTGAAAGGTACATACAGGTTTTGGAGCAACATATGTTGCCATCCAAGCAACGTCTTTTTCATGGACGCCCCTGCTTATTTCAGCAAGACAATGCCAAGCCACATTCTGCACGTGTTACAACAGCGTGGCTTCGTAGTAAAAGAGTGCAGGTACTAGACTGGCCTGCCTGTAGTCCAGACCTGTCCCCCATTGAAAATGTGTGGTGCATTATGAAGTGTAAAATACAACAACGGACACCCCGGACTGTTGAACAACTTAAGCTGTACATCAAGCAAGAATGGGAAAGAATTCCACCCGAAAAGCTTCAAAAATTGGTCTCCTCAGTTCCCAAACGTTTACTGAGTGTTGTTAAAAGGAAAGGCGATGTAACACAGTGGGAAAAATGACCATGTGACAACTTTTTTGATATGTGTTGCTGCCATTAAATTCTAAATTGATGATTATTTGCAAAAGAAAATAAAGTTTCTCAGTTTGAACATTAAGTATCTTGTCTTTGCTGTGCATTCAATTGAATATAAGTTGAAAAGGATTTGCAAATCATTGTATTCTGTTTTTATTTACAATTTACACAACGTGCCAACTTCACTGGTTTTAAGTTTTGTATTATTTTGAAGCCCATCGTTGTCATACTTTTATTTTGAAGCCCTTTAGTATGTTAAACTTTAATTTTGAAGCACTGAAGTTTGTAAAACTTATTTTGCAGCCCTGTACTTATTAAGACTTTTATTTTGAAGCCCTGTAGTTTTTTATATTTTTAATTTTGAAGCCCTGTAGTTTGTAAGACTTTTATTTTGAAGCACTGTAGTTTGTCATATTTTTAATTTTGAAGCCCTCTTTGTCATACTTTTATTTTTAAGCATTTAGTTTGTCACATTATTATGAAGCCATGTAGTTTGTCATGCTTTTATTTTGAAGCAGTCGTTATCATACTTTTATTTTGAAGCCCTGTAGTTTGTAAGACTTTTATTTTGAAGCTTTGTATTTCGTAGGACTTTTATTTTGAAGGAAACACACTGTTGTTGTTGTTTGTTGTCTTTTATTGATCGGTAAACACAGGAACATTTTCAGGCAGGAGAATTCAACCAATCACAAACATGTATCATATGACATCATACATCATCATACAGCGGGATCACCTGATTGGCCGGTCACTCTTTAAAGGAAGACGATTGGTGGAGAGCAGATCATGTGAGGAGGGGGCGTTTCCACACGAAAGTGTTTACAGGTGAGAGACCGGAGTGTGTGTGTGTGTGTTCATGCTGAGCCCCACAAAGACGTTTACAAACAAAACAAACAAAAACAAAACAAAAACAAACTCTATGATTCCCTAACTCATCGACTACCTCGTTAACTTACCAGTAAACTAATTCTTTACCTACACTAATTCGAGTGCTGCACTAATTTATCATCTAACAAACTAACGAGTTAAAGCAAAAAACACAAAACAGGAAAAAATAAGACTGACATCACGCACCAGCTGTTGCTATGGTTACTTAAGATAGCTTCTGATTGGATGAGGAGGTTTAAAACCTGGAGGCGAGCGCAGAGGCTGATGGTTAGCGAAGTCGTCCAATGTGATCATCTGTGGAGCTCTCTACTCCAGATCTGTGTTTACACTTGGTCCTACTGGAGCTTCAAACTGGATTATAATCTGGTTTCAATCCTGATTCCAATCTTAACACAGGACATTAA
The DNA here is from genome assembly GCA_036419115.1 of Scarus forsteni. NCBI lineage: Eukaryota > Metazoa > Chordata > Actinopteri > Labriformes > Labridae > Scarus > Scarus forsteni. The sequence continues at coordinate 28,681 of JAZDUH010000444.1, forward strand.
TGCTGTTTGGAATTTCAACAAGACTAACCAGTTTAAACTGGACTAAACCAGATTAAAAAAGTCAAACCACACTTAACCAAAAGAAACCAGTTTAAACCTGAATAACCAAGATTGAAAGTATACGAAATTCGTCCAATTCTAAATTGAACTAGATCGAAATTAGATTTGACCTTTTCAAACTTGATTAATCCAGAACAACCCACTTTAAACTAGACTAAAACAAACTAAAATTAAATTAAACCCACCTGACTCTAGATTAAGCCAGTTTAAGATTAATTTAACCTGTTTAAACTGGACTAAACCAGATTAGAAAAAGTAAAACCACAATAAACCTGATTCAACCAGAAGAAATCTGTTTAAACCAGAATAACAAAGATCGAAATGATCAGAAATTAGTTTAATTCCAAATTAATGTACATTAAAATTAGATTTGATCTGTTCAAACCTGATTAATCCAGAACAAACCACTTTAAACTAGACTGAAACAAAATAAAATTAAATCAGACCAAACCAATTTTACATTAAACCAGATTAAAATTAGATTTAACCTGTTTAAGCTAGATTCAAACAGAACAAATCAGTTTGAATTCAACTAGCCAGATTAAACGAAAAATCCACCCACCCAATGTTAAATCAAACCAGATGAAAATTAGATTTGACATGTTTAAACCGGACTAAACCAGATTAAACAAATAAATCACACTTAACCAGTAGAAACCAGTTTAAACTAAAAACCACCCATCCAGTGTTAAATCAAACCAGATTAAATTAGATTTGACATGTTTAAACCGGAGTAAACCAGATTAAACAAATAAATCACACTTAAGCAGTAGAAACCAGTTTAAACTAGACTAAACAAGATTGAAATTAAATTAATCACAACCAATTCTAAATTTAACAAGATCAAAATTACATATTAACCTGTTCAAAACGGATTAATCCAGAACAAACCACTTAAAACTAGACTAAACCATAATAAAATAAAACTAGACCCACCTAATTCTAAATTAAACCAGATTACAAGTAGATTTAACCTGCTGAAACTGGACTACACCGGATTAAAAAGGTTAAAACACACTTTATTCAATCAGAAGAAACCAGTTTAAACTCAACTAGCAAAATTAAAATGAAATCAAACCCTCCTGATTCTAAATTAAACCACATTAACATTAGATTTGTTCAAACCAGATTAAACCAGTTTAAACTTGACTAAACCAGATTTAAATTACATCTAACCCACCCAGTTAAAAATTTAACCAAACTAAAATTAGATTCAACTGGTTTCAACCCGTTATTCTGGATTCAACCAGAATAAACCGGTTAAAACCAGATTGAAACCAAAGTAAACCAATCAAATTTTAATTATAAAAGCCTTTAGTAAGATTTAACCAGGTTTAAACCAAATCAAACAAACCAGTTTCTAAATCAAATCAGATTAAATTAGATTTTTCTTCTTAGGTTTAGAATCTTAATGACCTCTCAGCCAATCAGAAGCCCTCTTACAGAATGAAAAAGAACCAATCAGAAGCTAGATCATAAACGTTGTCATGATATGGACGTAGTAAAAACAATAACATTGGTGATTCAAACAAATAAATAAATAAATAATAAATAACAGATAATAAATAAACATCAACCTGTGAGCGTCGATATGACGAAGGTGACCATCCTCGGCAGTGACATCACAGCCTGTGTGCGTGCTGATTGGTCTGTTTCAGGGTCAGTGTGTCAGAATTAAAGCTGCACCGAGGCGTCACAAAAACGAACGTACAGATGAACGCGTCGGAGATGGACAAACAAAACGCGTGTCAGTGTTGTCATGGCGATGGACATGGTGATATAACGAGTGCAGCCGTGAACGCAAAGCGCAGCGCTGCTTATTTGCTTTCGATCCGTAGCTTGAAGGAAACTCGTCCGGCGAACTTGTCCCTCTCGCTGCCCTCGCTCAGCGTGTTGGAGTTGATCTTACACTCCACGTTTATGTCCGTGTTCATCGAGACGCTTCAGGAACTTCACCGCCACCAACGGCTGGGTGTAGTTCACCTGAAAGAAGTAACAAAATCAACAAATAAAGTAAAAATATTAGAAAATAAATGTATAAGTTTAAAAAATATAGACTTCAAATCAAAAAAATGAAGTTAATATTTAAAAATTAATAACAGTATATTAGTCAATAAAATATACATAAAAGAGTAAATAAAAGAATTAATACATACACATAAAATAAATAAAATAGTAAAAAATATGATCAATAAAAACACTAGTATTTAAATAAATTAGTAGTTAAATAAATTTGCTTGAAGCCAACAAGTTAGATGAATTCTTTAAAAAAGTTAATGAAATAAAAGTGAACTAAGTCAATCAATAAAATAAATTAGTATTTATTTTATTAAAAATAAATATAAAAAATATATTTAAGTTAAATATATATATATATATATTATATATATATGATTGATTTATTTATAAGTATAAATAAATCAAAAAAGGCATATTTGTCAAACATACAAAATACTCATAAATTCACTCATAAATTTAAATTAAAAAAGTTAAGCAAAAAATATAGGTGAGTAAACAGCTTAGGAGTAAATAAATAAATATATATTGAAATAAATAAAAAATTTAAAGAAAATACTAACAAAATAATGGGTTGATAGTAAATAAATGGGTAAAACACTATTAGTACAGCCTATTTTTAAATTAAATAATAAATAAATGAATATATTTGCCAAAAATGGCAAATTACATATAAGTAAATAAATCCATTTTTAAAACTGAAAATTATGAAAAAAGATATAGCTAAATGATATAAATCTATAAAGCTGAAATTAGGAAGTAAAAATATAGATTAACTCACTAATAATTACATATATTAGTAAAAATTAATATAGAAATGATCAATACACATATCTAACAAAGGATAAATAAATAAGTGGAGGTATACAGATGTTTTAAGGTGGAGTTTGTGTACCTGGGCTTTCTTGCCGTAGTAGGGGTAGTACATGAGGTTGAAGGTCCCGTTTGGAGGGAAGTAGGCCAGCTGTCCCATCTTATCACTTTCCTCTTTCTAAAATCAAAAACAGAAAACCGATCAATAACACGATCGACCAGTTTTAACCTCCGATAACAATCGATCCCAAACTGAGCCTGAGCGCTCTTACCCACAGAGTCTCCTCCTCTCTGAACCGCTGATGATGGACGGACGCACAGATGGACACAGCACGTGAGATGGAGACAGACGGGCTGACGGACAGACAGACACATGGACAGACAGTGAGACAGATGGACAGACAGACAGATGGACAGACAGTGAGACAGACTGACAGATGGACAGACAGACAGATGGACAGACAGTGAGACAGACTGACAGATGGACAGACAGTGAGACTGATTGACAGATGGACAGACAGTGAGACTGATTGACAGATGGACAGACAGACAGATGGACAGACAGTGAGACTGATTGACAGATGGACAGACAGACAGTGAGACAGACTGACAAATGGACAGACAGTGAGACAGATGGACAGACAGACAGATGGACAGACAGTGAGACAGACTGACAGATGGACAGACAGACAGATGGACAGACAGTGAGACAGACTGACAGATGGACAGACAGTGAGACTGATTGACAGATGGACAGACAGACAGATGGGCAGACAGACAGACTGATGGACAGACTGACTGATTGACAGATGGACAGACAGACAGATGGACAGACAGTGAGACTGATTGACAGATGGACAGACAGACAGTGAGACAGACTGACAGATGGACAGACAGTGAGACTGATGGACAGACAGACAGATGGACAGACAGTGAGACAGATGGACAGACAGACAGATGGACAGACAGTGAGACAGATGGACATACAGTGAGACTGATGGACAGAAAGACAGATGGACAGACTGACTGATGGACAGACAGACAGATGGACAGACAGTGAGACAGATGGACATACAGTGAGACTGATGGACAGAAAGACAGATGGAAAGACAGACTGATGGACAGACAGACTGATGGACAGACAGTGAGACAGATGGACAGAAAGACACATGGACAGACAGGTGGACAGACAGACAGACAGGTGGACAGACAGTGAGACAGATGGACAGACTGACAGTTGGTTAATGGACCATCAAACAGACAGACTGACTGTTGAAAACAGTCACAGATGGAAAAAAGTGGACAAACAGACAGACAGACAGTGAGACAGTTTCAGACCTTGGCTCCACAGGTGACATAAGGAGACTGTCCGTCTTTCCCCGGCAACATCCCAATAACCTGGACAGACAGACAGATAGACGGAGTGACAGTTAGTTAAAGGGACAGTTCATGTTTATAAAGACAATGGATAGAGAATATTTAGCAAAAACATTTAACAACTCAAAAATATATGTGCTCCTTGGTACCCAAGTACTTCACTAACAAGTATAAGTCTTATAATACTCAAGTCCCTTATTAACAAGTACAGTCTTATACTCAAGTCCTTCATCAAGTACGAGTCTTATAATACTCAAGTCCTTCATTAACAAGTACAAGTCTTATAATACTCGAGTCCTTCACTAACTAGTACAAATCTTATAATACTGAAGTCCTTCACTAACAAGTATGAGTCCTTTAATACTTGAGGCTTTAACTAACAAGTATGAGTCCTTTAATACTCAAGTCCTTCACTAACAAGTATGAGTCTGAAAATACTCAAGTCCTTCACTAACAAGTACAAGCCTTTCATTGTTCTAGTCCTTCACTAACAAGTACAATTCCTTTAATACTCAAGTCCTTCACTAACAAGAACGAGCGTTATGGTACTCAAGTGCTTCACTAACAAGTACAGTTTTAATAATACTTGAGTCTTTCACTAACTAGTACAACTCTTATGGTACTCAAGTCCTTCACTAACAAGTAAAAGCCTTTTATTCTTCTACTCCTTCACTAACAAGTACAATTCCTTTAATACTCGTCCTTCACCAACAAGTACAACTCTTATAATACTCAAGTCCTTCACTATCAAGTATGAGTCCTTAAATACTCAAGTATTTCACTAACACGTACAAGTCCTTTAATAATTGAGTCCTTCACTAACATCAAGGAGTCCTTTATAGTAAAGTATTTCACGTACAAGTATGAGTCCTGTTCTCCAGTCTTTCACAATCAAGTATGTCCTTTAATACTCGGGTCCTTCACTAACAAGTACAATTTCTACACAAACAAACACAAGTCCTTTTTTTATCCAAGGCCTTCACTAACAAGTATGAGACTTTTTATACAAGTCTTTCAATAACAAGTACAAGTCCTTCACTAACAAGTATGAAATTATATGACTAATGTCCTTTGCTTACAAGAAATAGTCCTTTGAAACTACAATTTTTCACTAACAGGTGCAAGTCCTGAAATGTTTGAGTCCTTAATTAGCAAGTCCTTTAATACTCAAATCCTTTACTAACAAGTTCTTAACAAGTCCTTTATTAGCAAGTACAAGTCCTTTATTACACAAGACTTTCACTAACAAGTACGAGTTCATTAATAATTGTCTTACAGTAACAAGTATGATTTCTTTAATGCTCAAGTCTTTTACTAACAACTGCAAGTCCTTAAATACTTAAGTCTTGCACTAACAATAAGAGTCCTTCACTAACAAGTATGATTCTTCAATAATCAAGGCTTTTGCTAACAAGTACAAGTCCTTCAATTGCAAGTACAAGTCCTTTAATACTCAAGTATTTCACTAACAAGTATGAGTCCTTCACTAACAAGCACAAGTCCTTTTTTTACTCAAGTCCTTCACTAACAAGTACAAAGTTGTTATACACTCCAGTCTTTCAATAACAAGTACAAGTCCTGTAATGTTTGAGTCCTTAACTAGCAAGTCCTTTTATACTCAAAGCCTTTACTAATAAGTCAAGTTCCTTACACTAGCAAGTACAAGTCCTTTATTACTTGAGTCTTTCACTAACAAGTATGAGTTCATTAACAATTAAGTCCATCAATAACAAATACAAGTCTTTTAATAGTCAAGTCCTTCACTAACAAGTGCGTGTCTTTTAACACTCGAGTCCTTCACTAACAAGTGCGAGTCATGGACTCGTCCCCGGTGCCAGTGTCTTACCCGGTTCAGTTTGATGAGGATGCAGGGCTGGCCTCTGTTGTAACCATAGAAACGGTCTGAGATCCCAGAACATTCCTCCAGCATGGTCCGGTTAAACTGACAGGAGCGCTTTGGGTTGTTCCTGACCTGGGGACAGATGGACAGGTCAGGGGTCAGACGGACAGGTCAGAGGTCGGATATATGATCAGGTCACAGAGGTCAGGGACAGGTTACCTCCCCGCTGTCCTCCTGGATGAAGTACTGGTCTGGAGGACAGTTGTCGTTGGTCTGGACCTGATAGCTGTCGTTGTAGGCTGCAGACAGACGGATTAAAGGTGTTGATGTTTTTAAAAGTCGAGAAGCTTTATTTAAAAAGACGTTCATCTTTAATCAAACAACTTCTTACGGGACAGGAAGTTGTTGAGGTTCTGGACGAGGCCGTCCCAGCTCTCAGTCTCCGACACGGAGAACCTGATCTCCAGCTGATCGCCTTTGGGACGGATCATCATCCCTGAAACACAAAGAGACTGTTTAGTTCCTGTCATTTTTCTGACTTATTTTCTCTTATCTGTCTCATTTTCTCTTTTTTTCTGTCTCATTTTCTGACTTATTTTCTCATACTATTTGTTCTAGTTTCTGATTTATTATCTGACTTATTTTCTCTCTTATTATCTTTTATTTCTGTCTTATTATCGATCCTATTTTATCTTTTTTCTGTCTTATTTTCCCTTATTATCCATCTCATTTTCTCGTTTTTTCTGTCTCATTTTCTGTCTTATTTTCCCTTATTATTTGTCTAATTTTCTCGTTTTTTCTGTCTAATTTTCTGTCTTATTTTTCCTTATTATCCGTCTCATTTTCTCGTTTTTTCTGTCTTATTTTCTCTTATTATCCTTCTCATTTTCTCGTTTTTTCTGTCTCATTTTCCATCTTATTTTTCCTTATTATCTGTCTCATTTTCTCGTTTTTTCTGTCTTATTTTCTGTCTTATTTTCTGGTAATATCTGTCTTAGTTTCTGATTTATTGTCTGACTTATCTGACCTTTTATCTGTCCCATTTTCTCTTATTACCCTTTATTTCTGTCTTCTGTCTTTGTTGTTATTTGAGTGGTAGTGTTCCTCATTTTTTGCCTCAGGTTGTTTGTTGTTGTTATAATTAGTTATTTTTTAGTCGATTGGCTTTGCTAGTTTTTGTCTCATTCTTTGTTGTTTTTAATCTGTAGCAAGTGTTTTTTGTAATTCTTACATAATTCTTACTGTTTGGCATTTTCTGTTTGATTGGTAGCGTTGGTTAGTAGTTTTATGTCTTTGTTTTTTGATTGGAAGTGTTTGTTGTTTCTGTTGCCTCAGGTTTTTTGTTTGCTAAAAATAGTGTTTTGGTGTTTATTTGTCTTTTCTTGTCTGTTTGAATACTGTAGTTTCTGTTGGGTATTTTTTGTATGATTATTATGACTTAGTTTGTTGTTGTCAGGGTTTTTCTGCGTGTTGATTGTGTTGCTTTTTGTCTTTTTGTGCATGTTTGTTGTTTTCATTGTTTTTCTTTTCACTGAGACAGTCTTGTTTGTGTCTTATTTTGTGTTTGGGTCTTTTATTCATTTATTTATTTGTTTCAATATTTTGTCCGTATGATTCTCAGTTTCGGTTTGTTTTTTGTCTTAATTGTGTTTTTTTTTCTCTGTTTTATTGGCAGTGTAGATTTGTCTTATTTTTGTTTTATTTATTTGTTGTTACAGTTTGTTTTTTCCTGTTTTATTGGCAGAGACGGGTTGAATATTTTCATTTTTTTTGGTCATGTGGGCCCTCCTCCTCTCTGTTTGACCTTCTGATTTTCTGTTGAACCTCAGAAAAGACAAACGGGGGCACCCGCGCCTTACTCACCTGGCGTGGCGAGGCGGTCCTGCCAGGTGGGCTTGTAGTCGTCGAGCGTCAGCAGCATGATGTACATGGTGAGGACGAACATCCCGGCCAGGAACAGGTAGAAGACCAGGTAGAAGAGCAGGATCAGGCCTGTGGGGGGGAGGGGAGGGGGGTTAGTCTATCACAGCGAACATCACCCCCCCCTTAATGTCATCTTTATAATCCTCTTGTGCTAAGCTCCGCCCCCTGTAGATGACCTACATTCAGACATGGAGGAGGGGGACGCTCTAATCTCTCTGTTCACTCTCCCTCTCTCGTCGTCGCCTCCCCCCCACCACCACCACCACAATCTATGACCCCCAATGAGGAAGAGCCTGCAGTTCCTCTCACAGCCACTAGAGGCTGAAGCAGCAGCTCCATCCCCCCTGCAGATCCATGCAGTTATCATGCACGTCAGTCAATGAGAAAGTGTGTGTGAAGATATCGGAAATGAGTCCAAACTGAGCCGAGGAAACTTTTTCCACAGCCTGAAACACCACAGCTACAATTTAGTGAATCCCTTATACGGCTGAACGATTTGAGAAAATAATCTAATTGCCATTTTTTCCCCCAGTATTGCGATTTACTCTGCATTTGATTTAATGTTCCTCATCTTATGTATTCTTAAACAAACACAAGCAGTAGATCTTTTTATAGTAAAACCAATATGACATTAAATTAATCTAAGGATAAAAGATTTGAGAAAAAGTGGAGAAGTGAAGAACAGAAGAAAAATAGGTATGAAATTATAAAAACTGGGTAAAAATGGTATGAAAGCGGAAAAAGGTTAATAGGTGCAAAATAGGTATGAAATTGCAAAAATAATGGGGAAAAATTGGCAAAAAAATCCAAAAGTGGCTTAGGAAAATTGATTATGGCAGCAAAATTGGGAATGAAATTTGAAATTAAATTTCAAAAACCATGTAAAAATTCCAAAAATGGTTCTGACAGTGGCCAAAAAAAAGATGAATGGGGGCAAAATAGGCATAAAGTTGTAAAAACGGGGTTAAAAAGGTAAAAATGGTCCAAAAGTGGGAAAAAAGTGTATGAATGGAGGTAAAAAAAAAAAAATAGGCATGAAATAGCAAAAAAACTACATCACAATGGGCTAAAAATATTGAACCTTCTGCGATTTGAAAATCGCAACAAGCCATATTGCGATTTAATCTAATTTGCAATTAACTGCTCTAATCCCTTACCATATTTATTGTTCTGTTCTGCTATTCATCACCTTAAACTTTTATCTTGAATTTGTATTTATTATGAAATGTGCTTCTGGCCTCTTGGCCAGGTCACTTTTGTAAATGAGATCCTGATCTCAATGTGATTTGTCTGGTTAAATTAAATAAAAATAAAATAAAAGTTAAAGAAAAGTTAAATAAAAATACAATAGTGGACTAAAAAATCAACTAATGAAAATTTGACATTGCTTTTTAATTGTTGTTCAACAGAATTATTTTAGAAAATAAACTCATGAAACTGGCCGAGACAAAAATGATGGGACCTTAACCTAATATGCTGTTGCACAACCTTTTGAGTCACTCACTGTAATCAGGTGATGTCTGTAACTCTCAGTGAGACTTCTGCACCTGTCCACAGGTATGTTGGCCCACTCCTCATGAGCAAACTGCTCCAGCTGTCTCAGGTTTGAAGGGTGTCTTCTCCAGACTGCATGTTTCAGCTCCTTCCACAAATGTTCAACAGGATTTAGATCAGGGATCATAGAAGGCCACTTCAGAATAGTCCAGTGTTTTGTTCTGATCCATTCTTGGATGTTTTTAGCTGTGTGTTTTGGCTCATTATCCTGTTGGAGGACCCATGACCTGTGACTGAGACCAAGCTTTCTGACACTGGGCAGCACATTTCACTCCAGAATGTCTTGATAGTCTTCAGATTTCATTGGACCTGCACAGATTCAAGACACCCTGTGTCAGATGCTGCAAAGCAGCCCCAGAACATAACTGAGCCTCCTCCATGTTTCACAGTAGGTACAGTGTCCTTTTCTTTGTATGCTTCATTTTTGTGTCTGTGAACATAGAGCTGATGTGACTTACCAAAAAGCTCCAGTTTTGTCTCATCTGTCCAAAGGACATTCTCCCAGAAGCTTTGTGGCTTGTCAATATGCAGTTTGGACAATTCCAGTCTCACTTTTTTATGATTTGCGTTCAACAGTGATGTCCTCCATTCAGTCCACTTTGGCTCAAACAGTGATGGATGGTGTGATCTGACACTGATGTACCTTGACCTTGGAGTTCTCCTCTAATCTCTTTGAAGTTGTTCTGGGCTCTTTGGTTTCCATTCGTATTCTCCGTCTCTTCAGTTTGTCATCAGTTTTCCTCCTGCAGCCACGTCCAGGGAGGTTGGCTACAGTCCTGTGGACCTTAAACTTCTGAATAATCTGTGCAGCTGTAGTCACAGGAACATCAAGCTGCTTGGAGATGGTCTTATAGCCTTTACCTTTAACATGCTTGTCTATCATTTTATTTCTAATCTTCTGAGACAGCTCTCTCCTTAGCTTTCTGTGGTCCATGTTCAGTGTGGTACACACCATGATACCAAACAGCACAGTGACCACTTTTCAGCCTTTAAATAGGCAGACTGACTGACTACAAGCTTGAAGACACCTGTGATAATAATTACAGGACACACCTCAGTTTAACATGTCCCTATGGTCACATCATTTTAAATCTTGTAAGGGTGCCATCATTTTTGTCGAGGCCAGTTTCATTAGCTTATTTTTTTTAATAATGCTGTTGAACATCAATAAAAAAGTAACGTTAGATTTTCATTAGTTGATTTTAAGTACATTTTTATTTATTGTTACTTTTGTCACTTTTTAGTTATTTCAGTGACCATGTGGGTTTTTGTTTTTTTAAGACAAGGGTAGCAACAATCTTTGCCATGTGTGTATGTCTCAAAACCAAAATACAAGGACATATTTAGACAAAATGGCTGTTTCCACCTGGTCAAACCTGACCGCCTTTTCTTTTTAAGCATACTGTCCCTTTAAATAATGTCAACACAGCCCTCTCAGACGGACGTGTGTGTGTTTGTGTGTATAGATTACAGTCCAATCAGCCGGCCTCATAATCCAGATTAACACTCAGTCATTGTGTGTGTGCAGAGTCCTTCAGCTCCTCTGACCCGCGGCATGATGGGAAATATGACATCATCACCAAGCTTATATAAAGTCCCAGCTCAGACCAGGTCTGTGCGTGAGGAGTCATCAGCTGATGGACGGTCAAAGGTCATCAGACAGGAAGCTGGTGATGTCCTCAATCACAGCCTCTTTCCTGTCCCTCGGTAGTAAGGGGACTTGAGAAAAAGTAGAGAAGTGAAGAATAGAAGCAAAATAGGTATGAAATTGTAAAAACTGGGTAAAAATGGTATGAAAGCGGAAAAAGGTTAATAAATAGGTGCAAAGTAGGTATGAAATTGTAAAAAAAAAAAAAAAAAAAAGGGAAAAATTGGCAAAAGTAGCTAAGGAAAATTGATTATGGCAGCAAAATTGGGAATTAAATTTGAAATGAAATTTCAAAAAAGCACGTAAAAATTCCAAAAATGGTTCTGACAGTTGCCAAAAAAGATGAATGGGGGCAAAATAGGCATAAAGTTGTAAAAATGGGGTTAAGAAAAGGTAAAAATGGTCCAAAAGTGTGAAAAAAGTGTATGAATAGAGGTAAAAAAAATAGGCATGAAATTGCAAAAAACTACACCACAATGCCAAAATGTTCAACACATTTTGGGCTAAAAATATTGATCCTTCTGTGATTTGAAAATTGCAACAAGCCATATTAAGATTTAATCTAATTTATAATTAGTTGTTCAGCCCTAGTTCAAACCTTTATATGTTTTTTTTTTTTTTTATGTATTTTTTGGGCATTTTGTGCCTTTATTGAAGGAGAGAGACAGTGGATAGGCTTGTGAAAGGGGGTGAGAGAGTAGGGGAAGACACTCTGCAAACTGGTCACAGGCTGGATTCGAACCTGGACCAGCAGAAGCAAGTACATGGGGTGCCTGGTTGCTAACCACTCCACCAAACCAGCACCCCAAACCTTTATATGTTTTGACGAAACTTTTCCGCCTTAGTCAGAAGCGTCACTGTAAGATTAGCGGAAAAGGACACGCCACACAAACAGCAGGTGACACTTCTGATGAAGGCCGAAGAGCTTTGCCAAAACAGTTTAAAGGTTTGAACTAAAAACCTTGCTTGTCTGTTAAAAAAGAAAATATGAGATTTCAAAATGTCCTCATTATCTTGGGGTGTTGATCATTCTCTTTTTCAAATTGACGGCTTTTTTTATTCTTATCTTTTCTACTGTTTAATTATGCTTCTGTTTCATTACTTTGGCACTTTGGGAGCACTTAGGTGGAGTTTTCCTGGACTGTTGATGGTTAAAAGTGCAGAGGGAGGACCGAGAGGCCGATCCGCCTTCCCAGGTAGGTCGAGATTTATTAATAGCCGCTGTGTGAAGGTTTGCATGGTTTCATAAATCTGGACTATTTTGGTCGGGCAGTCGGCTGTCCTGGGACTCAGAGTGAGGCTGGTCCACGAGTCCTGGTGTTAAATGAAATCAGGACGGGAAACACCACAGAAGAAGAAGCTCTTATCACTGTGATGTGTGTTTTTCAGATAAACCTCTGTTTTTATTTCTGTCTCAGTCTGTTCTCAGAATATTCAACCCCTCATGAATAAAGGAGATCAGCTTTATGTAACAGACTTTATCACCGAGACACGAAGCTGCGAGTAAAAGGGAAACCATTTGGGATGATAGATTAAAAATTCATGGTCATAGCCTTGCACAGCAGCTGGATCAGGCTGACTTAATGTCAATCTTTGTTGCCAAGCTCCAATCAACAACTGTGAGCGGCCCAATGAGGTAAAGCTACAAGTTTGTATAGAGATTAGCATAGATGCTAACGGCTTCAGCAGCAGTTTTTGTCAGATCTGGACCACATTTCTTTATTAAATGAGAAACTAGCAACACTACAAGCTTCTCTAAAGAACTATTATCGCTCTACTTCTGCCAAGTTTTGCCGAGAGTTAGCTATACAACGTTTAGGGGTGGAAGAAAAAATCGATTCACGAAAGTATCAGGATTTTATTGTCCATAAAATTCAACATACAGATTTTTGGTATCCCATTTGATACGTTAGGTGTTTTTGGCAACTGATAATCCATTAGAGGAAATTTTTATCATTTATCTGATTGTATTCAGATGTTTTTTGTAATTTGTTGATCATATTGAGTAGAAAGAGGATTTTTGCAGAAAGTGAAACAAACATTTCAGCTCCAAAAAATTAGAATTTTCTGGCAATAGTCTATGGTCTTGGGCCTTAAAGGGTTTAATTGTTTTATTTTTGTTCAAAAATCGATTTTTTTTTTTAAATTTTAGTTTTAGTTTTTAGTGTATTTGTTTAGCTCAAGTTTAGTAGAAGTACAAAACTGAGTAAGGTGGGAGCAAAGCCTCTGCAGGCTTGTACAGAGTTCCACACCTGCCCATAACAAGCTCATGACATACAGGCTAAACACTCAGCAAAAAAACGAAAACAAGACAAAAACAAGCAAAAACACTGCAAGCCAAAGAAGCAATGACAAAGTACATATAAAATTCAGGAAAGATGCAGCAAAAGCAACAAAAGCAACAAATATAAACAATTTAAATGCTTCATTTTAGTCTGTGTTAATAAGCCTCTTTTAAATGCAGTCCAGGCTTTGAAGAGAGAGTATAAACAGCTGGTTAAAATATATTGCTGAATAAATCCTAAAAATGGCCTCTGCTGTTAAAAATGCTAACTAAAGATTGCAAAAATCAGCAATATCGTAGAAATTTAAATCGAATCGGCACCTGAAAAATCAGAAAAAAAATCGAATCAGGAGAAAAGCGTATCATCCCAGCCCTAACCTTGCTCATGTTCTGTCCTTTACACTGCAGCAGTAGCGCCCACCTACTATATTATCTGATTGGCCCTTCATGATTGTGACTGACAGAGCAATCGTCCAATAATCTGCCTGATATGGTTCCAAACACTTTCGATGGGCTCTTTCCCACATCGACCAGTGAAATTTAATGGTGGGTCCAGTTATTGATGGTCACAGATCTTTGAATCTCCATCAGAGCTTCACAGTGACTTTTATTTTGAGATAATCATTGATTAAACACTTCTATTGGACCTGCATTTCCCATTATTTATGATCCTTTATCAACAATCAGCTGACCAAAAGCTCCATCATCACAACTTCAGGCCTTCACATCAGTTCCACAAGGACATGATATCTGTGTTAATTCATAGTGAGCTACGGCTTTGGAGGAGCACAGGAGAGCATGACACGGTTCATATTTCACAACACAATCACATCGAGTTGTCATGATTCTGATTATGGTTTTTAATTTAGTGTTTTGTCATTGTTACTCAAACTTTTATTCTGCCTGTAGAGGCTGGTGATGAGACTTGAAACAAATACTTGTTGAAGAATTAATAACAATTAGCTTCAATATTATCATCGGATATTGACCCGATATATCAGCAGGAATCAAACAGACTTTTATTCCTTATTTTGTAGTCTGGACTGTAGGAAAAGTCTTGATCAGGTAAGATTACTCAAACAGAGAACAGTAGTCAGCAATAGGAGGTATAAGAAAAACTGACCCATTTGTTATTAACCATTGGGTTCAATAAATTTAACCTTAAACATAAGAAAAAAGTACAATTAAATAAAATAAAGACCCTGACAAGTAACCTCAATAAATCCAATAAAAACAAAAACATATTTTAAATTGCAAAATAATCATAAAAAGATTCTACAACTAAATTAAATAAATTACAAATAAATTAGTATGGACTGCTTGTATCAGAGTGCCCTTTTTTTTTTTTTTTTTTGCTGATATCGGACTGATATTAATATCGGATCAGGACAGCCCTAATGCCAATGTCATTAATGATTCTGCTTATCATTATGATCCTTTATCAAGTCCTGTAGATTGTTTGTGCGGTCAAATATTGGCCACAAATATTTTTACAGGCAATAATATCAAACATATCAGTCCTGATATTTAACTCTGGGCATCAGCATCATTAAAATAATCTACAAACGTCAATAATCTACAACTCATACAAACTGCAACAGACATACATTAAAAATGAATGGAAAGAGATGAAATTTGTTATTTTAGGAGACAATTCTTGGTGGAATGGTCATGGTGCAGGAATTAAATCCAAAAACAGGAAAGTTAGCACGTCCAGGTTTACAAAAACGACAGGAGATACTAACTCCTACAAAAAATAGCTAGGGCAAGCTTTTTGTTGACATTTTTTACAACTGGTTCCTCATAACTGTTGTTATGATTAGGAGGAACCTTATAAAAAGAGTTGAGGTCACAAAAAGACGTTATTCACTGGAAATATTCAAGCTACTCCTAAGTTGAACTACCATGTTGTTGCCATGTTGTATGGTAGCTAACAAATATCTTTTCGTCAGTTACGTTAAAGCTTACAACCCTGTGAAAAGGTTTGTTATGGTCCTTTTCCATTAGTCCTACTCGACTCTACCCGGCTCTACTCTACTCGCCTTGTGCTACTTTTCCATTAGCCCCAGTCGCAGTGTCGCTGTAAACAGAGAGCGGCACTGCAGTGACATCATTTTGAGCGCGACACAACAATCTGTGGCTTTTTGTCACAAACCGAGTAAAAAAGGAAATCAGAAGAAGGCTGCAGGTGGTAAGAAGAAATACCCCTTGAGAAGCACAGGAGAGTTTTGGAAGCTATACAACAGAATGAAGCCGAGGATGAGAGCAATCAAGCTGCAAAGAAAAGACGTATGAGGGTTAGCTAATGGTAGCTACCGCTAGCATGCTAGGTCGTGGCGCTCATGACCCATTGATGACAACATTGTCTGACCAATCAAAAGCCGGCAGTCATCTTTTAGTATCGATTCTGCTCGCTTGGAACCAGAGCGGAGTAGGTACTAAAACTAGCTAGTGCCATAAATTACTTCCAACAAGGACTACAAAAATGGCTAGGGCAAGCTTTTCTGACATTTTTTTAATAATTAGTTCTTCATAACTATTGCTGCAGCCATGAGGACCAACTTTATCAGGTCACTCGACAAAGAGGAAACTTATAAAAAGATTTCAGGTCAGAAAAATATGTTATTCATTGGAAATGTTCAAGCTACTCCTAACTTGAACCACCATGTTGTTGCTCTATAGTAGCTAACGAATATCTTTACGTCTGTTATGTTAAAGCTTACAACTCTGCGGCAAGTAGGGATGGGTACCTTTCACCTTTGAACTGATACCATACCGATGCCGAGTACCTGGGAATCAGTATCGGTACTCAACGATACCAATTTTCGGTACTTTTGCGTTGTGTTTATGGGGTAATAAATATCAATTTGTTTAATATGAAAATCTCAATTTTTCTCAATGTAAATTTATTTCTCAATATATAAAATTTGACAGATATATATCAAAACAACTTTCAATTGTTTGTATTGTAACATCGTAGTTGTTCCAAAAATTTCTTTAACATGAAAACCAGGAACTAAAATGAACCACAACTTAATAAATTAACTGCAGCCCTCACTTTACTTTAGGGCAGTTTAACAATGGGTCCAACAGAGCTGTAAATAAAAAAACCATTTACATTAACGCTACGCGGCTGCTGACGTCATTACGCTATTGCTGTGCTGCGTTCAAGTCCGGTATGGAAATTCACCTACTCTACCCGATAGTATGCCTGGTTCTTCCACTCCCTCACAGTCCCAAGGATGCGTTCAGGTACCTAAACATGGTACCGTTTGATTTTACGTGAATCGTACTCGGTAGTACCTACAGAATTCGGTCGGTACCTCTTAAAGTACCGAATTCGGTACCCATCCCTAGCGACAATGTTTGTTAGTTAGGATTATACAATGCGACTATTAGAGTACCCTGCCCCCTACAGTTTGGGAGAATACCTGCGAGAGCAACAAGATAAATAAATAGCATAAATACTCCGAATGTTTCTGCATCATGATGTCATGTCATTTCGCACAAAACCATAACTGAGCCTTGAATGAGGCAGCAACACTGGCAATGCAGGAATAAATACTAATTAATAATTTTTATGACCTTTGGTATTTTTGATTTGTCCAATCATGAGTCTGGATTTGATCACGTGACCACACTCTCATTGTATGTTTGTATGGGGGGCCTCTTCTTCTCTCCTCAGGGGCCATTTTGACCATCATAACCTGATAAATGAAGATGTTTTCTGACATGATACTGATTATTTGAATGATCATCAGGGATGTTGCTGATCTGTGAGATGAGGGCAAACTGGGAGAGAGTGATGGAGAGAGAGAGAGTGATGGAGAGACCCTGAAGGTTAATGAGGAGAGAGAGAGAGAGTGGTGGAGCGACAGTGATGGAGAGAGGGAGGCACTGACCCCAGCTCGAGGCGGTTCGGCCCATCAGCTCGTGAGTTCGCGGGTTCCAGAAGAATTCCCGCCACTCGCTCCCGCCCTTGCGGTCCTCCTCCTTGGTGGCGGACATGATGACGAAGGGATGATGGAGGAAGATGGAGGTCGAGCTGTAGGACGGCGCGCGCTGTTCCCGCCTCCTGCCGGTGCGGTGATGGCTGATGGAGAGGGCCGAGGGCCGGAGGGTCGATCGGTGATCGGCGGTGATCGGAGGTGATCGATGAGAGGGGGACAGACGGAGGGACGGACGGAGAGAGAGACGCGGACGGAGAGAGGACGGAGACACTGCGGTAAACCTCCTCCTGCCCCAAACACCGCTGACGTCACACACGCTCCCCTCCGCCGCCAATCGAACGCGCGCTCCATCGCTCTGGCCCCGCCCCCTGCAGCGATGTGACGCGAGCAGATATGATGACGTCACTCACGTGTTTCTCACACCACCCCAAAATCTCATTCTGTGTCCACGTGAGGGCCAGACATCAACTGATTAATCATCAGATCGATTATTCAGCCTAAAATAGATCAAATCTCCCTTCAAAAATAACACATATCCACACTTACTGTCTATATTTGATTTATCTTTCAATAAATCTCTGCAATCCCGTATTTATGACAAAACATCAATGATAATACTGTTATTATAGCTCAAAAAATATCTGTAATCTCATAATAATTATACATATCAAGACTGATGATTGTTTGGATAATAAGAAATGATCATATTAATGATGAAATATTTTTATAACATATTTATTTACATCAAAGGCATATTAATAAAAATGACAATAACACAGATTATTTTAGCTTTTAATTTCTAAAGATCCTAAATCTTCATTTTCATGTTAAAAAGGAACAAAAGCGCTGAAATAATGTTGAAACCTTCTACCTTCTATTTTGATGTTAATGTTCAGAAAACATTTATATTGATTATACTATAATAACTAAATATCTAAAATCATACATTTATGGTTAAAACACATCCTGTAGCAATACAGGTTATTATCTTATTATGTCTGTGTTTGAGTATTAAATGGTATATCTATTCCCTAATATTAATATTAAAGCTATCTCAGTGGCTAATATAACTATGGACATCACCTATGTAATATTTTTAATAAAAAAAGTCTTGAATGTGAATTATATTGATTTCAATTGCGATACAAATGGACAAGAGCCTGTTGCGTTAATGTCAATCTTACTTTATTAAATAAATCTGCTATCCCATTTCATGGTTAATTTTAGTATTACATCTTCAAATATCTGTAATCTCAATAATAATAAAAATACTGCGGAATATTTTGAGATTTATAGCAATGAGTACCTAAAAAGATCATATAAGAGATTAAATAAGTTTATAATGTGTTTCTTTAAGATGGTTTATTAATAATAATTACAAAATGTAACAATTATTCACCTTAGTTTACCTAAAAAATCTAATACAAAAAATAAAATGGAAAAATCTTATACTAATACAGATTAAACGACTGATCAGAAAAATCAGTGATGATAACTGGTGTTTATTGTAGTAGTAATTATAACTGTTAAAATCAAAATCTTCATATTCATGTGGAAAAACGCCAAAAGCCTCGAAATAAATTTGAAACATTCTACCTTCAATTTTGATGTGAATGTTCAGAAAACAGTAATATTAATGATAATCGAATAACTTTAAATATCTAAAATCTAATATTTATGATTAAAACACATATCAATACAGATGATTATTTTATTATTATGTCCGTGTTTGAGTATTAAATGGTATATCTGTTCCCTTATATTAATAATAAAGTTATCTCAGTGGCTATATAACTATGGACATCACCAATATAATATTGTTAATAACAAAGCCTTGAATGTTAATTATTTTAATTTTGACAGAAACATGTTGCATTGATGTTAATCTGACTTTTTTTAAATAAATCTTGCAATCCCATTTAATAATAAAATATCAATGATATGAAATCTACAAATATCTGTAATCTCAATAATAATAAAAGATTCCAATACTGAGGATTTTTTTTTTATATCTCTCACATTAAGTATCTAAAAAAATCATATAAGAGATGAAATAAGTTAATAATTTATATCATTTATATCTATTTTATATATTTATATCATTAAGTTATATGAACGATCAGAAAAAGCAGTGATGACTGGTGACTATTACAGTGATAATTAAAGCTATTAAAATCCAAATCTTCATATTCATACGGAAAAACATCAAAAGCGTAGAAAAAATGTTGAAACTTTCTACCTTCTTATTTGATCTTTATGTTCAGAAAACATTAATATTTATGATAATATTGTAACTTTAAATATCTAAAATGTTACATTTATGGTCAAAACATCAATGTCGATGACTACAATGCATCAAATGGTGACATTTCTGTTGAATACTGTACATGCTCCCTATAAATAAATACAAAAAAAATTAAATGTATATTTCTATCATCTCATGTTTATCATTAAAATCATAAATATTAATGTTACATTACTGATTTTCATCAGTTTATGTATCTACAAAGTTCCATTTAGGAATACAACTAATAAAACTCATATTAATGACCCAATCAGCCGTGATTATCTCATTATCATACCTATAAATATCTGTAGTCTCTCATTTCTGATAAAAGATTTCAATACTCTTTACTGTATTAATGAATATCTATGATCATATATTAAGATGAGATGGTATTTTTGATCAATAGAATATTTGTTCATTCATTTGGAGTGAATAGATGAGATGAAGCAGAGATGTTTGAATTTAAAAACTAAGTAGAAAAATAAATGAATAAATAAATATAAATTACAGTTAGATTTCCAGTTTAAAGGTGATTTTATTCATCTGTTGAAATAAAAACATTATATCAGAATGGTCAAAGTTCTGGAACCTTCTTTATTCAGTGTTTTTATGAAGTGCAGGTAAATAATTTATGAATCAGAGCTGAATGTTTATAAATGAAGTTTAATATTGAAGTCAGAGCTGGAGGAGCACTGACACCTGCTGGAGAAAAAACAGAACTGACACCAGACCAGGGCTCAAACCCTCACGTGGAGGGTCTGCCCCACTGAGCACAGTCCTACACCTTTATGACGAGTGGGAGGGGCTTATGACCCGGCTTTCTGAGCAGGTGAACACCTGTCTTTGTTCATTAAGGTGACTCATTTAAATGCCTTAAAAACAGCCCGTCTAGCTCTGGTGGTTTTTCTTTGCTGAGTTTGCTGTACAAATCCTTTAGAAGTGAATCGAACCAGGATCACCCGGCCCTCCTGGTTCCAAGGTCCTGTAGTTCTGGGTCAGGACTGGGTCATTCCATGGGTTTCTAGTCAGCAGGTGGTCCATGTGAGGACCAAGAGTCCTGTGTGGAAGAGGGTACGCACTGATGCCGGGTTCTCGATGTGGTTCTACAGGTCCAAAAGACGTCCCTGTGAGGCAAGACTGATCCAAGCCGGTCTGATGATCCTGGCTCTGCTGGTCCATGTGATACACCTGCTTCTTGTGAATCTGAAGGGGGTCCTGGGGGTCCAGCCGAGTCAGGTACTGCAGTTTTTTGTGGTCCAGCTCGATGTGGTTCTGTGGTTCTTTCTTATTTTCACTGTTGTTGTCCTGTTCCTGCTGGCCTGCCAGGTACTGCTGGGTCTTGTGATTCTGGTTCTTGCCCTGTTGGCCAATGACAGTGTGGTACACCGGCGGATTCTTCTGGTTCTGGTCTTGGTGGTTCTGGTTGTCCTGTAGGTCCATCTGGGCGTGAAACTGCTGCTTCTTTTGGCTTTGGATCTGGTTGTGAACCTGGTTCTTGATGTCCTTCCAGTGTCTTCCCCTGAGGACTGGCTCCAGGTCTAGGCACCGCTGACAGACCTCCTTCCCTGGTACAGACTGGACCAGAACGTGGACCCCCAGCTGCCTCCAAACAGCTTCCTTCTCTGCTGATGACCATGGGCGACGGCGAACCTTCCTTGGAGCTAAGGGGGCTGAAGAACGGCAGACAGGTCAAAACCAGACTGACCCTCTTCAAGGACTTTAGAAACACTTGTTTACCAGAACCCACCAGAACTTACCTGAGAGAGGACGTACCTGCAGCCTGGACTCTGGAGGGATCAAAAAAGTCACCTGGCCTTTCTGTGGTGTTACTACAAAGGAAGTGAGACGGACAGACAGGAAATCAAACAAAATTACCTTGAAGATGTTCAGCATTCAGGGTGGAAGATAAAGGTCAGAATTCAGAGTACTATGTTGGTGGTGAGTGATAAACCATCTTAGGGATCCAGAGTCAGAACTCACCCTCTGGTCCTGGCTCCTGACCCTCCCTTTCAGTTCCTGCTGGGACAGATAGCTTCTCCATCTTTGCATCGTCCCCTGTGAAATACAGAAGTTACTTGCTGAGATCCTTGCAAAGAACATTGGAGAAACCTGGTCAGGTGCTACCTGTGTCAGGGGCTGGGTCTTGCAGGCCCAGTTTGTCCCACTCCCTCCCCAGCAGGTGGTAAAAGTCGGTGGTCTTGGCAGCGGTCTCCCAGTCCCCGTCCTGAAGACTCTCTCCGATAGCTATCTCGCAGACAGTCTTCAGCGTGGTCTTTACGGCCAGTGGAGGACGGGACCACCTGTAACCTGATGCCTTCCTGGCTGCAGCCAGAGCCAAGCTTAGGTGACCCGGAGCCAGCAAGTCCTGGAGTGTCCTGACCACTGGGTCCAAAGACTTAGCAGCAAGAAGGAACCGGCCCAGTTCCCTGAGCTTCTGACTGACATAGTCGTACCGCCGCTGACCACCCTCAGCATTTCCCATCAGCTTGTTCCCGTACTTACAGATTAACCAGTCAGATTTGACCTGGCACAGAGGAAAGACGGACAGGTGAGTACACACAGGCGGACGGATGGGCGTAAACATTGGTAGGTGGACTCACCTGGTGGGAAACGTGGTCCTGGTTCATGCGGTGCAGAACCTGGCTGCAGCTCTCTGAAGCTCCGCCTGAAATTGGGAGAAGGCGAGATGCTGCAGCCTGGACCCTGCTGCGCTTCCTGGGCATGTCTCCTGAGGGTCTAGGGGGCGTGGCCTCTCTGTAACCAGGTGTACTTCCATCTACTGTGTTACCTTTGGGGTCACAGGTAGGTTCGGAGATCCTTTGAGCTGAGGAGGCTGAGTCTGTGGAGGGATCAGGAGTCCTTTGAGCGGAAGAGAAAGAGTCTGTGGAAGGATCAGGAGTCCTTTGTGGCAAGAAGGCACAGTCTGTGGAGGGGACAGAGGTCCTTTGGGTTGTGGAGGCGGAGTCTGAAGAAGAGTCGGAGGTTATTTTTTTACGGCAGGAGGCCTGATGCTTCCAAAGGTCAGCTCGCAGGAAGAAACCGAGGCAGAGTGGGCAGGGCAGGTAGTTCCTCGCATCGACATCCTCAGAGGGCTGACGCCAAGGAACGATCTCGCCACTGCCCTGTCTGATCACCTGGCAGTGAGACAAAGCGGGACCTGAGTCAGGACTTAGCCAAACATGGTTATCAAAATGACAGACAGACAGACAGACAGATTGGTGGACAAACAGAAAGACATTTGACAGGATGGACGGACAGGGGGGTGACCGAACCTCAATGTTGTGCATGTAGTTGCCTCTACAGCGAAGGTGTTCCAGCAGCAGGTGGCGTTGTTTGGAGCCCGTGGGCAGGGCGCTGGCGGCTTTAACTTCCTGTTGGTCGGCGTGTTTCCTCAGCAGGTGGCGAGCGATCTTGACCTGCGGCCGACGGCAGAAAACGCAGTAATGTTTCTTATCCCACCGCCGCTTCCCATCGTTCCACGTCCTCTTCACCGTCACTCCCTCCTTCTTCTCGTCACGCTTCTTTTCCTTTAAGCCACGCCTCCTCTCCTCAGGGTCTTTCCTCTTCTGTGCGAGGCCACGCCTCTTTCCTTTTTGAACCCGTCTGACTGGGGTTGGCGTGGCTCGACGTGGGCGGCGCCTTGCGGGCTTTGTGGCGTCTTTATCAGTGCAGGAAGTAATGTCAGAGGTATCCCTCTTGGTTGCCATGTTGTTTTTTGGCAAGGGCTGTCACAGCAGCAGAGGGCCTGGCAATACAACCAGAAAACAAAACAATTAACCAAAAGTCTTAAACTTAGGTGCCTTCAAGCTTCCAATAAATCATGGCTAAGTGGGTCTAATACACACAGTGCAAACAAAATGCAGCCATGGATCTAGCATCACCTGAATCTGCAAACTTAAAGGTAAGGAGTGAAAAGTTTGGGAAACCTTTTCATTTTTGTCTTTGTGTAAACAGGAATTGCTGCTGTCAGGGAATACTATGACACCTGAATATGGATCAGTACATTCTGAAAATAAATCCCTGATTTTTTTTTTTCCACAACACTCCTTTAAAGATTTTTAGCTAATTACTTATTTTTCTTTTTATTGAAGGATGTTAACATATCATCTGCATAGCTGACACACAATGACTAAGTCTATTTTCCCTCCAAAGCAGCACCTTCAAATCAAACACGACTCTCTTCATCAGTCTTTTTAACATCTTTGTGTCTGACATGTCTTCTCTTAAAAGATCTTCTTTCTGTATTCCTCTTTTTCCTTGTATTTTTATGGTGCATTTCAGTTGTGGTCGGAAGTCGGAATTTCCGAGTTCCAAGTAGGAAACTACAATTGGAACATCCCCCGAAGTCAGAATTTTCTACTGGGAACTCGGTGAAACATCGCCACCCCTGAGTTGACAATGGAAGATGGATGCCCCCAGTGTGAACAGTTATTTAGCTCCTGTAATAATCCATTTATTTGCACTTCTGACTGGGGTGTGTTGCTCTAGATCAGCTGTATACATAGTATTGTTAGACTTATATTTACAAAAATGCTGCCATAGTGATAATCACATTCTTCATGTGATATTTGTGAACAACAACGCAGGCGTGCTAACAACAGCTAACAATAGCCTGGTAGATCAGCATGTTTTTTTCCGACTTCAACTGGAACGACGATAAGTCAGAGATGATGTCACTCCCAGTTCCCAGTTTCGAGGTTACTGGGACGCAGCATTCAAGTCTTTTCAGTTTGTAACTGTCTTTACAGAGGACTATGTAATTCTGTCAACATACATTTAAATATTGAAAATGACTCAACAGTTTTTCTTCTTCCATCTTGTGGGAATGAAAATCAAAAGTAATTGATGAAAAACAAAAAATACAGTATACAGTGTGCTATTTATATATATTCTGTGGGCAAATTTTTATGGGATAAACATCAAGGCTGCATCTCTGAATGAGCCATCTTATTGGTTTACTGAAATCCAGAAATGTTGTGTAAATTTATCAACTTGTAATCGAAAGGAGAAAGTGATATTCTCCACGACAAAAAAAGAGAAAAACTCCAGTGACGAAAAATTACACAAATCAAGCTTTGCCTTCATGTTGTTAAAATATATTCCTGAATCAAACAGTTTCCTTCCTAAATTTTAAGTGTAATAAAATGTAGATGATGTAGCTCAATCATAGGCAGGTTTGTCGACATTAACACTGAAAGCTCAGGCATTTTCACAATCAACATGAAACTCTAAACAATTACAGGACTCAAAAGGTGCTTGTGCAAAATCAACAGGGCCTACCATCATAAAAACTACAATTTATATTTTCAAACATTGTACAACAAAATGAGATTTTATAATTAATGTTTTTTTTAGCTGAGGGGTTAAGTATTGATAATGAATGAATTTAATTGTATTATGCAGCACGGTCTTGCAAATTTGTGATGCAGAAACAAAAATGAAGGTTTGCTCGAATTTTATATTTATTTATTTATTTGCACCATAAATTAGAAACAATTACATTGACATAGAAAAAAAATACAAGATAGTGCTGGAGAGGTGAAAAAACCCCAAAGCGGGTTCATCAAAGATACCTCCCCAAACAAAGTTAATAACAAAAATATACAAAAAATAAATGAAATTTAATACAATAAAATAAACTCAGAATAACTCAACAAACAGACAACAAGCAATTTAATTAATTATGAATGAGAACAAAATTTAGCTTTGGGATCTTGATGGATTATATATGACTTTAGTCTGACCTGAGAGTTAATTGTAAAAAAAATACATAAAAGATTCTGGGAGCAAATGTGGTAGATGAATATATTTATAAATAAATATATAAGATTGAAGAATATTAATATCGTAAATGGACAACAAGTTCAGCTTTTTAAATAGAGGGGCAGATGGAGATAAATAATTAGAAGAGGTGGCTAACCTAACAAATTTTTTTTGAGTGATGAATATTTTCTGCAAATTTGTAGGGTATGTACTTGCAATACAATGTATGAAGAGTATTCTTAGTAATGAAACCATGAATTTTCCTGATGATGCCAATAGACTTCATCACTTTGTTATTGATGAGCTTAATATGCTCCGTCCATGACCTCTCATCAATCAAAACCCCCAAGAATTTGGTGGAAGAGACCTGGATTAAATCGTTCCCTCCAAAGGAAATCTTGGCCTTGGATGTATTTTTTGTTTTACCTGTGAAAATAATAAAATTAGATTTTTTTATATTTAATGTTAACTTGTTAATCTGGAACCATTCTGAAAATATTTCTATTCCAGAATTAGCTTCACTAATTAAAGAATCAAAGTTCTTGTTAGTCAAAATCAAGGTTGTATCATCAGCAAAAAGTATTGGTAGTATGGTGGAAGACACAGAAGCCAAATCGTTGATGTACACAAGGAACAATAATGGGCCAAGTATGGAACCCTGAGGGACACCATATGTTAATTGAGCTCTGGAGGATGCATAACCATCAACATAAACAAATTGTTCACGATTCAAAACATAACTGGCAAGCCAACTATATGATAAATCCTGAAATCCATAACGATGAAGTTTAGAAAGCAAAATAGTAAGGTCAACAAATCAAAAGCTTTGGATACATATAAGAAAATACCTAGTGCATATTCATTGTTATTTAAAGCTGAATAATTTTTTTCTATCAGTTGTAGTAGGGCCATATCAGTCGAGTGGTTTTCCTGGAAACCATATTGATGCTTATAAAACATGTGTTGTTTATTTAAGTGAAGTAACATTCTTTTATACTATTTTTTCGAGGATTTCTGAGAAACATGGTAGAACTGAAATAGGTCGACAATTATTAAAAGATTTTTGGTTATAAACAAATACATCAGGTAGAATGATAACTTTTTGGTTGATTTAATTTTTGAAAAAGTGTTTTAACATACATCAGAGGCAGTGAACTGAAAATATTCAGTTCTGAGTATTTTACAAACAGGTGCTAGTTCTACTTGTACTTCAGTAAAATCTGATCACAGAATCTGTTCTTTTATTTTGATAAATATTTGTGAACTCCAATCCATCACTAAAGAGAAAAAGTTCATTTCTGTCTGTGACTCTTGGCTTTTACGTGACTGATGAATGACAAACCAACAAATCAGTGTTTTCGAGCACCAATTACTCATCTAATCATCAGCAGACTTTGTTTGGGTTATTAAAACTTCTATTTTCGGACTCTTCCTCCTCTTTGTGACACACCTTTACGTCCGAACTAACGTGATGACGTCACGATAGATTGACTGGTCAATCAGGTATTTGATCGATGAAGAAACATATTGATCAGGTTATGAGCACGGTGACGCTAGAGGAGGTGTGTCCGGTAATAGAAACCTAGATGCTAACAGCTAGCAGCAGCAGCTAACCGCAGCACTGATGCTGTTAGCATAACGGAAGCTAACCTAAGGCTAACATGCTAACTGTGGTTCAGACAGAGCATTAGCTTAAACTAGAGGCTAATATCACCCACAGGCAGACACAAACACACACTGTTTATGACATTAATGCGTTATTAACAGATGAGATGCTCCTTACCCTGCTAAAAGCAACAACTCCTGCTCTTCTTCTGTGGCTTTAGCTGTTTAACAGCAGAGTTTTGCCAATGCCGCCCCCTCCTGCCTCGGATAATATTACCGGATTAAATTGTCTTTATGAGGAAATAACAGTTTCATTTTAGGTTAAGTTTCGGGACTGAATCATAGAAACTCATCAGGAGGTCGGGCAATTGTTAAAATAAAGTTGCAGGCAGTAACAAATGTAAAAATGAAAGAGCTCTTTTATTATTTGCTGGGCAATTCCGCCAAAAGAGTGACATTTCTGTCCCCAGCATATTGTTGTATCTTAGATGTATAAACACAAGTAATAATATATTATAAATTATATTTTATTATTATACTAAACACCATACACATTCATATTTGTAGAAATTACAGATATGTTTTTTTTAATATTTTAAAATGGCATCCAAAACACTTATACATAGCATTTCTTGCCTGTCCCCACAGCCAAACACTACACTTGACTAAATGGTAAATGGACTTGAGCTTATATAGTGCTTTTTCTAGTCTTAGACTACTCAAAACTGCTTTACACCGCAGGTCACACCTACCCATTCACACCCATTCGCTCTCACATTCACTCACTGATGGTTCAGAGTTTCTATGTTAGTTATCCATCAGTATTTCTAACACATTCACGCCCTTTCATGCCCATTTACGCGCCACTGACGCAGCAGTGGGAGCAACTTGGGGTTAAGTGTCTTGCCCAAGGACACATCGCCATGTGTCGCCCGGAGCTGCGCTTGAACCTGCAACCTCCTGATCACTGACCAAGCGCACTATCCAACTGCGCCACCAAAGCCCCACAATGCATCATGAACAAAATCCTTCCAAAGCAAATTTTCTTTTGCATTTAAGTGTGACTCCATATTCTATCTACACTCTTAAAACAAAAGTTTTACAAAAAAGTCATTATATTTTGGTTAAAATTCACATTTTAGTGCTGTCCCCAGGTTTTCTCTCATTGCTGTTACCCAAACACATCCCCCCCTTTAAAATTTTGGAACATGCCACCAGTGACATGTTCTGCAGGAAGTGACATCATTTAGGTCTTCTGCAAGTCATGGGAAGACCAAAAGTAAGTTATCTCTTTTATTTTTCCTTAAATTTAATGATATATTTTACTGTTTTAGAGATGGTCCATCTAAAAACTCTGTCCTGTTACCTAAGTTAATATTCAGTGAAATCTTAAGAAAGTGCTCCATGTTCTCAAGCTACTAGCATAGATGCTAAGTGGCTAGATTTCACACAATTGCTAATTTTATGCTAAAAACTCATTGCTGTTACCCTCATTGCTGTTACTCAAAAAAAGAGTGACAGCAACAAAAAAAAAGGCATTTTTTGCAATAAATATTCGTGTTTTCATCGTGTAACCAACCATTTATTCTAAATTAATCATTTTTCTAAGGGGAAAACATTGTCTGTGGTTGATATTCTTATTATAATTTTACTTATTCATGGTTTCAAAATGGCATTTGAGTTTTGGTAATAGCAGAGAAAAAATTGCAATGATAATAAATTGTTGAAAATTGCAAAAAATTAAGTAACCTAAGATTGACGAGTACTAATTTTGAATGAGTAAATGTGTATATTACTAAATTCTATTTTGAAATTTAATAAAAAATGAAGTTTAATTTTGAAGATTTACGACATGCAAATTTCACCCTTCTGGCGGAATGACCCTAAAATAAAGTTGCAGGCAGTAACAAATGTAAAAATGAAAGAGCTCTTTTATTATTTGCTATGCTAGCATTGTCCCAAAACTAAAAGTGGGACGCAAAGGTAATTTTTTGAGAATGAAGGTCTTCACAAACAGACTTAAACCTGACTTTACAGTTGGAACCCAAATTAAAATCATAGGCAGACCATTACTTTACTTTACAAATGGATCCTACTTTACAAATTTACAGCAAAGTTACAGATGGACCTCAAATTTACTTTTCAAACAATCTACTTTATCTGCAGTGGCGGTTCTAGGGAGGGGCCAACAGGGGCCAGTGCCCCTGTAAAACTGAGCCTGGACCCCCTTGTGACCCCCCCTCCACACCAAGCATAAACAATCATTAAACGCTGTGGTGTCCCTCTGATGTGATAAGCGGGACAAATGATGTGGCTCTGGGTTCCAGTCAGACCCCTTAGAGTGCTACACTGCCAGAACCTCTCGGGAGAGAATATGCCGACAGAATCATCACAGTGATACAAGAAGAATTACCACAGAGAATTAAGGTGAGTAAAGCTCTGTAGTTTGTGTTATTTTTACACGGTAAGACCAGGAGATGTTATTCACTAACTTGAGTTAATAGGAGGTTGATGAAAGCACAGAGGCTGATGTGGTCTGCCAAGTTTTACGCACCGGCTGTGATACACACTCAGGGGTGTACTTACAATTAGGTAAACACAGGCAATTGCCTGGGGCCCCAAGATGTCCAGGGGCCCCCAAACATCTCACAAAAATGTATTATTAAAGTTTCCTTTGATTCAGTTATTATTATTTTAGTCTTAATTCACACGCTGTAGTATGAAGTAGAGAAGATCAACATCTATATTTTATAATCGTTTTGACAGTAGACCTCATACATTTGATGTCATTGGCTGTAAAATACTTAAATTCATAACTTTTCAAACTATATGACACTTAGTATAAAAAACTTTCGGCCCAGGCACTGGATAATTTTGCGTGTGCATGATAAACTTCTTATTTATTTTTGCTGATGTCCCTTCAGAGGGTCTGTAATAAACATTTAGATTCAAAGTCTTTTTTGGTCATGAATATTATTCCCTGGATGTGGAGGAAATATAAACTTGTAATGTAACTTGTAACTTAAGCTGTCAGATAACTATAACAGATTTCAAAAGCAGGACTATTTAACACACTTGCCTACTGTCAAAATTGAACTAAATTACAAAATTTAAGGAAATACATTTTGTTTCGTTATGTTACCTGGTATAAGATTAAAATAAAAAAAATATTCAGCTTGCTGAAAACCAATGAAATACTGAATTATTGACCTTGTTTGCTTTCCATATTATTATTATTATTTTAATTTTAGTTATTTTTTGTTTTTATTACTACCCACCCTTTCTTCTTCTTTCCCCCCCATTTTCCCTTCTTCTTGACAATACTTCTGACAATTGTCTGTCCGTGTATTATGTCTTTTGTGGTGTGAATGAGACATTATCTTTCATTGATATCTGTAATTTCCTTTTTTTATTTTTTCTCTGCACCCATCCCATAAGTTGGAAAAAAATAATAAAAATAATTTAAAAAATGTATCAGCACAATACTGAAATATGAAGGGCCCCAATGACTGGATTTGCCTTGGGCCCCCATATGACTAGATCCGCCCCTGTACACACCCACGCGCTCTGGCACCACACCTCCAATTTCTCACGCTGAATTTATTGGCACAAGTCCCATGGGGGACGCAGGGGTGTAGCATATGTGGTGCCCACTAGAAAACGCCCTGAAATATCCTGTAACCACAACAAAATGCGCAGAGATAAGTATAGCGTGGTTGTGTGAGTTGAACTTTCTCTCAGCGTCTGTGCACGCGCTCCTCTGTGTGCAGGTGAGCGTAAAGATGCAGACAGGCGAGCATCCCAGGGACCGTCAGTAACTCAGTGTGTTTTTATGATTCAAACTCTGTCTACATAGCTCATGTGCTCTGTTTAACTTCACGGAAATTCTTTAAAAATGACGAGTCAGTCTGTTGATGATCAAAACTCAATATTGTTCATCAGTCCAGTTTTGAGCAGCTGTTTTCACTCATAAATGAGAAATTCATCCAGAGGCTTCCTGCATCACTTATGCTCCATGATATAAGAACAATCTGTTAAGTATTAAGCTTCAAATAACATCTACTAGTGCAGTGGTCCTCAACCTGAGGACAAACCCCCATCAGAGTATGTCAGAGTTTACTCACTAGAATAACCAGACTACACCACTCATCCTTTCCCCCTTCCAAAAGACCCACAAAAAATCCTCATAGTAAACACAAATAGATGTTTACAATAGTGTAGTTTGGTGACTACTTTTTAGTTTGGTGTTCTTTTATAGATGTATTGATATAAAAATTAAGTAGTGATAACTGTGACTTTGTATCACAAGTTTATTTTTGTCTTGCATGCATGTGTGTGTCCCTGTAGTACAAATGTTTTTTTTTTTACTTTGATTCAGTTTGTCTTCCTCCACAGATGTCAGCAAATGTAAAGAAGACCCATCAATACAAAGCTGGGAGTGTCCTCAGGGAGCTTGATAAGACAGCCTGGTACCAGTCCTTTACAGGGAAATAGACTGGAGTGCTGAGACCCATGAGACTAGCCTTATAAATGTTATGGTGGATACTCTCATTGTTTTTATTGTCCACATTGCTACTGAAACAGTTACCTTTACTGTTTTTAAATTTTGTTCTGAAGTAAATGTGTTCAAGGCTTGGACACTGTGTTGTTGATGAAGACAAAAACAATGTCTTATTTTGTTTATTTTAACCATTTCTTTGCACATATTGTTGAAAAATGTAACAAACATACAATAAACTTTCCTGCAACTGAAATACTTTTCCTAGTATTTTGTGTTACTTTATTAATTAGACCAAATGTTTTAAATGGTGAACACTTCTCGGTCTCTTTCGTCGGGGTTGAACTAGGGATGGGCATTTTATCCGATGCGCAATCAGTGCATCGATGCGAGGGTCTATGGTAAATTGCATCGGTTGGAGTGGTGTGCATCAGATTAGAAACTGGGCTGAAACCACAATGCATCGCCTTGTAAAAGCTTTGCATCGATAAAATCCGATGTCATGTTATTATATATATATATATATATATATATATATTTTTTTAATTTAAAATTATTATTTTCAGTCAATTCACTTCCATAATTATCTCTCAGCTGTTAAATTCCCGGGTGTTGATGTTCAGTGACAGCCTGGCCCCCTGTGGAGATGTTTATCCTTTCCCAGCTTTATGCAGATCAACAATTCTTGATCGCAGGTCTTCAGAGAGTTCTTTTGAGCGAACCATGGTGCACATCAGACAATGCTTCTCATCAAGACAATTCTTACCAGGTGTGTGTTTTATAGTGGGCAGGGCAGCTTTAAGCCACTCATCAGTGATTGGGCACACACCTGACTTAAATTGTTTGGTAAAAAATGGTTTCAATTGCTCTTTAAGTCTCAAGACCTGAAGGCCTGCGATCAAGAATTGTTGATTTGTATAAAGCTGGGAAAGGATACAAAACCATCTCTAAAAGTCTGGATGTTCATCAATCGACAGTCAGAGAAGTTGTCTACAAATGGAGAGAGTTTGGCACTGTTGCTTCTCTCCCAAGGAGTGGCTGTCCACCAAAGATGACGCCAAGAGTTCAGCGCCGAATACTCAGAGAGGTAAAAAAGGACCCTAGAGTGTCTGCTAAAGACTTACAGAAATCACTGGCACAGTCCAATATCTCTGTGCACACATCAACTATATGTAAAACAATGGCCAAGAATGGTGTTCATGGGAGGACTCCACAGAGGAAGCCACTGCTGTCTAAAAAAATCATTGTTGCTCGTTTAATGTTCGCAAAAAGGCACTTGGACACTCCACAGAAGTTTTGGCAAAATATTTTGTGGACTGATGAAACCAAAGCTGAATTGTTTGGGAGGAACACACAACATCATGTGTGGAGGAAAAACGGAACAGCTCACCAACATCAACACCTCATCCCCACCGTGAAGCATGGTGGAGGGAGCATCATGGTTTGGGGCTGCTTTGCTGCCTCAGGGCCTGGACAACTTGCAATCATTAATGGAAAAATGAATTCAAAAGTTTATCAGGATGTTTTGCAGGTAAACCTGAGGCCATCT
The DNA here is from genome assembly GCA_036419115.1 of Scarus forsteni. Taxonomy (NCBI): domain Eukaryota; kingdom Metazoa; phylum Chordata; class Actinopteri; order Labriformes; family Labridae; genus Scarus; species Scarus forsteni. The sequence continues at coordinate 61,848 of JAZDUH010000444.1, forward strand.
GTCAGACAGTTGAAGCTAAAAAGAGGATGGATGCTGCAACAAGACAATGATCCAAAACACAGAAGTAAATCAACTTCAGAATGGTTTCAGAAGAACAAAATACACGTTCTGGAGTGGCCAAGTCAAAGTCCAGGCTTGAACCCCATTGAGATGCTGTGGCGTGACCTCAAGACAGCGATTCATGCCAGACATCCCAGGAATCTGACTAAACTACAACAGTTTTGTAAAGAAGAATGGGCCAAGATTAGTCCTGATCGATGTGCCAGACTGATCTGCAGCTACAGGAAGCGTCTGGTTGAAGTTATTGCTGCCAAAGGGGGGGCCACAAAATATTAAATGTGATGGTTCAGTTATTTATTCCTCCCCCTTCTGTCATTGTTTGCATGTTATCCTCATTAAAATATGAAAACCTATAAATGTTTGGGTGGTTTTAGTTAAAGCAGACACTGTTTTTTCATCTGTGTGATTTGGACAAAGATCAGATCACATTTGATGGTGATTTTATGCAGAAATGTGAGAAATTCCAAAAGGTTCAGATACTTTCTTATACCACTGTAGAACCCAAATTAACTTTGCAAACAGACCCAAACTTTACTTTAAAGGTGGACTCCAACTTTATTTTATGAACAGAATTTAACTTTACTTTACAGATTGACCCAAACTTTTTTAGACAGACCCTAATTTTCTTTCTTTTTTTTTTTTAGATGTATTTTTTAGGCATTTTGTGCCTTTATTGATAGGAGAGAGACAGTGGATAGGCTTGTGAAAGGGGGAGAGAGAGTAGGGGAAGACACTCTGCAAACTGGTCACAGGCGGGATTCGAACCTGGACCGGCAGAAGCACGTACATGGGGTGCTAACCACTACGCCATACCAGCACCCCAGACAGACCCTAATTTTACTCTTTTGACGGACCCTAACATAACATGACAAAAAGAATATAAATTTACATTACAGATGGACCCAAATTTATTTTTCAAATAGGCTGTAACTTTGCTTAACAGGTGGACTCCAACTTAACTGAACACCCAACGGTAATTGTTTAATCCATCTCAATCTAACTTAACAGACAGACCCTAAACCTTAGTTTGTAGATGGCCCCCAAAACTAAGTTTTTTGGGCATTTTACGTAAGCGATGGATCTTTCCGTCCTCAACATTAGACACAAATTTTACTTTACAAATGGACCCCACTTTAACTTTACACACAGACCCTAACTTAACTTTATAAATAAACCGTAACTTTACTTTACTCATGGACCCCAACTTAACTTTGCAAACAGAACCTAACTTAAATGTACAGATGATCACTAAATCTGTTTAAATGTGGTCTCATATTAAAAGATCTGATTGCCCCTTACTTCCTTTTTTTACACACAGACCCGAACTTAACTTTATAGATAGCCCCTAACTCTACCTGTTTACTTTACAGACTTTACTTCACATTTGGTTTCTTTCTTTACTTAAAGTCAGTCCCTTAGTTTTTGTTTTAGATTTAACCTAACTGTAAAGTTAAGGCAGTTCCATAATTAATTTTATATTTTTACATTTGCTGAATTAACTTTACCAAACAAAAAACTTGTCTTTAATTCACTAACAATCCCTTGATGAACTTTCCATTTAATTTTCCAGACAGACCCTAAATTACTTAACATGTAGACACTAATCGTAGTTTTCAGACCCCAACTTTGCAGTCAGGTGGTCCCGAAACTAGCTCTACATTAAGACCCTCGCTGTACTTTTCAGATGGTCCCTTAACAAAGTTAACATCCTATCCTACCAACTGTTCAAATGGTCCCTAAATTAATTTTAGACGTTAACCCTAACTTTACTTTCAGATGGTACCTAAATGAACTCAGCAGTAACGTTATTTTTCAATTGGTCCATAAATTAACCTTTATATTTAAGCCTAAACTATTTTCAGACAGTCCCTAAATGAACTTTGCATTCAGACCTAACCTTACTCTTCTGACGGTCCCTTAAAATCTTAAATATGGACATTAATTGTCTTTTTTAAATGGTCTTTAAAGGACTTTACACAAAGAGGCAGAGTGAAATTTTCAGTCAGTCCCTAAATACACTGCAAAAACTTTGACTTTTGCAAGTTTAATAAATTCAAGACCAAAATATCCACAAAGTTTCCTAAAATTTCATATTCCTTTGAGGAGTCCAGATAGATATCTTATTGCAAGGAATTAGAATTAATAAAGCACTGAATAACTTGTAGTTATGAGAAAATATCTGCCAATGAAACAAGAAAAATCATACTCATTGAGGAATAAAAACTTCTTAAGAATGCCTGTCTAATTTCCAAGACATCGTACAAGTTAAATTTGTCTTGCCACTTTGGCATATTTTTTAAATCATTATAAGCAAACCAGTGATTATTTTTGGTTTTAAATACTGAAATAAGGTGTTTAACTGGACAGGTCAGGCGATTTTAGCTTGTAATAAGTCTTATGAGATTTTAAGAATTAAAATGGATGAATAAACATCCTTAGATTTGAATTTTTGCTGTGTAAACTATACAAAAACCCCCAAATGTTACTAATGATACCAAATGTCCCTTTACTTCCAGACAGAACCTGATTTTACAGACTATATGCAGACGGTCCCTTAAATAGATCTGCAGACTTTTCTTTTCAGACACTCCCTAACATGGCTCTGCAGTCTTTACAGACATTGTGTAATTAACCTTTACAAATGGGCTTTTCCTCATTACGCTTTACAGACGGTCCCTGACTCTACACATCAGCTTGCATGAGACTTTTCAGACGTTCCCTGTATCTTCTTTTCAAGTCTTTTTTTAATTTATGATTGCCTTTTTGCGTCACAGTTTCGTGTTTTAATGGTTTTGTCTGTTGCCCCTCGTAGCATTTCCTGTTGTTTCAGTTAACATGGCAACACAAAACAACTCCCTCCCCGCCCTGACACAATAAAAAAAGAGGCAGGGCTTGGAGCTGTGGTGGATCTTCCTCAGGCGAAGGAGTGTGGAGATGGGAGGTCCGGTCCCGCCTTCTTCCTGTTGACTTCAATCTTCAGGTTAAAATGCAGCAGCTGGCAGGAGCTCTGGATCAGTGTTACAGGACGTGGAGAGGACGACATGATTGCTCTTCAGGTGGGTGCTGCTTTTCTTTTAAGAACTTTCTTCTGTAGTTTCAGAAAAGTGAAAACAGCTGTTTCAGGATGGCTGCGGAGGGGACTGCTGCTGTAAGGGCGAAATTAGGTCCATGTCAGGCGTTGGAGTTACTCTGCACAGGTGTGCTCGTCCACAGAGAGGAGGTTATTGTAAAGGGGATCTTCAAGAACTTCTGATCCTGCACCAGACTTGAGATCAGACCCACCTCCAAGACGCACTCGAGGACCTTGTTGCAGCGAGTCCTGAGTTACATAACCTCCTCTGGTATGAAGGTAACAGGAGACACCTGCTTCTAAGAGATACTGAAATACACGACAAATCTAGACAGGCAGGAAAAACACCAGGACTTCTGCAGAGACAGTTCCTCATGCACGAGGAACCAAATCTGAAATGACACAGACACATGTATCTAAAATACAGAGCAATACCTTCTATGGAGCAGGATTGCTTTAAGGTCAGCTAATCAGTAACCAGGGTGTTCTACTTGATGTTTAGGTTCTTTTCTTACTGTTTAATGTTTTAATGTTTGGGTTCTTCTTCTTAATGTTCACGTTGTTCTTCTCAATGTTTTGGTTCTTCTTCATGTTCCGGTTCTTCTTCCTAATGTTTTAGTTCTTCTTAATGTTTTGGTCCTTCTTCTTAAGGTGTATGTTCTTCTTCTTAGTGTTTATCTCATCTTAATGTTTAGGTTCTTCTCCCTAATGTTTAAGTTCTTCTTCTTAAAATTTAGCTTCTTGTTCTTAATATTTAGCTTCTTCTTAATGTTAAGGTTCTTCTTCTTGATGTCTAGCCTTTTCTTTTTCATGTTTAGGTTCTTCTCCTTAATGTTTATCTTCTTCATAATATTTAGCTTCTTCTTAATGTTTAGGTACTTCTTAATGACTAGGTTCTTCTTAATGTTTATCTTCTTCTTCTTCTTCTTAATGTTGAGGTTCTTCTTCTTAATGCCTAGCTTCTTTTCCATGTTTAGGTTCTTGGCCTTCATATTCAAGTTCTTCTTCTTAATGTTTTGGTTCTTCCTAATGTTTAGGTTCTTCTGCTTAACAACCAGGGTCTTTTTCTGCATAACCAGTTTCTCCAATGGTCTTTTTTCCTCAGTACCTAGGGTCTTCTTCTTTTGGATAATCATGGTCTTCAGGGGTCTTCTCATTTCTTCAGGTCTTGATAAAAAAGGGCCCTTTTCCTTTATTATCAGAGTCTTCTTTTGGATAATCATGGTCTCTAAGGGTCTTTGTCTTCTTTTCCTGATGGTACAACTTGTAAAATTATCAATAGTTGTACTGTGCCTATCCTACAGTATTTCTGTAGTTTTTACAGTAATATGCTGTAAACAGGTTTATGTAATATTATATATATATATGTATATATATATATATATATAGAGAGAGAGAGAGAGATAGATATAGATATAGATATAGATATAGATATATAAATATATATATATGTAGTGACATGATTATTTTTTGTTATAAATTCCTGTGACCGTGCTAGTCATTTCTCATTTACAGTAAATTCCTGTATCAGGTCTTTGTCATTGATTCTGCTGTGATCCAGTAACTCCACTGTTTAGTTTCATGCTAGTCAAACAAATTCACTGCTTGTTTTCCAACCCCGCCTTGGCAACCACAGCAGCTGTAAAATCTGTAAAATTCTCAAACGTTTAACTTGACCCATGTAAATGTTTATAACCGTAAAGCTCCGACTGCATGCTCACAGAAAATTGAAAAACATCAACAAACATCATCACACAGCTCCATGTTTGATCAGTGATCTCTCTGTGATTTATTCCAGGTTAGTGTGGCCTTCCTGCTGCTGAGGGTGAACTTTTACCCCGTCGCTGCATCCCGGATTCAGGTGAAGACTGAGTGTCAGCCGTGTCAACCAGGTAACTGACCAATCCGAGAGTCCTCCGTAAACAGACCAATCAGACGATCCGATTGTGCGAGCAGAAAAACAGGGTCCAGGTAAACATTAATGAGTGTGTGTTTCTGTGCGTGTGTGTTTATGTGTGTGTGTAGGTACTTTTGTGAAGCAGAACTGTTCGGTCTCTGGTGGAATTGGAGTGAAGTGTGCTGTGTGTACGAACTGTTCAGGTAAACATCCAGGTGTTGTGGTGATCGTGGACGTGTGCATGTGTGAACACTAACAGACTTCACCTGGTGACCCCACCTTCCAACCCCCACCTCGTTGTTTAACATGGCAGAAAAGGGACAGGTGTGGTCTTGGTCTTGAGGGTCAGGGTTGCTTGTGTGAGGGGGGCTGTGGGGGTGGAGGTGGTGGTCAGACCGAAGAGTCGTAACACACTGATAACTTAATACCTGAACCTCTGAGATGCTTCGCCTGTGAACATCCTGGAGGTGGATCATGGGGAGCGTTCCAGTGAAGTTGGGACACTTTGATTAATTTGAATACACGACAGAGACGATGTTCAAACTGAAACTTCTCTGATTTTTGCTCATTTTCACTCATTTTGAATTTGATACCTACAACAAGTCCCAAAAAATGAAGAAACGGAGCAACGAAAGGCTTTAACACACCTGTTTCGAACATTCCACTGGTAAACAGGGTAAGTGGAAAAAGGTGAGGGTCATGATTGGGCACAAAAGCAGTATCTCTGAAAGGATGGAGGGAGGTTCACCACTTGTGCCGCTTTCACACTAAAATCAGCGCGTCAAAGCGGGTTTTTCAATGCAGGTTAACCTGCTAACAATCAGCAAGTGTCTCTATTCCCACTGCCAGCAGAATTGGTCTAATCGGCAGCAGACGAGCTGCATGGCTGTTTTTTTTCCTTTGGTGCATCAAGCTAATGTCGTCACAGTGATGACATCATTAGCGTGACGAAGCACATCCATGTTAACAATGGAAAACAACATGGAGGCCTTGGACACAGTTTTCTTTACTTTGTACTTTTGTCCATCTTTAAAAATGTACAAACGGTGCAGATAATACGAAGGTGGATGGAGTTAGTTGCTGACGTCATCCATACATTAGCGGGTTGACCCAGGTGTGATGTTCCCACTGAAGACGACTGGAGGTGAGGCGATAAAAACCTGTGTCCTTTCAGGGTCAGTCGACCTGGGTCGAAATGCTGATTAAACCGTTTCAAATTGCCAACAGGAGCCAATTGTTACCGGGTTTAAACAGGTTTTTGGCCAGTCTGAAAGACGTGTTAGTGAAGAGCGGTGTGAGCAATGTGTGAACAGTTTGAGAACAACGTTATTCATTGTACAAAAGAAAAGTATTTAGGGGAAGAGAATCAGAGAAATCTCTGCAAGCAAGTGGCAAGGACAAAAACACTAAATTCCCATGACCTGTGATTCCTGCATTATAAAGCAGCATAACCCTGTAAAGGATATCAGCCCGTGGGCCCAGGAACACTTCAGAAAACCATCTTCATTTTACACAGTTCATCTCTGCATCTGCATCTACGAGGTCAAGGTCAAACTCTACCCTACAAAGACAAATACACTGCCTGGCCAAAGAAAAGTCGCCACTTGGATTTAACTAAGCAAACAGGTACGAGCCTCCTATTGGATAATTACTGCATGGACCATTATCTTTCAGCTGGAAACAAGTTAATTAACCCCAGCTGATGCAATGAGAAGCTTCTCATTTCTTAAACAACCATGTCAAAGACATCCTGTGGTCGTGAAAAAGATGTTAGTCTGATGTTAGTCTGCTCATTGGCATCAAGCAGAGAAAACATCTAAGACTGAAGAAAATACTAAAACTGGGTTAAGAACTGTCCAACACATTGTTAAAGACTGGAAGGATAGTGGGGAACCATCGTCTTCAAGGAAGAAATGTGGTCGGAACAAAATCCTGAATGATTGAACTCAAGGGATTTAGACTGAACAGCTGTGTAGCCTTAAGAAAACCACTAATCAGTAAGGCTAAGCAGAAAAAAGGCTTCAGTTTGCTAGGGAGCATAAAGATTGGACTGTGGAGGACTGGAAGAAGGTCATGTGGTCTGATGAGTCCAGATTGACCCTGTTCCAGAGTGATGGGAGCATTAGGGTAAGAAGAGAGGCAGGTGAAGTGACGCACCCATCATGCCTAGTGCCTACTGTCCAAGCCTGGGGGGGCAGTGCAGTGATCTGGGACAAATCTGTGACATTGGAGAAGCTTAAAGAAACAATGACACAGAGAATGAGACTGTGATCAAAGATAAAGCCGGTCCAACGAAATATTAACGTGTGACCTGTTTTTTGGTGGTGACTTTCTTTTTTGGCCAGGCAATGTATCAAGGCTGTGGCAAAGTGGAAAAGTGTACTATTTTTTTCGGTGAATATTTACAAAAATCAACAGAATGAAGTTTATCAGTTTGTATGTTCTGCATAACCAGTTTCTCCAATGGTCTTTTTTCCTCAACACCTAGGGTCTTCTTCTTTACAACTACTGTCTTCTTTTGGATAATCACCATCTTTGTTGTATATTTAGTTCAATTAAGGTCAAAGATTTGCAAAAGATTGTATTCTGTTTTCATTTACGTTCTACACAACATCCCAACTTTACTGGAACCAGAGGTTTGTAGTATCAGAGGGGTGATATTGGTGAAAGGGGAGCATGCAGAGTCATCGAGGGAGAGCAGATGGAATCACTGACTGAATAACAGAATTGAATGTTAAAAGCTCACTTCAGTATTAACATAGAATCACTGAAATTACTGACATTTTAGTACTGACACACTTACCCCCTTTACTGTGCCGTTAACTTGTGCGTCCCGGGTTATGACGCCATCCTCATGCTCGTTGCTGTCAGATTGATCCTTTCGATTGAATATTAATGGTTTGATTTGTGTACTGCAGCCTCTAATCAGGACACTGTGAGCGAGTGCTCCAGGTATGCTGACGCCGTTTGTCGAGACAGGAGCCCAGCCATCGTCGTATCAACATCCGTTCCTCCTGCACCTACACCAGGTAAGCTCGCCTGGTGACTGCATATGCCACTTCCTGTTGATGGCATTGGAGTTTTGTTGATGTTGTTGTTCTTCTCTTCCTTAGTGTCTGTTCCAGTGAAGAGGATCCACTACACTGTGATGTAAGCATCAACATGAAGGAATAAAAAAATAAATAATTCAATAAAAAGCCTAAAAATAAATAAATGTGTTTTTGGCAGAGTTTTCGCCGTGTTTGGGGTTCTGCTGCTTGGATCTGGAATGGTCCTGCTGTCCTGCCAAAGACGCAAACATGAGAATTTTGAAGGTAATCAGCCCCTCCACATTTTTAACAAACTTTTCTAGTTGACCGGTAGTGATGTGCTCAAGACCACACTATCCGAGACCAATACTTGTACAAGACCAGAATGCACTGTGACTGAGACAAGACCGAGACTTTTGGAAGTCGAGAGCAAGTCAAGACCAAAACTGAGACAAGCTGAAAACGAGGAAAGACCAAAACTTTTGAGAGTCAAGACCAAGACCGAGACAAGCCACAACCGAGATAGGACCAAGATTTTGGGGAGTCGAGACCGGGTTGAGACCAAGACCAAGACAAGCCTAGATCAAGAGAAGACCAGGACTTTTGGGAGTCGAGACCAAGCCTGAGACAAGCTGAGACCGAGACAAGACCAAGACTTTTTGGAGTTAAGACCAAGTCGAGACCAAGACCGAGACAAGCTGAGACCGAGACAGGACCAAGACTTTTGAGTGTCGAGACCAGGTTGAGACCAAGACTGAGACAAACCGAGATTGAGAGAAGACCAAGACTTTTGGGAGTCGACACAGAATCGGGACCAAGACAAGACCAAGACTTTTGGGAGTCAAGACCAAATTGAGACCAAGACCGAGAGAAGTCGAGACCGAGACAAGACCAGGACTTTTGGGAGTCCAGACTGAGTCGAGACCAAGACAAGCCAAGACCGAGAGTAGACCAAGACTTTTGGGAGCCAATATCGAGTCGACACCGAGATCCAAAGTTTGGCCAGTCTTAGACGAAGACAAGACCGAGTAATAATGCTCTAGAGTCTGAGACAAAACTAAGACCTTCAAAATGTGGTCTTGAGACCAAGACCAGTCTTGAGGAACACAACACTAATTAACACACATTGCCTTATATACTGTATGTGAAGCCCCTCCCATCAGCTGACTCTTCCTTTTCTCTCCACAGGATCTGGATCAACTTTCACAGTCTGACTTTCCAAGACCACAGCAGAAAAACTGCAGTCCAGATGTTCTCCTGGTGTCTTCAAGTCCACTTGTTGTCAAGTTTGACATCAGTTAACGTCCAGGTGTAGACCACATGAAGCTGGGTTTTGGCACAACACCGCTATAATCCAGGTGTTGTCCAGGTGTCTGAGACTCCTGGTGTAGATCAAGTTGATATAAAATGTAGTTCACATGAACACCAGTTAAAATCTAGGTAAAGGCCAAGGGTAGTTCGGGTTTAGACCAGGTGTAGACTAAGTGTAGCCCAGGTTAAGGCCAAAGGAAGTTCAGGTTTCCCACGTGCAGACGAGATGCAGTCCAAGCTTAGTCCAGGTATAGTCTAGATTCAGACTTGTTGAAGCCAAGATGACAATAAGATGCAGTCCAGGGTTAGATCAGGAGAAGTTCAGGTTTAGTTTGGGGAAAAGACCAAGTGTAGACTAAATGTAGTCCAAACTAAGGGTCCATCCCAATTGTTCCCCTTAGCCTTTGGTTTAGTGCTTTCACGTGTCTCAATTCTCTGTAAGGTTAAGACGAAAGCCTACACAGCCCCTAAAACTAAGACTGATCAAGACCTCACGTGGAAGGAAGCTGTATGAGAAATTTCCCATGATACACCACGCCTGCCGACATATTTATTTATTTATTTAGATAGAGGACAGACCACATTAATAGATAACAGCCGCATGCTAATTTCCATCTGTAGTCCCAGGTTTATATAATGCATTTGTCTTAAAATAAAAACAGCTCCAGCAACACTTGTAGTTCAAGAAAGTCATCGATGACCTCGATAAAAGCTGAAACGCGTCCGTCTAATAAAGTTGTTGCCTGAACTGCGAGTGTAGTTCAGGAAACAAGCACCTTGCACCTTGGAAGTTGATGACATTGTGTAAGAACTTCTGACCTTTCAGTCTCAAATCCATAAAGTCCATAATTTAACGATAACAGGCAGAACCATGGCGGATAAACAAAACAGGGAATTTACACTGAATTAAAGGACACACAAACAACAATACAAATGATGTACTGAAGACAAATGTAACAAAGAGACCCTCAGGGTTAAATTGTTAAAATGCTAAAACGCTGATATATTTATTTTATATATTATTTTATTATATTATGGTAAAAGTGCTAATGTATGACAGTACACTTGCCCAATATGACAGAGCAGAGACCAAAGAAAGTGCATAATAAGTAATTATTACATTATCAGGTAAAAATGACTCATGTTTGAATTGTTTGTTGTATCTTAAAGTTGTAGTGTGTAGAAGTTGGCAGCATTTTGCCAAACAGAAACGGTGACTATAGGATATAATGTTTCTGTCAAAATAGGTGTACAATCATCTTCATAAAACTTTCATTTTTTTAATTAAGTTAGGAAAACCTTTTTATATCTATGTACCACGAGTCTCCCCTCTGTGGAGGCTGACATAACAATCAAAACGACCATGTTGTCTACGGGTGGGTTTGGGGACAAAAAGAGTGAAACGCAAATTTTGAATATGAGTCTACAAAAGTTTACAAAACCTATAATCATCATCTTAACTGACCTGTAATCTCTTTTGTCACTTAGTGATGTGATGTTTTAGAAACGTACAGGTTCATTCCAAAATCTGAACACAAGATGTTGCTAAAATGCCAATTTCTACACACTGCCCCTTTAACATTTCCCGTTACAATGAGCTAGCTTTAGCAGCTGTAGCTACGGCCAGGGCTTGACGCTTAGCATTTCCCAAATAGCACAGATGCTGCCATGTTGAAAAATCTAGTAGCACACAAATATTTTTAGTGGCACGATGAAAAGTTACCAAGTAGTGTGTTTTTCTTAAGTACACAGATATGCGGTCAATGAGGAAACAAACTTGTATCTCTTACGACAGGGAATGGCAGCGGCGTCAGGATTACCACCGGCCACAACTTCCAATGTATTCAACACAAGATAAACCATGCTTTGAATGGTCGTTTTTTGTAGCTGCACAGGTGCTACCAAATGCAAATGACAACTCGCACTGTAATATTTTTAGTAGCAAATGCAAGTACCTCCTCGCACCTTCAATTCCTGGCTACAGCTCTAGTCACATCTGCCTACGCCAGATCAAGCAAGTGGCTCTGGGTGAAGACGTAGCGGGAATCGAGTGGCGTCTTGTTTCCGAGCGGCGTGTTTTCACCCCTTTACATTCGCGCTTAAAACAGACGATCAAGGTAAAGAGGTAGATGAAGGGGGAGGGGCTAAAGGGCACATTTAGGATTCACCCTCAGTCCAGTAAAGTTTAAACTCTTAGAAGTTTAATCTTAAAACAAGATGTTATCCACATGTAGTTCAGCTGTAGTTCAGGATAACTAAATGTAGGTTAGGTGTAGTTCAGGAAAACAGGAAGTCAAGTTTAGGTGTAGTCCCAGTTTGGATTAATTATTGTTCAGATGTAGTCCAGGTGTATCTTGGTTGGCTCAGGTAGATTAGCTCTGAGCAAGCCTAAACAACTGTGTGCAAAAGAACAACTGTTGTGACATCACTTCCTGTTTACTGCCATGAAAATGTATTTATTTATTTATTTTTGTTGTTCAGCATTATTATCTGAGCTGTCCCCCGAGCCATATTGTAAAATGATTCCCTTTCATAATAAATGTAAAAAATGTTGTAAAAACTGTCTGTTTGTGTTTGTTGAATGGATAAGATTTGACTTTCAAAATAAAACTTGGAGTCTTATCTTAACATTGAAAAATTATGGTGATTCAGCAGAGTTTGACTTACGCATTTAAAACGCTGATTCTTATTAATATTTGCTTAAAAATAAAAAGAAAGCTTGAAATTCTACTTTCAAACTAAAACACTGATTCCTATTCAATTACAAATTAGAAAAAAAAATTATGAAAACAGTTTGACCTTGAAAAAAATGTTTTTTACTCAATTGTGCATCAAAAAAGAAGCTGAATAAATACAATTTTAGTTTCAAAAATAAAACACTGGTGCTAACTGAAATGTGCATCAGACTTAGATGATCGAAATTCGACATAAATATAAAGTGATTCTTCTTTAACATGCATAAAAAAAGGAAAAAGAAGACGTTCAAAATAAAATACTTTTTCTTATCAAATGTGCATTTAAAGGAGACATATCATGCTGATGCATGATTTAATACTTACATATAATATAATAAATTTGAAAACAAGACCTTACACCCCCTTAATTTTCAAAAAATTAGTTATGTATTTTTTCTGATATCCTAGAACGAGATTTGATGCCTCTGAAAATAGGTCATTGCGAGGTGCCCGCGAGATTTAAATCGTCGTGACGACACGAGGTACCTTTCTTTTTATTGGAGTAATCTGATAAAACACTTCCTCCTCTGTGATGTCCGTTAGCCACAAAACCCTCACCGAGGAACACATTCACCAGCAGTGGTATATAGATCCCTAGCTCACACTCACTCATTACCAGCTCTGGCCTGTAGGGGGACTCAATACGCGGTCGCTGCTTTGAGCCTGCCGGAAAATACAGTAGAAGAAGGACAGGCTGGCTCCACCCCCGATAGAACTGACCAATCAGAGCACAAAGGGCTGTGACGTTGCGAGGTTACTGTAGGTCAGCCTCAGATCCGAGTGTTTCAACGAGAGCTTCATAATGGCCTAAAATGAGGATTTTGAGAACGCTATTGTGGGGCAATGAAGGAACTAATTGACTTGTACTGAGGGCAGAAATGCTTTACAGGCATCCTAGTCTGGCATAGTGACAAGGAGAAACAAGCATGATATGTCCCCTTTAAAGTAAAGCTGAATAAATAGAATTGACTTTTTATGTAAAACTCTGATTCCTGCAATAAAATAGAAGAAATCTCAAAACCTATCTGTTTAAAAAAGCACTTTGCTAATTTCCTGTTATGGGTTCTCCATTATTTTAAGAATCTATTTATCTTGACTCTTTTATAAATAGTTTTTAATTGTTTTTTATTTAATTTTGTGTTTGTCTTACTCTGTAGCTCTTTGAGAAAAAATGCAAAAATGTAAAGTGCAATAAAGATCAAATTGTTATTATTATTATAAAGCTGAATGGACAAAATTCGACTTTCAGAATAAAAGACTTCTTCAAATGTGCAGTAAAAATAAAGCTGAATCAGCATTAATTCATTTTTTTTTTAAACTGTATGTTTTAATTTTAGCCACTGTGCACACTTTGGTCTGTGATTGTTTACAATGTCCTAAATAAAACGGTGGACTGGATTTGGTTAGCTTTATTTATTTAAATGTTATTGTTTAAATAATATTTTATTGCAGTATTATTGGGTACAAAGGCCTAAATCTCTTCAAATTAAATTTCCCTGTGTTGACTCTGCTTCCGAGTCTCCAGGCGTTTTGTGCGGCTGTTCCCATGACAACAAGACTTCGCCCTCTGCGCGAGTAGCACACCTTTGTGACGTCAGCACGCCAAGGACGTTTGTGACGGTGAGATGAAGATCTACGGAAGTCCGGTTGACAGTCTGCCAGAGAGAAAGTGAGCGGGTTTATAGACTGATAAGAATGAAAACATTCAGCCCTAAACTGTAAACAACAAAGTAAACAACCGAGTAAATAACAACAGGTGGACACGTGACCACCATCCGCTAGGCTTTAACACCTCATTGGAATATTGTACCTCAAATTAATCATATCTAATTTTGTGTTTTATAATGATTGTTTTTTATTAACGCTTAATCCTCTTTCTTCTCTCTTTAATATCGTTTACATGATATATTTTTCACGTTTATAACTTGAAGTTATTCCTCTGTCCTCTCTGACTCAATAATCCTCCAGTTGTCATTAATCAGAGTCTCTCCTGCTTTTCCTCCGACACTGTTCTGTAACTTTATTTACTTTCACATGAACTCCTCGTGTTCAGGGCCGTGAACGCGCCGGGCGCGCCCCCTACGTGTTCCATTGTGAGCCGTGATTGGTCGGGAGGATTCCACCCTGCACGGAGCGCTCAGTGCGCATGTGCAGTAGTAGAGGGAGGGGGAGCGTGTTTGCAAAGTGTGAGGGGAGTTTGTTTGAAGAAAGATCAGAAAAGTTCTGAAAAGGTGGACCTTCACCTCCAGGAGGACTCACCTGGGCACGGACAGGCCGAGGGAGGGACAGACCCGCAGAGGGACAGACAGACGGAGGCACAGACAGGGGGACAGACAGGGGGACTGAGGAGCTCCCACATCCAGGAGGGGACCCCGGAAGGCCGCAGCGCTCCAACCCGGGCCGAGGAGCGCGACCGCCGGCATGAAGATCGAGTTCGCCCCGCTGAACATCCCGCTGCGGAGGAGGCTGCAGACGGCGGCCACACTGCAGTGGATCTTCTCCTTCCTGGCTCTGGGTACCTGTCTGTCTGTCTGTCTGTCCGTCTGTCTGTTAGTCTGATTCACTCTGTTCCTGTTTCTCTCATTTCTCAGTTCTTAGATTCAGGGCTTGATTTTGAAATCAGAGTGTAGACGATCTCTGACCAACATGAATGTCTAAGCTACACTCATGTGACTGATTCCAGTGATTCATCTTTGAAAATCATTTTTCTTCTTTTAAACAAAAACGACCCTGCACATGGAGATAAAATAATAACTACATAAAAAGGCAGCTTTTTCAGATAAGGGTCAGACTTCTTCCAGTAGAATTCTGAGCTTGTCCAAAGAGAATTTCCTTTCAGATTTATAATTGTGATTTTGGAATTTTGACATTTTTCTCAGATTTCTAACCTTTTTTTTCTCAGAAAGTTGACTTTAATTTCTGAATACTGATTGTCATTCAAAGACTTCTGACTTGTGTTTGATATCAAAAATCAGACTTTGATCTCCAGATTCTGGCTTTGATCTCAGAATTCTGGCTTTGATCTCATAATTCTGGCTTTGATCTCAGAATTCCAGCTTTGATCTCAGATTTCCAGCTTTGATCTCATAATTCTGGCTTTGATCTCAGAATTCTGGCTTTGATCTCATAATTCCAGCTTTGATCTCAGAATTCTGGCTTTGATCTCAGAATTCTGGCTTTGATCTCAGAATTCTGGCTTTGATGTCAGAATTCTAGCTTTGATGTCAGAATTCTAGCTTTGATCTCAGAATTCTGATTTTTTTCAGATTGTGACTCCAATTTCTGAATTTGATCTTAAAATGTTTAATTAAATATGAATTTTAACCCTGATATCAGAATCCTGACTTTGATCTCAAAAAATTTGAGTTTCAGCCCAGAATTCAGTCTCTGATTTCACACTTTCATCCCAGGTTTATGAATTTTTGCTCAAAAACTTAAAAAACTGGTTCTCTTCCGTAGGAACATGTAAAATATGTTTATCCATCTGAAGCTTTGAGGTTTCTTCTGTGTGGAAGATAAATCACGAAGACCTCAGAGCTTCAGATGATTTGTTCTTTTTTTGTTCTTTTTTTTTGATCGGGGTTTGGTTCAGATGGTCCTCTGCTCTGATTGGCTTCATGCTGCTACAACTGATCCAGAGGAGGTTCTAATCCGATCTGTTGGACCTTACCTCCGCAGCAGCTCTGATTTCTGTGTCATGGTTTAGTTTTTCTGGACTTGAGGTTGTTGGTTTGCAGCCATCGATCCCGTTTCAAACTGGTCTATCTGTCTGTCCGTCTGTCAGCTCAGTGCTGCCTCGCCGCCTTCACGCTCCTGGCTCTCTCTGATTGGTGGATACTGGCTCTGCTCTATGCTGGTTGGCTGTGGCTGGATTGGGACACACCCACTAGTGGGGGTCGGAGGTCACAGTGGGTCCGGAGCTGGAGAGTGTGGGAATACTTCAGGGATTACTTCCCTATCACCGTGAGTCAACCACAACCAATTAGCGATCATTTCATTACTAATTAATGACTGTTAGCAGCCAGCCAATTACACAGTGTGTCAACATCTGTGATCAATTAATAATGTCTTTCACCGCGAGTCAATAAACAATCACTTTAAGTCAGTGATGAACAACTGACCAAAATCCATCTAATTATCGTAGGTTACTGTCAGTCAAAATCTACAACAGCACATTAATGCCCATAACAATGATTCAGTCTCCATCCAATAATAATCAATAAACAAACAATAAATGATCATCTTTAGTCAGTTCTATATAACTGACCAATAAATAATCAATAACTACCCTATTACTGATCAGTAAGTACAAATTACAAATCAGTGACCATAATATCGTCAGATCGTCTGTGTGGGTGCAGAGTCTTCGACGTGCACCCGACTAGCCAATCGTAGCACATTAAGCGCAGTGCATGATGGGATCTCCTGTTTGGTTATGTAGCATGAAGCCATGGCAGAAAGAGAAAAGGAGATAAAAGCTTGAAGATGTCTGAACAAAAATCTGTTCTAAAGCAGCTGTATTATTCACTCAGATTATAGACATTACAGTTTGATAACATTTGTTTTGAATTGTTGCTCTTTAAGAGATAATGTTGATATTGTTGTTCATTACCTTTTATGTTTACATTTACTGCACATTTTTATAAAAACTGCACTATTTAAATTAAAACCTGTTCAGAAAGTTTATTTGGCTTTAATTGTCCTTTTTTTTCTTTTAGGGTTTTACATGTTTTATATGTTAAACATTGGGAAATAACGGTCAAACATGCAAATTAGTCTAGAAAAATCAAAGTAAAAAAGAATCGTGATAAAATCGCGATCGTGATTATATTTTTTAAAAAATCGTGATGTGATATTTTTGTCATATCGCCCACCCCTGCAATGAATTTGATTTGCAGATCATTAACCAATCAATAACAACTTAAGAACTGATCACCATAAAACTGGGATATTGATAATCAATAAGGCATAAAAGGAAATGTAAAACAATAACAGATCAATAATCACTTTTGTCCCTACTGCGATTAGGCTCTACAACTCAGTGAACGGAAACTAGGCCTTATGAGAGAGATCAATGTTTCTATTTAATTTTATTTTTGTTAGTTATTTTATTTGAATGTGTGCGTTATCAAATGAACATCTCCTGGTGACACAAAGTTTTCTCATGCTTTTAGTTTTTCATAATTTATTTCTATATTTGTCTTCACTGTTTTTAACCTGTGTATCCCACCTTTTTCATGATGTGTCTTTATCTTGATTGTTTGTACGAGCAATAATGGGATATCCTGAATTTCCCTTCAGGGATCAATAAAGTATCTATCTATCTATCTATCTATCTATCTATCTATCTATCTATCTATCTATCTATCTATCTATCTATCTATCTATAAAAACCATTATTACAAAATGATAGTAAGAGACCAAAAGTGGATTAAGAACAAATCAATAACCAAATATTATTGATAGATAATCTATAACCGACCAATAATCGCTAAATAACTGATCAGAGATCAATAAATGTAGTAAGATCAATAATGAATCAATACTCATTAAGTGATCAATCAATAAAAATGTTACAATCAATAACTAGTAATCAATCACCTCGACTAACTTATCAATTATAATGGAGTTACAATCACTGTCTGATATGATCAATAACCAAATCTATAATCAATAAAAAAAAATCCAAATGATTATATAAAACTCAATGGTGATCAATAAAAGAGTTTCAGATCAGTGGCTCAGTAATTAGTAAGATATTGATCAAAAATCAATATTTTCATGACTCTGTGGATGTTTGATTATTGATTATTGATCCATACAGACATTGTCGTGATTTATAACTTGATATTGATTATTGATTTTTGGTAAGTGCTTCATAATTTTTAATGATTATGATTGTTCAGTTTATATTGTTGATTGATAAACACTGATGATATTGATGATGATTATTGATCCATACAGACAACATTGTGATTTATAGCTGGATATTAATATGTATTTTTGATTGATTATGATTATTCAGTTTACATTATTGATTGATCCACACTGACTGTTATAAATGATGATTATTGATTATTGATCTTTGTCTCCAGTTGGTGAAAACAGTCGATCTGGATCCAAAGAAAAACTACATTTTTGGATTTCACCCCCACGGTGAGAAAAATCTGATTATTGATTATGTATTTATCATAAGTCTGTTTCTCTTCTCTGTCATGTGTTGTTTTTAAGATGATTATTATCATTTTATCTCTTCTGTTTCAATTTTGCTGTGTTCATGGTTATTGATTATTGGTTTTAGATTTATAATAAGTCTCCTCTCCCGGTCAGGTGGGCTATTTTCATGATTTATTAATTATTGATTATTATTATCTCTTTTATGTTTCAGGTGTGTTTGGTTCATGATGATTATTGATGACGTATTTTTCATAAGACAATCTCTCTTCTCTCTCTGTTGTTTTTAATAATTATTGATTATTGATTATATATTTATAATAAGTCTATCTTTTCTCTGCCATGTGTGCTTTGTTTTTGATAATTATTTATTATTGATTATATATTTGTTTCCGCTTTGTTGTGTTTAGAATAATTATTGATGATATATTTATCATTATTCCCTCTTCTGTTTCAGCTTTGTTGTGTTCATGATTATTGATTTTAGATTCATAATAAGTCTTGTCTGTTTAAGGCGTGCTGGGTTGATGATGATTGATTATATATTTATCATGTCTCTCTTCTGTTTCAGGCGTGGTTTGTTTTTGATTATTATTGATTATTGGTTATATATTTGTAATAAGTCTATCTCTTTTCAGGCGTGCTGGTCGCCGGAGGTTTCGGTAACTTCTGCACGGAGGCGACGGGCTTCTCTCGTCTGTTTCCTGGTCTTCGCTCTCACCTCCTCATGCTGCCCTTCTGGTTCAGGGTCCCTCTCTTTAGAGACTACATCATGTGTGGAGGTAGGAGCACCTCCACCCGTCTGTCTGTCTGTCTGTGAAGGTAAATAAGGTCTAATCCTGGACTGGTGATGGATGGATAAACTAAAGAACTGATGGACAGTTTGTTTTACAGATAGACAGTTGGATCAGTCTGTCGATGGATGATCGTTTCTGTTTGTTCTAGATAGTCGTCTCATAGGTCAGTGCAGGAGGAGGCAGAACGCTGCCCTGTGATTGGCTGTCTCAGCTCGGTCAGACGGTTCATGTCGATCGATCCCTCCTGAGCTCATTGACTGCAGCAGTGCGACCCCTGGTGGTCAAAGAGAAGAACAGCAGTGAGCTGAAATATTGTTCAGACAGAGCAAACCAGAGCTAGAGGGGTCCGTCCCTCTCACCCACCCACCCACACACACTCAAAAGCAAACAAAGATGGTTTCAGAACATCGATCTGTCCGTCTGTCTGTCTCTCAGGTCTGGTGTCCAGCAGTAAGTCGAGCCTGTCGTACCTTGTCAGTCGACCTGAAGGAGGAAACGTTGCTGTCATCGCTGTGGGCGGAGCTACAGAAGCTCTGGACGCTCGGCCCGGAGCTTTAACACTACAGGTGCACTGAAAATTTATAAATAATTATCAAATTAAAGTAAAGGATCACGTTGAAATAAATGATAAAAATCAAACTGTCTTGCTAAAATGTACTATTAGAATCAAATTAGCATGTTGAAATTAATTGTACAGAGAAAATATATGAAAAATATAGATTTTTTAAATATATTGTGAGTTTAACAAATATATAAATAAGACTATCATGTTAAAATTGTCAGAAGAGTAGGTTATGAAGAATAATGAAATTAACTTCTAAACAGTAATAATTGAAAAAAAAATTAATGAAATTATTAAAATAAAATCCTCATGTTTAAATAAATAATAAAAAGTCGTCTGTCGAGAGATATTATTTTAGTAAAATTATAATGTTCAAATAAACTGTTAAAATGAAATTATCAGTTTAAAATAAATTATTTAAATTAAATTTTGTTAAAAAAATTTGAAAATAACACAAAGTTAAACTTATTTTTCAGATCGAGTTTTTTACTTAAATAAATTAATAAAAATTAAAATATAGTAAAATGTTATATGAAATTAAGATTTTCATTGTAAAATAACATTTGAAAATCAAGTTATCTCGTTAAATTAAATTATCAAAATAAGATTGTGATGTTAAAATATTCCAAAGTACATAATATCACAGATCAAGTGTTTTTGTTCCAGGTCTTAAACAGGAAGGGCTTCATCAAACTGGCCCTCAAACACGGGTAGGTGGAGCTTAATGATTGACTGCTGGAGGGGTGGAGCTTAATGATTGACTGCTGGAGGGGTGGAGCTTAATGATTGACTGCTGGAGGGGTGGAGCTTGTTGATTGACAGCTGACTGTATATTTGTGTGTTTTGTGTCAGAGCTCAGCTGGTTCCCGTCTTTTCTTTTGGAGAGAACGAGTTATTCGACCAGATGGAGAATCCCACCGGCTCCCCCCTCAGGCGGCTGCAGGTCAGAGGTCACCGATAACACTACATTGATAACACAGACAAAGGTCATAAGTCACTGTATAAACTTTTTTAACAACATCGACAAACTGAGAAGCACAGATGTATAAAGAAACATTAACCACCAACTGTTCAGTGATGCAGCAGCCTGTTAGCTAACATGTTAGCATGGTGTCCTCTGTTTGCAGAACCGCCTGCAAAGCATCATGGGAGTAGCCATGCCGCTGTTCCACGCCAGAGGAGTGTTTCAGTACAGTTTTGGACTGATGCCGTACAGGAAGCCCATCCACACCATCGGTACGAGAGCAGACATCAGTAATATAACGATTTATCAGGTTTATGAGAAAGTGTTTGATATAAAAACATTAATTTATCTGTTTGAGTCAAAAACAACAACAAACATATTTATTTAACTGTCTGTCTCTGCTTCAGTGGGGGCGCCAATATCTGTGGTCCAGACTCCGAGCCCGACCGCGGAGGACATCGATCGTCTCCATCAAGTTTACCTGCAGAGCCTGACGGCGCTGTTCGAGGAGCACAAAGGAGACTACGGCCTGAAGGACGAGCAGCACCTCATGTTTATTTAGATATATCTATACAGTGTTGTTTGTTTACATAAATAAACAAAAACAAACAAAGAGCAGCACCTCACGTTTATTTAGATATATCTATACAGTGTTGTTTGTTTACATAAATAAACAAAAACAAACAAAGCAGTACCTCACATTCATTCACATTCATTTAAAAAATCTATAAAGTGGAATGTTTGTTTACATAAATAAACAAGAACAAACAAAGCAGCACCTCACGTTCATTCAGATAATTCTAAACAGTGGAATGTTTGTTTACATGAAACAACAAAAAAAAACAAAGCACCTCACATCAATTTGAAAAATCTATACAGTGGAATGTTTGTTTTCATAAACAAAAACAAACAAAGCAGCACCTCACGTTCATTTAGCAAATCTATACAGTGGAATGTTTGTTTACATAAATAAACAAAAACAAACAAAGCAGCACCTCACGTTCATTTAGCAAATCTATACAGTGTTTTATGTTTACATAAACAAAAACAAACAAAGCAGCACCTCACGTTCATAAAAAATCTATACAGTGGAATGTTTGTTAACAAACCAAAAACAAAACAGCACTTCACATTTGTTTAGCAAGTCTATACAGTGAAATGTTTGTTTACAAAATAAAAACAAAGAAGAGCACCTCAGGTTCTTGTAAACAAGTCTATACAGTGTACTGTTTGTTTACAAAAAATAAACAAAACAAACAAAGCAGCACCTCACGTTTTTTTTAAAAATCTATACAGTGTTCTGTTTGTTTACAAAAAATAAACAAAAACAAACAAAGCAGCACCTCATGTTTATTTAAAAAATCTATACAGTGTTTTATGTTTACATAAACAAAAACAAACAAAGCAGCACCTCGCATTCATAAAAAAATCTATACAGTGGAATGTTTGTTAACATAAAAAACAAAGCAGCACTTCACATTTGTTTAGCAAATCTATACAGTGGAATGTTTGTTTACAAAATAAAAACAAAGAAGAGCACCTCAGGTTCTTGTAAACAAGTCTTGTTTACATAAATAAACAAAAACAAAGTGCAGCACCTCATGTTCATTTAGCAAATCTATACAGTGGAATGTTTGTTTACATAAATAAACAAAAACAAACAAAGCAGCACCTCACATTCATTTAGCAAATCTATACAGTGTTTTATGTTTACATAAACAAGAACAAACAAAACACATCTCACATTTAAAAAATCTATGCAGTTGAATGTTTGTTTACGAAATAAAACAAAGCAGCACCTCACATTCATAAAAAAAATCTATACAGTGGAATGTTTGTTAACAAACCAAAAACAAAGCAGCACTTCACATTTGTTTAGCAAGTCTATACAGTGAAATGTTTGTTTACAAAATAAAAACAAAGAAGAGCACCTCAGGTTCTTGTAAACAAGTCTATACAGTGGAATGTTTGTTTACAAAAAATAAACAAAAACAAACAAAGCAGCACCTCATGTTTATTTAAAAAATCTATACAGTGTTCTGTTTGTTAACATAAATAAACAAGAACAAACAAAGCAGCATCACACATTCATTTAGAAAAATCTATACAGTGGAATGTTTGTTTACATGAAAAAACAAAAAAAACAAAGCACCTCACATCAATTTAAAAAATCGTGTGTTCTCTGTGTTCTTTTTGTTTTCCTAAATAAACAAAAAACAAACAAAGCAGCACGTCACGTTCATTTAGATAATTCTAAACAGTGGAATGTTTGTTTACAAAAACAAACAGAACAGCACCTCACGTTCATTTAGATAAATCTATACAGTGTTCTGTTTGTTTACATAAATAAAAATGAAGAGAAAACACCTCTTGTAATATAAACAAATCTATTAAATGTTAAAATGTTTTTTTTTTACAAAATAAAATACAAACAAAAGAGTAGCACCTAAAATTCATATAAACATCTCTCATGAGTGTTTTAACATTTGTTTACAAAATAAAAACTTAGAAGGGCAGCACCTCACATTCGTATAAACAAATCTATGAAGTGTTTAAATGTTTGTTTACATGAATAAACAAAAACACACAAGGAAGAGCAGCAACTCAACCTTTAATAAATCTTTAGACTCAGATTATACCAAAGGTTTATTTAAAAGTATTTTAATACAATGTCTTGGTGGGAGTCACTGTCTCTGGTGTTTATAGAGGATGGTCCAAACAAGAGAAAATATCCAGTGTGCAGCAGTTCTCTGGGGGAAGATGATAAAGAGGGGGAAAAGACCTCAAATACCAATTTTTACAAACAACATCAAGCTTGAAGTAGATGGTCCAAAGCAGCAGAAGACCACACCAGGTGCCACTCCTGTCAGATAAGAACAGGAAACTGCATGGGTTCCCCTTCAGGCACTTCCTATCAGATAAAAACATGCTTACTAGGTTGACTCAAAGTTGCTTTTAAGCGTAAGTGTGACTGGTTGACCGTCTCTTTATGTCGCCCTGTGATTGGCTGATGACTGATGGTTGACCCCGCCTCTCGCCCATATCAGCTGGAATAGGCTCCACCCCCCATGACCATGTAAGGGATAAGTAGTATAGAAAAACGGATGGATAACAGAACTTAAAACAAACTAGTCTTTTAGTGGTTTTAATTCGCTCAGTTTGAGTCTTAATGGATTTATAAACGTCTTGACAAAAGTGTAACACGTCAGTTTGAATCAAGCCGAGTCCACCTCTTTCAGGAGAGCTTTGTGCAGATGTCTGTGCTGAAAGGGGTCGATTCAGCGTTGGTATTTATTCAAGTAAACAGGTACGCACTCCTGTATCGGTACATCCCTCCCAAACATCCAGGTGAGATGGTTTTGGAGGAGCTGCAGTGGAGCTGAATGACCACAGGGGGGCGTCCTGCTTAAACCAGATCTGCCTGCAGCCTCAATTTAGAAACTAAGAGCCAATAACGTCTGACCAGCAGGATCTGACGTCATCAATCACCCTGATTGATAAATGAAGGCTGATCTCTGCATCATCACTGTTTGTTTGTTTAATGTGTCAGATTATAGATTTAATCATCCTCCCTGCGCATGCGCAGTACATTCGGACCCTCCCGTGAACGCTCGCCCTGTGCTCGTGCCCGCGGTGAGAGGAGCAGACGGATCTTCGGGGACACTGAGGATGATGATGTTTACTGCTCGCTCATTGGCTGCCGTGTAGAGGCACGCGCCCCCTTCTCTCAGCTGCAGGAGGACTGTCCGCAGAAGAAGAAGAAGAAGGAAAAGTTTCTTATTTTGGCAGAACAACAGAAGAAGAAACTTCCCGCGGCTCCCTGATGGACTGAGGCTTTGAGAACAGTAGAAGAAGAAGTCGGAGGAGCTGCTGCTCCAACTTTTTCATAAGTTAACTCCGCGCGCGCTCCCGCCGCCCTCGGGCTGGTCTGCGCATGCTCCCTGCACAGCTGTTTGTCGCCCCTGGTCCGTGAAGAATGGACCGATTGTGTTACCGAGAACGGTCGTGACGTCATCGGGGGGCGGGTTGGCAATGCGCGAGCCAGGAGTGTCGGGAGCGCGCATGAGCTGAGCGCATGCACGTGAGTGTTTGTTTACAGTTCTGTGTTTGTTCTGAGCTGCAGATGTAAACAAGGAGACTGTGATTGAAAACGAGATTAATTACTATTATCAATTAATTAATCAATAACAATGACGTCATTCACCCGCGGATGTCGATAATTCATGATGTGTTAAATTGAATTAATCAGATTATTCAATAAAATAACATCAAAATTAAATTTATGAATTATTTCCTTACACGATTATCAATCACTGTTATTCACTTTATTATGAATTTTAATAATAGCACACTGGTAAAAAATACACATTTTAACATGAATTTATTATATTTTAATTATTATTATGTACTTACTATAATTATCAGAGTCAAATGTAATGCTTTAATCAATTATTGAAATTAAAGAGGCTATTGAATAGATGAAGTGATATAATTACTAATGACTTGGATAATCATTTATGATAATAAGCTTTTTTTATGATTATAAAAACATTTATCATTTACACAAAGAGGTGTCCAATCTACAGTTCAGGGCTGATTTAAGACTAATTTGATGTTGATTATGATTGTTCTATAGTTAATAAAGTTTAAGCCATCAAATGTAAAGATAATCCGCAGGTCATATCTACAGTTACCAATTCCAGTGAAGTTGGGATGTTCGTAAATTGAAAATAAAAACAGAATACATTGATTTGTTAATCATTTTTGTCATAAATTCATTTGAATACACTTCCAAACAGGATATTTAATGTTCAAACCAATAAACTCTAAAAACACAGTCTTAAATTTGATGCCTGTAACATGTTCCAACAAGCTGAGACAGGGGCACGTCTGCTACTGTTACACCACCTTTCCTTTTAACAACACTCTGACAGGTGTGGACTGCAGCAGGTCAGTCTAGTATCTGTTGTAACTCGAGCAGTGTGTGTCTTCATCATCTCTAAAATAATCAGGGACTTTTTTTTTTTATTTGGTGGTTTATTTAAATTTGGAAATAATTAGAAGTATTGGTTGTTAGATTTATCTGCATTTTCTTTCTTATAATTAAGTTAAGTTACATGTTTGAGGTTGAATATATAAATATATATGTTTTGGCTAGCCATTTGTTTAGTATAATTATTTTGTATATTTATTATTATTATTAGTTTTGTTTGTTTGGTAGTGCTGAACTGTGGGCACCTCATGTTGTTTAGGTAGGTGACGGAAGGCCAGCATGCACCGGGCTGGGCCGATGTTTTTTTACCAGCGTAAGAGAGGCAGCAGGAGCTGTGATCTCTTTGGTTCTTTATTTTGCTTGTTTGATGTGAACTAAACCATTGGAAATCGCAGATCTCTTGGACATTGGTCTTCTTTTGCCTGATCCTTAAAGTTTGGTTAAAATTTCAATTTAATATTCTGATTTTCCTTTGTGTTTTTTTCAACAAACAATCACTACATGTACCTTTAAGCATTAATGGAGCCTTCACAGATGTGCAGGTTACTCTTGCCATGGGCACCAATACCCCTCCCATACCGTCACAGATGCTGTCTTTTGTCCTTTGCTCTGATAACAGTCTGGATGGTCCTTTTCCTCTTAAGTCTGGAGGACACCACGTCCATGATGTCCAAAAACAGTCTGAAATGTGGACTTGTCAGACCACAGCAGACTTTTCCACTTTGTCTCAGTCCATCTCAGATGAGCTCGGCCCAGAGAAGCCGGCAGTGTTTCTGGGTGTTGTTGATATATGTCTTTGTCTTGCATGGTAGAATTTGACCTGGTAGATATAGAGATGAACTGTGTAAACTGACGATGGTTTTCTGAAGTATTCCTGAGCCCACGTGCTGATATCCTTCACGGAACGATGCTGTTTTATGATGCAGGTCACAGGCATTCAGTGTTAGTTTTCAGTCTGACTCCTTATGTGCGTCGGTGGCGCAGTTGGATAGTGCGCTTGGTCAGTGATTGGGAGGTTGCAGGTTCAAGCCCAGCTCTGGGCGACATATGGCGATGTGTCCTTGGGCAAGACACTTAACCCCAAGTTGCTCCCATGCTGCGTCAGTGGTGTGTAAATGGGCATGAAAGGATGTGAGTGTGTTAGAGATACTGATGGATAACTAACATAGAAACTCAGAACCATCAGTGAGTGAATGTGAAGGCAAATGGGTGTGAATGGGTAGGTGTGACCTGCGGTGTAAAGCAGCTTTGAGTAGTCAAAGACTAGAAAAGCGCTATATAAGCTCAAGTCCATTTACCAGTTACTTATGTGCAGAGACTTCTGTCCCAGTCTTTTTTGGAACATGTTGCAGGCATCAAATTCAACCTGAGTAATTGTTTAAAAAAAAAAGTGAAGTTCATCAGTTGGAACATTAAATATCTCGTCTTTGTTGTTTCACATATTTAACTGTTGAAAATTATTGTTTTTGTATCGTTTCTTTCTTTTATTATTTTTCCCTCAGGTCTTTAAACCTCAATATGACCCTTTAAACAAGCTTAAAACTCACCAAAATTGGCACACACCTCAGATCGGCGTAAAATTTTTATAGTTTAATTAAATAAACCCCCCACATGCCAAAATGTGCTCTCTAGCGCCACCTTTGGACCTAAAAAAGCACTAAAACAACCATAACTTTCAGTGGGAATGTTGTAGAGAGATCAAACCAACAGTGAAATAATTGTCTCATTGAGACCCACAAGTCACACACTGACACCCCCAATCTATCTCAAACAGGAAGCCAGCAATTTGCCTTTCAAAATAAATTACGACAGAATTTATGTTGAAATTAAAAAAAAATGTATCTCCTCATAGGCTGTAAATTGTACCAGCTTGAAACCCAGACAGGTGACAGAGTAGGACATGCTCATCAAAAGTTCTGAAGGGATTCGTTGTTTCTTAAAAGGTTTTCAAATGACACGCCCTCAAAGTTGGTGAACCCCAATGCAGCCATCCCACTTCCTTCCATTCAAATGAATGGGAGGAAGAAAATACAGCTTTAGTCAACCTGAGGAAGTTAGGCTTCTACACTAAAAACCAAAGGTGCCAAAGCTTTGAAAATGACATGGTTGGATTCCAGGGCTCCAGAGTGCAACTATTTCGGGCACACATGCACCCAAAATATGTGAGAGTGCACCTAACATTTTTTCTTGGGCGCACTGGTGCACCAAGAAAAAATGTTAGGTGCACTCTTTACAAATTTAAGTTGACAAATGTAACTGCAGTAGTGGAAAAATCTGCCGGAAACGGACAAGACACAGCACCTGCTTCCTCTCTTTTCTCTGCCCCTGCATTGCATCTTCACAGGCTACAGGCTGTAGGCCGACCAAAACACATGCACACACAGCCCTCAGTAATCATCCAATCAGCTGTTAGTATGCAAATTAGCCCAGACGGAGCCTGGCTGTGGTGTCAGGTTTCAACACGAAGCAGTAACTCTGAAGAAGCAGGAAAGCTCTGCCATATTTGTCTCAGTGACTGTCAGATAATTAATAATTACCAACAAAAACAAGTAAATCAAAGTAACGTTAACTATAACATCTATACTTGTACATTCCTTTCTCCTGTTAAGAGGGGAGTTTCAGGCTGTAAAAGGCTGAGGATAAATGACCTGTCTGACGGATCCCAACTATACATAAAGTTGTAAAGAAAAAAAAAGCCACCAAAAGAAAAAAATTAAGAAAAAAGTCATGAAATGCTCTGTCCTATATGTTGTTTTTAATAAACTAGTTTGAGAATTGTTCTTTTTTTATTATGTTTCTTAGTTTCAGTTTTGCGCAGGCACTTTTTGTTTAGGCTCGAAAAATGTACTAAATGACCTCAAGTTTAATTAATTATGGACGTAAGTACCCGCTTTCAGACACTTGATTACAGCGGACGAAAGCAGTATGAAGGAAAATATAACGCTTTTTGTGGACTTTATGGACCTTTTCTTTGGGCTCCGTCGTCCCCTGTTAGATGGAAGTTTGTTGACAGCGAAAATCACCCCGGACCTCCAGCTGCATTTGAGACATCAAAAAAGTGCTCCAGAGTGTTGCTCAGCACGAAGGTGAGTAGAAAATTAAGGCATATCATTCTTTGGGTGAAATATTCTTTTAAACATTAGCACTTTTATTTTGAAATATTTTGTTTAACTTCAGATGTTTGAGTTTGAAATATTAAATTTCAGTTCAGTAAAGCAATGTTTTATTTGGCTTAAGTTTTAGTTTGAATTTGTCAGTCTCATTCAGTGAAACACTTTAAGCACTGTTTTTCATTTAAAATGTTTTTTTACTTCGAATAAAGACAAATATTTTTTTGCACTGTTGCAACTAATGCAAATAGTGAGTCTGGAGCCCTGGATTTATGACTAAAACAAGTGTAACGTTAGAAGAGATTTGGTGAAAATTGTGGCATCTGTGAAAACATGTTTCAAAGTTTTCTTTGCTTTGCTGCCCAGGCCAGTTGGAATGGTGTCACTTCCTGATTGACAGCTCAGTGCTGCTGTAAATCAGCAGTAACAAATGGAGTGTGTAATACACACCCATTATAAAGACTGAGGCTCCTGACAGAGCTGCAGGTACACACAATAGTCTAATTTTGAGCATATTAAAGAGCCAAAAAGGGATGAAACCCACAAAATGGATGTCAAACAGGCATGAGGGACCTGCAACAGGACTAGGGCTGGGTTTTTCCAACAACCCCACGATACAATATGAATCCTGACACTGAGGACACAATACGATATGTATCTCGATACACATAAATTGCACATATTGACTACTCCTTTAACTGATTCCTGACAAATTGTGTTCATTATTTCAAGAACAAAAAGAACAAGGATGTGTTTTAAATGATTCTACAACTTCAGAAACTGAAATTCAAAGATGGTTCACCTAAGTATAAATTTGGAACATGTTTCATCATGTAGCTTGACTTCTACTTTGAACTGTGCCGTTGTTAATATGACTTAAAGTGTATTGACAAGACAGGCCATATCGATTCTGTAGAATCTGTATCGATACACGTATCCTCGAGCAGTGCATGTCGATATTTTGAGCACAAGCCTTGCAAGGACCCGACCAATGCTGCTTGCAGCTTTAAATGGATTTGATTTTGTAAAAGTTTGCACATCCTCAGATGGATTTAAACGGCGGCGTGAACGGAGCTGCAGAACAAGACGCCAAGAAAATAATTAAAACAGCTCCAGACAGGCACACACACACACACACAACTATTCACTGTGGCTACGGTTACGCTCAGCAGCTAAAATCCTGCAGAACCTGAAACACACACACACTCAGATTATCCATGTTGCAACAGTCTGAGGCAACAGATCGACTCACAGGAAACAGGAAACACTGAGAGAAGAAAGTTAGAGAGAGAGAGAGACTCTGCGGACAAGAGACACTAGCCACAACAGAGGAAGACAGACAGACAGACAGACAGACAGACGGACTGTGGTGAGACTGAAACAAACTTTTCTGTAAGGTCTCCCTCACACACACACACACGCACGCACACACATACACAAATCTTCAGCATGAACTCAGCCGTCTTATCCGGAGGGCGAAGGTATTTACCCTCGCGCTCAGTCACCATGGTAACAGTTAAGGTAAGGATGTCCAGGATGAACTTCATCAACTCCCCTCAAAGTAAGGACTTTATGGGGACATGACAGATGCACCGTGCTTGTTTTGAAGACGTTGTGGAGACATGTGCAAATGTTTCCTGTGTTTGTATTTAGGACATATGTGGAGACATATGTGACAGTAATGTGTGTTTGTTTTGAAGACGTTATGGGGACAGAGGAAGTAATTATTGTGAATTATGTACGACATTACAGAGACATACATGGTCATACTGTGTTTTTGTTTTTAGAACACTGAGGACCTGTCTGATAATTTTCTGTGTTTGTGTACAGGACAGTTTGGAAACATACCAGAGCAACATGTTTGTTTTTGGGACAGTAAGGGGACATGTTTGGTTAGAGACTGTGTTGGTTAACTGGACAACATGAAGACATGTTTGGGAATTTATCATATAGGTCTAAAAATGTAACATGTACTTTAGGGTAGCTACAGTATGGGGACATGTTTGATGATTTACTGTTTTTGTTTTGGGACAATAAGGGGACATGTTTGATGATTTACTGTTTTTGTTTTTGGACAATATAGGGACATGTCTGATCATTGACTGTTTTTGTTTTCAGGACAATATGGGGACATATGTGGGAATTAACCATGTCGGTCTGAAAATGTACCATATTCTTGGGGTAGCAGTATGGGGAAAGGCTTGATGATTTACTGTTTCTACTTTTGGGGACAATATGGGGACATGTGTGAGGACTGACTGTTTTTGTTTTGGGACAATAAGGGGACATATCTGACAGATTACTGTTTTTGTTTTGGGACAATATGAGGACATGTCTAAAGATGTACCAAACTGGTTTTTGGGACAATAAGGGGACATGTTTGATGATTTACTGTTTTTGTTTTGGGACAATAAGGGGACATGTCTGGTCATTGATAATTTTTTTTCAGGACATTATGGAGACATGTTTGGGAATTAACCATATCGGTCTGAAAATGTACCATATTCTTTGGCGGTGGATGGGGGGGGCAGTACGGGGAAATGTGTGACGATTTAATGTTTTGTTTTAGGGATAATTAGGGGACATTACTGATCTTTGACTGTGTTCATTTTTTAGATAATAAGGGAGAATCTCTAATCACTGGTTGTGTTTGTTTTTGTGTCAAAATGAAAAAAAAGTTAAATAATTTAAATGTGTTTGCTTTTTATGCATAATGGGGACACGTGTGCTAATCTGCCATATTTGTTTTGGGAAAACTGGGATTTTTTTTAACATTATTTGTGTAATCTGACCGACAACAATGTGTTTGTTTTAGGGTTTATATGGAGACATGTCTGATAGCAGAGTGTACGCTGAAGACACGATTGCTTATATTATGTTATTTTTTTAGGACATTATGGGGACCCTTCCTGATTACGCCGTGTGAGACGTGTCCATTTGTGGACAAAGGAAGGTAAATATTCAAGGTTTGAACTCTCAGATGGTCTCATGTTAAGGTCAGAGATGCCAGTGTGATTGGCTTTAAGGCTAAGGTCCTTAAGACAAAATTATATTTGATTTTTTAAAGTTGAGTTTTTTTTTATACTTTATTACAATACGAACAAGGAACTGATGAAACAAAGCAACTCTTAAATGCAAGGGAAAGACAAACAAAACAAACCCACCCCAGAATACCACGGCATAAACAATGACATATTTATGTGATGCATAAAATGCATCAAAATACAGTGTGCTCAGGTGTACCGAAAGTTTAATATTGCTGTGCACCAAATTAACTAAGGCAAAACAGACAGAGTCAATCCGCAATAAAGGTAGATGAATTAAAGCTAAAAAACTGTCCTTTTGGATTCAAGGTATGTGTCCATGGGCTTCCATAGTCTCCAAAATTGTTTGAATTTTTTGTTGAGATCATAAGTCAATTTCTCTAAAGGAAAAAAGCCTGAAGTTTGTGACATCCACATATGAGCTGTTGGGACCTGTGGAGCAAATACGCTCTTTTTTAAAAAATTTTTTACCAGAAACAAGAGAATAGTGAGCAGAGATTTGACATCCCTATCAATAAGATTAGCTGGAGTATTTTCAACAAATATAATAAAGAAGATAGTTGAAAATGTTTACAAGTAATTCCCTGAATCAAAGATTGAATTTCTTTACAAAATGTTTGGAAAAGATTACAAGACCAAACTAGAAAAGCACTCGGAGAGCACAGACCTCCGCCAGCACCACAGTCTTCACCCATATTGTAATTTTCACCATAAATATTAGTCCTACCTTTATTTCATCTAAATAAATAGATTCCTTGACCATGTAAACACACCATTAGCAATTGGATTCATAATGTTATTTGCAAAAATCACATTTATGTCATGGTGGTTTTCTTCTGGATCTAGGTCCAAAGTTTTTGGAGATACAACAAATCTGATTGAACACTCCAGATTCCACAGTATCTTGGCTATATTTTGGCATTTGTTGCAAGTCTCTGTCTTTATCTGTTCCCTTGTAATGACGAAAATACTAAGGATATCCAAATTTTTCTTGTTCTGGATCAGAGAATCCAGATTTTTGCCAGGATCCAGATCAGGCTTTGATATTTTGTAGAACCTGTTGGAAACTTGTCCTGTATTTTTTTTCGAAATGCCCTGACTATTTTTGGTGGAGTAATATGCACAAATGCTGAAAATGGTCCTATCTTGCAGTGTTAAAGAATCCTTTAAAATATCCCTGAATCCAGATGGTGGTCTGGATCACTCCCAAACTCTAATCATTTGTTCCTTGTCCCAATCCGGACATTCCCTGAAAATTTTATCAAAATCCGTCCATTACTGTTTGAGTTATGCTGCTAACAG
This sequence comes from Scarus forsteni, assembly GCA_036419115.1. Taxonomy (NCBI): domain Eukaryota; kingdom Metazoa; phylum Chordata; class Actinopteri; order Labriformes; family Labridae; genus Scarus; species Scarus forsteni. The sequence continues at coordinate 94,896 of JAZDUH010000444.1, forward strand.
AGAAACAAACAAACAGATGCCGGCATAGCATTACCTCCTTGAAGGAGGTAAAAATATATGTATATTTTTTATTTTTTTAGCATTTTCTATCTTCGACCCTTATAAGTCAAACTTAGATTGTTTCTGATTTTATCAGATGTCTGTTTTTTATTTTATTTTTCTTAAAGATGTAAAAGCACATCCCCTCCTTCACTGTCAAACACTTTACATTTATGGTTTTATATTTTTCACATTTAAACTTCACTGTTTGTTTAACTCATCAAAGTTTATTTCCCAAACACATAGTTCACCCCAAACTTTTATTTTCTCTTTGTGTGTTTTAGTGGGTTTGTGTGTATTTGTGACAGAGTGTGTGTTCAGGATGAGCGGCGGAAAGAAGAGGAGTGGCTTTCAAATAACCAGCGTGACCTCAGACTTTAATCAAACTCCAGCAGGCCAATCAGCTCCCAGCGTTGTCCTGAGCTCCCTCCAATCAGCTGCCTCCTCCTGCAGCCCTCAGGGAAGCTCCTCCCAGCCCACCACGCCCTCTCTCAAAAGGAAATACAGCTCCCATGATGCTTCAGGGCACGGGGCGGGCTGCTCGTCTAGGTTCAGGGTGGTTCGACTGGCAGTGGGAGGGGCTCACAGCGGTGGACGGGGCGAGCCATATCGTCGAGGGCGATGGACGTGCACGGACTTTATGGAGCATCCAGAGGGAATGGGCTTCAAGCGAGTGATGGACACCATGAGACACGCCCACTCGCTGGAGTCCCTCGAGCTGATTGGCCGAGACACGGACAGAGCCGGAGTCCACTCTCAGGACACCACCCACCTGCTGGCTCAGCCAATCAGAGGCAGGGATGCACCTGGACTGGTTCTGCACAGCGGGCCGCCCTCTCCGACCCACAAAGAGCCAATCAACGTCCGACTCCTGGACTGCAAGTCACCAAAGGGGACGCAGAGTCTGGACCCTCCCCCTCCGTCGCCCCGCCCACGCAATATCCCGCCGCCGCTACGATTGGACGTGGACGCAGCAGGCAGGGTATGATCACGCCGACACGTTTTTACTAGGTGATATTTGAATGCACACTCACCTGTCCGTCTGTCTGTCCCCAGTCCGTCCTCAGGCTGTCTCACTCTCCGCCCACTTCCCCTGCTGCTGGACCCTGCCAGCCCCCCCCGAAGACCCCAAATGTCTTTAGTCTGGATCAGACCATGTTCAACCTGCCCGAGGACGCCAGGTGAATAACTCATCATACTCCTGCTTTATCTGTCAGTGTTTGAACCAGGTGAACACACCAACATAGTGTAACATAGGACCAGAGTATGAAGTCAAACAGCTAGGGATGCATGATATTATTGGTTTGATATCTTTATTAGCTTAACCCTTTTATACATGATGACTACTACAGTAGACAGATGTTTGGAGTACATTTTATACCAATTAGTTTGCAGTACCATGTCCAACTACAAGGCGGTTAACTCACAAACCCTTGTCTTAAGTTTCAGAAAAATATTATCTTTGCATATTTTTGTCATATCAAGATATTGCGTCACAAATCCAAAATGGCAGACAAAGGGCGAATTGCACCATGCCCTTCTGGAATAAATGTTAAATTCTTCTATTCTCAAACAATCAGAAAGGTTAAAATATATACAGCCTCTAATTTTATAATATATTAGGAACAACATGACTTTTAACTTGTTTGAAAGTTAAAAATAAATTTAAAAGGATTTATTTCGTTCCCAATTATTTTGTAATTCATGCATGAAAGGGTTAAAAAGTCAGGTAACAGTATCGGCCAATATTGAAAATTTTGCAGAAATTACAGTCGATATGTTGGCCACACAGACCGGCCACATATTATCGGAAATTACACCAAAGTTCAAAATTGACGCACCTTCTCATCACTGCATGGGTATGTTGAAAAATAGAGGGTTTCATTTTTGCTTTAATTTTAACTAGTCCATTTTTATTAAGGGCAGAGTTTGTGCTCTTGACCCGAAATATCAGTATCGTTATGAGTAGAGCTGAACGATATGGATAAAATTTCACATTTCGATATACGTGCCAGATATTTCGATATCGTTAAAATACAATATGTCTATGGGTACGGGGAGTCTAAGCATTTTTCAGAAAACTAAAAACACCATCATGCAAAAAATGTGGAAAGTGCAGTTTTTAAGAAATCTATATCATTTATATTGTTGCTTTTTCAATTTTAATATCTTGAATAATCATATCTCGATATAGATAATGATATATCGTTCAGCCCTGGTTGTTGGTATCAGCGATAATGAATACAAAAAATACCGGATATCGGCCAAAATCCAGTTTTGTTCATCCCTATAGACAGCGATTAGCCAGACAACTGTTTGGACAAATGGCCTGTCTGCTTCTTCTTCAGGGTCTACTGTTGTCTTATTTCTGTAGCCCCGTCCCTTTTTTTGAAAGGCTACTGATTGGTGCAGCCATTTCAGGTCAATTCAAAGAGCTTTGCTGGCATTAATGTAACAGAGCATTATTGCCATAGCACTTCATGAGCTTTGTAGGTAGATTCTGTTTTTGTGGATAACTTTAAAAGTTAAGAACAGATTTTAATGATGTTTTCAGGGCATGTTGATCGTGGCAAAAGAAAAAGTTAATAGAATTTTGGTGGTGATTGGAATATCAATTCAGAGCAAGGAGACAATTGGCAGTTTCCAAGTGTCTTATTATTTTAATGTATTCTGGTGTTTGTTTGTTTGTTTACACAACAACTCCAAAATAAATAAGTAGATTTGGATTAAATTTTCAGGCAATGTTGTATATGGCACAAAGACCGGTGATTAGACTTCAGTGGTATCCAGAATATTCTTAAAGGATTTTTTAACATTGCAGTATTTCCCACATTTTCACTAATAGGTAAAAAAAATTCTCTACAGATTTTAATGACATTAACAGGAAATGTTAGTCATATCATGAGAAAGAAGTGTTTAGATTTTGGTGGCAAAGTGAATCCAGATGCTGATCCAGGACTTTATTCAAAAAATGTGTTTTAACATTGTGAGAGTTTCCTCATTTTTCTTTAGAACTAAAAATGTTCTTAGCAGATTTTATGATATTTTCAGGAAATGTTAGTCATGGCACATGACAGAAGTGGTTAGATGTTGGCTGTAATTTGACACCAGTTGCTCATCCAGGATTCCAGTATTTTCTTTTAATTATTATCCCTTCACATTGTCATAGATCAGTTTTTTCACATTTTAAAAGTAACTCACCTAACAGTGTTGGGAATGCCTTGGTGGAGCTTTGTACCCTTGGCGCACTTCTAGTTAATATAATGAGATTTTATATAATTTAATGTGTGTATATGTGCACAAACACATTTAGTGTTGTTAAAAATCAGACATAAACACAACATGAGAGTGTTTCAGTGCTCTGACAGTCAGCTGACTTTGTTATGTGCAGTGTGTGTGGGATTAAGACAATCAGAGGATTGTTTCCCTCTGAAGGAGCTTTTTGTTAAAGTCTGTGGATTATAATCTGAAAAAGCTGAATGATCTCCTAAAAACTTCATAATCTACATGAATGTTTTCCTCCTTTAATTCCTGATGGCTCTGTATTGATTCCTAATCCATAATCAATCACACAAACTAACACGTTCTCCTTAATCTGAATGGACCATCTTTGCCCTGAGTTTTGTCTTGAAGGCAGCAGTCTGAGAATGTGTGCTGCAGCCTGAAAAAAAAACTTATAAATATCTATGATATTCATATATTTAGACCTAATCATTTATATAAATGACATATCATCACCTTCTTGGAGGTACATTAAATATTCTCCATGTTTCCAGAGTGATTGTAAGAAATACTGCAAGGATAAGTTAATTATCATTTATTGCAATAATGCTAGATTCTTTATTCAAGGTCAAAAATGGTTCAGTGTCCATAGAAATGTCCTCCATCTTTATTTATAATATTCTCTGAATCACTTTGACCTCTTCAGTAAACATATATCTTGATAGATGAATGGATGTTCTGAGTCTAAGACACACAAACAGAAAAATACAAAATAAAAACACCTCTGTGTTCCGACTTGCCACGTGGGCGGGAAGAGAATCTCCCTGCTTTGTTCCTATTGGCTGCCACTATGAGTGGGCGGGAGTTGGAATGAGCCAACAGCCAATCAGAGAGCAGAGAGTGATGATCTCGATATGGGAGAAAGGGTGGGTCCAATTACTCTGACCCTGTTGATACAGTTTGACAGAGTTCACAGTTACACATAAGAGGACATCAGCAAACAGGACAAGAAAACCGACCACTTACAGGCAGCCTGGATCCACCAAGGGTCTGAAAAGGGACATAAAGTGGACGTTATCACCTGGAGAAGGACATCATCAACCATTTATTTTCATTACTGATGGGCATAAACCTTGAGGAAGAACATCAAAACTTAATGAGGGACATCATTGATCAATGAAAGGCCTTTTTACTGTACACGGGACATTGAGCCTCAATGATGGACATCAAACCTTATAAGGAATATCATGGCCTGCTGAGGGACATCTTCCCCTTTTAAAGGGACATCATCACCTATTGCGGGACATCATCACCCTTTGAGGACTATCACCTTATGAGGGACATCACCTATTGAGAGTCATCGAACTTTAGCAAGGAACATGAAACTATTTTGAGAGACATCATCAATGCATGTGACAACCAACCTTATAAGGAATATCATCGCCTGCTGAGGGACATCATCCCCCAGTGCGGTACATCACACCTGTTTAGGGACGTCAAACTTTATTAAAGAACCTTGAACTAAATTAAGACACACCATGGCATACAAGTGACCACAAACCTTTATGTTGGACATCAAATCTCAGCGAGGAACATCATTACCTGCTGAGGGACATCAAACCGAATCAGGGACATTTTACTTTACCAGGGACATACAACCTTATAAGGGACATCACCACCTGCTGAGGGACATCATCCCATTTTAAAGGGACATCATCACCTATTTGTGAGACATCATCACTCATCACCAGTTAAGGGACACACCTATTGAGGGTCATCGAACCTTAGCAAGGAACCATTTTGAGGGACATCATCAATGCATGTGACAATCAACCTTATAAGGGATATCATCGCCTGCTGAGGGACATCATCCCACAGTGAGGTACATCACACCTATTGAGGGATGTCAAACTTTATTAAAGAACCTTTAACTAAATTAAGACACACCATGGCATACAAGTGACCACAAACCTTTATATTGGACATCAAACCTCAGCAAGGAACATCATTACCAGCTAAGGGACATCAAACCATTATGATGGACATCATCACCCAATCAGGGACCTTTTACTTTACCAGGGACATACAACCTTATAAGGGACATCACCATCTGCTGAGGGACATCATCCCATTTTAAAGGGACATCACCACTTACAGAGTGACATTTTCCCTTTTAAAAGAGACATCAACACCTGCTGAGGGACATAACCAGTTTAGGGACATCATCAACCAGCGAGGGAAATCTAATTTGATAAGGGTCACCATCACATTCATCAGGGACATTTTCAATTTACCAAGGACATTCATCCTCAGTGAGTAACAACAAACCATATCAGGGATATCATCGCCTGCTGAGGGACATCAAACTTTATTGAAAAACATTTTACTTAAGAAAGGAACATGATCGCGTACAAGTGACTGGAAACCTTTATGTTGGACACCAAATCTCAGCAAGGCACATCATCACCTGCTGAGGGACATCAAACTGTAATGGAGGACATCATCACATTACCAGGGACATTTCACTCTACCACTCTTACCTTATAAGGAACATCACCCATTGAGGAATATCACCACCTGCTAAGGGACATCATCACCTTTTGAGGGACATCAAACTTTAACAATGAACATGAAACCATTTTGAGGGACATCATCATATCAATGTGACAACAAACCTTGATGTGAGATATCAAATTTTAGGAAGGAATGTCAACACCTTTAAGGGATGTTGCCACTTGTTAAGGGACATCATTACCTGCGGAGGGATTTGAAAACCTGTAGAGGGACATCATCCTAGGACAAGGGACAGCAAACCTTAACAAGGAACTTCAGTCCTTATCCACAAAGGGCCTTAAAAGGGACATAAAGTTGGACGTCTTCACCTGCTGAGGGACATCCCCTTTAAATAAAAAAAAGACATAGCACCTTAACAGAGGACACCAAACCTTTATAAGGGGCATAGTTCCTGAATAAGACATCATAGACAGAGACAACATACCTGATTGAAGGACTGGAATTGGTTGGATTCTGCAGTGTTTGTATTGGTTGGTCATTCAAGTAAATAACTGATGAGATTGTAAATAGAAGGCTGTGATTGGTTGGCCCCATTAGACTTTAAGTTGTCATTGGTTAGCCATTTTGGATGCAGGGCTCTGATTGGTTTGGCATGTTGAAAAGAAGGTTGTGATTGGCTGAAAATGTTTTGGAAGAAAATGATCTCAGGCCCACGGCAGGTATCGTCCTCCCCCTCTGACCCCGCCCCCTGTCCTCGGGCTCAGCGCCGCCCACCCTCAACCCCACCCCTCCCCCTTAGGACTCTGCAGCTTGTTACTAAGCAACCAGAGATGCCAGTTGTGTTGAGGGATCATAGAAAAGTCAGAGGTCAAGAGTCTCACAACAGAGAGTCCTGGCCCAGCGCTCGAGCCATAACCACAAAAACCAGGACAAATCAGAGGCCTTTGACCCCGCCCTCTTTTGCTCAGCCAATAAAAGAGGCTCGTCCCAGAACGTCAAGCACACATCCAGTGACCTCATCAGCCCCGCCCACGGCGGTGTCCAAGAGCAGTCCGCATTCCCCGCATCCTCATTGGTCAGTGCCCTGTAAATCCACACCTGGTGGGCGGGGCTCTGAGTCCACGATGACATCACTGCTGCTGTTCTGTCACAGGTAACAATGGAAACCAGGGACCTGAAGACGTGTTTGATTTTTTTTAAGTGTATAATAATCAGGAACAGATTGAGGTGTAACTAAAGGACCATTATGTCAAATATTTATCAGTACATTGTAAAAATTCAAAACCTCATTTTAAATCAATAACCCTGAGTGTCTTTTCTGTCCTTCTGTCCTTTTGTCCCACAGCAGCTCCAACAACAGTCTGATCGCCATTGACAACAAGATCGAGCAGGCCATGGTGAGTGACTTTACAGTTAAACATAAATATAAATGAACACACGCTCTAATAACCAAAAATCACCCATCAATAACTTAGAGGAAATCAATCCATGAGTATTAACTGTTAGTGACTGTGTGGATCTATGAGGTAACAGCTCCACCTGCTGGTCAAATATCAGAAATGCATCTGCACTAAAGAAAAGATCTATGAGACCCCCAGACTAGGCCACAGACCACTTCGTCCTCCCAAAACCTGCAGCCTGTGACAGACAGTCCACAAGACCACAGCCCACAGAACCACAGCCCACAAGACTACAGCCTACAAGGCTAAAGCCCACAAGACTAAAGCCCACCAGACCAAATCTCACAAGACTAAAGCCCACAAGACCACAGACTTCAAGACCACAGCCCACCAGACCACAGCCTATAAGACTAAAGGCCACCAGAATACAGCCTACAGAACTAAAGCCCAACAGACCACAGCCTACAAGACCACAGCCCACCAGGCCACAGCCTACAAAACTAAAGCCCACCACTCCACAGTCCAATGGACTACAGCCCACAAGACCACATCCTAGAAGACTAAAGCCCACAAGACTAAAGCCCACAAGACTAAAGCCCACCAAACCCAAGCCTACAAAACTAAAGCCCACAAGACCACAGCCCACAAAACCTAAGCCCACTAGACTAAAGCCCACAAGACCACAGCCTACAAGACTAAAGCCCACAAGACCACAGCCCACAAGACCACTGCCAACAAGACTGAAGCCCACAAGACCAGAATCCACCAGACCACATACCACAAGACTAAAGCCCACAAAACTAAAGTCCACAAGACTATTGCCCACAAGACAAAAGCCCTCCAGACCACAGCCCACCAAATCCCAGACCATAAGACTAAAGCCCACCAAACCACATTCTACAAAACTAAAATCCACAATACCACAGCCCACATGAATACAGCCCACAAGACTAAAGCCCACAAAACAACAAATCCACAGTCAAGTAGACCACAGCCCACAAGACCACGAACCCAAAAGATCACACTCAACAAGACCACAGCCTACAAGACCACAGCCCACCAGGCCACAGCCTACAAAACTAAAGCCCACCACTCCACAGTCCAATGGACTACAGCCCACAAGACCACATCCTAGAAGACTAAAGCCCACAAGACTAAAGCCCACCAGACCACAGCCCACCAAACCCAAGCCTACAAAACTAAAGCCCACAAGACCACAGCCCACAAAACCTAAGCCCACAAAGCTAAAGCCCACAAGACCACAGCCTACAAGACTAAAGCCCACAAGACCACAGCCCACAAGACCACTGCCAACAAGACTGAAGCCCACAAGACCAGAATCCACCAGACCACATACCACAAGACTAAAGCCCACAAAACTAAAGTCCACAGGACTATTTTCCACAAGACAAAAGCCCTCCAGACCACAGCCCACCAAATCCCAGACCATAAGACTAAAGCCCACCAAACCACATTCTACAAAACTAAAATCCACAATACCACAGCCCACATGAATACAGCCCACAAGACTAAAGCCCACAAAACAACAAATCCACAGTCAAGTAGACCACAGCCCACAAGACCACGAACCCAAAAGATCACACTCAACAAGACCACAGTCTACAAGACCACAGCCCACCAGACCACAGTCTACAAGACATATGCCCACAAGACATATTCCCATAAAACTAAAGCTCACAAGACCACAGCCCAAAGACTGAAGCCCACAAGACCACAGCACACAAGACTGCAGTCCACAAGACTCGGCCCAAAAGAACACAAGACCACAGCTCACAACACTACAGTCCAGAAGACTACAGTCCAGAAGACCACAGTCCAGAAGACCTCAGCCCATTATACTGCAAACCCACAAGACCACAGCCTACAAGACTACAGTCCACAAGACTAAAACCCACAAGACTACAGTCCACAAGACTAAAGCCCACAAGACATATTCCCATAAAACTAAAGCTCACAAGACCACAGCCCAAAGACTGAAGCCCACAAGACTACAGCACACAAGACTACAGTCCACAAGACTCGGCCCAAAAGAACACAAAACCACAGCTCACAACACTACACTCCACAAGACTACAGTCCAGAAGACCACAGTCCAGAAGACCACAGCCCATTATACCACAAACCCACAAGACCACAGCCTACAAGACTACAGTCCACAAGACTAAAACCCACAAGACTACAGTCCACAAGACTAAAGCCCACAAGACCAGAGTCCACAAGTCTAAAGTCCACAAGATCACAGCCCACAAGACCACAGTCACTGGTCCACATTTAGCAGATTAAGTGTTTTTGAATTCTCTGATTCTGATTGTCCGATGGTCAACTGGCTATGGATTCCCTCAAACATCAAATCCATGAACTTTGACCTTCTTGAAGACCTTCAGATAACCTGACCTGTTCTTTTTTATCTTCTGCTTTAGGACCTGGTGAAGAGTCACCTGATGTTGGCGGTCCGAGAGGAGGTGGAACTTCTGAGAGAACAAATCAGGGAGCTACAGGAGAAAAACACACACCTGGAGAGAGAGAACCACCTGCTGAGGGCGCTAACACACACAATACACAACAGACACAACAACATAACACACAACAGCACAACAAAGACAGACAAATGAAGATAGAACCACACAGCAATACACACAATACACAACAGGCACAACAACATAATACAACAACACAACAAATATAGACAACTGAAGTAAGAACCACATGTCAACAACACACACATTATACAACGGCACAACATAACACACAACAACACAACTAAGACAACTGGTGAGAGAACCACACAACAACAAACTACATTTTAAGGCAAAACAACATAATGCATACTACAACACAAAAATACACAACTGAAAAGAGAACCACACAACGCATAATACACAACAGCCACGACAACATAACACACAACAGCACAGCAAAGACAGGCAATTGAAGAAAGAACCACACAACAACAACACACACGATACAAAGGCACAGCAACATAACGCAAACCACAAAACAAAAATTCCCCATTGAAGAGAGAAACTCACCACAACACATAATACACACAGGCATAACAATATAGCACATAACATCACAACAAAAACAGACAGCTGAGAAGAGAACCACACCACAACAACACACATGATGCACAACAAGCACAACAACCTAACACAACAACATAACACAACAAAGAATAAAAAATGAAGAAAGAACAACACAGCACAAAAAACATTAAACGACAAAGACAGACAACTGAGGAGAGAGCCACACAACAGCAACACACACATTATACAAAGGCACAACAACATAACACACCACAAAACAATAAAACAACCAACTGAAGAGGGAACCACACAATAACACTTAATACACAACAACATGACATGGAACACAAATAGACACAACTGAGGAGAAACCCACCAGCAAGACTCACTATGTACAAAGGCACAACAACATAAATCAACGACAAACAACTAAAACAGACAGCTGAATAAAGAACCACAAAACAACAACACACACATGATACAAAGGCACAACAACATAACACAAACCACAAAGCAAAAATACACAACTGAAGAGGGAATCACGCCACAACAACAAACATTATACACAACAAGCACAACAGTATAACACAAAAAAGACAGACGATTGAATAAAGAACCGCACAGCATAACACACTTTACTCAACAGGCACAACAACATTAAACAACGCACAACAAAGACAAACAACTGAAGAGAGAACCACACAACATACACATGATACAAAGGCACAACAACATAACGCCCAAATGAACAAAAATACACAACTGAAGAGAGAACCACACAACAACAAAACACGATACACAACAAGCACAACATACCACAACAAAGACAGTCAATTGAAGAAAGAACCACACAGCACAACACACAATACTCATCAGGCACAACATTAAACAACACACAACAAAGACAGACAACTGAAGAGAGAACCACACATTATACAAAGGCACAACAACATACACCCACAAAACAATAAAACCGACCACTGAAGAGGGAACTTCAAAACAACACTTCATACACAACAACATAACACAAAGACAAAAACAGACAACTGAAGAGAGAACCACACAACAGCACCACACATTAAACAAAGGCACAACATAAAACATCAACTAAAACAGACAACTGAAGAAAGAACCGCACAACAACACACATATCATACAAAATCACAACAGCATAGCATAACACAAAACAAAGACAGACAACTGAAGAGAGAACCGCACAACAAAAACACTCGATACACAACAGACACAAAAACAACACATCAACACAGAACAAAAATGGACAATTGAAGAGGGAACCAGAACAACACACACAAATTAAATTATTTCACATAAACAACAAAACCCATGGGGGGAAAGAACCAATACACAACAACAACAACAACATGATGTTGAACAAACTGCACAACGTGAACGTGTTGATGTAAAGAATAAATGAGAATGAGACAATAAATTTAACTGAACACTCGGACTGCTTCTGTTTTCCTTTGGGGGGATTGATTCACTTATATATAAATATTTTTTTATTTTAAAATATATTTACTCAAATTCTGAACATATGGACTCTGCTGTGACAAGATACAGATGTGTTTGTGTTGGTAGAATATCACATTTTCTTAATTTAGATGTTTTTATTACTTTAAAATGTCATTATTGTTTTAGTTATTCTAAGTGTTTCTATCAAAAACATCAGGAGGACATCCTTAGACAGCCCTGCCCCCCCACCACTCTCACTCAGATAATCCAAATCCTGTTTTTGTTTTTCAGACACTCTGTTTACCACAGCTGGGGGGGTGGGGTGTCGCTGTGATTCAGCAGAGCAGATTTACGTAGTCCACCTCAGATCTTCTCACAGTGACCCGATCCATAAAGTCCTGACCCAAGAAGCATCACAAAAGAGTTTCTGCTTAGAGGTGACGAGCTGGGCTTTTATTCTGAAAGGACAGACAGGAAGTTTAATTAAACTGTCTTTTCTGTGACCTGTCCTCCTGATTTGAGACACCAGAGCAGGAGCCTGAAGATCCACCAGGAGGGTCAGAAGGTGCTGTCCTCATGCATTAACCCGGATGTGAGGAGGGGGTGTACTGGCCCTTTAAGAGAGGGAGAGGATCACCCCCCTCCTCTCCTTCAGCACATTGTTCCGCAGCTCCCGGCGAGCAGCAGCCTCCCTCTGACACTCCGATACAGCTGCAGACAGACGGACAGACAGACGGAGGGACGGGGGACAGGCAGGGGGACAGACGGACAGGTAGGGGGACAGACGGACAGGTGTGCGGTGGGGACGTCTGTGCGTCAGGACTGGCTGGGCGGTGACTGATGGATCCACGCTGATCCATGAGACAAAGACGGGGACACGGAGGGACAGGCTGACGGAGGGACGGACACCGGGACACGGAGGGGGGACAGACGCTATGACCGGAAGCTGCTCGCGCCGCTGGAGCCGCAGGCACGAGCGCAGGTGAGTGACGGAACAAAAGACTCTTTCTCTTTGATGCTCCCTCCGCAGTAGTCATGGCAACCATACCCGAGTCTGACGTCAGGAGTAGGAAATACCATATATGATTAATTATTCATATAAATCAACGACTGATAATCGAGTAATTGGTGTTTATTTGGTTGTTTACCAGCTTTGTTTACAAACAAATGTGATGTCATCATCCTCAGCCAAAGTGTCTCCATGATAATAATTAAAAGAATTAAAATATCAATTATAATAATTACAGTAGGGTGAAGGAACAGGGAAGTTCTTTTGTACCCCAACCAGGAAGTTAGCATGTTTCAGATCACTGCTGTTAATAAAGTCTAAGGACAACAAAAAATAAAAAAAAACTGACATGTTCTGTTTGCTGTGATGAACTTAATGAACAAACCTGGTTTACGAGTTATTACATGTTTAATCGCTAAGAGTGAAAGCTATTTTTAAGGTAATGTGGAACTACAAAATGGCCGCTCGACTTAGAAGAAACTGCCGCATTTCCAACGTCTCGCTGTAATGTTTAGTGTATTAGTAGAAATTTCTTATAATCTAGAGATGTAAACATGTTTGTCTTAATGTCTGTTGCGATAGTTATGAATTATTGGCAATTAAGGCACAATCAGAAAATGCTTGCACTAGCCATTTTGTTAGCAGTTTGTTGTGCTACAATCCAGTTGTACTAGGAAGTCAGATTTCCGAGTTCCAAGTGGGAAATTTCAACTGGACCGCCCAAGGTGGAAGTTTCCTACTGGGAAGTTGGCCCTCACCAACCCTGAGTTGACAATCCAAGATGGCTGCCCCAATGTAAACAGTTATTTAGCTCCTGTAGTATTCCATTATTAGCACTTCTGACTTACGTTGGTCCCAATAAATCAGCAGTTTTTGTTGAATTGTTTGGCGGACATATATGAGAATTCTGCTAGTGTTATTTACATTCTTCATGTGGCTTGAAAACTTCCCAACGCAGGTCATGCTAACAGTCGCCTAGTAGATCGGCAGGTTTTTTGTTACAACCTTGTAACTGGAATGCTGATTATTAGCATCTGACGTCATTCCCACTTCCCAGTTCCCAGTTAAATGGATTAGCAACTGTCCTTTAAAAAAAACAAAAACGCTCTAAACTAAAAAAAACAAACAAAAAAAACAGGGTGATGCATTTTATTACTTATTTCAACCATATGTCAGGTAGAGAGTTGTAAATGCCTTTTACTTTCAGCCTTGAGAACCAGGAAGTGCTAAAATGCTAACTTGTTTTTGGACTCATTCCTGCTCCACTTACCATTTATTGCAATTTATTCATTTACCAATTTAAGAAACAAACTAAAGACTGATTTGTTTTACAGTAAAAACAGTTTGTTCCCACCACCTATGACACCAACTAAAAAAAAAATCACAATTTTTCTCTAAAATTGTTGACACATTATTGTTCGACAAGATATAGTAATATTTTTGTGTATCGTTAAGTAATAGTACTACCACTTTTACTGGTAGTAATAATTAGGAGGTTTGAACTGTTGTGAAAAAAATAAGTATTGATTAAACAAACTGCTCCTGTGTCCCTCTCAGGGAGTCTGAGGACCTTTATAATTATTTAATACATGATAATTTTAATTATAGACCTACTACTAATAACAATAATACTAAAAAAATGTAGATTTGAAATTGAAAACATTTGATGTATTGGATAAATAAAATATTTATGATATATAATATATAGAGTATTGTACTTCTACTACTCAACTTCTAATGAGAACGATAGGCTTTCAAAAATTCTAATAAAAATAACAAAATTATTGTTCAAATAAATGTATGTGATTGCCTTCGGCCAGTCTGAGGATTTTGTGATGATCAAATATATTATAATCAAAGTCATTGTACTACTATTTCTTTAATAATGATTAAGATTGAATTATGATAAAATTATTTATATATAAATAAAATAAAATACCCAATTAAAACTTCTTCAGATCTTTCTTACGATAATTGATTAATTTTAAATAATTTTCTCATAATTTTCTATTTAAACATTAAAGTTTTTGTACATGTTTGACTTTCAGTCCTGGTTTTGTTTTTTCTGTTGTTGTTGATGGGAATTAAAAATGACGTACTGTTCCTTTAAATGAGCCGGTCAACAGGAAGACGAGAGGAGGAAGTCGGCTTCCTGACACACACACACACTCATGGACATACTGTGTGTGTGTGTGTGTGTGTGTGTGTGTGTGTGTGAGTGTGTCCTAGTTTCTGCTCTTTGTTTGACGTCTTCATTGAAATAACACAAAGACCGTGACAGCCCCCCCCCACACACACACACACACACATATTTATTTATATAAAACACGACAGCTTTAATAAAATCTTTAAATAAAAAGTTACATTTTTAATCTTTAGTGTTGAAACATTAATAAGGATGAAGTCAAAGTTCAGTGTGAATGTCTGACGCTGTTTTATGTCCCTTTACTCTCCGTCAGTGTGTCTCTCTGAAGTGCTAAAGTGTCCGTCTGTCCATGAATTAACAAAATCAACAAACAAATAAAAATAAAAAATATCCTGTGTTGTCCTATGTTCTGTCCGTCCATTCTGTCCTATGTTCTGTCCGTCCATCCATCTGTCTTTTCTTACGTTTTTGTGTCTGTTATTCTGCCCTATCTGTCCATCTGTCCCTTGCTCTGTCTGTTTGTCCTTTTATCTGTCTGTCCATCCCTGTGTTTTCCTGTCTATGTTGCTCTCCATCTGGCCATCTCTCCATCCCTCAATTTATATTTTTCTTGGCCATACTGTCCTTCTGTCTGTTCTTCTGTCTGTCCGTCTATCTGTCTGTGTTGCTATTTGTCCTACGTTCTGTCCGTCCATCCATCTTCCTTTCCCTTGGTCCTTTTGTCTGTCATTCCTTTCTTCCATCCATCCATCCGCGCCTCTTTTTGTTCATCTGTCCTCCTGCCTGTTTGTCCTTCTGTCCATCCATCCCTCTGTTCTTCTGTCTGTGTGGCTATTTGTTCTACATTCCGTCCGTCCATTCATCTTAGGTCTGTCATTCCACCCTTCTATCAGTCCATCTGTCCCTTTTTGTACATCTGTCTGTTTGTCCTTTTGTCTGTTCTCCCATCCTTCTGTCCTTCTGTCTGTCCGTACATCCCTTAGTTTATATTTCTCTTTGCCAAGCTGTCCACCAGTTGGTCTTTTTGTCTGTCCATCCCTCTCTTTTCCTGTCTGTGTTGCTATTTGTCCTACATTCTGTCCATCCATCTTCCTTAACGTCTGTCCTTAGGTCTGTCATTCCTCCCTTCTATATGTCCATCTGTGCCTTTGTGTACATCCGTGTTTGTCCTTATGTCTGTCTGTCCATCTGTGTTGCTGTCCATCTGACAATCCGTCCATCCCCCAATTTATATTTCCCTTAGCCATACTGTCCATCAGTCTGTCCTTCTATCTGTCTGTCCATTCATCTCTTCTCCTGTCTGTGTTGCTATTTGTCCAACGTTTTGTCCGTCCAACAATCTGTCTTATCTGTCCTTTTTCTGGATGTCCATCCTTCTGTACGTCTGTCTGTCCCTTTATTCTTTTGTCCATGTTGCTGTCTGTCTGTAAGTCTGTCTGTCTCCATCATTTATTCGAACTGTCCATCCGTCTGTCCATTTGTCCAACTGTCTTCTGTCATTCTTTCTCCTCTACCATTTTTGTAGATCTGCCTGTCCCTCTGTCTGTCCATCTCTCTAATCCGTCCTCTCCGTCCTGTCCCATTGTCTTCTTCTCAGGTAGCCGCGCTGCAGTGAGACGGGTTGTGATTGGTGGTTGCCATGGCACCCAGGCCATCGTCAGGGGAGCTGTGGGGGCTTCACCTGATGCCCCCCCGCATCCTGGTGGACTGCTGCCTGCCCAACGGTACTTGTCTGATCTATGATCTATACATCTATGTCAGGTGTATCAGGGTCAGGGTTAGTTCTACTATATGTACATCTATGTCAGGTGTATCACAGTCAATGGTACTGTTGTTTGTACATCTATTTCAGGTGTATCAGAGTCAGAGTTTTTTATTGTATGTACATATTTGTCAGGTGTATCAGGGTTGGTTCTATTATATATACATCTATGTCAGGTGTATCAAAGTCAGTGGTTCTGTTGTATGTATATCTATGCCAGGTGTATCAGGTTCAGGGTTGGTTATACTGTATTTATATCTATGTCGGGTGTATCAGGTTGATTCTATAATATCTATATGTATGCCTGTACCAGGGTTAGGGTTGGCTCTATTGTATGTACATCTGTGTCAAATGAATCAGTGTCGTTTTTGGTTCTAGTGTATGTATATCTATGTCAATTGTTACAAGTTTTTTTCTATTGTGTACATCTATCTCAGGTGTATCAGGGTCAGGTTTAAATCTACTGTACGTACATCTGTGTCAGGTGTTTAATGGTCAGGGTTGGTTCTGTTGTATGTACATCTATGTCAGTTGGTTCTATGTGACATACTGTGTTGTCCCAGGTATGATGGTGTCCCTGGAGTGTCTGCGGGAGACCCCGCTCATCAGTGTGAAGCAGCAGCTCTTCTCTGAGGCCAGGAAGTTCCCGCTCTATCACCTGCTGCAGGAGGAATCCTGCTACATCTTTGTGGGCGTGACCCAGGAGGCAGAGAGGGAGGAGTTTTACGACGAGACGCGGCGTCTGTGCGACCTTCGACTGTTTCATCCAATTTTGAAGGTCATTGAGCCACTGGGCAACCGCGAGGAGAAGATCCTGAACAGGGAGATAGGTAACATCTATTAGGATCTACATAGTGATTGGTAACGCCTACTCCAAAGGATGAGAGCATCATATATGCTTTATGCTAACCTACATTTTTACATTAACATGCATGTTACATGTTTACATCTGGACTCTTGTTCTTTCATGAACGCCATCGTCAACACCTGACCTTAAAACAACCATGTTCCAGTCAACATGCAAAAATTAGCATAGGTGCTATGTTTAAACATGCATGTTGTCATGCTAACATGTCTGTAACACCCTCCTTAACCCTCATGTCACCTTCATAACATCACCTGACCTCTTCTTACATGTTCACTAACCTTAATCATCTGTGCTAACATGTTCATATTAACATGCATATTAAAGTTAACGTAGGTGTTACATGTTAGCATGTATGTTAGCATGTAGCATGAACCATCATGAACTCTCACCTCATTGTCACCTGACCTCATCTCTTCTCACCTGTCATCAGCTCCCATCTGTCATACACTTTCATCACGTGTCTGTGGGGCCATTATGTGATCATCCATCAGCCAATAGCGCTCCATCACCCGTGACATCACTGGTGTCAGTCATTAGAGCAGCCAATCAGGAGCCAGAGCAGGTCTGACCGGTTTATGCTGACCGTCGCCCCCTGCAGGCTTCGCCATTGGGATGCCTGTATGTGAGTTTGAGATGATGAAGGACCCCGAGGTTCAGGACTTCAGGAGGTCCATACTGAGCGTGTGCAGAGAGGCCATGGAGGAGCGGGAGGGGGGCGGAGCCCACAGCCAGGCCCTCTACGTTTACCCCCCCAATGTGGAGTCCAGCCCCCAGCTGCCCCAGCACATCTACAGCAAGCTGGACAAAGGTAATGACCACAGGAGACCAGCAGGGGGCAGCAGCCTCTGTGAGCCTGACTCTAATGTTTACTGTCTCCTCCATTAACAATGTCTCCAAACCTGTCCGTCCACAGGGAGGCTCATCGTCACCATCTGGGTGATCGTGTCCCCATCAAACTCCAAACAGAAGTACACGCTGAAGGTAACTCTCTTCTCAAACTGTCAACAAACAAGATGGCGGACGATGATGATGGCGAGGGTCGATGGTCATGTGACCCCCCCTGGTTCATGTTCTCGTGCTCTGTGTGCAGGTGAGCCACGACAGCCTCCCGGAGCAGCTGATCGCAGAGTCCATCAGGAAGAAAAGTCGATCGATGCACCTTTCACCTCAGCAGCTCCGCCTCTGTGTGCAGGAGTACCAGGGCCAGTACATCCTCAAGGTATCAGTCTCCATCTACACCACCTGTCCCATTAAAGGGGGTGGAGCCTACCCCAGTCAGGGGGGGTGGAGCCTGTCCCAGCTGACATTGGGCAAGTTTGGGTACATCCTGAACCGGTCACCAGCCAATCACAGGGCCACATAGAGAGACAAACAATTATTCATTCTTACACTCATACCTAAAGGTAACTAAGAGTCTCAGATCAGCTTAATGAGCGTTGGTTTGGTCAGCGGGAGGAAGCCAGAGAGCCCAGAGAGAACCCATGCTTACAGGGAGAGCATGCAAACCCCCCAATAGAAATGCCTGGAAATTTAACCATCAACCTTTTTGCTGTGAGGCTCTCTCACAACCTGCTACGACACCATGCAGTCCCAATAATTAGCATGATGCTAATAGCTGTTGTTTTTATTACTGCTTACCTCTGCCAAGGAGGTTATGTTTTTGGGAGAGTTTGTTTGTCCATCCGTCTGTGAACAAAATAACCCAAAAAAATTATAGCTGGATTTGGATGCAATTTTCAGGAAATGTTCAGCATGGGAAAAGGAAGAACTGATTCTATTTTGGTGTTGATCCAGATCAGCGTCTGGCCGCCATGACAAAAAATGTGATTTTTGTGAATAACTACTGGTCTAAAATAGATATCATTATGAAACCAGTTGCTAATGGTATGTTTTCATGGTCAAGGAATCTAAATATTTACATGAAATAAAAGTAGGACTAATATTTATGGTCAAAATGACAATATGGGTGAGGACTGTGGCGCCGGCGGAGGTCTGCGCTCTCCGAGTGCTTTTCTAGTATTACAACTGTTTTTGTTTTTAAGTGCTTGTTATTGTTTTTATTGTAACTGTTATTATTATTGTAATAATTTAAATTAATTTATTATCATTGCTACCACTAATTAAAAGAACCATAATATTTATCATTATAATTTTCATTATTCTTATTGTTAATAATAATAATAATAAATGTAATGATATCATACTTATTCTAATTATTATTGTTCTATTACTATTACTATTATTATTATTATTATTATTATATTTATTTTTGTTAATATTAATAGAAACAATAATAATAATGATAACAATGTCATTGTACTGATAATTATCATTAATATTACTAATGATCAAAAGAGAATAGCAGTAATAAACTTGATTCATAGTCATCTTTATCAGCATTAAAGCTCACTCTCCATGCACAGTAACAACTAATGATCAAGGTCCACCTGTCTGTTTCCCTGTCTGTCCACCTGTCTGTCTCTCTCTCAGGTCTGTGGCTGTGATGAGTACCTGTTGGAGAAGTATCCTCTCAGTCAATATAAGGTAAGACACTTTAAAAAGCCCCCGTCCATCTGTCTATCTGTCTCTCTGTCCATCTGTCTCACTCCCCATCTTTCTGTCTCTCTGCAGTACATCCGCTCGTGTATCATCGTGGGCCGCCTTCCTCACCTCATGCTCGTGTCCAAAGACAGCCTCTACTCTCAGCTTCCTGCCTCGGGCTTCGTCACTCCATCATACAGGTATGTAATGATCGGCCAATCAGAATCGTCTTCATTTGGGCTTTAGCCAATCAGGAGCTTATTTGTGATGTTGTGTGTTTCAGCCGCCGTACCCCTCAGCCGTCTCCCTGTCCTGGAGGAGGGGACGGCTCGTCTGCTCGCTCTCTGTGGGCGTTCAACACTCTGCTGCGAATCCGACTGCTGTGTGCCACGTACGTCAACGTCAACATCCGGGACATCGACAAGGTGAGACCACCTGTCCGTCTGTCCGTCCGTCTGTCCACCTGCCTTTTATTACAGAGAAGGTTGTGTTTTTACAGTGTTTGTTTGCTTGTTTGTTAGCAAGATTACATAAAAACTACTGGACAGATTTTGCTGAAATTTTCAGGACATGTTGATAATGACCCACTTAACAATGATGACGATCCAGATAACTATCATTAGTGAATTAGTGAATCATTTTTGTTTAATAACTGTCTTACTAATGATGATATCAACATGATTCTGAGTGCTAGGTGTGTGTTTTCAGGGTCATGACAAGTCAACATAATGTAAATTAATCTATGCATCAAAAACAAACATTTTCCTACTCAGTTCCTTCTCAGAATGTCTTACAAACTCCCATGTGATGTTTTTCTTCCATTATGAACAACATACTGTAATAATATTAATTAACTAGAAAAGCACTCGGAGAACGCAGACCTCCGCCAGCACCACAGTCCTCACCTGTATTATGATTTTCACATAAATATTAGTCCTACCTTGTTTTCATCTAAATATTTAGATTCCTTGACCATGAAAACATACCATTAGCAACTGGATTCATAATGATATCTATTTTAGACCAGTAGTTATTCACAAAAACTGCATTTTTCATCATGGCGGATCCAGACGGTGATCCGGATCGCTCCTAAAAATTGATCATTTGTTCCTTGTCCCAATCCGGACATTTCCTGAAAGTTTCTTCAAAATCCGTTGATAACTTTTTTAGTTATGTTGCTAACAGAGAAACAAACATACAAAATAACAAACAAAACAACGAACCAGCTAGCCAAAAAAAAAAAAACAGACACCATCAACAACATTGCCTCCAGGCAGAGGTAAAACTTACTAATGATAATAAGGACAAACTGCCTTCTCTGTTCAAGGCATCAACTTTTTTTCATTTTAAACTCAACCTGAAACAGTTTTCAAAGAGGACCCAGATTTTTAGTCATTAATGATAATGTGCTTCCTGTTCTACCTGCTTTTTGTCTTGTATTCTGTCTGTCACTGTTGAACTTGTTAGGTTTTTTGCTTGTTTTAGCAGTGTTATATATTTAAATTAGCTCAAGCTATAAATGCTGTAGTGTGTGGCAACACTCCCTCGCTTCATACTGTCCCTATACAAATAAACATGAAATATATAAATAATATTAATAATTAGTATTAACACTATACTCATTTGAATCCATCATCCATGGTCTCGTATCCTTAGCAGTTGTGGAACACAGTGCAGAGACGGGCAAACAGCCTCTCCTCCCTGCTGATTGGCTCACTTTTGCTGAGTGTAAAGTCGAGCATTAATGCTGCCAAACTTACATAGTGCTATATACAGGTGACTGGAGGACCCTGATTGTCATGGATGCTGTTTTCTTTGTTTGAAGTCCTTTTAATGTTCGGTGGACTCTTAAAGTGAAGTGATCTTGAAGTGTTTGACAGAGCTTCTAATGCACACCACTGTCTGTCTATGTGTGTAGATCTATGTGCGGACAGGTATCTATCACGGCGGAGAGCCGCTCTGCGACAACGTGAACACTCAGAGAGTACCGTGCTCCAACCCGAGGTACCGCACACGCCCTGAAAACACCTCTCACATATTCATACAGTTGACTTAAACACTGACTTCCTCTTCACCTGTCCGTCTGTCTTTACCTGTCTGTCCGTCCAGGTGGAATGAGTGGTTGACCTATGACATCTACCTGTCTGACCTCCCCCGCTCGGCCCGACTCTGCCTGTCTATCTGCTCTGTGAAGGGACGCAAAGGCGCCAAAGAGGTGAGACAGGTTCACCATTACAGAGGGAAGCAGATTAACCTGTCGGCCATTTTGATGACCCGTCTGTCCGTCTGTCTGCAGGAACACTGTCCTCTGGCCTGGGGGAACGTGAACCTCTTCGACTACAGGGACGTCCTGGTTTCAGGGAAAGTGGCTCTCGGTCTTTGGCCTGTCCCTCATGGTCTGGAGGACCTCCTGAATCCCATTGGAGTTGCCGGGTCTAATCCCAATAAGGTAGGTAGACCATGTTTTTACTCAACTGTAAGGTCAGGGTCCTGATGTTGACCCTCAATAAGCATTGAACTGCCTGATTGTTCAAAATGTCCTGAGTGAAGACATTTTGGTCCTCATGTGTAAAGGTCTAAATGTTCCACAGAAATAAAATAAAAAGTCTGATTGGTCCTCATAAAGCATGGAAGAGTCCTCAAGCTACATAGAAATGTCTGGTTGGTCTTGATGGCATATAAATTTGTAAATTGACTTTGAGTGTCATAAAAGATGCCCTTAAATATAATGTATTATTATTTTTATTGTTGTTATTACATTTGTCAAACTTTTCTCTTTCTTTTATTTTATCTATCTCAAGTAAAAACGGAAACAACAAAGTCAAAGCGACATAATACACAAGTACAACTGCACATGTCCAAATGTCCAAATCAGGTCCAATACTGAATTAAAATTATTATTATTATTCCGTACAGGTGTGTATCAGTACATATTTCTTCAAAGTGTACATTTTTTGTCTCTATTATGTGCATACATATATTTATCTATTCAAATTAGTTGTATATTTTTTTTTCTCTATTATTTAGGTTTACATTTGCTTATTTTGTGCGACACCACCTGTCGAAACCAAATTTCTTGTATGTTGGGAACGTACTAGATAATAAACCTGATTCTGATAATTCATTACCAGCTGTCATTACTCATGGAAACAGAATAAAAACATGGGTCATTTTACAAACTATATTAAATCGTCATAACCTCTTACAGAAAAAAACAAACACACTAATAATCCTTAGGCTCTTCAGAAAAATAGAATGTATATAAGACATATTAATCTATGTATATTTAGGTATTAACTGGTCCTCATTACATAAATAAATGTCTGATTGGTCCTAATGATGTATAAAAACACTGTAACTGATTTTTGTAATGCCTACAGCATTTTACTGTGATGCCTACAGCTACCTACTGTAAAGAGCTTTATAGTAAATTACTGTAAATTGCAAAATATTGTGTGAAAGAATCAGATTTTTGTAAACATTTACAGCATTAACAGTAAAATCTACAGTTATTTACAGTAAAATATCCATACAGTAAATACTAAGAATTGAGAATTCAGGAGAAGAACACTTTTCCCAGTATGACTGACCAGAAGCAGGTAACTTTTACTTTTTTTTTTTGGTTATGTTTCACAAATTTGGATGAAACTATTGTATGAGTAAATGTATTTTATTGGATAAAAAAGTGCTGTATTTATTTATTAGGTTATTTTATTTACAAAGTCGTATCTTTCAAATAACTTGTCCTTAAATTAATTAAAGATATCTTAAATGCTTTTAAGTAATGCAAGTTCGCTGTAATTTAAATTTCAATTAAAAAGTTGTAGAAAAATGATCCTGTAATATCAAAAACAATAATACAGTAATAATGCTGTACATTGAAAGACTGTAATGATGTCTTGAATAAAAATACAGAACTTAAACAGTTATAGAAATACAATAATATTCCTGTTAATTTAAATAGAGTAATGCTACTGTACAGACATTTACAGTAACTTACTGGCATCTTGTTGTTGTCAAATTTACAACAACATTTTTACAGTGTATGTCAAGTTAGACTATGTTTGACCTTTGGAGTCTGGTTGTCTTCTGCAGGAGACGCCCTGTGTGGAGCTGGAGTTCTCCTGGTTTAACCAGACGGTGGTTTTTCCTGATGAGCAGCAGATCGAGGAGCATGCCAACTGGACCATCAGCCGAGAGCTGGGCTACAACTACTGCCACGGACTGGTAATGTCTTCATGTGTCCTCACGGTCCGTCTCAGAGTCTGACTCTGACCTGTCTTACTGTTTCACTGTCTCACTGATGTCCACCTGTCTCACTGATGTCCACCTGTCTCACCTGTCCCTTGTCCCTCTCTGGTTTCAGAGCAGTCGTCTGGCCTGTGACAGCAGCGTCTCAGCCGCTGATGCCGAGCAGCTCCGTGTCCTTTGCTCCAAAGATCCTCTGTATGAGCTGTCTGAGCAAGAGAAGGACTTCCTGTGGAGACACAGGTGAGGGTGTGGCTTAACATGGCCCCTCAGGTAAGGCAGGGGCTTCTCTTGCAGGTGGTTACAGTCTAATGGCCCTTTTCCATTAGCCCTACTCTACTCTACTCGACTCTACCCAGCTCTGCTCTACTCACCTTGTGCTGCTTTTCCATTAGCCCCAGTCGCCTGCCCAATGGGGTGCAGTGTCACTGTAAACAGCTGAGCAGCTCTGCGGTGACGACATTTTGGGCGCGACACAACAATCTGTGGCTTTTTGTCACAAACAGAAGAAATACCCCTTGAGAAGCACAGGAGAGTTTTGGAAGCTATACAACAGAATGAAGCCGAGGACGAGAGCAATCCAGCTGCAAAGAAAAGACGTATGAGGGTAAGCTAAGGGTAGCTACCACTAGCATGCTAGGTCGTCGCGCTCATGACTCATCGATGACAACATTGTCTGACCAATCAGTAGCCGGCAGTCGGTGACGTCATCTTTTAGTATCGACTCAGCTCACTTGGAACCAGAGCGAAGTAGGTACTAAAACTAGCTTGTTTTAGGAGGTACCAGGCTAGTGGAAACACGCTACAAATCGAGTAGAGCAGAGTAGAGTAGGGCCAAGGCGTGCTATTGGGAAAAGGGCCATAAGACATTTCCTTAACTCTCTGCCTGCAGACATTACTGCGTGAACATCCCAGAGTCCCTCCCCAAACTCCTCCTCTCCGTCAAGTGGAACTCCAGAGATGAAGTCTCTCAGGTAAACCCTCAGCTCCATCTTACCGTGGATTACTACAGTCACTGTCATCAGTGCTCACCTGTTGGCTCCGCCCCCTCCTTAGATGTACTGCTTGCTTAAGGAGTGGCGCCTGATGGAGCCTGAGTCGGCGCTTGAGTTGCTGGACTGTAACTTTCCTGATCCGATGGTCCGAGAGTTCGCTCTACGCTGCCTGGTCCAGAATCTACCCGACGACAAGCTGTCCCAGTACCTGCTGCAGCTGGTCCAGGTGAGTCCTGCAGATGAGTGATCATGATTACTGATTGGTTACTGAGCAAAATAGCATCCTGATGGTCCTGTGGTGTTTCAGGTCTTGAAGTACGAGATGTACCTGGACAATCCTTTGGCTCGTTTCCTGATCAAGAAAGCTCTGACCAATCAGAGGATCGGACATTTCTTCTTCTGGCACCTTAAGTAAGGAACAAGGGAGTAAAATATTCTACATGCTACCTGTCACCTTGTTTGTATCCATGGTAACCCTTAGTTTGGCCCTCAGGTCAGAGATGCATAATAAGACGGTGTCCCGACGGTTCGGTCTGCTGCTGGAAGCTTTCTGCAGGGCCTGTGGGATGTACCTGAAACACCTGAACCGCCAGGTAAGGACAGAGTCTTCTGGTCTTGCTGTGATTGGTCAGTGATGTGACGTGGGTGGAGCCTCAGTGATGTCATCATTGGATTCTTAAGAGTTTTGGGGTCTATTGACAAAAAGTGATGATGACTGTCAAGGAGGCCACACCCCTAATTACTCAAGTTCATGCTTAGCTCTTAGGAAAGATTTAGAAAGATTTTAATGTCCCTCTCTTTCCTGTGAAGTGTTTGAAATTAAAAGAAAAGAGCTTAAGTTGTTTTCAGACCAGTCTGCAGTCTGATCAGGTTTTTCATGGAGCTCTATGAGGACTGACTCACTGCAGCGGAAGCCCCCTAGGGGAAACACAAGGAAGTGTTAATCAGAGCTGATTCTCATTGTTTCTTAGTTTTGATTCAAGAAATTATTTATTTTCAGTTTGTTTATGTGTGTTTTTGTTTTGTTTTAGGTGGAGGCCATGGATAAACTGGTTAATCTGACCGACACGCTGAAACAAGAGAAGAAAGATGAGACGCAAAAAGTATGAAAAAAACTTAAATGTATTTAGTAGTTTTAGCCAATCTTTGCTGTGATTGGTGGATGATGTCTTGTTGTGCTGGGATTATTTGATTATGTTTTCTGTGTTTGGTGAATAGATGATGATACATTGTTTTTCTCTGATTGGTTGATGATGTTTTCTTGCTGTGCTATAATTGGCTGATACTGATTAGATCTGTGCTGTGATTGGTCGATGATATTTCTTAGTTCTTTGATTGCCAGAATGTCTTATCATCCTGTGCTGTGACTGGTTGATTATGTTTCCTTATTGTGCCATGATTGATTGATGATGTTGTTTCCTGTGCTGTGATTGGCTGACAGACTCAGATGAAGTTCCTGGTTGAGCACATGTCTCGTCCTGATTACATGGAGGCTCTGCAGGGGTTTGTCTCTCCTCTGAACCCGGTTCACCAGCTTGGCAACCTCAGGTAGCCCTCTCACAGATTGCTCACTAACTAACTAACTGATACAATGTCTTAAAAACTAAATCAACTCACAAACTTTGATATGATGTCTCAGGCTGGAGGAGTGCAGGATCATGTCCTCGGCGAAGCGCCCCCTGTGGTTGAACTGGGAGAACCCTGACATCATGTCCGAGCTTCTGTTCACCAACAATGAGATCATCTTCAAGAACGGAGACGGTAACTAGCTCAGTGCTAACCTTTTTGTTGGTTTAAATGGACAGTGCTAACCCTGCTAACGGTGGGCTTCTCCTGGAGGATTGTGGGTAATGTAGTGTGTTTGTGTGTGCGCTGCAGATCTGCGTCAGGACATGCTGACTCTGCAGATCATTAAAATCATGGAGAACATCTGGCAGAACCAGGGCCTGGACCTGCGGTGAGGAGCTGTGACATCATCAGTGACAGCGTGATGACATCATCATCACACACCTGGCTGACCATGTGTGTGTTTGTGTGCAGGATGCTGCCGTACGGCTGCCTGTCCATCGGGGACTGCGTGGGTCTGATCGAGGTGGTGAAGAGCAGCTTCACCATCATGCAGATCCAGTGTAAAGGCGGCCTGAAGGGGGCGCTGCAGTTCAACTCCAACACGCTGCATCACTGGATCAAAGACAAGAACCGCGGGGAGGCGTAAGTACACACGTCTGTCTCTTTGTCCAACCACCTGTTTGTCCAACCATCTACCTGTCTGTTTGTCCAACTGTCTCTTTGTCAGTCTGTTAGTCTACCTTTCTGTATGTCCAACTGTTAACATGTTTGTCCACCTGGTTGTCTACCTGTGTGTTTGTCTACATGTCTGTTTGCCCAACTGTCTCTTTATCCACCTGTTAGTCCTTCTGTTTGTCCCACTGACTCGCTGTCCAATTATCTACCTGTCTGTGTGTCCGATTGTCTCTTTGTCCACCTGTTTGTCTACCTTTCTGATTGTACACCTGTCTTTTTGTCCAATTGTCTCTTTTTCAAACTGTTTGTCCACCTGTTTGTCTACCTTTCTGTTCGTCCAGCTGTCTCTTTGACCAACTAGCTACCTGTCTGTCCAACTATTTTTTGTCCAACCATCTCTCTACTGTATCTGTCTGTTTGTCCAACTGCCTCTTTTTCCACCTGTGTCTACCTGTCTGTTTGTCTACCTGTCTGTTTGTCCAACTTTCTGTTTGCCCACCTGTTTGTTCAACTGTCTATTTGTCCAATTTCCTGTTTGTCCAACTACTTTACCTGTGTTTTTGTCCAACTTTCTGTCTACCTGTCCATTTGTCTACATGTCTGTTTGTCCAACTATCTACCTGTCTGTTCGTCTACCTGTCTTTTTGTCCAACTATCTCTTTGTCTACCTGTTTGTCCAACTGTTTACCTGTCTGTTTGTCCATTGTACCTGTAGTTGTTCATCTGTTGGTTTGTCTACATTTTTATTTGTTTATCCATCTGTTTGTCAACCTGTCTGTTCGTCCAACTGTCTTTTGGCCATTCGCCAATTTAGTTTATCTGTCTGTCCTTCCATCTTTATGTCCTTAATGTCCCAGAGTCAGTGTCCTCATCAGACAAAGTTGGACAGCTTCCTAAGGCCTGCTGAGCCAGGACCCTCACTATAAGGTTTGGAGCATCAGATTTGAGGTCCTGTCCTGAGTTAGATATGCACTGTCATTTTTAAACATCCTAAACCTTGTCTTTATTGCAGAAATACAGATATTTGGACAATGTCCCTTTACTCCATTTTCCACTCGTCCAAACATTTCAAACTTTAAATTACTCAAACTGGTCCAAGAGACCTGCTCACATTATAGGGACCTTTTTCTGAATCACTTTTTGTTTTCAAGTTTTTTAATGTTTTTAACCATTGCGTCCAACCTTGGAGACGTTTTCTGTTCTCTTTTGGAAAAAAATTACTTAATGTATATACCATTTCATTTCTTAAATATGTTTTTAGTTAAGTCAAGTCCTGGTCCGATGCTGAACAGTCTCACATGGACAGTGTTGTCTCTTGGTCATTGTTTTACTCAAAACCAGACTGAAGATCGAGTTTCTGAGCTTAAAAGACTCCGAATGTCCTCCACTCTTGTCATGAATGCTTTTATCTATACAGTGAAGGGCCTGATGTTGGTCTTGAGCCTGTCTTTAATGCTACCTGTCCATCTGTCCGTCTCTCAGCTATGACAGAGCCATCGACCTGTTCACACGCTCCTGTGCAGGTTACTGTGTCGCCACCTTCATCTTAGGCATCGGCGATCGACACAACTCCAACATCATGGTGAAGGAGAACGGCCAGGTGAGGCACCACACCTGGACAGTCTTCATCAGGCTGCTTCCATGTTCCATCACTCTTTGTTCCTCATCTTCCTCATCTGCCTGCAGCTCTTCCACATCGACTTCGGTCACTTTTTGGACCACAAGAAGAAGAAGTTTGGCTACAAGCGAGAGCGTGTGCCCTTCGTGCTGACTCAGGACTTCCTCATCGTCATCAGTAAAGGCATCCAGGAGTCCACCAAGACCAAAGAGTTCGAGAGGTGACCGCACTCGTCTGTCTCTTTCGATGTCTGTTTGTCTCACTCGCTCACTGTCCGTCTCATTGTTCACGCCTCAGGTTCCAGGAGATGTGTTACAAGGCGTACCTGGCCATCCGGCAGCACGCCAGCCTCTTCATCAACCTCTTCTCCCTGCTGCTCGGCTGTGGCATGCCCGAGCTCCAGAGCTTTGACGACATCGCCTACCTGAGGAAGACGCTGGCTCTAGGTGAGTCAGACAGGGGCGATGATGTGTGTCAATGTGGGCAACACTTTTTTATTTAGTTTTAGTCTTTTGCTGAAACAATCTTTTAGTTTTAGTCATGATTTAGTCTCTAAATTGTCTTAATTTTAGTCTAGTTTTTATTTGTTGATGACAATGTCAGCTAATTTAGTTTGAGTTTTTGCCCTTGTGCTCTTGTTTTTAATAGTTACTGTGTAGTTTTCATCAGGTAAAAAAGGTCGTTGATGAAAACATAAGACAACAAAATAAACACTGCCAGAAGAGGGTTTTCATTCTGGGGTAAAGCCCTGTTTACACAATGTTTTCACCAGAAACGGAAAGGGTCTTCCTTTGCTTTTTCAAAAACAACCCACGTCCATATGGAGAACCGACAACAACTGAAAACGCTGTAGTGTGCATGCCAGGCCAGTAGATGGCGATACAGGTCAGTCAAGAAACAGCGCTGTTACATCTAGGGGTGCCCTGATCTGATATTGTTATTGGATATTGGTCTGATATCAGCAAAAAAATAAATAAATTTTGGATTATATTAAATTTTTTCTAATTTATTTTTTTACTTATTTAATTCAGTTGTAGAATATTCTTATGTTTAAGATAAACACAGTGGTTATTTTGCCATTTAAAAATAGATGTTTTTGTTTTTATTAGGTTCACTGAGGTTACTTTTCGAGGTCTTCTAATTTGTTTTTCATTTGTTTTATTTATTTGCATTATATTCTTATGTTTAAAGTTATATTTATTTGACCCTTTAACTCCCAGCTCAACTGCTTGGCAGAGGTCAATAAATTCAGGAATATCTTATACATTAAAAAAAATATTCATTGTTGTTTTTAGGATAAAAAAACCCCACAAACAGTCCAAAATAATTTATATTCTCTTTGTGTGGAATTTAAAGGTTCATAGAGCTAAAGTTTTTATTTGAATTACCATTATTTTTAAATTTTAAATATTATTATTTAATGCTGAACCACGTACTGATATGGTTATTTATTTATATGAAATCTGTTATTCATCAGAAACATTTTTTGTGTGTCAAACACAGTATCATCTATTTAAAGTTTTCTTTTGAGTGTTATTGTATTTGCAAACATTTTTGCCTTTTCTGATGGATTTTGTCCCAAAGATTTGTGCATTTTTTTCATCACATTATCAAATATTAACTGTTTAAACCCTTAAATCCCACACCAAGAAAATATCTGGTGTTTGGCTTGTTTGTAGTTTTCTCTGTTCCCTGAAATGTTGACAGAATCATGTCAGTAATTTGATTTGTTCTATTTTTTAAAACATCGAAAAACTGAATTTATTGATGACCTCTTCCGAACAGTTGAGCTGGTAGTTACAGGGTTAACCCATTGGTTAACCCATGGGTCAGTTTTTCTCATACCTGCTATTGCTCACCTGATCAAGCCTTTTCTTACAGTCTATACTGCAAAATAAGTAATAAATGTATGAATGATTCCTGCTGATATTGGATCGGATCGATATCGGAGTTGGCCAATACTCAAGGTTGCAATATTGGTATCATATTAGAGGTGAAAAAGTTGTATCGGGACACCCTTAGTTACAACACTAAAATATTTCACAACCAACAACGGCGATTGAATGCGCATAGACGCAGGAGTTTCTTGTCTGAATAGTTTTTTCTGGATAACAAACCAAGCTCAGTAAGCAGCTCACATGTTAACTGGCAGACGACTGAAGCTGTTGTTGTTCCTCGTATGTGGGCAACCTTTATGTGAAAGAGTACTGCGCATGTGGTGATGTCATTCACGTCTGCACTGATTCATTTTCAAAACTTTCCACTCATGTAAACAGGAGGCAAAAACTCTCCGTTTTAGGTCATATTGGTGTAAACGGGGCCTAACTTTGTTTCCCTTCTGACCTCACAGAGAAGACCCAGCAGGAGGCGCTGGAGTACTTCACCAAACAGATGAACGACGCTCACCACGGTGGCTGGAGCACGAAGATGGACTGGATCTTCCACACCATCAGACACATGCCCAACGAGCACTGAGTGTGTATGTGTGCGTGTGCGTGTGTGTGTGTGTACAGTAGGGATGGAGCGGTTAACATTAGCATTAGTGCTAACGGCTGCTTTAAAAAACATTCTGAGCTCAGTCTGAAAAACACCTCAGCGCTGATCTTTAACGACACAAAAGCACAACCTAGATGCTGCAGCTGTTGTGGTGCGTTTCAGTCGATCTCAGGACTGGGATTGTTTGGTGGTAAATTACACACTGGCTAAAAACCTGTTTAAAACCCGGAAACAATTGGCTCCTGTTGGCATTTTGAAAGAGATTAATCTGCATTTCAACCCGTGTCGTTTGACCCTGCAAGCATCACTGGTTTTAATTGGCTCGGCTCTGATTGGCCTAGTGAGAACATCACACCCGGGTCGACCTGCTAATTTAGGGATGACGTCAGCATAGCATCCCCATGGCATAACATCACGCCCATCCCCTTCCTGTGTAGCTTACTTGACTCGCAGCAACAAATTCAATGCGCCCTCATATCATCAGTGCCAAATTTGAACATTTTTAAAGAGGGACATAAGTAAAAAGTAAAGAAAACTGTGACCAAGGCTTCCTTTCAATTGTTTACATGGTCGTGTTTCATCGCGCTGATGATGTCATCAACGTGATGACATCATCTTGATGCGCCAGAGGAAAAAAAACAGCCACACAGCTCGTCTGCTGCTGATTACACCGGGGTCTGCTGGCAGTGGGAAAAGAGTCACTTACCAATTGTTTTAAAAACTCGAGTTGACCTGCTAATTTTGGTGTGAAAGCGGTATTAGCTAACACCTTCTTTGCTCAGAATCTACTCCAACTTTACCAGCTTGTAACTGGAACGCGTCTAGCTAGGATGTGGCGTAATACCCACTCTCTCTCTCCCAGTTCTGATGTAAATGGAACACCACCACAACAATAAGGCAGCATTAGCATTAGCTCTAGCCTGGCTACGCTAGATTATCAGGACATAGCAGTGACAGCTTTAATCCACCAAAGAAATGAGCGAGTTAGCATACAGGACGATGACTTTCACAGTTGGGATAGAGCAAACGCCACACGGAAAGACGAAAAACCTCGCGACAATATACTCTTCTGACGTTAGCGATGCGTTAGCTAGAAGATGTATTTGCAGTTTGTGCTTGCATTTCGCGTCTTCTTGAGCACTCTTGTTAATGTAGTTCAGTTATGTAGAAGCCTCTAAGGTAGTATGCGACTACTTTTAGTGTTTAAAGTAACCTTTAAACATTGCATCAGTTATAGTAATTCTGAGATTAAAATTTATGAAATAATCGTCAATAATCAATGTCATCGTTAGATGTTTAGCGGTCATCTTCGGAAACATTTCCACTATGTCTCTATGATAATTTCCACCAAACACTTTTTATTATTATTATCATGATATGATGACATTTTTTTTTATGTCCACAGATTTTATCAACAATGATCCAAGACCTCATTATTATTATAATTATCTTCAATTATTAATCAGAATGGTCTCATTAATTTAATAATGGATTAAATTTGATGTCATTCAAGGTTAAATTATTTTATTAAAATCCCATTTTGCCATTTGTGACATTAACTCTTCTTCTTATCATCAGAGGGAAGCTTAATCTGCTCAATAAATAAAGTCAGACGTATTTGTTATTAGGAATAATGTCTGAAATCATGTTAATAAAAGCAAAATTATATTTCAGACATTTTTGTTTTAGTTCGTATATTTCTTGATCTTTGTCAGTCTGCAGATTTGGTTAATTTTTGATTCGGATCAATTAGAGCAGCAATAAATCAAACAACAGATTTTTTAAAACAATACTCATGTGATTTTATATCTTAATGACAAGATTAGGGATCGGAATGTTTGATCAAATCATACGACGAATGTTTAAAAAAAGCTAATGAGAGACAGACCAAAACCAGAAACGCAGGGAGAAAATTTAAGAAATGTGATAAAATCATAAATCAAGATTATTCTCCTGATCCATTTCAATCAATAATCAGTCTGTTTTAATCAATAACCGACCCATCCCTACTGTACACCTTCTAACAGTATTAAGTGTGTGTGTGTGTGTGATATGTGAAGTCTTCCCATCAGTGCTACAGTTAGCCTGTTAGCCTGTTAGCTGCTGAGGTATTTTGATGAAAACTTTTATCGGTTTCTTGAACCTTTGGATCAAACTTTATCGAGACCAGCTGTGTTTACAAACTTGAATTTGAATGAAGCCAGCTTTATTGAAACCAGCAGCACGAACGCTGGTCTCGCCAAGAGCAATAAAACCTCCAAACAACGATCAACACCAGTGACAATCAGGACGTTTGACCAATCAGGAGGCAGAGCTGACGGGCTGTGGGCGGAGTCACTACGATGACATCAGACTGAATGATCCAACCAGGTGTCTTAGTAAGTTATAAAGCACAGTTTGAACTTTTTTTTTTTATTCTTAGATATTTAGGTCTATTTGTAGTTTTCATGTAAGGTCACAGTCTTGGCAGAGCTACCTGGAGAAAGAGTCTTCTTGCCTCTGACGCCCCCCGCTGGTCACAACCACTTTGTTTAATCTCCTAAAGGTAGACGTTTTTGAATCAGAATCATAGACAGAAGAAAAGACGAAAAGTTTGATAAGTCCATTGGAGAAAGAACTACGAGCCACACTAACCAAAACAACCAACCAATCAATCCTAAAACAAAATCAGACAAGGAGACGAGCTTCATAAACCAACGCAACTTGTCCAAAATAACAAATCCGAACACGAAACAGACCAGAGAATTAGCTAATAAACCATCAGAGGAAGGACTAACCAAAAATAATTAATCCTAAACCCAATACAGATGGAAGAATAAGCTTAATAATCAATCAGAACAAGCACTAACCAATAAAATTGACTATAGTTAACCAGAAACAACTCACATATCATTACTAACCAATGATAATGACATAGCTAATATGGCTGCCTTTAAACAGTATTACTAGCACAACTATATTTGCTCTTTAAATAACGTTACTATCATCAATCTAATATGACTAACTTTTACTTTACCAACTACTAACTTTACTTAAATTTAAGTAACATGATGGGGATTAACTAACATGAATATTAGTACCAACTAACAGTAATATTTCTGACAGTAAGCTCTTGACATTACTGTTTAACTACAGTAAACAGATATTTGGAATAAATTTCATCATGTCCATATACCGGGTGGTACATTCCCAAACCCTCATCTTAAGCGTCATAAAAATATTATCTTTGCAAATTTTTACTATACTGGGTTTTTGCATCATAAATCCAAAATCACAGATGCAAATTTGGTATTGTTCATGTAGTCACATTTAACATAATTTTGTGTATTTATTTTTAATTTTGGTTTAATTCCAAAGTGAATAGTTTGATTACACTGTGATAATACATATACTTTAGCTTTTTCTTTCATTTACTCATAATAAATGTTTGACATAGAAGTGTTGGTGGATCTTTATTAAATTCCACTAAATAACCATTTAAATTAAATTACTATTGCTTAAAGACTCTGCATGTTGCAACCTGATTACTTAAATTTTCATGCTCTTCTCATTATTTTGTTATTTAAGTTGTATTTATTCTATTTTATTTTGTTCTATTTTTATTCTAATTTATTTTAGTTCAGCTAAGTTAATGCTCCTCTCTATTCTAATGTCTTAATCTGATATTTCCAACTGCTATACTGTGCATAAGAGCAACTGAAATAACCGAAAAGATGGATGTGATTTTTAACTTGTTTGAAAGTATAAACATTTTTAAAAAAAAGTATTAATTTGCGACATAGTAATTCATGCATGAAAGAGTTAATATTTCTCATATTATTAAATAAATACATCAATAATATCTTACATTTTCTATCATTATTTACTAACAGTGATAATATTACAATATTAACTAATATGACTGCTTTTTAATCAGTGATACAAGCGTTACTATCATTACTAATTTTACTGATAATATAAACTAACATGATGGTGATTAACTAACATTACTATCACTGCTAATGAAAATATATTTCTGACAGTATTTACCTACATGTCAGCCTTTTGACTAACATTTCTTTTATTGTTATCGAACATTAATAGTATTTATGATTCTGTCATGATCAAAAGTCTTTAAATGTTTTCTAAAGAGACTGTAGTTCCTCGTTGTGATCAGCAGTGGGCGCCACGTATCTCTATAATCCTCCCACGCTTCTGCACCTGTGACAGATCTGAAAACTACAAATAAGTTAAAACTGCTATTTAACTTTTTAGCTAATTTATATTTAAATAATTCTGACGAAGACGGCGCCAAAGCACACCCAGCACAAAACTATTTTGGTGTGCAGCGCTGATGTCTTTCCTGTGTTCGCCTATTTTTATGTTGAGCGCTCACATAGTTTACGTAGGAGATGAAGGTTAGCACCTCGAGGTGTTTTTGTCTTTGAACGAGGCATAGCTAGGCACAGAACTGGCGTGCTCCTGTTTTTAGGGCGGAGGAAACAACTGAACCTTAGATCATTGACGATTTTAACGGGACAGAGCGTGCCTCTGTTTCCAAACCTTTCTATTTGTACTTTCAGAAACACGCTGAAGCACACACACACTCCGGCACTCTCATGTATGGAGTTTGGTTTATTCAAGTTTTAATAGTTATATAACAATCATAACCGTAACATCAAGTTTCATAATAACCAAGCTCACTGATATTAATACAGGCTGTTCAGTGTGTTTTAACACATTATTACGACTCACAGCTTTTCATTATTTGATGTTGAGCACAAAGAACTTCAGTTAACATAGATCCTGCTGATTTTAATCATTAATGAGGTTATACTATCATACTCATGCTCAAGTCTATCTAGTCTTATTGATCATTTCTGATGTTGTGTGAAGCTTCGGTGAAATATAACTTTAAACATCTGCATATTTCATAAAGTTCTGTGATTGTTCTGTGTGTTCTTAGTGGAAAAAGGAAGAGAAAAGGTTAATAATGATCTGATCAAAGTTCAGAGAGTAAATTTGAAAATAATCAACAAAGTCAACCATGTAAATAAAACGCTGCAGTGGCGAGATTAGCTGATTCTTAAGGGAAGGGAGAGCAGACACTGTGATTGGTCTAAAGGTCCCACGTCCTGTAAGATCAGTTTTCTTTGCTTTTAAAGGTGTCATGTGTAGAAGTTGGCAGCATTTCGCCAAAAAGAAACAGTTAATATAGGATATAATGTTTCTATTTGTATGTAAAGTCCGTCAAAATAGGTGAACAATCCTCATAAAACTTTGGTTTTCTTTTTATTAACTTAGAAAAATCTTTTTATATCTATGTACCATGAGTCTACGAAAGTTTACAAAACCTAAAATCATCATCTTAAAGGTGTAGTCAGCGATGTGGGAGAAAACGAGTGGAGAGGTTGTTTATAAATGAATTTAGACCCTCCTCTCCAATCGTACCTCACTCCTGGCTCCACCCCTGAAAGCTGATGGACGTGCATCGTCATGGAAACGACCGTAGAAACTGCGTAGCTGACCAATGTAGCTAAGGTAACCCTGACTCGTCAGACAACTCGACTGCCATTATTGATGACATCACAACAACAGTACATTCTGTCAGATTAGACAATAAGATGAATGCCCGACGGCTGTTACTGTTAAGTGAAGCACCACAAAGCTAATGTTGCTAACCTATCCAGCAGAAAGACGGCAACATCCGCGTCCATTTTCAGGTCTTTCAATTGGTGGAGTTCCCTCCACCGTCGGAAAGCAACACCAATGTTGACCCAGGTCTTCGCTCTTTCATGGTCAAAGCCCTTCTTTTTCACTTTTCACTCCTCTGACCTTTTTCTTTTGGGCTGTTTTAAGCCATTGCTACTGCACATATTGTATCTCTCTCTTACGCTAACTGCGCACGCCAGGCAACCTACGACTCCCCCTCTCCCCTCTGTCTGATCTGCGCATGAGTATGATCGCCCCCTGGGTGTGGGGGGGTGTACCCTGTTTTGGTAACTCCGCAGTATTTACCTGCTGAAATTCAGAGCCAAGGCTGTGTTTTGAAACCAGACTTTTTTTTCAACATGCTGTCAGTGGTGACATCTTGTGCATGGAGAGGAGGAATGCGCTGATTCTGACAAATAGTGCATTATATTAGAAGATTAGAAGATCGCTGACTACACCTTTAACTGACCTATAATCTATAAAATAATAGTTACAAAGATGAATGAAAAACTCCCACCTGGCAACTTTTGTAAATGATGCCCTGTTCACGATCTTTTTTGGTCTTCACCGGCTCTCGTCCCTTAGTGACGTGATGTTTGACACTAGATGTCGCTAAAATGCCACTTTCTTTTTCTTTTTTTTTTTTAAATTATTGCAGGACAAAACAAATGCCACTTTCTACACACTGCACCTTTAAGGCGCATTCAAAAATTATTATTTTTTGGCTAGCTTTTGCCGATATATCAGGAAATGTCGAGTAATGTTGAGCATTCTGGTTCAGCTCAGTACAGTTCGATTAAGTCCGATCTTGTTTGTGTTTCAAAGTTGTGCATGCTACCCATGCATTATATTTACGTTGGCGAATATTTAAATGTCATCTATGATCGGTCAGCGGGCATTGGGAAATGCCATACTCTGCCAGAACGTTTCTCTTGGCTGTAACCTGCTATGAACACAGCAAAAGCGACATCAGGAACGGACTTTTATTAAAATTTTGATGTTTTCCTCGGTCACGACAACATTGGTAATTTTCAGCCACTATAAGATGATGTATGAAATTTGTTTTTCATTTTTAATAAAGTAAACCATTTTGATTTTTTATATAACTTAAACCAAATCCCCAGTTAATACATAAAACAAACACACCAGTACATGGGACCTTTAAATCATGTGACACCTGCAACAATCATTATTCGCCACGTAGACCAAACTGTAAATGAACGTCTCTAAATCACGCCGTGCTCCATGCTGCAAGAAAAACGCCACATGATGTTTCCTCTGTTTAGACTTTGAAACTTTCTAGAAGAATATTTTTGACTCAATTTCTCTGCTTTCGAAAATGTAACAAAAAACATTTGTCACTTTTGTTGTTATTTATTGATATAATTCAAATTAATCAAAGTTTTTATATCAGAATTTTTAATCAGGGATCAAAGTCCTCGACAATCTCCACCAGTCAGCTGCTGATTAGCCGTTAGCGCCGTCGACGAGCTGTTAGCATGTTAGCCTTTGAAGCACTGTGAGTGACACACCATGCTAAGCTAGGTGTAAGCATGTTAGCTTCTGGAACACTGTGAGTGATGCACCATGCTAAGCTAGGTGTTAGCATGTTAACCTTTGGAGCACTGTGAGAGGAACACCAGGCTAACCTAGGTGTTAGCATGTTAGCCTATGTAGTAAGTAAGCTTGGCTGTTGCACTGTGTAGCATTAGTGTAGTTAAGCACTAGTCGAAGCCCCGCCCCTCTGATCATTTGGCTTTTGTTAAATGGGGGCGTGGCATCTCTCTGACGGGTTATTGAATAGGAATGTGTGATAGAAAACTTTTGTTTGATTGGTGGATGATGTGTGATTGACAGCTTATGTTTGGCTGACAGATGATTTTTGATTGACAGATGATGTCATCAGTGTTTGTTGTATGTGATTGGTCCAAAAACTCTTTGGTATTAAGAACATTTTTGAAATGTCTTTTCCTGATTGGTTGCTGACAGACAACAGGCTCGTCCAATCAGAGGGCTCCAACAACTATATGCCCATTTATGGTGATGACATAAAGTGAATTATTTAACCAAGTCATCAGGGTGGAGCCTGACATATGACGTCACACTACGGGAAACACTCATTGGTCTCTATTGTTCATTTCAAAATAAAAGCTGAGCAGATGTGCACTTCCTGTACTGTCCATTAAATGGCGCTGTTGCTTTAATGTCACTTTCATTTTTTAAATAAAATTCTTTTTCTAATTCTTTTTCACTCTTTGTCTTTTTTGAAATGATCATTCTAGACAATATTTGTGAAATTAATGAACTATTTTAAAAAATATTTTAGGTAAAAAGTTGAATCCTATCTTTGGTTAAGTTTTAAATTATCTAAATGTTTTTACTGATTTATTTTTGAATATAATAGAGCAGCTTATTGTTAAGTCTAATGTCTAAACGTTAGACTTTTTTGTTTTGTAAAAATCAGTTGAAGTCATCAGTTGGCATCAGTTGTTGGTTATTTTTATGCCTTATGTTTTTTTTAATATAATTATTCCCCCAATTTCCAAGGAAACCATCTCTGCTCACAAAAACAGAAAAAAACATCTATATCAAATCACTACAGGCAAATACAGATTTCGATGTTGAAAATAATGACAGTCAATACTTTTTCCTCAAGTTTTCATAAAAATAATTGAAGATAGAAATGATGAAATATCAAAATGATACGAAAAAGTTGCAAATTAATTGTACAATGAAAGGTATGATTTTAAGAATGATTAGCATCATTATTTAACCATTTTTTTATCTTATTTTATTATGTCATCATTTCAATGATGTAGAGATAGGTGATAAGGAGGATCACGTGACTTATTTCTCAAACAGGGCAGAAAGGTGGAGTCAGCGCCTCGCCCATTCACACCCTGGACACCAGGGGGCGATGATAAACATTCGCTTATTTACCAAAGAAGACAAATGTCCCTCCTTGGACACCGTAAACCCTGGTGCGCATGCGCATGCG
This sequence comes from Scarus forsteni, assembly GCA_036419115.1. Classification (NCBI taxonomy): domain Eukaryota; kingdom Metazoa; phylum Chordata; class Actinopteri; order Labriformes; family Labridae; genus Scarus; species Scarus forsteni. Next base: position 135,207 of record JAZDUH010000444.1, read on the forward strand.
CAGTGCCAGCCAATAGCTTGTGTGAGCGGATCCGCATGAGGAGGAAGAGCAGAAGAAAGAGCTGAAATAAAGAAGAAAGAAAAGATCAGAAACAAAAACAAAGGAGTAAAAGAGAGACGGAGGAGGAATGAACCAGCTGGAGAGGTAAGACCGACAGAGGAGACGATTAACCGGGGAAAATCGACCGGAGCGGCAGAGCTAACGTTAGCATGAGCTGTTGGATAAAGTGATCACTGTCTGATCGATTATATCGGTTATTGTGTAAAAAGATGATCTATAATCTAAGTTATACTGTTTTATAACCAAACAGACATACTGATGATTCAATATTCAAGTGGTCGGTCCAACAGTTATTGTTGATCGGGTTTGAATGGCAACATCAGAATAAATATATATAATTATATAATTATATAATCATGTTTTGATGTGTTTACATCAGGACTATAATGTCATTGCTGTTGTGAAATACTGTGTAGTTCCTGAATTATTGAAAACATGATCACACACATGGACGGCCTTTCCTCACTGGTGGTCATCTTACTGTAATAAATGTGATATATGAAGAAACTATCATTTATTATAACAGATAATAATAATAATAATAACTGTCTGACACTGCTGATATTTAAGGGAAGAAGGAAAACTGCAAACAAACCAGAGAACAATATTTTCTTGGTGTGGGGTTTAGAGGTTTTAAGAACTAACAGTTGATTAAACATGCACAAATATTTGGAGAAAAAAAATCAGTCACAAAAGGCAGAAATGTTTGTCATTAAAATAGCAAAAACAATTTCAAACATTTGATTTTCAGTTTGACACACAGACAAAAATGTTCTTGATGAATTAGAGATTAGATATGTGTTCATGGTTAAGTGTTAAAATAATATCGTTGGTATTAATAATAACTTTTTTAGCTTTTTAAATCCTACACAAAGAAGATGTCAGTTTTTTTTGCATCTTAAAACATTAACAGAAACTATTTTTTTTAACACATTAAATATTCCTGGATTGATTGACCCATGCCAAACAGTTGAGCTGGGAGTTAAAGGGTTAAAGCTTGATATTTGGATTTGGAGCTGCAGGCCTCCATATTACTGACATAATCCATTAATGTTTACATTAATTAATATGTGATATTTGTAGAAATTACCAGTATCAGTTAGTATCACAAGTTTAACCAGTAAAATTGTTTTAAGAGATTTTGGAGAGATATCTAATTATGTTATTATCTTAATAATATGTCAATTGAATAACATGCATAATCTGTTATTATCTTTAAAAACATTAAACCATAGTTCTGTTCAAATGTACTGTTTAAAGTGGGATCATTGATTTCTAGAATTTTTTAAACTATTATTTATTAATCGATGGACATACACCCCGATCCTTGGGCAGCAAAGAGACCATCACCCTGACTGTCAGATGTTTGTGTTTAACTTTATTTTATTTCTTGTTTTAATTTTTACAGCACATTGAATATCACTGATGTATTTTGTTGGTTGTGTTTTAACATGTGTCGTCTCAGGAAGACTAGCTGTTGCTTTGGCAGTAGCTAATGGAGACCCAAAATAAATGAATAATTGAATATTGGTAGTAACTAGAGCTCTCGTGAGTCAACAACAGCAGGCCATGTTGGTGGTCATGGTAAAGTAATTTATGTGTGATATTATTATGATATTATATTATCTTGTTTACTGTACAACTGCGTATTATTGTTATTCTGTTTGTTATATATTTCTATGCCTTTTTAATGTGTTTATTGTCATGACGGCTGTTGTAATGCCACAGTTTCCCAGTTTTTAATCAAAGAAGGAAATCTTTTTATTTCTCAATTATAATGTTTAATTATCAGTGTTTGGATGGAGCTTGAGTTTGGGATAGAGTCTGAAAAGTGCTTGAATATTCAACTGTGTTTCTTCTTATATGAAGTGTTGAGGCACATGAAGTACACGTGTTGTTCATCAAATGGTTTGAAGCTAAAATTAAAAAAAGATAGACAGTAATAAACTGTACATGAAGTTAAACAAGAATCCAGTTCACCAAAAGAATAATGTCAGTAATATAGTTTACTTACTACTTACTACTTACTAGGGCTGTAATCAACCAAAGAAATTGTTGGTCGACCAAAACACAGCAATTGTCACCAAAAATCGACCAACCGCGGCTGAGTCAAACTTATATCAGCACCTGCTTCTGCTTCTGTTTTAGCCCAGTTTTGGCTTTGTGCCCCTTATTAAATGCGCCAGAACATGACGCGCTGCAGCCACGGCGGGAGTGTGCCCGGCGCGCCCGGCGCACCTCCAAATGCCCTGCATCTTAAACCATTCATGGGACTCCTTAAGTGTTTCCATACAGAGTTCCATATTAGCCACGTTGTTCACTACAACAGACACTTTTTTTTCTGCTCGACCTTTGAGGCATCGGCAAGTTCATATAATCCGCAGCGATGTTTCTTCCCGTGTCCGCCTCTCCTTTTTTACCTCTCTCAGGCAGAAGACTCTCTGCTTTCCAGTTTTCATCAATGAAATGGGCAGTCACTGTCATATAGGACTCCATTCGAAGAGACGTCCACATCTGTTATCTTTATCTATTAACTCAGAAACTTTCTCTTTTTTACTCCCTCGTATTTTGCCGTATGTGCGTGCGTAATTGTGTGGCGCGCTGGCACTGAATATCCAGGTTCCAATGTTTTTCTTGGCCTTCCATGACACCAATGGGCCTCATACCCTCAGAAATAAAATTGACAATTCCATCTGTGATGTTGTTTTTGCATTTGGATATTTATATGAGGCATACAATCCAGCGCGGACTGGGTGAGGGATGCCGCCGCTGCAGCGGGCAGAGCGCATGCAGCAGCGGCATGCAGCTATAAAACGAATAAAGGATTATTAGACTAGAATATTGAAAATTTCTTAATATAATATTGATATTGAAATGAATGATAAATACATTAAAAGACAGGCTGTTACCTGTGAAACGGTTCACTTGATACATTTCTCCTGATAAAATGAACCATATACTGCAGGGGAAAATATAAATTGATACATTTGGTCGACCAATCAGAATTTTGGTCGACTGAGCACGCATCGACCAATAAGTCGACCAGTCGACTTGGACTTTACAGCCCTACTACTTACTTTAATTATGCAGTAACCAGGTTAACTCCAATTATCTGACATTATTTTAACCAGTCGTTGGCGTCTGGGTTTGGTAAAGAATTTAGTAAAAGTGAGCTTTTCTGTGAAGAGAATATTTTCATATTTACAGAAGCACATCAGAGAAAAGTTTACATGCAGGGTAGAAATTTTGATTAATTCAATTTTGCTCCTTCTCTCTCTTGTGGACGATGACAATAAAACATAATTATGTCTAGCATACTGTCTTAATTTAAATATGATCAGGCAGTGATATAACCAACAGGTTCAATTTTTATCTGCCGTCATCCTATGTGCTTGTTTTTTTTAAATGCATCTTAAAAGAGCTTGAATTTAATCTTCTGTATGAACCATGATTCTAACAACTAACCATATATATTTATATCAAGAAGAGAACCCTCTTAAATAAATACATAAATGTATTACAATCATATTCTCACTTTACTCCCCTTTTCCCTGCACACTTCTTTCTTTCTGTATCTCTCTGAACTTAATAACAGTTAAATCAAAACATAAATGTAATTTAATAAAAAGGCAGAGTATGGCACTGACCTGTTCTTTCGGCAACAAAATTGACTCTTTGAAGTGTTTGCTGAATTAAAAACAGGCTTTACGAACCTTCAGACAGACTTACATAAACATAAAAAAAAAGATTACAGTTGTTAGATTAAATAATTTTAAGGTCTAATATTGAAATGTTAAAAGTAAGTTATCAGTGAGTAAATGTTTGGATCAGTTTTGCCTTAGCTTCATATTAGATTTATGATTTTTGTCAACAATAGCTGTTTTCTTTTATGTAACTGCCCCAGAAGGTTATTTGGTTAGATGTTGATATTGATAGACTATTTTATTTTGTTTCCATTCCTCTTGATTTGCTTTATGTCACAGGGTTCTTTTATTGGTTTGACTCTCTCGACACATTAACAGGTTTTTTTGTTCTCTGGTTATGTTGCTGTTTGGGTTTGTTGGCTCTTTGTCAGCCCTGTAATTGGTCTGCTGACCCACCAACCAGAGAGCACCTTCCCATAGCAACCACTGCAGAAACCGCGTTCCCACATCGACACACATGCTAACAGTTTCTCTGTTTCAGACCTAAAGACGAGGAGGAGGAGGAGGAGCCAAACTGTCACCATGACGACAACGACCCTAGCAACAACAACAACAACAACAACAGACGCAAGGTGATGACAACAGCTAACCAACCCACAGATGACAAACCAATAATAATCATCAAAAAACAACCAACTGACTGACGTCCCACTGACCAACGAACAACAGACTAACTGATCATTAACCTATCATGCTGCTAACCAGCTCACAACCAACCAAACCAGGAACAACTAACCAGACCGATAACTAAAAAACTAACCCACAAATAATCAACCTGCGGCACCACACAAGCCAAGAAAACAACCAACAACAAACTAGGACTGAATGATTTGAGAAAATAATCAAATTTTTTTTCCCCCAATATTGCGATTTACTCTGCGATTGTTTTAATGTTCCTCATCTTATGTGTTCTTAAACAAACATAAGCAGTAGATCTTTTTATAGTAAAACCAATATGACATTAAATTAATCTAAGGATAAAAGATTTGAGAAAAAGTGGAGAAGTTAAGAACAGAAGCAAAATAGGTATGAAATTGTAAAAAAAAAATGGGGGGAAATTGGCAAAAAAAAAATCCAAAAGTGGCTTAGGAAAATTGATTATGGCAGCAAAATTGGGAATTAAATTTGAAATTAAATTTCAAAAACCATGTAAAAATTCCAAAAATGGTTCTGACAGAGGCCAAAAAAGATGAATGGGGGCAAAATAGGCATAAAGTTGTAAAAACGGGGATAAAAAAGGTAAAAATGGTCCAAAAGTGGGAAAAAAATATATGAATAGAAGTAAAACATAAACATGAAATTGCAAGAAACTACATCACAATGCCAAAATGTTATACACATTGGGCTAAAAATATTGAACCTTCTATGATTTGAAAATTGCAACAAGCCATATTGAGATTTAATCTAATTTGCAATTAATTGTTCAACCCTACAACAAATCCAACAAACCAGTGATTAGCTTACTGACGACTGACCAACAAACACTCAACACTCAAAAAAATCAACAATTAACTGACTTGCTGGCAACCAAACAACATCATCATCATTATTCATGACCCTGAAAAACACACCTAGCATCATGTTTTTATCATTATTGGATCGACAGTTATTGAGCAAAACGATCATGGTGTTTATCTGGATCATCACAAAAATGTAAGAATATTTAAGTTAGGTTGTTCCCCACATCTCCTGAAAATTTCAAAGCTGGCTAAAACAAAAATTACTTTGCTGGGGTAAAAACCAACAAACTGACCAACTGTGAAAGAAAAGTCCAACAAAATAAAAGATTAAAACAAACAAACAACCATCAGCCAAGCAATGGAGCAAAAAAACAAAGAACCAAAAACAACCAAACAACTGACCAGTGGCCCTTTTCCATTAGCCCGGCTCTACTCTACTCGCCTTGTGCTGCTTTTCCATTAACCCCAGTCCTCTGCCCAACGAGGTGCAGTGTCGCTGTAAACAGCTGAGCGGCACTGTGGTGACGTCATTTTGAGCGCGACACAACAATGTGTGGCTTTTTGTCACAAACAGAGTAAAAAAGGAAAGCAGAAGAAGGCTGCAGGTGGTAAGAAGAAATACCCCTTGAGAAGCACAGAAGAGTTTTGGAAGCTATACAACAGAATGAAGAAAAAGACGTATGAGGGTAAGCCAACAGTAGCTCCGCTAGCATGCTAGGTCGTCGCGCTCATGACTCATTGATGACGACATTGTCTGACCAATCAGATGGTGACGTCATCTTTTAGTATCGACTCAGCTCGCTTGGAACCAGAGCGGAGTAGGTAATAAAACTAGCTTGTTTTAGGAGGTACCAGGCTAGTGGAAACACGCTGCAAATCGAGTAGGGCCAAGGCGTGCTAGTGGAAAAGATCCACAGCAATCAAATTAATATTCAACAACCAAACATTAGACCAACAATCAAACAACTGACGAAAAATCAACTATCAAAATGAGCAAAACCTGACTGTTGATGTCTTTCTGGTTGTAGGTAAACACTCTCTCTCTCTCTCTCTGGTTGTAGACGGTGTGTCCGGGTGTAGGCGAACACCCTCTTCAGTATAACTACACCTTCTGGTTCAGTCGGAGGACGCCGAGTCGCCCGGCGAGCTCTCAGAGCTACGAGCAGAACATCAGACAGATCGGGACTGTGGCATCGGTGAGAAACACACTTTAAACCCTTTTTATCTGCCAAAGGGGGGGCAGCAGGAAGTGTTTGGAGACCACTGATCCAGTCTATGCTTCATGGTAAACAATGTCCATATATGGAAGTTCCAAAGAGCACCATTCATAATGACGAGAAGGTTTTGGCTGAAGGTGCAGATGAAGTTCTTGTAGACACCTGAACCAAACCCATGATCTTTAATAAAGTTGATGACTGTAGATGATTCTCCTCATGTGTGTGTGCAGGTGGAGCAGTTCTGGAGGTTTTACAGTCACCTGATCAGACCAGGTGATCTAAGCGGACACAGCGACTTTCACCTGTTCAAGGAGGGCATCAAACCCATGTGGGAGGTAACTACAGAGCTAACATTTGTGTCATAGTTTTCATCAACAACCTTTTTCCCCTGATAAAAACTAGACAGTAACAAATAAAAACAAGAGCAAAAGGAACATTTGTTTCCGTTCATTTAGACATTCAGACTTTACTAACATTCAATAAAGGGTTATTAATTTTAATTAGTTTTGATTTTATACAAGAGGAAAATATGACTTCAGAAATTAAAGAAAACATAAAAAATGCTGGTAACACTTTAGAATCATTTCTAAGCTATTAGTAGATGTTAGTGAATAGTTAACTAATCATGAACAATACAATTGTAAATGATTATTAAATCATTTATGAATGATTATGAAATCGTTAGGGTTAGTTAACCAATCATTTTTCATAATTGGTTAACTATCTACTAATACCTACTTATATCTTATAGATGTCTCGTAACTGAAGTTGTAAATGATTTAATAATCATTTACAAATGTATATATTTAGTTTGTTCATGACTGATTAGCTCCCTACTAATATCTACTAGTAGCTTATAAATGGCTTACAAATGATCTTTATTCTAAAGTGTTACCAAAGTGCCTTACCCTTCACACTTCATATTTTAGTTAACTAAATTTAAAACAGATTTCATCAATTAAAATGTTGTGAAATTTCATCAGCTTAACCCTTACATACCCGGTCCCGCCGCATTAAAATACAACTTAGTTTTAAATGACTGGCATTTACTAACCATTTGTCCAGAAACAGAAAACAAAGGTGTAATTGTTAGATTTTCAAGTTTCCGAGAGTACCTGAATGTAACACAAGTAATGTTGGCAACATATTGAAAAACAGGAGAAAACTGGTGTATTTCATGAGGTTTCTTCAACGTTGCTTGAATTCTCATGTATTCTTTGAACATTTGCAAAAAATTAACCGTTTTCTCCGGCTAAAATCTGTAAAAAACCAAAAAATTTGCACTTCTTACTGCATTCAACAAGACCTGAATGATTCACATACTTCCTGAATTTGCTGTTCAAAAAATATTTGAATTTTCGTCCAACGGCAGAGTCTTACAGCTTCATATTCCTGTTTAAGAGTTGTTCAGCACTAACAAGAGTAGAGACACTGCTGTTGTTTTTATAAAGGAAAAGATGCTTTACAGATCAGCCCTGTAGTGTAGACTGTAAATTAATAATATCAATATAATTGATATTAATAAAATGATAAATTTAAATAAATATTTAATTTTTTTTTTCATTTTTCATTTTTTCTTTTTTTTTGCATGTAAATTTTGTTACACTGCATGTAGACATAATTTAGTTACATCAGTCAATAGCCATAGTTTTTCTGAATCTATAGAGGAGCTGGACCTCATATTGCAGAGAAAAATGAAACCACAGTGAGTAAAAATGTGAGAGAAGCAAAAAAAAACCGACCAGAAACTGCTTGGGATACGGAGGGTTAAACTGGACTAAAACTGGGCAAAAGACTATCAATTAAAAAATGCTGTCAGAATTAGCTGCTCTGTTCACCTCTCTGATCGTCTTCCGCTCAGGACGAGTCCAACCGAAGCGGGGGCAAGTGGATCATTCGTCTGCGTAAAGGACTGGCCAGCCGTTTCTGGGAGAACATCATCCTGGCAATGTTAGGAGAGCAGTTCATGGTGGGAGAGGAGATCTGCGGGGCTGTGGTCTCCATACGCTTCCAGGTAACTACAGCCCAACTACGAAAAGCCAGCACGGTGGATCTGCAGGTCTGTCCAACAGCTCTGCTCCTGGTCTGAACCTCATTTATCACGTTTACATGAGAACTTTAGTTCACCTTTAATCCAGAATAAAACTTAAATTCTCTTTAAAAAGATCTAAAATGACCATGTGAACACCTGATTCCAAATGAAAATGACAATTCAGAATAAAACAAAATCAGAAGTTTAGGGGTTTTTTCTGATTTTAAATCCGAATTAGAAAATTCCTAGATCATATATACATTCATTCTACTTTCAATTAATTCCGGTTGTTCTGCTCCTGCAGCGATGAGGCACAGAACGCTGATGGGAACAGGAAGGCTGCCTAATGCAAGCAGAGACAGTTTATTAAATTAGAGCCTTAGAAGATTTGGAAGGAATGAAAGTGTGGATGGACTTAGGAATTAAAAGGTGGACCTTTTTAACCCTTTAACTAGCAGCTGAACTGTTGGGCAAACATCCATAATTCTGAGGAATATTAAATGTTAAAACAAAAGAAATAAAACATTGTTTCACCAATGTTCCAGGGGACGGAAAAAATGCAAACAATCACAAAAAACTGCAGTTTTCTTTGTGAAGAAGTTAAAGGTCTCTTAAAGCTAACAGGTGATAATGAATAGCAATCAAAAATACCCTAAAATTAATAATATTGACTTAACTAATACAAATAAGAATGATTTGATAACTGCTGTTCAACAAATAGAGGTGTGAAACAATATCAATACAGTAATATATCGCGATATTTGGACCTCCCCATAATATCGATATTTCAAATCTCAATATCAATTTTTTTGTAAAAACAAAAACTCATGTTTTATCAGAGTTGGAAATGAAATACAACTTATTAATACTTATGTACTGTTTTTTGACGTACTGTTGTGCTGTTGTACTTAAAGCACTTTGTTCCTCATGTGACCAATTACAGTCTGAGCTGCCCTGCAGGTTTGGATGTTTTAAATACTAGGGCTGCACGATATTGGAAAAAACTGACATTGCAATTTTTGGGGGGTTTGCGATATATTGCGATATACAGTATCTTGCGATATTAAAAATAGAAGAATTTTCACCAGATGACTTGAATAGCTCTGTTTGGGAAGAATTTGGTTGACTCACAATGACACCATTGTATTCATATAATACAGTTTAATCCAGGCTAAGGGGGTTCATCTGTGAATGATGAAGATTGCCGTATATAAAAGGGATCCAGGAGGCCATGTCTCTGTACAAAATAGAATAAGTTTCAATTTCAGTTGCTTTTTTCCTTTTCCCAATAAATGGGGGAAATGCGACAGTCACATTGCATGCGCGATGTGACTATTGCGCACGCGCACATTGCGATGTCGATGTTCAAACGATATATTGTGCAGGCCTATTAAATACTTTGTTAAGGGGAAAACAAGAATAATTTCTTTGCAACATTAGTTTGAGTGACCTGATGCACTCTGTGTTTCAAGTGGAGTGTATGTAAGTAACACTGCATTAGACATATTTCAACAATTAAATGGAAAACTTGTAGTTTTGAGTAATATTGTGTGATTTACATACACACCATCTCTAGTTTTTTCTTACATAACTGTAGAATGTTGCAGTATATCACAATATTGTGATACCATGATATATTGTGATATTATTGTATCCTGAGGTTCTTGCCAATACTCACCCCTATTAACAAGTTGAGCTCTGTTATTCATCAACAATTTTATTTTTGATAGTTAAACTCAATATACTCTATTATAAGTTATTTTTGATTGCTTTTTTTATTTACCTTTAAACCTTTAATTCCCACACAAAGAAAATACCTGTTTTTCTATTGTAGTTTTCTCTGCTCCCTGAAATATAAACAGAAGCAAACAATGCTTCAATTTGATTGTATTTTTGAAACATTTAATGTTCCTGAATTTATTGATGATCTCTGCCAAACAGTTGAGCTGGTAGTTAAAGAGTTGAAGCTGTAGCATCCAAATTAGATTAGGTTTCCCTGACGGAGACGCTGGAGATGCTGAACTGGAGTTTTTCTTCCAAGGATGTAAATATGTCACTATGTTATGTCCGCCCCTGTCCAATCAGAACCGTTCCCAACCTCCAGGCCTTGAATAAAGTCGAATAAACATGTTCTCCATGTGAACTTTTATTTGTAAGTATTATTTCCATGTAAACACGATGGAGAAGACTTCCGAATAATTTACTTCTGAACAATGAAAGCTAGGGTCGGTAATTTTGGAAAACTAGCATGAATTTGAATGTAGCATCTCCTCAGAGCACCGCCTAGCCCCACCCACCCCTCCTCCAAAATGGCGCCCTCTCCACTGATTCACAACCAGAAGACTGATTCAACTCCAAACCCTCAGCACAACGTGTTTGTTTTACTCTACACCAAGTCATGTCTCAGTCAACGGTAAGAAAACACCAAAACATTATTATAGTAAAGTTAAAAAACAAACATGTAAAGTTAGTTAGTGCTTACAGCCGATGTTGATCGGGGTATAGGTAGTCCCTCTGACATTCTCCACATAGCTGTCAAGTCTCCTGTTTTGGCCGTTAAACTACAGTATCTTCTGTATTTTATCCTCTTTCACGCCGTCCTCCTGTATCAGTATTCTCCTGTAAATCTCCCGTGTGATGATATAATAATAAAAACATTCCTCTGCCTCTCCAAACTGAACTCTGTCTCTAGCCTGAAGGGGGCGGTAATGCTCCAAAATGATGGATGCCAACCACTGTAAAATCGAAGAAGGAGAAAAAGCCTGGTGAGAACGTCCACCTGCAGTAGCCTGGGTGGCAGCTGTGGTGAGATTAGAGCCAACAGAACAAACTTAAAAAACAAAGTGTTAATTTTAGATTTCCATACACCTGTCTTAAAATGTGAGGGATACTGGAGCTTGGTTGGGGTTGTGGGACGGCTTGTAGCGGGTTTCCCTTATTTTCAAAGCCAAAATATGAAAGGTAAGCATTCTCCAGTGTAGCTGGATCCCTTTCAGCTCGCTAAAATGCGGGCTACAACAGTGTGATTTTCCCTTTTTTACTCCTACTGTAGATAGCGGATATTTTTCGCTCTATTTTAAGAACACATTATGAATTGATCGCCATCGGGTCAAGATCATTTTAACCAGTATGACAAAAAGTGTATCTAAATCAGATTACTAACCCTAGCTTTAATTCCAAATTTAAAAAAAACATCATGTAACCATGTCAATTGTCTCTGTTTCCCTCTTCAATAAACTCTCAGGAGGACATTTTGTCGATTTGGAACAGAACGTCCAACGACCAGATGACGACGTCCAGAATCAGAGACACGTTACGACGAGTCCTCAACCTGCCGACCAACACCATCATGGAGTACAAGACGCACAACGACAGCCTCAGGTACGTTTCAAAGTGATGACAGATGATGAAAAGAAAGTTGTGACTCGATGGTGAGTTTGATTACAGTGATGGCAGACCTCACTCTCGGGAAGAAGTAGTCAAGTGGACTCGGGTTAAGCTGGGATGCAGTCCATGTCCATCAGCCACAGTCTTTCTCATGCTTTGCTGTGCGCAATAACGTTCCACAACACTTAGCTGGTCCCTTTATTTTCCGTTGAACCAGTCTGGTGGTTTCCTCCGTACTTCATAAACTCTTCCACACCCCAGCTCACTGAAAGTTTTAGGGTCCATCCCATTGTACCCCTTACCCCTTAGTTATGAGCGTTCACGTCTAGTGAAGGGGTGTCCCAATCCTCCATAGGGCTAATGGAAAGGGTTACACTGCCCTGGAAATGAAGACAGAACCTCCCTTGAAACAAAGGGGTATGATAATTAGGGGCCGACCGATATGGATTTTTTGAGGCCAATACCGATATTTGGCAGAAATAAATACCGATAACCCATTAATTAATTTTAAGTATATGTATAAAATTTATTTTTAAAAAATTGGTCCCAAAACACAACAATGAATATATGAATTACAGGCCTAACATTTTAATTTCATTTAACAATACTTGGTCCTTTAGTATTTGTTTTACTGTACACCACAGATGAAATTAAAAGTACAATTACATGGAAAAAAAACATTGAACTTCTGGGACATTAATCATATAACCTTTAAAAAAGAGTCACTCTGTATGTTATACTTCTTGATCAAAAGTAAAGGTAGGTTATAGTACAGATAGAACAACTTTTTAAAAGTTTTAACAGATAACTTTAAGAGGAAAGCAACAAAAACACTGAAGTAAAATTCTTTCATAGGCATTTTTATTTTTCTTCGCAGCTTTCAAGCACAAAATAAAATGGTGTGCAAAACTGTAACAAATTCCTGCAAAATAAAACAAATAACCTTTTTAAAAATGTAAATATATTCATGGTTTATGAACTGTTTGTCAAATTATTCGTTTATCAGAAGCAGGTTTTAGTTCAGGTAGACTTTTTATTTTAAACTTGAGGTAATGTGCCTAAGGAATTTAAAATATGTCATGGGACACCGCACATATTTCACAAACTTCTTTAAACTGGCTAATTTAAGTCCCTAGCTATGCTGAAGTCTCCCCTGGCTGAGTCTGCTGATGATGTTGTAGGAGCTATGCTAACGCTAGTATAGCTAACTCGCTAGCTAGTTAACTTAGCTGCTGTGTCGGGAACAAGCGGATAAAGATGGATTTCCGTCATAAACACAATAAAACAGTCACAGATAAACTGATCTCCTGCCATCAGAAGGTCCAATTCATCAGCGTTGACAACGACAGAGGTGGCGTCGGTCAGAAAACTGTTTGGCGTGCCCGGTCTGTCTGTGAGGCTGATCCGTAGCTGAGCAGAGAGCCTGGTGGTCTCTCTGTGTTCAGCAGCAGCGGGACATTGTACACCACTGAAAGTTGCACGTCACGTCGGACCTTGGGGCTTAAAAGAACAACTTTGTGTGAGCGTAGGTGAGTCATCCACACACAGCATCAGCAGGGAGCTAAGAGCAACTTCATCATCTTCCACAAAGTCATCATTCTGCATGGCTTGGACACCCAATAGCGTTTACTGCTTTTTTACATCGGCAGAACTCTTCAAAAGGGCTATAATCGGCCAATATATCGGTCTGGCCCTAACAATAATGCACCGCGCCCACTAGGGCTGAACGATTTGAGAAAATAATCTAATTGCGATGTTTTTCCCCAATATTGCAATTGCGATTTACTCTGCAATTGTTTTAATGTTCCTCATCTTATGTATCCTTAAACAAACATAAGCAGTAGAACTTTTTATAGTAAACCAATATGACATTAAATCAATCTAAGGATAAAAGATTTGAGAAAAAGTGGAGAAGTGAAGAACAGAAGCAAAATAGGTATGAAACTGTAAAACCTGGGTAAAAAAAAATGGTAAGCGGTAAAAAAGTTAATAGGTGCAAAATAGGTATGAAATTGAAAAAAAAAGGCAAAAAATTTCAAAAGTGACTAAGGAAAATTGATTATAGCAGCAAAATTGGGATTTAATTTCTAAAACCATGTAAAAATTCCAAACATGGTCTGACAGTGGCCAGAAAAAAAAGATGAATGGGAGCAAGATAGGCATAAAGTTGTAAAAACTGGGTTAAAAAAGGTTAAAATAGGCATGAAATTGTAAGAAACTACATCACAATGCCAAAATGTTCAACACATTTTAGGTTAAAAATATTGCACTGTCTGCGATTTGAAAATTGCAACAAGCCACATTGCAATTTAATCTAATTTGCAATTAATTGTTCAGCCCTAGCGCCCACTGACACGAGGCAGAGCGGAGACCGAAGGAAGCGCTTAATTAAAAGTTGTTATTAAACCATTAAGTAAATATTAATCATGTTTTTTGTTGCTGGTAGTATTTTAAAACTTCTTTAAGCTATAGTTAATATCGCATCTGCTTACGCCACAGCCAGCCAGCAGCTCTGGGTAATGGCGGGAATCGAGTGGCATCTCATTTCTTAGCAGTATATCCCCTTGGCCCTCAAAAAACTGGGCTAAGGGGAAAGAGTAAGACAAAGGGGAAGGGCTAAGGAGCTCACACCAAACACACATCTTCAATCAATTTCTGCAGAGCGCCACAGGAAGTCCTCTCTTCCTGTTGCGATCAGACTTTATAACTCCTCCCTCTAATATCACTCCATCAGGTCCTGGAGAATAAACTCTCACTGTTTACTCCTGCGATGTTGTTACCTACTGTAAATTGGACCTTGGACAAATGGTGCACAGGTTGTGAATCGATATGGTCCCTGTCCTGGGACTGAGTTCATGACGCACTATGCTACACTCGTGGGCCAAAACAGCTCTTTATTTATCTCTATTTGTTTTCAGGGACAACTCGAGCTTCAGGAACACAAAGATCTCACTCTGAAGACCAGACTCCTCTTGACCAATCAGAACACAGATGACCATCTCTACACTCTGTGTGTGTGTGTGTGTGTGCGCGTGTGTGTGAGTGTGTGTGGATCAATAAAGTCATTGATCTGGACTGAAGATGATTGGACTTTGTGTAATTATAGATCAGCAGCTGCTGAAAGCAAACAAACAAAAAAACAAACAAACAAATGATGTAAAACCAGGAAGAACTCAACTTAACCAAAATAACAAGGAAAAAAGTTTAACCAGCATAAACCAATTAACTGTGTTAAAGCAGTTTGACTATGATAAACCAGTCTGACCAGCATAAATGATTTTAACCAAAACAAATCAGTCTGCACAGGATAAACCAGATTGACATTTTGAACCAGTTCAACATATTACATTCTTGTAACATGATAACCAGTTTGACCAGGACTAACAACAATGACTTTGATGAACTTGTTTAACCAGTATAAACCAGGAAAAACCAGTTTAACCATGACAAACCAGTTTGACCAAGCTGAACATCAATAACTATGGTGAACTAGATTAACCAACATAAACCAGTCTGACCAGGAGTACAGCTGTGCAGTTACTCTGATTCATCATTTTGTAGTTTTGTTTGTTTGTTGTTTACTTGTGTAAATAAATCTGAATCCTGTGTTTTTTTGTTTTGTTTTTCTTTATTTTATGAAATAAAAAATGTTTAAAACTAAATGTTTTTTGTGTTTCACTAAAATTTAAGAACAGCTTTGATTCTTTCATAGTTTTTTGATTGCTAAAATTATTTGAAGGACGTCTTTGATTTCTGAGGTGAAGTTAGCATGACGTGTTTTTAATCTTCAAGTTTTCTGTGGAGTCAAAGTCCTCGATGTCTCAGGATTATTTGCTCTTCCTCATAAGAGCTTAAAGATTATATCTTTAAACCCCAGACGGCTTTGAAATCTTTGCCTTGAGAGACTTTGCTGATGTGACGTAACTACCTTATGTATTGCTCGAATGTCCCTTTGGTAGCGGAGTTTGGCTGTTCCTTATCCTGTTTTAAGCCCCTACTATCAGTTTCTGTTTCGGTTAATGTTTGCAGTTCGACCTACAGATGAAGGTGATCATTGGCACCTGTTTGGTTTCACTGGTTAATCGGGCACTTGACCATAATCCCTCTAAATCCCTGAACTTGTGTAAGTGCATGAAGCTAAATCCAGGCCAAAGTGATTTAATTTGAAACAGAAATTTTTATGTTTGTTCTTAAATTGAAAAAAGGAAAAATGTTAAATCCATCCAAAAATAAATGTAAAATATATATATATTTTTTTAAATAAACTTGATTCATCTTTGAAATTATTTAAACCAAATATTTGAATTTGTTTACCCTTAAAATTATTTTAACTTGGCATTTTTTTCAGCTGCATGATCATTTTTTTCAGATTAAAATCTTTGGATTCAGATTTCTTATTTTCACATGATGAGCCAAAATGATAGATTTGAATCTGAGAATATTAATCCTGCAACTAAAAAATGAAACATCATGTTAATATATATTTCAGAGAAGTTTTTTTTAAATATTTTATTAAAATAAAATACAGAGCTGAAACTCTTACACTAATATTTGTATTTAATGTTTTCTTCTAAAATTCAAGCACAGTGAAATTTCAAATTTTAGTTCTTTTATACTTGATTTTATGAAGTATGAACATTTTTATACACGTACAAGTAGAATAAGGTACAAAAAAGACAAAATATGATAAACAGGTATTTGAACAGAGGTCACGCACTCATTCAATAAATCCATACCAATGGAGCATGTCAGTTCATCAAGAAAAAGTTCAGTTAATTCTTTTAAGGATACATACACAATCAATTTCTCCCAGTATTGCAAAAAAAACTTCCTAAGGTCCAGTGAGAAAGTTAATCTCTCCATACTCTGTATGTGTGTTTCACGAGTAAGGACCACACCATCAACAGGAGGAATTTGACAATTATTGCCTACAGTGGATAACAAGCAACATAGTAGGTACGTGAAGTGGATAACGGTTTGGGGAAACTTCATGGGGAATTCGCCGTAGCTCTCAGGCACGATGACCCCCTCTTTAAGGTCCTGAGGAAAGAAGGAAGAAAGAAGTTTTAAATAGGGGGAGAGAGGAAGGGGTGCGTCAAGTGTGCGAAACAAAAGAGGGAAATGATCGGTTAGAATTTATAGGAACACGTGAAGAGGCGTGGTTGAGTTGTGGTCCTGCTCCCGAAATTCTGCTTTAAAGCTCCACGACAATATCTAACCAGGTTGTCTTTGTTGGAGGAGCAGGATGAAGCCATTCTCGTGTAACTGCTTTTTCGCTGGCAGCCAATAATACTTTAAATATTTATCTTGTGCTGAGAAGCGAGATAAAATGTTTCCCAGATAAATTCTTACAAAGGAGCAGCAATCAACATCATCTCCAAGGCCTGAGTTATTTTCTAACAATGCGGCTGTATTGCTGGACCAAGTTTTAGTTCATCAGTCTTTTTTTGTTTTCTAATTATAGCACTTTTGGCCTGGATTTAGCTCCACCTAAGAGCTCCCAGAAGAACTGATGCATGTCTGAAGGCAAAGGTTGACCAGCCCACATTGATCTGATTTAGATTTTCCTCTTTTCCTCATTTTGACTCTACATCACAGCATCTCTCCTCATCAGACTTCAGGGAAGTCCTGCGAGTTAAATATAGAGTTAAAGATTTCAGTTTTTCTTTAGAATAACTTTGGGGGTCGATGAGAGAGCGTCATTTTATTTGCAGTTCTTAAGACTGAGATCAGTGTCCTCCTGAAGTCGGTGCTGCAGCAGATGGACGCCCAGCGCGCCTCCTACCACCCAGCCTACATTTTTAAGTGGTGTCATTGGGCCAGGTCTGTGTCCTCAGTGACTCATTAAATTTCCATGGGTTCAGGAGTTTGACCCAGCTGGCACAGCCCCATTTCTGAGGGGACCAGAGTCCTTTCAGGGCGGTGAGAGCGTGGCTAATCCTGCCTCTATTCCTGGCTGCAAACCAGCTGGGAACTGTGATCTTCAAAGATGGACCTAATCCAGATCAGGATTAGCAGATCAGCCTTTGGTGGACCACAGAGGCCTGCAACCACGAGAGCACTGTGCCTACGTGTTTGATGAAAAAGCCCTGCAGACAAAATACCATGACTGGAGTACCCTGCAGCCAAAAGACAGACCAAAGAAGCCTGCAGCCAAAAGACCATGACCAGAGAACCCAACAGCCACAAGACCATGACCAAAGAACCCTGCAGCCAAAAGACTGTTTCCAAAAAATTCTAATGCCAAAAGACTGTGACCAAAGAACTCCACAACTAATGGCCCTTTTCCACTAGCACGCCTTGGCCCTACTCTACTCGGCCCTACTCGATTTGCAGCGTGTTTCCACTAGCCTGGTACCTCCTAAAACAAGCTAGTTTTAGTACCTACTCCGCTCTGGTTCCAAGCGAGCTGAGTCGATACTGAAAGATGATGTCACCAACTGCCGGCTACTGATTGGTCAGATAATGTCGTCATTGATGAGTCATGAGTGCGAAGACCTAGCATGCTAGCAGTAGCTACCGTTAGCTTACCCTCATACGTCTTTTCTTTGCAGCTGGATTGCTCTCGTCCTCAGCTTCATTGTTGTATAGCTTCCAAAACTCTCCTGTGCTTCTCAAGGGGTATTTCTTCTTACCACCTGCAGCCTTCTTCTGCTTTCCTTTTTTACTCGGTTTGTGACAAAAAGCCACAGATTGTTGTGTCGCGCTCCAAAATGACGTCACCGCAGCACTGCTGAGCAGGCGACTGGGGCTAATGGAACAGCAGCACAAGGTGAGTAGAGTAGAGTTGGGTAGAGTTGAGCAGAGTAGAGTAGGGCTAATGGAAAAAGGCCACAAGAGACTATGACCAAAGAACCCTATGGCCAAAAGACTGAACAAAGAGCCTTTTAGCCTAAAGACCGTGACCAAAGAACCCTTCAACTAAAAGGCTGTGACCAAAGAACCCTGCAGTCAAAAGACTGTTTCCAAAGAAGTCTAAAGCCAAAGACTGTGACCAAAGAACCCTACAACTAAGAGACTGTGACCGAAGAAAACTGCTGCCAAAAGACTGTTTCCAAAGAAGTCTAAAGCCAAAAGACTGTGACCAAAGAACCCTGCAACTAAGAATCTGTGACCAAAGGAAACTGCAGCTAAAAGACTGTTTCCAAAGAACCCTACAACAAAGAAGAAAAACAGCAAAGAACCCTTCAGCCAAGAGACTGTGACCAAAGAATTCTAAAGCCAAATGACTGAGGCCAAAGAACCCTATAAGTATGAGACCATGACCAATGAACCCAGCAGTCAAAAAACAGGGACCAAGGAACCCCACATCCGAAAGACCAAGACCAAAGACCACCTATTTTTAGACTAAGATTAGCACTTCAGCTAATTTTCCAAAGACATGCCTATGCAATTAAACCGCAGGGCATTTGTGCAAACTTCCGCAGACATGTTTGTCAGTAGGTCAACAAAACAAAGCGTCTGTTTGCCAGTAAAAGAAAATGGTACTAAAGATTATTTCTTCAGGGTTTAGTTTTGTACGTTTTTCTTTCATAAATGACATAAAATTTCAATCTTAGTCTCTCTAAACTTAGTTGAGAATTACCTAGAACAGTTTACCTTATAACTGCAGGCAGAGGCAGGCTAACACTACCCATTGACCCCCTGTGTTTGAGCTAAGCTAATTAGCGATGGGTGAGCTCTACCTGTCTCTTCTTTGTTACTGCACACACAGTCAAAAAAATGGAGTCTATCTGCTCAGAAGTGAGGTGAGAACATGAAAATAAAACAGCTGGCATATCCCTAGAAATATTGTTTGAATATTTTCTTTTGGTTTTGATGAAGACTCCATGCTCTCGTGAAGAAGATCACTCCTCTCCTGGATCTCAGTATCCCATCTGACACGAGCGACCATCACATCCTGTTACACAGATTGAATTCTTAATTGGTATTAAAGGAACTGCATCAGGTTGATTCAAATCCTGTTTATGAGACTGATCTTTAATCACCTTATAAATGTGTCCTCCAGGTAACCACACTCTCATGTGGACCATCAATTAATCAGCCCTTATTCCAAAGGAGCAAATTCATAAGAAAGGATATCTTAAGACAGAAGACATATAAATAAAAAGAATTTAACAAACATAAAACATAAATGGGTCAAGTTCATACTCTTCATTGGTTCATGTCTCTGTATTTTTGTTTTATCAGATGAATCCCTTCAGCTCTGATACAGTATTAGCTCTGAAATGTGCCCCTTCAGACTTTAGACTTTCTGTTTCATATTGCTCACAGTGACACCTGGTTCAGGTTCAGACCCGACCCCAAACTTCTCTCTTTATAAGGCTAGGACCAGCTCTCAAATGTGCTTCTTTGAGCTTAAAATTTCCTCTATTGATAAAGCTTTTTATCAGGTTGGCTGTGGTTGGGATGGCCTACAAATACCCTGCCATGGACTTAAACCTTTTTTAGGTTATACTGTATGTTTAGGGCTGGTCTAGGCTTGGACTAGCCTTCATATGTGTTCCTATCACCTCAAAACCTTATTTATTGATAAATGTTATATTCAAGACTGGCTTAGACTTTAAGAAGTCCCTAAATATTTCACTATAGTGATTGAACTTTCCTTTGGATGGCTAAAAACTTTCCTTATATTAGAAGCTAACTGTAAGGCCTGTTTTAAGCTTGGACCAGGCCCCAAAAATACATCTATAAGCACTTTACTATTAGGGATGACTCAGGCTTGGATCAACCCTATGTGTACTGCTTTAGGCCTTATGATAACTCTCTTTGATCAAGTATTTGGTCTGGATTGCCCCAGGCTTGGACCAGCACCCAAATATGCTTCCTTTAGGCTTAAAACATCCCTCATTGATAATTCTTTTAAATACGATTGGCTTGGGTTAGGACAGTCTGCAAATGTGTCGCTAATCGTAAATAAAATAGGTTATATTTAGGACTGAGTCAGGGTTGGGCAAACTCCGAAACGAAATGAAACCAAACCAAACCAAACAAAACAAAACAAAAACAAACAAAACCAAAAACACTTAAATTACGGTCTGGCTTAGGCTTGAGGCAGCCTCCTAACTGCTTTACAATGGATCTGTAATGCTTGGACTAGTCCTAATATGTTTTCTGTCAGGGCTGTGTTTTCAAAAATGTCCTTTATCAGTTGTTAGTTAATTAATTAATTATGCATGGACTGGCCTGTTGTCATATTGTAGGATTTAAACTGTGCTTTAGGCTTGGACAAATCTCCAGACATGCAACTTTTGATCCATAAATATCCTCACTAAATTGTGTTGGGATGCTCATGCTTCAACTTGCCTGTTGTTTTTCTGTATCAGAATTTTAAACTTTGCCTTGAGGCTGTTTTAGACTTGGACCAGCCCCCAAAACATGCTGCTCTAGGCTCATGAATGTCCATCTTCACTTAACCCTGTAAGGCCCAAGACCATAATTTAGAGCCAGAAAATTCTAATTTTTTGGAGATTAAATTTTTATTTCCAATCCTACAAAAATCAAAATGTCCATAAAATTCAACATATAGATTTTTCATATCTCATTTGATAGATTTGGTGTTTTTGGCAACTGATTTTCCATTTGAGGAAATATTTATCATTTATCTGATTGTATTCAGATGTTTTTTGTAATTTGCTGATCATATTGAGTAGGTAGAGGTATTATAAAAGTATGTATCAAATATGATACGACGTCATAGGGTTAAGAATGAACTTGTGCTCTGACTGGCCTGTTCTAAATGCTTAAGTATTAAAACTTTGCTTCAATGCTAGTCCAAGCTTGGACCAGTCCCCAACACATGCTGCTCTAAGCTCATGAATGTCCCAATTTTCTCTATCAGTTTTTAAGTTTATGATTGGACCAGCTCCCAGACACAGAGCTTTTGGCCCAAAAGTATCCCAATTATCCTTTTTATAAAAGCTCACACTTGGACTGGCCAGTTGTGATCCTGCAGTTGGATTAAATCCCTGGGTCAGGACTGGTCTAGGCTTGGACCAGCCTGGTTTTGGACAGTTTGAAGATGCTGGGACTTCACCTGAGAGGAGAAGGCAGTTCAACACCAGTGAGGACACAGTCACACTCGGGGTAAATCATCCTCTCATTACAGACTCTAACATGAAGCCAAACTTCTTCCTGAAGCTCTAACGAGATTAAACTAAATCCTGTGTGTGTGTGTGTGTGTGTGTGTGTGTGTGTGTGTGTGTGTGTGTGTGTGTGTTACCATGTCTCCCGTTAGGATCTTACATCAGCACTTTCTGCAGTCGCTCGGTGGCTCTCTGACGGTTTGTGGCGATCAGAGGGATCACTGATGGATGTTTGATTATTGATGGATATTTGGACGGATGGTCGTTTGATTTGAAGGTAGGACTGAGTGTGCATGTGAGTGTGAAGTCAGATCGTCAGCAGGTGTCATGTTACATAATTTATTTGAAGGATCAGCAGAAAATAACACAAAAGGCAAGGAAAACAAACAAACAAATAAATAAAACAAAAAAATAAAATACTGTAGAGGGAGTAATGATGTGCAGATTATTCTGCAGACTGGTTACAGTGATGATTACAGTCACATGGATGTTTTTAAAGCTGTCATGATGACTCCAAAATAGAAATTAAACAGTTGAACATTAAATCAGAGCTAAAACAATATGATGATTAAATGAAAAGATCAGAAAATAAATCCTGACTATGTCCTTTTTGATTATGCACAGACCAGTTTCTTTATTAAAAAAGGATAATTTACAATAAGTCACAAAATTAATCTTTACAGCAGTCACCTGTTTTTAACACTGTGTAACTTTGGCAAATCTCCAGACTTGCAACTTTTGACCCATAAATATCCTCATTCAATTGTATTGGGATGCTCATGCTTCAACCTGCCTGTTGTTATTCTGTTTTAGAATTTTAAACTTTGCCTTGAGGCTGTTTTAGACTTGGTCCGGCCCCCAAAACATGCTGCTCTAGGCTCATGAATGTCCACAAAACAATATGATAATTAAAATTAAAAGCAATAAGATCAGAAAATAAATCCTGACTATGTCCTATTTGAATATTCACAGACAGTTTCTTTATTGAAAAAAGGATTATTTACAATAATTCACAAAATTAACATTTACAGCAGTCACCTTTTTTTTAAACACTGTGTTACTTTGGCAGCAGGATGATTGTGGAAGCCAAACGAAGAGCCAAACACTGCGAACAAACAAAAAAATAAGGCATTGTGGCTTGTATTTAATCAAACACAACAACAGATAGCAATAGCATTGCCACCTGTCCCTTGAAATATGGATTTGTCCTTTATTTGACAACCAAAAGTCAAGTTTTGAGTTATTACAGAAGTTCTGGTTTTCAGGCCTCTCTGATGACATATACAGCGAGAAAACCACAGAAATGTTTTATTAATGAAGTCTAAGCTTTTACCTGCCAGCACTGATTTTAAATTAAAGAGAAGTTAAGTTAAATTGATTTAAATTGATGTTTTACTCCAAATTCTCGAGCCAGTGGTGATCGTAGTCTCCAGGATCTTGTGTGTCATTTATTTGTATGACGGCAACCCATGTTAGCAAGCTAATGTAGCGTTCACAACCAGGAAATGGCTAATGTTAGCATTGCTAGCAGCATAAGCCTGCAGTTTTTTTAGTATTGTGCATCCCTCTAATTTACGACCCAAAAGTGTTCACTCACAAAAACTACTTAAAAATCATCACATACCATTTAAAGTACTTTAGCTCTGCTATCAAATATAATAAATAAAGTAATAATTTTCATTATTTTGACTCTTAAAGTGATAGTGTAAATACATGACACCCCTGATAATATTACTGTTTTTTAATAAAAAGAATAGTTGGGGGGTGGGTTCAGGGGCAGTGCTGTTCTTTAGACTCTTGAAAATTAAAAAAAAAGTATTAAACAACATTGATTTCTGTGCTTTTGTATTTTTCAAATGGTGTTAGATTTACAATTTTATGAGACAAAATGAGAAAATGGTAACTAATTCCAGGCTAAATGTTTGTCGTCGTAGCATCTGGAGCTATGTGGGTTCACAGCAGCAGGCGCCCATGTTGGTAACCATGGCAACAGTAAAAACCACCTTCTGAGGACCCTTAAGCCAAAAATGTCCATGCAGAAAAACTGCTTAAAATCATCATGTATCAAAATTTGTACTCATTTTTTTCTGCATAAATATTGTCAACCACTTCGTCTTTGCTCAGAACTTCTTAATATACATTATTATTATTAATATTTTAAGTATTATCACCCTCTAAGTGACAGTTTGAATACAACTTGCCTTTTGTTTTATATCATGAGTAGGAGGGAGGCGTTGCTGTTGATCTGAGTCTTGAATATTTAACTGTATCAGATGTGCATAAGGGACCTGTAAAAGTGACTGGCATTAGTTCTGAAAAAATGCAGAAATAATTATTATTACAGAAATTTATAACATAAGATGTAACACAGCCATAATGCCAATCAAGAAAAATAACATAAAATGTACAAAAAAGCCTGAGGAGAGACAAAAGGTTAACAGGTCAGGATTGACAGAATATGGCAACAAATCTCTCCAATCAAGCCATTTTAGTCTTAGCAACTTAAAGTCAACTTTATATTTATTTTAACACTCAATCTGCTTTTAGCTGCTCTGGGTGAAATGTTATTACTGGAGGCTGGTTGAGTATTTCCAGGTCATAGTGCAACAACAGGCTGGATGATGAGAGCAAAGGTGTCTGATACAGAGGCGAGGGGATCTGTTAAACATTTGACTACAAAACAAGAGAAAAAAAATAAACAATGTTGGAAATTCAGAATGAGTCTGCCAAACAAACAGCTGTTAGAAATCAGATCTAAAGCTTAAGAGATGGGTTAACAAAAAGGAGAGTGAATGGCTTCTACATAAAACTATTATCTGATATGCTATCATACGCTAACATCCTGGTAGGTCTACAAAAATACATCATCCCTACACCACTCTGTGGTCAGTGTTTTAGACTTGTCTTTTACTAAATGATTTTTTCTGTGATATTAAAGTCAGACACATTTCCAAAGTTGTAGATATTGAAGACGATAGATGCTCTCATAACCTCCATTGTTATGTGTAAAGGTGGGCTCAAAATCCTTTTTTTTTTATTTTAAGGCAGTCTGTCTCCAAACACGGCCTTATGGTTCAAGCATGTTTATGTAATATCATAGTTGGCTTTTAGTCTGGTCTGTTGTTCAATGACATGACCGTAGTCCAAAACAAGTCGCAGCAGGCTCTCAAGCACTAAACAGGAAACAGGTTAAAGAAATGCATCTAGATTTTAGTCAGTTTGCTTAGAGAGCTAGCTCAAGAGCTAACCTCAGATATGACCTGAAGGTATGTTTGATATTTCTGATCGAATAAATCACACTACTTTCTTGCACAACATTGTTCAACAGCAATCTTTAGCTGAAATATGCTGCTTGACCATAGCTGTAACAGTAGTTACAGCTTCATTCAGGTCAGTGGTTAGCTCCTTGGCTAGCTGTAGCAAACTCAACAAGACTTTAAATCTTAGTAGTAATTCCTGTCCTTATATTTTTGTTCTTCACGCTGCTTTGTCAAAGTAAATTTACTGAAGTTATAGATAAACTCAAGTTCAAATTTCAAAGTGACAGAGCAAATGGATTAAAATTTCCATAAATATCAGGCGGCAAACTGCAGGGCTGAAAATGGAGGCCTATAAACTGCAGTTCATCCAGTGTCCACTTGAGGCTGGCTGCAGGAGCCATGGAGGTGTTTTGCTCATTTTTAGATGTTTTCAGGGCCTAAATAAAAATATTTACAGTCTTGTTCAAAAAACAGCTTTGGTGTAAATGTGTCATACATATTATTGTAAATATTTTTCTTGGAAGTAGAGACATGATCACATGGTTTCATAGACCTTAAATCTAGAGCTAAAATAGTTTCTATGCATGTTAGTAGGTTGATCCAAAGTTCAGCTGAAATGGCGTTCGGTATGGCAGTGTCCATTGTGATGCATCAACAACAACCAAGGACTCCTGGGTAATCAAATGACCAATGTCACATGGCTTTGTCCAATTCTTTTACAAACTATGGTAAATATGCTAGCTAGCTTGAAGGCTAGTTTCTATTGCTATTTGAATTCATCATCATCTCTAATTAAGTGTTTTATTCTTATTATTGCTTCACTTCATCATTGTTTTGTTTTATTTTACTTTATTTTATCTTTTACTTCATTTCAATGTATTTTGATTTTTATTTCATGATATTTTTAATTCCACACTTTAAACTAACCTCCAGTGTTTTTACTAATTTTAAACCTTTAACATGGGTACAATAATATTCCTGCTTTATTATTGTATTTTATTTCTGATGCAGTTTACCAACACTGTGTATGGATTCTGGTGGGGTGGGTTTGGGTCATAATTCCTTTTTATCTTATTTTTATTATGTCTGTTTGTAAAGCACTTTGTGCTGTATGAAAAGTGATATGTAAATAAAGTTTGGTTTGATTTGATAATTTGGAAGAGAGATTATTCTTTCTTCCAAGCATGATGAACATTATTTTTTTTAAAGTTCAACATTTTTTCTTTACCTTTCATGAATGTAAAAAAGTAAATTAAAAGAAATATTAGAATTCTTAATGTGATCATGTTCTCCTGTTTAAAGACTGAAATATGTGTATTAGTATGAAGATGTAAACAGATGAAAAAAACCCAAAATATTACAGAATAAATGTTACAGAAAATATGCTTACATAAAATGTGGTGAGACAGAACAAAAGGGAGATTGACCTGGTTTAATTCAGCCAATCACAGAGCAGCAGGTTGTTCAGGTAAATTGAATTTGCTGCTCTCAGGAGTGTGTGTGTGTGGTTTACTGTGATTGGATTTAAGGCATCACCTGAAGGTCTCGTCTCTGGTTTCACCTTCAGACAATTTTAGCAAATTTGATACAGAATATATATATATGGAATGATTTCAAAGATTTGTAAAACTTTCAGATTTTCGCAGACTATTTTTAAAAATTAAGGTCTAAATGTTCAAGTAGTAAATATAATAAAATGACAGTTTATCTGTTTCAGTCGGAAGAAAATCAAAAGAGGAGAATCAAATTAATAATCAAATTGATTTATTAAAGAGCAACAATCAACAGGAGAAACAGAAAACAAAAAAGACATTTAATTTGTCTCATGTCACAGTTTATCAAATATACAAAATTGTAATAATATGTTAATATCTTACATTTTCTTTTACCGTGTAATTGATATTGTAAGCTTCAGTTATGTTTTATAGCTTTTAAAAAGAGAATTATTAGTATTGAATGTTTGTTGATATAGGACGAAGTAGTTTCGGTCAGGCAGGTCCACAGCAGCAGGTTGTCCATGTTGATTATTATAAATCCAAGAGTATATGTGTGATATTTGCAGTAACTATCGCTGATTATAACAGATGGATCATTTCAATCATTCATAGTAAAAGATTAAGCATTTCATAGTTACCAGCTTTAACAGTTTAAAATCAGTAAATGAAAGGTTTATCATTTGTAACTGTAGCTGTTTAACCCTTAAACTCCCAGCTCAAATGTTTGGCAGTGGTTAATAAATTCAGGAATATTTAATGTGTTAAAAAAAACATACCATGTTTGTTTTTGTCAGTGATTAGGATATAGAATAAACTAATAACCAGCTAAAATAACTTATATTTTCTTTGAGTGTGTTGAACCCATTTTGCCCCACCGGCAGTAATTGTTGCCGAAGTGTATCACTGTCATTTTCTACTCACAACAAAAAATGTCAGCACTAGTAATGCAACTTTTTGCACTTATGTGTTAGTAGACAACTTGGATAAAGATTTCGGATTATAAAATATAGTTTTCAAGTAGTTCCTGTCACATGACATCATCTGCTTCCTGCTCCTTTCGGTGGAAGACATGGAGGATACAAATTGTCCTGAAAGAGGTCATTTTCATAAATTTCTAAAGCTTTCCCCCAAAACATATTTATGATTATTTAATCATTCAAGTCTCTAGAGTAACCCTCCACCAATTTTTTTTTACCTGGGATAAATATTGATTTGTTCATGGGCTTATTTCAGTGAGTGGCAACAAAAGTTGCCGGTGGGCACATAGCTTGAAACTAACTAAAGGAAAACACTGTCTGCAGGATTTCTCATAATTTACTAATTTCAAGTTGTAGAATGAGGAACACTGGTGCATTTAGGTTCTCTTAGAATACTCTAACAAACTAAATAAATTCAAAGGTATTCTCGACCTGTGTCTGTAGGATTTTGATACGTTACCATAAATTTTCTTGCTATTTGCTAAACAATCTTTCTCTGTCAACTAACATCAGTGTGGAAAAACGTTTCCGCAACTTTAAAAAACGGAAATCAGGGAACTAAAAATAAATAAATACATACTAAGTCATAATAATATGATAAAAAGTCAAAAATGTTGATGTGCAGTTGGAAGTGCACCTTTCTTGACACACACTCATCATAGCCAATGGCCATTCATACGCCCCCCCCCCCCGGCATTTTTGAAGGTTGTTTCTTACAATAGACTTAATTTAAGAAACATGACTTGTATTTTTGGTTGACTGATTTAGGAATCTTTTTAAGAGTCCCTGCATGGACATTAAAGTTTATGACACACTGCAGTGATGATGTCACCAGACGGGGCGGAGCTTCATGTGATATTTCAGAAACTGGGGCGGAGCTTAATATGATATTTCAGAAACCTGGGTGGAGCTTCCACAGATGTGTCCACCCTCTTCCAGCTCATCTTAAGAGCGTTAGCATATTGTTCCTATAATTAGCTGTATTTAGCGTTTGCTAACGAGGTCAGTCAGCATTACCAGCTGAAGATTAGGGGTCAAGGGTCAGACTGATCGCCTGGGTCAGCGTCTGAAGGAGAGTCTTCAGCGAGTGACACTCAAACTTTACTCATTTCAGTCTTATTTACTTTTTGAGTTATCCTAAATGGTTTTCTTCTTTCTTTTTTAATGGTTGTGTTTGTTTAACTCTCTGATCTTGGTGTTAGACATGAAAAACTTTGATGTGTTATATCGCTGTGTAAATATCAATGTTTTTATACAGTAACTGCAGTAATATGCTTCCAATACTATCATTGCATTTGATATAGTCAAATATTCATCAAAAAATGTTTTATTAAGCAGCTATTGAAACAAAATGTGATGCTCAATTGAGTATTTTTTTTTACATTATTTTATTTTATTTTTTATTATTATTTTGGAATTGATTGAATTGTTTATTTTTAATATTTTGTTGTTTTTATTATTTTGGAGCACTGATTTTTGTGGTTTTTACGTTATTTGTATTGTTTTTGTTATTAAGATTTTTTTTACAATTATTTTAGCATTGTTTCATTTTTTCAATATTTTGTTTTTATATTATTAAATATCATTGGTTTTTCTTTTTATGTTATTTATTAAATTCTATAGTTTGATTATTGTAGCATTGATCTTCTATGTTATTATTATTATTATTTTTTAGAAATGCTTTGATAGTTTTTAAGATTTTGTTTTACAATTATTTTAGCATTAATTTTTTTATTTTCAATATTTTGTTTTTATATAATCAAATAGCGTTGGTTTTATTTTTTGTTATTTACTAGATTGTATTGTTTTTTATATTTTGCATTATTACTGTAGCATTAATTTTCTATATAATTTTATTGTTATTTAAGAATTGTTTTATGCTATCAGGATTTTTTAAATTTTTTTTAGCACTGATTGCATTGTTTTAAAGTATTTTGTTTTTATATTATGGTATGGCAATGGTTTTATTGTTGTCTTATATTATTTCATTCATTCAATCAATCAATCAAACTTTATTAATTAACTTTATTATTTGTATAGCACCTTTCATCCAAAAAAATTATATCACAAAGTGCTTCACATAAGAAATATAATAACAATAAATTACATAAAAGACAGTCAATAAAATTTAAGTAAATAAATAAATTAATCAATATAATAAAATTGAAAATAATGATATGGTAAAATTAGATAACCTAAAACCAGATGTGTCATAACAGCAGCTAAAAAGAAATGCAGTACACAGAATAAAATTCTAAATAATAGATCTTAACTAAAATGTAGAAGTAAAACAGATTAAGAGGATAAAAATAATTAGAAAGGTGATAAGAAACAGCAATGACTATACTCAGCTTAAAGCTATACAAAAAAGGTAGGTCTTGAGTTTGCTTTTATTATTGTAGCATCAATATTATCGTTTTTGATATTATCTTGTTTTTTATTATTGTAGCACTGACTTTTCTTTATTAATTATTATTATTATTATAGAACTGTTTTAATTGCTTTTGTTATGATTGTGGTTTTTTCATGTTATTGTAGCATGGACTTTGTATTTCATATTATTTTGTACTTCCTTTAATCTTCAGGTCAAGATGCAGCCTGTCCGTTGGTTGCTAGGCGTTGGCCTGTGGTTGCTCTGCATAACGGACGTCAGGACAGCAACCTTCAAACTGGCCCTGATTGGTCCATGGTCATGTGACCCCTTGTTCTCCAGGGCGATGCCTACAGCTGCGGCCAATCTGGCTTTGTCACGGTTACGCAGTGACACAGCTCTTAGCAGAGGGTACTGGTATGATGTCAAACTGCTGGATGAAGATTGCTCCTCCTCCAAAGGTTGGTCAGCCAATCGAACGGCAGCTGTGAATGGAACCTTTTTTCATGGTTCACAACAGGAACTATCTGAATGAAGAGGTTTAAGATTTTTTCCTCTTGTTTTAGCGCTGGCAGAACTCGGGGAGATGGAGGGCTATGGCCACGCCTACATTGGACCCTTTAACCCCGCCCTCTGCCATGCTGCCTCCTTATTTGCCCAGCACTGGGAGGCGGGGCTTGCCTCTCCAGGCTGCCTTGATGCTGATTGGCCAAATCTTCCTCCCATCACTCCTCCCAGTAAAGTCCTGTTCACAGTGCTCAGGTTCTTTCGCTGGGCACATGTTGGCATCATCTCAGGTAAGGGGCGTGGCCTCAATGTACAGGCCATGGTAACAGAGGGCGTGGCTTAACTGCTAACTATTAAAGCAACGCACAGAAGGCAAACAACATTTCCATTGTAAACAGCAAAGACCAATAACCAAAGAGCAATAAACACAACAGAAACAAGCTTACAATAACAACAATAACCATAACATTACACAACATTTACAACAACAAACAAAAGTATTTTAAAACAAAAATGAGTAGAGAGCAAAAAACATAAAATTAACACACAGAAACAGTAAACAAACAAAAACATCAAATATAACAACAAGCAGTGGGTAAACAACAACAACGACCACTAGAAGCAGTAACCAATAAACAGTGTTAACAACAAAAACAACATAATAAACAACATGCACAAAAAATCACCAACAACAAACAGCAATGTCAGAAGGACAACAACAACAACAAACAGCAGGTGAACAACAACAAAATATACAATAACAAACAGCAGTAAATAAACAACACGATCAGAAAACATTAGGAAATTGCCATGACAGCAACATCCACAACACAAAACAGCAGGCAAATAATAATTACAGTATCAAATAAGAACAACAAAAACCAGCATGCAAATGACAATAAGAAATGGACAACATTAACAGCAACAATCAGCAGTAACCAAACAACAACAAAAACAAAAAGCAGCAGGCCAACAACAGCATCAACAAAAAAAAAACTGTTATTGACCACAAGAGCAACATTTGTAAACAGCAGGCAAAGAACAGCATTAACAACAAAAAACTGTTACTAACAACACAAACAGCAGGCAAAGAACAGCATTAACAACAAAAAACTGTTACTAACAACAACACAAACAGCAGGCAAAGAACAGCATTAACAACAAAAAACTGTTACTAACAACAACACAAACAGCAGGCAAAGAGCAGCATTAACAACAAAAAATGGGCAAATAATATTAACAGCAACAATCACCAAACAACAAGCAGTAGGCAGGCAACACCATCAACAACAAAAAAACTTTAATTGACCACAACAACAACATTTATAAACAGCTGGCAAAGAACAGAGGCCTATATCACGAAGCGCGGTCAACTTATCCGCGGTAACTCACATCTATCCAGGATTCATTAACCACAACAATGGTAATCAGGATAACCGATAGCACGACGCAGATTATCAACACGGTAACTCAACCCAGTGTTGTCTTATCAAGAGCCGTGAACGTGCACGTATAAAGGGAGGGCTCAGAGACAGCTGACCAATCATAATCATGAGTGGAGAACACGCTGAGAAGCGCCGGCCTGTAATGCACTGACAGAGCTCCATATTTAACATGTGAAGAGCGGCGTCTGATAATGTTAAAATATGAGGATGAAAAAGCCTGCAGGCTATAATGGAGAAAGGAAACACCGTAGCAGCAGTCAATCATAGACAAAATGTGTGGTGGACTGTGAAAATGCGCAAATTACTCATTATTGGCTAAATATGACACTGATCACACTCATGAATCTCATGAAGCAATATACTGTGAAAATGTGTTTCATGTCTGACAGTTATCACCCCACTCCCTCAGATGTAATCCCTCTGTGGTGAGGAGGTCGTGGGAGCAGATAAAAAATAAATACAAAAACATAACTGTGTCTGGTAGGTTGGTCTGTTTTATGTCATATCAGCTACATTTAAGATTTAAGTTGTCGTCACAATGAAATCATAAAAACATACCGAAGTCTGACCCAAATGAACAATTTAAAATCAGCAAGAAAAAAACCCTCAAACACATGAAATAAGTGCAGGAATGACATGATGGACATGATGGAATAATGTGCTGTTTCACATAAGAATTACATCCCTTTTATTTGTCAAGCACTTTCTGATGCATTTGAATGTATGAACGGTGCTATAGAAGTGAAGTTTAAATTGCAGGGAGATGCAAAATGACAGCGGGACAGTTGGTGCACCGCTCCTGCGGGTCACAAGGGGAATAAACGGCTTCAATATATCACCAGAGATATACCAGAGAACAGGTAGGCTACATCTCATAGTGCGTTGTCAGGTTGATCTCGTGGGTCAAATCGGTATCAGGACAGCCTTTCTTATCTTCATGCTCGTCTCAAGAGTTGTGCGCCTCCTTCTACCGGGTTCAGGAGAAGAGGGCAGGGCATTGATATGGGGAAGATGATTGGCTAGTGCGAGGGTCATTTCGCAGGATCAGATTCAACCTCCAACTTATCCTGCTCCGGAGCAGGTTAGCCGTTCAGAGTAAGTCACCATGGTGATCTACTCTGATAAGAAATGATCCGGCTTCATGCTATCGATAATCAAGACTTAACCCTGAAGTTATCTCACTAAGACATTAATCCTGCTTCGTGATATAGGCCTCAGGTGAACAACAAAACATACAATAACAAACAGCAGTAAATAAACAACATGATCAGAAAACATTAGAAAATTGCCATGACAGCAACATCAACAGCAGGCAAATAATAATTACAGTATCAAATAAGAACAACAAAAACCAGCATGTAAATGACAACAAGAAATTGGCAAACAACATTAACAGCAACAATCAGCAGTAACCAAACAACAACAAAAACAAAAAGCAGCAGGCCAACCACAGCATCAACAAAAAAACTGTTATTGACCACAACAACATCATTCATAAACAGCAGGCAAAGAACAGCATTTACAATAATAAAACTCTTATTAACAACAACACTGACATCAGGGCCTATTCTACGAAGCAAGTTCAGCCTAGCGAGATAGCCTTGGAGCTACCTCGCTGAACTGAGCGCGGTAGCCGGCGGTCTCGCTACACGGTTCAACGACGCTGGTGGTTATCAACCTCATAAGTGGATCCAGCTATGCAATGAGCGCGTGCACGCAGATAAGGCGGAGCCCGCCGCATCTGACCAATCGCGAACATGGACCAGTCCGGAGCGTCAGAGCAGGCCGGAGAGCGAAGGACCGCGTACTTCACACACGGGGAGCAGGAGGTGATCATGACAGAGTATGAAGAATTAAAACATATAATGAACGTCAAAAGCAACACCGCCGCCGCTGCAAAAGCACGAAAGGAGTGATGGCAGAAAATTGCTGACAGTCTCAATGCATAAGTATAGAGCAAAAAATCTTTTGTGCCATGATCATCCTGAAATAGCACTGTTCAACATGCACTTTTACACATGCACCAGACATGTCTAATTCATTTCCAAGATGAATTCATTCATTTGTTCATTACTATCTTGTTTAAATTTTTTTGTGTGATGTGTAGGCCACATGAGCCCTACATGAATTCCTGTCACAATTTTAAGATGGGCAATAAAATATTGTCATGGAACAGAATTTTTTTTCTTTCAATTCTTTATTCAGCCATTTCAAGTAACAAACAGGCATATTTTGCATTGTACATTCTTCAAAAATCCCTGAGCAGCATCACTAACCAATATATAAAACTACATAATAATAAAAAAGAATTTAAAAAAAAAATCATAAACAATTCAATGAAAACATTTACAAGGGGTTCAATTCATACACAAATCAAGAATTTTCTTTTTCAATCTTTTTTAAAGATGGAGAAAATAATTTAAGGTCGTTCTTAAATGCAGCAAAATTGGGAGTAACTTTGAAGAATCTACGTTTGTGGATATAGAATTTACCTATAATACACATATTATTATATAAAAATTCAACAGTTTTATCTTTTACAAAGATTCCAAATTTGATCATATGATAATTAAAACATGTATTATGTATTTTGCATTTAGCCATGCATGAATTATTTCCCAAAAAATCTTAATAGCATTACAATCATGAAACAGATGTTCCTGTGTTTCAATTTCTGTATGACAAAACGTACATTCATTCTTATCTATATTAAATCGTCTTCTCAAAAATTCATTACATGGATAGATATCATTAATAGTCTTAAAATGAACTTCTTTCATTTTTGGCAACAAAGTCTAAATATCTATTTCTTAGTTTAACCAAATCAAGTTTGGAGAAACCTGAAAAGTGATATTTCTTTTAATAGGAAGAGGAAAGAATTCCTTTGTGATAAGACTTCTCAAAATTTTGTTATTACACTTACGGTCTAATAAATCATATTCACCAATAAAAAGATTGTCAAGTACAGGTGTTACAGCAGAATATTTCAGAGTTTCTCTGATCAAATTAAACAAGGCTACAGGAACAGCTTTTTATCACTATTGAATACTGTTTGTAAGAACAATTTATTTTGAATTTCAGATTGAAATTGGTATGATTTAATATATTTCCATCTTTATCCATTAAATGTATTACAGCCCAAACACCTTTTTCCATCCAATTTTTATAGAACAAAGA
This sequence comes from Scarus forsteni, assembly GCA_036419115.1. Classification (NCBI taxonomy): domain Eukaryota; kingdom Metazoa; phylum Chordata; class Actinopteri; order Labriformes; family Labridae; genus Scarus; species Scarus forsteni. The sequence goes on from JAZDUH010000444.1 coordinate 170,385, forward strand.
CTTCCTATTATGCAAGATATATCTGTTGTTCCAAATGATGGCTTTATGTGGGCTGAAATTATGTTTGTAAAGCATTTTCCAGTACCGTAATACCTGTAGATGAAAGTCTGGTAACTCCATAGGTAATTTTAAGGGGTCAAAATCACATCTCAGTAGAAATTTAAGTCATGGAACAGAAGTGTTAGCATTGAAGATCTTGTTAGGGCAATGAGAGTTCTTTACTCCCTTTAACTACCTGTAGAAAGTGTCCTGTACTGTGTAGTGACTCTAAATCTGGGTTTCGTTTCAGCACCAATCAAAGTACACAAAAAAGATCTGGGGGGGATTCCTCCCTCAGATTATACTCCTGCAGAGGAGCTGGCCCTCTGCAGCCATCGGGTCAGCTCATTGGTCAGTGGGCGGGTTTTTATTGTCCTCGAAGTTCAATCTGGAACCTAACCTGCCCCGGAGCAGGTTAGCTGCTCAGCGACGTTGCCATGGAGACTCGCCTCGCTAAGGAGTGATCCCGTCTCGAAGAACAGGGAATCCGGAACTTATTCTCAAAGCTACCTTGCTAGGCAGTAATCCTGCTTCGTAGAACAGGGCCCAGGCAAATAACAGCATTAACAACAAAAAAACATTTACAAACAGCAGGCCAAGAACAACAACAGCAACATAATCATCAACAGCAGTGGCAAAGCAACAACAACAAAATGACAGGAAACCAGCATCAACAACAAGGAGCAGGAGCAACAACAGTAAAAACATCACAATCAACTCAGTAGTTATCAAACACAACAAGGCAGCATTAATTTTATATCTTTGGTATTTATTTGAAGTTATTAAATATTACATAATATTTAATTCACTTATTTCTGCAACTGCACAAGCTCTTGTCTTAGCTCTGTCCCTTTTAAATATAGTTTTAAAGTCTAAAACAATTAACCAATCAGCTGTCTCACACGTGAACATCCAATCACAAACCAGTTAAACACATTTAAATCAAGTTATATAAAATGATAAACTTCTTTTTGTCTCGTTTGTTGGCCCAGCTCCGTCCGACCTTTGGGAGGGCACTGGACAGGAAGTTGCCTCAGCGCTGCGAGCTCTGGGGCTGCCGATTGGTCCTGTGGTTACCATGGAGTCAAAGAACAATGGCGGCCCTCGCGAGGCACTCAAGGCAATCCGAGATGCAGACGGAGTCAAAGGTCAGAATCAAAAATGAAATGCACTGAAGTGACTTTTTTTTAAAAATCAAACCTGATTTATTTTGATCTTGTTCCCACAGTGGTGATCATGTGCATGACCTCGGCCCTGCTCGGGGGAGAGGACCAGCGAGAGCTCCTATTGGCCGCCCTGGACATGGGGATGATTTCTGACGGTTACGTCTTTATACCGTACGACACCCTGCTGTACGCCATGCCCTATCAGGTGACCCAACCTTCATACCAAACAGTTTGTTGATGCTGTTCCTTCAGCAACCAGAGGGGGCACTGCTGTATATCTTAACATTTAGAAAACATACAGCTATTTATGAGATGCTGGTGTGATGAGTAAAATGTCAATTTGATGCTTTAACAAACTTTAAACTCCATATTTGACAACCCAACTTTATATCATCAGCCTGGTTACCTTGATAGAAGTCACTTAGAATGGGGAACAGTGCTATATTTTTATATTGTTGTTCTTAAGTCTAGCCTCATGGGTTTATCATGTTATTCTAAGAAAGAAAGAAAGAAAGAAAGATAGAAAGGTTTATCATTTAATCTTTGGTTTTCACTTATTGTGTGAAATTTTATGTTTTTTTAATTTTTTATTTGAACTTTATTTAACCAGGAATTTCCATTGCAATTAAAAAAATCTCTTTTACAAGAGAGGCCTGGCCAGAATAGCAGCGGCACAGAGTTATGGTACATAGAAAATGACACAACACAATCAACAGGTTTAAAACAAATAATCAAATACACATTTCAAGAAAAACAACCACATGGCTCTGTCACCACTTTCTTAATGATGCTCTTGAATTCATTTAGAGATATCGTTGAATTCAATTTTAACTCTTTGAAGATTATTCCACGACCAAGGTACATTTCACGAGTAAGGACCACACCATCAACAGGATGAATTTGACAATTATTTATTGCGTACAGTGGATAACAAGCAACATAGGAACGTGAAACAGATAATGGTTTAGGGAATTTCATGGGGAATTCGCCATAGCTCCCAGGGACGACGAACCCCCTCTATAAGGCCCTGAGGAAAGAAGGGAGAAAGAAGTTTTAAGAAAGGGGAGGGAAGGAGGGGTGCATCGAAACAAAAGAGGGAAATGGTCGTTTAGAATTTATAGGAACACAGGAAGAGGTGTGGTTGAGGTGTGGTCCTGCTCCTGAAATTCTGCTTAAAGCTCCACGAAAAGAAAAAACAGCTTTCCCCAGGTCTGTAAAAACTCTGGGTACTGAAAAGAGCAGCAATTTAGATTTAGCAATTTTAATGTATATTTAATGTATGTTTTCCATGCTACTAAAGCTCTTTGAATTAAATTGAATTGAATTAAATTGAATTGAATTAAAAGAAAGGAAGGAAGGAAGGAAGGAAGGAAGAGAGAAACTTAAGTTTACTTGGAATTAAACAACTTAGATGGTCATGGTAAAAATTCAAAGTTTTCAGGTTGACCGAAAGGGTTTAGGCAGAAGCCAAAGCCTGTTTAAGCCTACTCTTTATATAAAACATAACTATCACAGGACTAAGATAACAGCAAACACAATCCAGAGGCCTATAGCATGAAGTTCGATCAACTTATCCCCGATAACTCACATCTATCCAGGATTGAGTGACCGACAACAATGGCCATCAGGATAACCGATAGCACGACACAGATTATCAACACGGTAACTCAATCCAGGATTGTTTCATCCAAAGCCGTGAACGTGCACGTATAAAGGGAAGGCTCAGAGGCAGCTGACCAATCACAATCATGATCATGAGAGGAGAACACGCTGAGAAGCGAACACACTGACAGAGCTCCGTATTTTACATGTGAAGAGCAGCGTCTGATAATGTTAAGATGTTAGGATAAAAAAACAATATAATAGACAAATGAAACATCCAGCTGTCAGTCATAGACAAAGTTTCTTTTTATACTTGCTTTTTATGCCTGCTTTTAATGCACTTTTTTATTACTTCATGTGCTCTTTGTTTGTGACTCATGTAAGGTGACCTTGAGTGTTGTGAAAAGCGCCCTGAAATAAAAAAGTATTATTATTAAAATGCGTGGCGGACTGTGAAAATGCGCAAAGTACTTATTATGGGCTATATCCTACAGTGATCACACTCATGAATCTCATGAAGCAATATACTGTGAAAATGTGTTGCGTGTCTGACAACTATCACCCCATTCCCTCAGATAATCCCTCTGTCGTGAGGAGTTCATGGGAGCAGATAAACAAATAAAATTAACAATTTAATAATCAGCAAGAAAAAAAAACATCAAACACATGAATAAAGTGCAGGAATGACATGATGGAGATGATGGAATAATAGAATAATGTGCTGTTTCACATAAGAATTACATCCCCTTATTTGTCAAGCACTTTATGAATGTATTAAAGGGGCTATAGAAGTGAAGTTTATATAGCAGGACGATACACAATAACAGTGTGACAGTTCGTGCACCGCTCCTGCGGGTCACACGGGGAATAAACGGCTCCAATATATCACACAGGTAGATGATTCCAAGCCAGGAGAACAGGTACATCTCATAGTGCGTCGTCAGATTGATCTAATGGGTCAAATCGGTGTTGTGACACTCCTTCTCATCTTCATGATCGTCTCAAGAGTTGTGCGCCTCCTTCTACCGGGTTCAGGAGAAGAGGGCAGGGCATTGATTCGGAGAAGCTGATTGGCTAGTGCGAGGGCCATCTCGCAGGATCAGATTCAACCTCCAACTTATCCTGCTCCGGAGCAGGATAGCCGTTCAGAGTGAGTCACCATGGTGATCTACCCTGATAAAAAGGGAACCGGCTTCGTGCTATCGGTAAATCAGGTTTAACCCTGAAGTTATCTCGCTAAGACATTAATCCTGCTTCGTGCTATAGGCCTCTGATGCATTATTGTTGTTTACATTTATTTTAAATATATACATAATAACAACATATTAAGTTACATAATCCATGGTGTATTTCAAAACCAACTGATTATTATAGTCGTTTGAGCCTTACTAATGTTGTTCATGTTTTTTTAATTTTCAGAAGAAGAATTCTACAAATTTACCGCTGTAACTGACAGACAATGAGATTTGACATTTAAAGACTGTTACCATAATCACTTTTGCAGATAATAAAAGCACAAAGAAAAGAAAAGACGAAAGAAGATAATCTGATGTGTTATCAACCTGTCCCAGCTTTTATGGAACAGAAATTGAATGTTTTGTATTTACTTAAACTCTTAATTCTGGTCTTTTTGCTCCTCTGTCCAATCAGGAGGTGATATTCCCCCAGCTCACAAACAGCACCAGGCTTCGCCATGCCTATAACGCCGTCCTCACCGTGACCATGGCGTCAGACCAAAGTTTCTTCGAGGCTTTTCGAGAAGCTCAACTCAGTCGAGAGATCCGCTCGGCTGTCAGCGCCACAGAGGTAACTCAAGCACTTACGGCCTCACCTCTCAGCACAGTCTGCCCTCTGGTGTGCAAACACGCTCACAACACCCCCTGATCCACACTTTGGTGATGTGGTCTGGATTCAAGACAGTTGACAAAAGCAGCAGACAGGATACTTGATGTGAACTGAGATCTGTGGGGCCACAGGGCTGGGTCAGGGGTCAGGGGTCATCGAACCTGAAACAAAAATATTTTCGGATTTAAACTCGTTAATCCAATCGCCTCTTCCTCCCCCACCCTGCACTACTTCTACACCAGCTAATCTTCTCCAAATTGAGTTTCTACAACAAGGACCAGGTTTTACTTGTCTAAAGGGATCAGACGAATAATCACTTCAACTGCCAGTCCTTAAAAGTTATCCTAAGCCCTCTTAACCAAACCTTCTCTAACTGTCCCTTTATGCTGAGGTCAGACTTCACGATTTGCTGCTGTGACTCGCCCAACAGGACTGACAGATGACAGGACTGGAGCCCGGACATTGGCGAGAAGGAGGAGCATAAAATAAACTGTTTAGTTTGTATCTTTTTGTGGACCAAACCTCTCCAACCATCAGGCCATAAATCATGTAGTCTGACCTTAGTGTGACTCTAATACTACTAACTTCCTCTTAACTCTACACCAAACCAATAACTTCACCCATCTTTATCCCTAAAGTTTACTTCAAAAACCCTTAGAATGCTCATTTCCACCCACCTTACTCTACTCAAGCCCTAAGCTTTACCTCAGTTAATTTACACAGCCCCTAATCTTAACCCATCTAACTTTAATTGACCCAAACCTTGACCTCACTTACTCCCCTTAAGCTCTTAACCCAAGCCAATAACTTGACCTAACTAACTCAACTTCAGCCAAACCCAACTACTCTACTCACCCCCTGTCTTTAACTCCTTTAACTTTACTTGCCCCCTACCCTCTGCCCAAATTATTTCCCTCTACCCCTCACTAACCCTCCTTTACCCCTCACTGTAAACTCAATAACTTTAGTCAATCCCTGCCCTTAACCCATGAAATCTCTAACTTTACTTGACCCTTGACCACAACCCCACTATCCCCTTAAACTCTAGACCAGATGTGTCAAACTCAAGGGGGTCACATCTGGCCCGATGGATAATTATATCTGGCCCGCGAGATTGTTTTATATAGTTTTTGTTTTTGTTATTTCTGGCCTGGCGATATGAAATGCTAATAACACACAAACTACAGATCCCATAATGCAGTGCAACAGCTGCCTTGCTGAACAATAGACAACTGGGAACAAAAGCACAATTTAATGTAATATTTTCAGTTTTTTTTTTGTTGCATGTTCATATTTCCAACTTTTTATTTTGACAGGAGATATTTTTATGGACAGCAAATTTTTTAAAGTTATTTATAGTTTCAGTTTCTTTATTCTGTAATAATACTATTTGTGTCCATTTATTCATATTCATTAAAAAAAAGTTTAGTTTTAATGTGTTCAATAAATATTTTTCCTTGTCAGCCCTTGACCTAAAGTGTGTTTTGAGTTTTGGCCCCATGTGCAATTGAGTTTGACACCCCTGCTCTAAACCAAACCCAATAACTCTACTTAACCCTGCTAAGCTAACTCCCATACAGCCACACCCTAACCTCATTTATTTTAGTCAACTTCCACCGTTTACCATATTTGATCAACTTGACCCTTGACCACAACCCCCTACCTCCCTTTGACACCTTAATTTGCCCTCTAACATTAAATGAATCTTAACCTTAATCCCACTAACTCCCCTTCATCCCCAACATCAATGACACTAACTCCCTTAAATTCTAAACCCAACCATTAACTCTACCCAAACTCTACCCAGAACTTCAATCCCTCATACTCTACCCCACCCATAACCTTGACCCTACTAACTCCCCTCCACCCCATCCCTTACCCACCTCATTGTCTGCAACACCTGTACTAATCCCATTCATTCTACTTAACCTCTAACTTAAGCCCCATTGACTCCCTGTACCTCGAACCTTGACCCCACCCATCCAGCCCCAAATCTATCAAGGCTATGGTGCGTTCCAGTTGTAGTCGTAAGTCGGAATTTCCCAGTTCCGAGTAGGAAATTTTATCTGGAACACCCCCCGAGGTTGTAATGTCCTACTAGGAACTCGGTGAAACCTCGCCACCCCCGAGCTGACAATCGAAGATGGTAGCCCCCAGTGTGAACAGTTATTTAGCTCCTGTAATAATCAGTTTATTTGCACTTCTGACCAGTGTGTGTTGTTCTAAGTCAGCTGGACACGTAGTAGTGTTAGACTTATATTTACAAAAATGCTGCCATAGTGATAATCACATTCTTCATGTGATATTTGTGAACAACAACGCAGGGCATGCTAACAACGGCTAACAATAGAATGATTGATCGGCATGTTTTTTTCTGACTTCAACTGGAACGCTGATAAGTCGGAGATGACATCACTCCCATTTCCCAGTTCCCAGTTCCCAGTTCTGAGGTAAATGGAACGCAGCATTACCTCACCCTACCATCTCACCCCCACCCAAAATCAACAATAGGCCCTCCCCACAAATCCTTCTCCATCCTCAACAATAGTAACCCTGTCATTGATCACATAAATTGACAATATTGACAATCCTGTGAAGAAGCACAAACTCAAATTGGAATTTCTCTTTCAAAATATTTTTTTTTCTATTGAAAATGCGTCTTGCCACAGCAACATGCATATTGATTATAGATTACAGGGATTTGTTGTATATGACTGTCTTAGATCAATGTCTTTGAAAGATCAACATTGTGTATCATGCCTCTCTGAGGTTTATTACCAACTGTAGAGCGTTGACCCATCATTGTGAACTGTATTCTCGATTGGGATGGCCTTCTTTGTCCACCAGGAGACTGGGACATTGGTACACTTTTAGTTACAAGGCCATGCTTGGACTACTGCCCTCCTACATTTGTAAGTTGATCACTCAGAGAAGTGTTGATTGTCATGGTTTGCGTTCAAATAATCACTTGTTGCTTTCACTTGCAAAAAGACCGGAAATTATCTAAGCCTATTTCTTTAAATGCTTTTAAAACCAGACTGAGAGCACTTGAGACTTGAGCACTTTTCAAATTGTAACTTAACTGCTGATTGTAAATTGCCCTAATTTTACTGTGTAACTTTGCTACCTCTTGGCCAAGACTCCCTTCAAGAGGAGGTTTTTAATCTTAGTGGGAACTTCCTAGTTAAATAAAGGTTAAATTAAAAAAATAAAATTCATAAAATCCTGATATTCTCGGGGTTAATTTTGTCCTGATTTCTCTCTACAGGTGTCTCCATTTTTTGGGACCATCTTCAACATGGTGTACTTTGTTGCGAAGGCGGTGGAAGAGCGTCGTCAGGCAGGGGGCGGGCACTGGGTGACTGGTAACCATCTCGTCCGGTCAGACGGTGGCTTTGACTTCCAGGGATTCAACCAGGTTAAAAATTATGACTGTTATTCTGTTAAAAAGAATGAAAAAAGATGTCCCTCATGTCCTAATTAGTTAATAACTATAATTACAAAGATGATGGTCTGACTTCCTGCTTTGTTCTTCTTCAGATGTTGTTTGGAGGCAAAGATGGGCGTGGTCTTCAGGCCAGGTACGTGGTGTTAAACGCTGAGGGAGACCGATTCGTGGCCACTCACTCCCTGGCACCATCTCATGCAGACGGGTTGGTTGGCGGTCTAAGGCGTCTCAGTCGATCATTCACCTTCCCCGGAGGAAAACCACCTTCTGCCAGTTTCTGCTGGTTTGACCCTGACGAGGCCTGCAGTGGTGGTGCGTTCAAACTTGGATTCTCAAGATAACTAAGTGTTCAGGAGAGGCTGGAAAAATGAGCTCTGGAGTTCTGAAACTTTTGTTTTGGTCTCAGCAGGTTTGGAAACGGTGACGATGTTCTTCCTGTTCCTGCTGCTCTGTGCACTGGCTGGAGCTGCACTCTTCTGGATCAAGTAATACTCAAAAACATACTCCAGTAAACATACATACTGTATTTTTACAGGACATTTTCAAAAAGAATTGTTGACCAAAGTGCTGCCCAATAAAAAAAATGAAACACAAGAATTAAAAAAAAAAAAGAAGCCAAAGTTAGGGAATAAAATACATTTAGCTTTTGACTGGCATTGTAACCATACGGTTGACTTTTTGCTGCCTCACCACTGTATTTAAAATTTTTGAAAGCCTATCTTTGTCTGTTTTATTTTACTTACCTCTCTTAATAATGTTTGTAACACCAATTTATTGTGTTGCTGTACATGAATATCATTTTTGAAAAACTATACAAATTGGAAGTGAATCATTGCCCCTCAGAAATCTAACAGTAAGGGCATACATTGGAGTAAGTAAACATCTTTTCACATATATCCAGATCCCCTTACAATCATTATTTAGTTGAAGGAAAAATATGATATGATTAAAAAATATAAATATGATTCCTCAGAAAACTGGGTCACCTTCTTAATATCTTAATTTGCTCTCTGTGATGTTGCCATACAAAAGAAAAAATTTGTTGCAGAAATAAAAGAAATCCATTCATACCCAGGATAATCCTTATCAGGCAAGCCAACCAGTTTGTTGACCAACATATCTGTTTCCCAATTGGGTGGTTTGTAAAATGAAAGCTGAAAAGTAACTATATCAAGAGGAAGGACGCCAATTTTACCAACAAATAATTTGCTGCTAATGTATTTCTCAGTTTTTAAGTCAAAGGTTTAAATCAGAGACAACACAATTATAATGGTAAGTTAAAAGCCAACAATAAAAAAAAGGATTTAGGCAATATTTAAAAGTAGTACCTACTTTGGAGGTCATTCATTCCATGATTTCGGGGCAGCCACAGAAAAAGCCTAATCAATGCAGGTTTTAAGTTTTGCCTTATTACAATAAAAAGAAGATCTTAACGGAGTGTAGACTTAAAATGATCGCAGTTGTATCGTAGTGTTAATCAATATAAATATTTAAAAACAAAAAATTAGATCTTTAAATGAATTTTGAAATGAATGGGTGGCCAATGGAGAGAGGCCAGGATGGGGGTGATATGAAACATTCAATGCGGTTATCCAGATGTGAAGAAATAAAAGCACAAATCAGTTGCTCAAAATCATTAAAAGAAAACAACAGATGTCATCAGTCAATCCAACATAAATCACTGTTGAGTTTTGCGCTTACATTGGTGACAGTAGGGATAAGACAAGGCTTCAAAGTGCTCAAGTCTGTATGAGGAGCCTCCTTAAGTCAAAACACACTCTGTTCTGGTTTCTTTAAGTTTCATAAATCTCAAGGTCATCCAGGATTTGAAGTTGTGAACCGTTAAATCTGGAAATATTCATTTCTATCAGGTAATTGCACCTAAAGTTTGACTAACAACTGTAATACCTTTAACTCCTGCAACTCCAAGCCATTTCTGCCATCGTTTGGATTGCCTGGATTTTTTCCTGTGCAGTAATGAATGTAAAACCTCAGAATTTTAGAGCACAACCAAGTTAAAGGCATACTTTTTCAGGATAACCTGCTATCAGAGTGGGTTGCAGCAATCTGGGCAGATTGTTTTATAAAAATTTGATTGATCAAAGAGGAAAAACATAAAAACTGAATTAACAGAACTTGATAAAAGTCTTTTCTGGGTTTCGTTCAAGCCTTGTAAATTAGGAGTAAATAATACAAATATGTAAGAAAACTCTTGAAGGCAGTTTCTACCTGATGGTTACAAAGGATCTGTTCATTGTCGAATTTCCTTTAAAACTCCGATAGGTACCTGTCTTCCCTGTACCATGACCAACATTCACTTAAAATGTCACCAAATCCATTCATTACTTGTTGAGCTATTCTTTTTACAAACAAGCAAACAAAAAAAAACAAAAAACAAATAAACAGCTTAAGACATTTACACATCACTTTGTCCTTCTTTATTCCAGAGACTTTTAAAATGTGTGTCCTTGTGTGTTTGCGTACAGGAAGTACAAAAGAGCAGCAAACATGACCAAACTGATTCTGACGCTGGACGACATCGTCTTCATTGACACGCAAGTCAGCAGAAAGGTACCAGAACTAAACTATGATGTGTACTTCCATTGTTTGATTATTACTGCAATGAGAATTTAAGACAGTCAGCTTGTTTTTAGGAAGTTTGGTTAGTATGATTATCACGTGTGTTATCATGTCATTTTGTATTGGACCCACCTGTGGGCTGCATAGTGGGGCAGTGGTTAGCATGAGTGGATTTTTTCCACTAACCCCTTGTTGCCCCAACAGAACAAAAAACAACCTCATTTGGTTTATTAAAGTGAGAATGAGGATGGATCAGGGGTACTGTCAGGATTTTTCCCTTTACAGCTCTGAGAGCTTCAGTATCGCTTTCAAGGTTCGTAACAACACCTGACATAATTTAGAAGAAAGATGACAAGAACCAGCTGGATGCAATCAAGGCGAATTTTACTTGCCAACAAGGAGTTACAACAGAGTGTTGAACAGTCTGAGAGTTGAACTGAAGCTAATACAATGTCTTCTCTCTTTTATAAGAATGATAAGAACATGTGTGTATATGACATGTGGGGTGGAGTGGCCTCCGCACAGGCTCCTCTCTGTCTCGGGTTGAGCTGGTCTGGGAAGATGCCCCCATCATGGTCATGGTGTTCGATAAGAAGGAGTCTGCACAAGGCCATGTAGTGTGTGTGTGGCAGAAGAATGCAAAAGCTAAACAGTGATTATTAAACATGATTACAAAGAGATTACAAAGAGATATTCAAATACATGGACAATTAAACAAGATTAGGACAGGGTTATAAAGAGACATTCAAATACATGAAAAAGATTGTATAAAATGTGTACAAAGGTCAAATTATTCTTCACAGGTACTAACTTTAGTGGTTGTGAATGCACTCCAGCAGTCATCAATATCAAATACATGAACCAGAGTTTAGGTGAAATATGGACTTTGAAGGGTTCATCTTGTTTAGTTCCTCCTTAAAAGCTGATGTTGAATTACTTTGTTGAGGTAACTGGAATTATTTCTTACTCATTGTTTGTGTAGCTGTTGTGATAAAGTTGCTGATTTACCCACTGCTTTCTAGAAACTTAACGACGAGTCCATAATGAGGAGTCTCCTGGAAATTAAAACTCCATTTCGGTCGATTGCTCGGAGTTACATCCTGACAACACCGGAGAGCTCCAACATCGGAATCCTAGAGGTACATGATAACTGAACCCAGCTTGTGCCCACCTCGTCTGTTTTTTTGTCTTTTGTTGAAACCTTGTATCTGTTATTTTATATCCTCTTCTTTGTTTCTTAACCCAACAAAATCCACTCGAACGTCTGCACAGTGTTCTGTCCTCATCTACCTTGAAAAATCAAATGGACTGTTTGACAAATCTATAAGATATGTTTCATGATCTGGGCAACATCCAATAAAATGTGCTTGAGGGTGGAAATCCTTTTAAGGAAACTAATCCACACTTGCTACTGCCTTTCTTTTCTTTGTAGACTGCTAAAAGGCCAATCAAGAACAATCTTTCCAGATAAAAAATTTATAAAATGGATTTGCCAAATGACTGACATGATTTCTGGAGAATCCAGCCTCAATCTTTTCCAATGTTAGTCCTCACCAATGTTTAAAAGAAATCTGTTTGGCTTCAGAAGCAGACCCAGTAAACAGGGGGTGCACCGTCAGAAAGACCCTGTGTTTCAGGGGGTTGCTCATTTTTTCTAAGCTCTGATTGTTTGTCTTGTGATTTCTACCTCACTGACTTTTCCCTCTGATTGGCTGTCTTTTTGTCAGGGTGACTGGGTTTGGCTGAAGAAGATTCCCGCTGAGAAGACGGTAACTGCAGTGAAGCAAAGCACCCAGAATCTGTTTCCTCAGGTAACAAGAAGAACACAAACCTCCACCAAGACATTTCCAACAGTCATAGTCAAAGATGTGGAAAACTGCCTTATCTGCCACTGTTGACAAATACTTAAAAAAAAAGGTCATCACTGAATTCCAGTCATGTTTTCCCTGCACTATGACCAACATTTTCCAAATTTTTAATCAAAGTCTGTAACTAATATTTTTGAAATATTAAAGAAAACGATAACTGCCTGATATAACAATATTAACAACTCCTTAACAAAGTCCCTTGATTTGCATCCAGATTTGGATCACCTCCAAATGTGATATCCTCTTTAACTCATTTCTGACTAATCTTAAAGATTTAATTGAATTCTGTTCTGGATTTTTTTAGTTACCCTTCTCACAGACTTACAAACAAACAAACAAAAATTACCCTCCCTGCAGGACGTTATAAATAATAGTAATTTAGTAATAATAGTAGTAGGGCAATATTGATATCAGTAGATAATTTACTTAAAAAGTTGATTAATGTGTTGGCAGATATGACAGTTTTTTGTCTATATTTACAGATGATACAGCTACTGATTTGCCACAAATACCCCATATACTGGCTACATTATTGGGATACTTCAGAAATGTGGTTAATGATAATGGTTCACCTTATCATCACTTTAAGTCCACTTTAACAAATCAAAAATATGTTTCATCTACAGAGATGGACTGTAGTCACAAAAAGAAAAGGTTGGTTTTAGTTAAATATTAATACTGGCAGTTATGAGTTTGAAAATATCAGTTATACGCTGATATCCAATATTGTGCATCCATAACCAATACTTAAATATAGTGAATATTTGAAATACTCAGTTCATAAACATATCACAGAATCAATAAGCAGGTTTTCTGAAAAAAAGTGTAAATCTTTTTCTGATGGATAAATAATCTGATTTAGAACATTTTAATTCCACTGTGAAGCATTAAATGAATCTGCCAAAGTTCTACCATCACTGAATCTTCATCCAAGTGTTTTCATTAACTCAAACTTCATTCAACTGTTCTTTTTTGTGAGTCCAGCTGAGGGACATGAGACATGAGAACCTGAACCTGTACCTGGGACTGTTCCTCGACTCGGGGATCTTTGCTATCGTGGTCGAACATTGTCCTCGAGGGAGTCTGGCTGACCTGCTGGCCGACGGCAACATGAGGCTGGATTGGATGTTCAAAAGTTCCCTGCTCATGGACCTCATAAAGGTACTTGTTCTACTTTTATTGTTGTTTGATAATTTCTAATGGTACTACTACAATAGCTGCAACCTATTCTGAATTGACCAGAGTTTTGCTTGTTAAGAGAACTGGAGGCTGGAGTTGTTAGCAATGCTAACGTTAGCCACTCCCTGCTTGTTATTTTGAGTAAATGCTACGTTAGCTTGCAAACTGTTGTTGTATTTTGCCTAAATTAAACCACAGTGCACTTGCTTTTGGTCTGTTTGGTTTATTTTTGGTTCAAAGGGCTTTCATACCCACAGTGAACCAAAATCTGGTTTCTTACAATCTCCTGTTAACTGGTGTACCAGAGGCTGGTTCCTTAGTCTGCATCAGATTTTGTGTGAGTTTTGACACCAACCCAAAAGCAAACCATTTCGTTTTGTCTGGACTGAACATGTTTGAATTGAAAACAACCTGAAATGAAGGGAGTGTCTCAGATGTGATGAAGACAGACAAAAAAGTGGATTGTGATGCTGCGTTCACACCGCAAGCGACCCAGCTACCAAAATCGCATCACCTATTGACGTAGCATTGCACGTCCATAAATACCTCATTTTGGTCACTGTTGCCGTCGGCCATTGCTCGGTGACGTCACGTCCGCTCGAGATTCACCACGATCATATCATATATCATATAATAGGATGTATAAGCGGACATCCAGCTGTATCCTTTTCACTCTCTTATCAAACACAAAACACTGCAGCTGATGCCCTGCAGCAGCATTATCTGTGAGTCTCCAGCGGTCCGTCTAGGCGGAACTAATGTCCTCACTGACTAATGTTTCCCACATGGACATAAATTGTTCCTCTGTAGTCCAGATGAATAACTGCCTGTCATGGGCACCATCACACACGCACACACTGCTGATTGGTTGTTGCTGCACAGCCACACACGACATCGTCTAAAAAGATCAACTTTTTTTACTTTGACATCACCCAACAAGCCATGTGGTAGTGTGAAAAGCAGCTGTCGTATCCCGGGAGGGTTAGCCCCGCCCCATCCCGGCTGTACATTGACTTTGCATGGAGAGTGATCGCCGAGGTAGTACAAGTAGCGTGTGGTGTGAATGCAGCATAAGACTGTCTAACATCGCCAGTAATGTGCACTTTGTACAGGACAGTACTGGTTCAGAGGAAACCTAGCCTGAAGACAAAACTCACAATTAACTGGCGATCTATGTTTCTATGATCCCTTGAGGCTGCAGAACTCTAGGTCCCCCAGAAGCTAGAAAAACTGTTTCGTAGGCTGATGCCTCAATGCTGGATGATCAGAAGTTGACAGATGGATTAAAACCTGTAGTCTAACTGCCACTTCCTGTTTGTGTTCCAGGGGATGAAGTACCTCCACCTGCGCGGTCTCAGTCATGGCCGATTAAAGTCCACTAACTGTTTAGTTGATGGACGCTTTGTCTTGAAAATCACGGACTACGGACTTCCCATGATCCTTCACTCCCAAAGTCTTACCATTCCTGAAGACCCACAAGGTACAGCTGCATAAACATGACAGAGAAGTTCTGTCTGTCCACCCATCTGTCCACCAGCTTGTCTCTAATTTAACTCTGGTGTCTCTTAGAATTGCTGTGGACGGCTCCAGAGCTCTTGAGGAATCCAGTTCGAGGAGGAACTTATTCAGGAGACGTCTTTAGTTTCTCCATCATCATACAGGAAGTGATATCACGCACCTTGCCCTACTCCATGATGGACATGCCCGCCCATGGTGAGCCAGGACGTCCACCTGTCTGTCCTTCATTTTGACCTATCTTGCTGTCTCTCTGATGTCCTGTCTGCTTCTTTCAGAGATCGTGGAGCGCCTGAAGAGCCCCCCTCCTCTCTGTAGACCTCTGGTTTCTGTGGACGAAGCTCCAGCCGAGTGTCTCAGTCTGATGAACGACTGTTGGAATGAGGAGCCGAGTAAGCGGCCAAATTTTGATGAAGTCTTCAAACAGGTGTGTGAGGCTGAAGCACCGCCCCCTGCTGGCTGGTGCACTGTCTGTTTTGACTTTGACCCAAGAACCATGTAAAATATCGTCATGTTTTTGTGTTTTCTCAGTTCCGAGGCATTAACCGGGGAAAGCGGGCAAACATAATTGACTCCATGCTGCGGATGTTGGAACAGTACAGTTCAAACCTTGAAGATCTGATCAGGGAGCGAACAGATGAACTGGAGGTGGAGAGGAACAAGACTGAGAAGCTGGTTGGACAACTGCTGCCAAAGTAAGCCCCTATTCCCTTCCAAAAAAGATCATTGCTTATGTTTATTTGCAGTAAACCGAGTAAAGTCACATAACCCTCGTCCAGACAGATCTTTTAGTTTAGCCTTCCTGTTCTGTTTCTGAGCAGTTTGTTTTGTTCCGCAAAAACTTGCTCATTTATCTGATGCATGTTTATCCATTGGGTTAGTTTGAACTCCCACTGAGCCCCTAATAAGCGCAGTCTTGTCCGGCATGATGTTGTTGGGAGGAAGTTCAGGGAGATCATCGCCTCGAAACAGTAAAACCAAAATTACAAAAAGGCTATGAAAGATTCTGCAGTGAAATAAAACCCAAGGAGAGATTGTTAAAGAGCAAACTAAAGCACTTATTAACATGGGAGCAGACTTTCACACAACACCAGGTACCATCAGACCACTCACTGCTTTTTTTTTTGTGGAAGTAAAAGGCAAGTCAGTGTTTCTTGTGTTATGCCCAGCTTGTTGAAGAGCATAACAAAGAAGGGAGGTCGACACCGTGACAACTTTTAAATAAAGAAATTAATTTATTGAAAAACTCAACAGAGAAATATAGTATATGTCAGTTATCAGTAGTGTGGTGAGGGTGTTTGGGTGCTGTGAAACTATGTGTGTGTGAACATAAGTATTAAAGACAACAAAGGCTAACATAACCTAACCCAAACCAAACCAAAAACCAAGGTGGGTGCCTGGCAGGCACCAGCCATCCAAGAAGGGAGAGAGAGCCATCTTTGATTCCCCCAGCTTGTAAAGGTTCAGCTCAGGTGAAGCCAATCCTAAATGTGGAGAGGGAGGGGCAGGCAGGCCAGGAAGATCTGCTGCTCTGCTGAACAGCAGAGGTGAGAGGAGAGGGGTGAGCAGGCCAGGAGAATCTGCAAGTGAAATAGAGGCAGGAAAAGAGGAAGACACACATACCCCATGGCCTGTGGCCATCACACTTGTTTGTGGGGTTCATTAGCACTGATGATAAAGGCGAACACTGAAGCAATAACAACTTAAAACACATAACTCTCGATGGATTGTAAGGACAAATGTACCTAGATAAAGTTAATGCTCTTTGATTGAGTTTGGGAGTACAAGCACCTTTTACAAGACCATGTATGCACTGCAAAAACAATATGATGGAAAGTTTTGTCATAAGTGTGCTAACAGCTAAGAGGCTGAAACTTAATGTGGAGAGAGGATGTGTAAAGGAGTGCCTCGGATTTCCAAAAATATGCTAATAATAAAAAGGTTTCCCCCCACCCTTACCACAAAACTTAAAGTCAACAGCTTATTTTCTGCCTGTGTAAGTTCGGCCAGAGCAGTGCATTGTATTTCACGATGTGCCCACACATTATAATTATTTTGGCCTTTTTTGTTTATTGGCATTAAACAAACCCCAAAGCTGGCTGGCTTGGGTGGCCTGACAGACACCAGATAGATCATCCGAGTCAACTAAAAAAATCTGAATTTAATTGGACTCAAATTTCAGGAAAAATTGGTCAAGGTAAAAGGAATAAGTGATTTGATTTTGGTGGTGGTCTAAACCCAAAACAATCATTTGTTAATATTACAAGATTTCCATATTTTTGCTGATACACAAAAAAGATTTGATTAAATTTTCAGCCAATGTTGGTCATGGTAAAAGAAAGGTTATGGTGGTGATCTAAATCCAGATGTAGATCCTATAACTGTTTAAATGATTTTCTAACATATTGAAATTGAGCAGTGATCCACATTTCTGCTAGTTACTGTAAAAGTCTTGGACAGAATTTGAGTACAATTTCAGGCAATATTGGTGATAGTTCAGGGGTAATATGATTTAATTTAGGAGGTAATCCACA
This sequence comes from Scarus forsteni, assembly GCA_036419115.1. Lineage (NCBI taxonomy): Eukaryota > Metazoa > Chordata > Actinopteri > Labriformes > Labridae > Scarus > Scarus forsteni. The sequence goes on from JAZDUH010000444.1 coordinate 188,161, forward strand.
TCAGGATACAGCTCTTGGAATTTTGTTAAACAGTTTTTGAATATTGTGAAATAGAGTAATTATCCACCTTTTTGCTAATGAATGAAAAAATGTGACTGAATTGAAGAAGTGATTTGATTTTAGTGGTAGTCCAAATGAAGGTGCAGATTCTGCAATTTATTTAAACAATGTGGTAAAATTGCAAGATAGAGCATTGTTTTCACATTTTTGCCAATAAGTCGAAAAATTTGGAATGGATTTTGAGTATACTGTTAGAGAAGGTTTGCTATGGTTCAAGGAAGAAGTGATTTGATTTGAGAGGCAATCCAAATGTAAATCCTGGAATTTTTTAAAGGATTTTTTTCATATTGCAATAGGGCAGTTTTCACATTTTGCCAATGTCTCAACCACTTTGTAATGATTTTGATTGAATTTTAGGTAATATAGCTTTTTTATTCAAATCTCTTGCTTAGTTTGCTAACAATATCAGACATGCCCCAGTGGAGGTTTTGTCCTCTTAGAGCACTTCAATTCGGGAAAACTAACAGCCCTAAACCTGACCCTACCTGCCCACCATTTCCTAATGATTTCATTATGATGGCAGAAGCTCTCCAGAGCTAATGAAGAATCTAAATTTGATTGATCACCTGTTGAACCTCTGTGTGTTTCAGGTCTGTGGCTCAGGCCCTGAAGAAGGGGAAGCCCGTGCAGCCTGAACATTACTCAGAGTCAACTTTGTATTTTAGTGACATTGTTGGATTTACCACCATCTCAGCGCTCAGTGAACCCATCGAGGTAAAAACTAATTATCATAAAAATTAAAAGAACTTCTGAAAGTGATGTCTCTAAAACTGTGTTTGTGTTTTCAGGTGGTTGACCTGCTGAACGATCTCTACACAATGTTCGACGCCATCATTGCTCTCCATGACGTCTACAAGGTGAAGAAACCTTGGGATGATCCAACACTCTTTCTTTTGTATTTTTTTAATGTGGATAAATATAAATTCACATGCATTGATATTTTAAGAATTTCCAGCCCTTTGAAAAGGCTTCTGCTTTTATTTTCCAGGTGGAAACAATCGGCGACGCGTACATGGTGGCTTCAGGGGTCCCAAACAGAAATGGGAATCGACATGCTGCTGAAGTTGCCAACATGTCCCTGGACATCCTTCACTCCATTGCTGCTTTCAAGATCAGACACATGCCCGAGATAAAAGTCAAAATTAGAATCGGGCTGCACTCAGGTATAAAGCTTCAGTGATCTCCGTTATAGTATCTGTGCCTGCACTTGGGGTACCAAAGAGGCCATGATTTTGCTAATGTATGTTTGTTTGTTCGTAAGATTATACAAAACTAATGGATGGATTTACATGAAAACTTTACCAGAGGTTTGGTTTAGTCCAAGGATGAAGCCATTCAATTTTGATGTTGATACATATACTTGTCTGGATGCAAAATATTACTTACAATTTAAAAAAAAATACCACAAGCTAACAATTGGTGGAATTTATAAGAATCATATCTCTGCCATTTCCCAATGGATTTGCTTCCAGTTTTAGAGGATAATAAGAAGTGCATGTGCCTATCATTAAGGTAAATTTCATATGGATCCGATCCAGATTGACATCACAAAAAAACATTGAACTTTATAACAGGACATCCCATTGATGACATTCAATAATTCATATAAAACTGAAATATTAAGTGGTGTTCCCAAAACTCTGTATGAGCTGAATTTGGTCTTGATCGTGGCTCTGTTCTGGATCTGGTGATCCAGAAGCAACTGCAGGAACTGAGTTTCTTGGTGGAGACCTGCGCTGTCTGAGTGCTTTTCAAGTTTAAGTATATTCCAGCATTTTGGGCCTTTATTCATGAAGGAGAGAGACAGTGGACAGACTTGTGGAAGATGTTGAGAGAGAGTAAAAAGGATATTCTGTAAATGGGCCTCATGTGGGAATCAAACTCAACCTGGTTGTGTAACACTTCACCAAACTAGCACCCTGGTTATGTTTTTAATTCTGAATTTGTTTTTAATTTTGAAATTCTGAACAGTGTCTAAAATTTCCTGGAATCACATTTTGAAAACATCAAACAAATGAAGCTGAAATACAAAATCAAATAGCCCCATAATCTTTTGTCTCACTTTAATCCACATGCAGGTCCGGTGGTGGCGGGCGTTGTCGGTTTGACAATGCCGAGGTACTGCCTGTTCGGGGACACGGTGACGACAGCATCTCACATGGAAGCTACAGGACTGCGTGAGTAAAGATCTTTAAACTAGAAATAAATACTTGTGTTTAAATAAGGAGAAACATCTGGTTAAATAATGTGTGTTTGTGTTTTGGTTTGTGTTTGTGGTTTATGGGGTCCAGCCTATAGGATCCACATCAGTCTGAGCACGGTTAAGGTCCTGACGAGTCTCAAACTTGGATACCTCATCGACACCAGGAAAGCTCAGGTGAGCCCTTTGCTTCTGATTGTTCCAGATAATTTAAGTTCCCTTTCCTACTTCAGAAACATGAAACAGATTAAAAACAAACCAAGGGATGGAAACGTCTTCTTTCAAAACTAATAACCAATCTATTTGATTTCTTTTACAGTTAAACATTAAAAAGCAGAAATGATCAGACTAAAGATTAATATGTCTTGAAAACTTGTGGGATATATTTGAACAGATATTATGACAATGGAAACACTTGATTCAACAAAATGTGAATTTTTGTCTTTGCTTAGGTGAAGGGAACCATGGACACGTACTGGCTGATGGGTCGAGAAGGATTCAACAAACCACTTCCTGTTCCCCCAGATCTCACCGGAGGGTAAATGATCAAAATATTATTCATTCTTTTCACTTTATTTGCAAAGTAATATATAGAAAAGATATATAAAACTAATTTATATAATAAATTCAAACATTAAAACACATTTTCAATAAGGAAAACTCCCTTAAAGGATTTTTAAGGGGGATCATGGATAGATAGATAAACTTTATTGTCCCTCTCAGGAAATTGTCTTAGACAGCAGTGCTACTTGCTAAGGGTACAATATACATATAAACCACTAGATGACATAAAAAAGTGACATAAGCAAGACATCGGTGACAAACATAGTCGGTAGTTATTGCACAAGAAAATTAAAGTGCGTTAACCAGTGAAAATAGGTAGAAACAAGTTAAAATGTTTTAATAAGAATTTTAAAAAAGATAACGGCAGGCTAACATAACAAGAAAGAGACTGGTGGGAGTAAAATAAATTAAAATATTAAACAACAACTGCAGGAAAAGTATGACTCTCATTGTTGAGAAGAGATATGGATGTTGGGAGAAAACTGCTTACTTGCTCTGTATCATCTCCCAGAAGGCAGAAGTTCTTATTCTAGTGAAAGAATATGAGAAGATTTATTGAGAATTTTATCACCTGGTTAAAAACAACACTATATTTATAGATTTTTGATTTACTCTGCATGGAGTTTGTCAAACCAGGCTGCCAGTCCATATCTCAGGAGGCTTTGAAAGATGGCATTTTATAAGGTGCATTAGCCTAAACATTAGCTACGGTAACAGAGATCAGCTCTGAATCTGTACAGAAATAGTCAGCTCAGAAGCTAGAGCTGTATTTTTCTCCCTGTGTAATATAAGGAGTTGAAGGCGAAAACAAGATTATTAAGGAGGAAAAATACCAATAAAAAAGACTGTTAGCAGACCATAGGTCAAAAAACAGCATCTGTAATGGTATGGGGGCTGTTAGTGCCCATGGCATGGGTAACCTGCTCATCTGTGGAGGCTCCATTAATGCTGAAAGGTACATACAGGTTTTGGAGCAACATACTGCCACCCAAGAGACAGATTTTTTTGGGAATATGTGACCAGTGTTCAGGCTAAGGTTGTGCGCGTGATACAACCCCACTTCAAAAATGCTGAACTTTCCCTTTAAGTATGTATCTGAGAACACCTCTCACACCCATCCCCCCCTCTCTCTCAGGGCGAGTAACCATGGCATCAGCTTGGACGAGATCCCCAAAGAGAGACGACAGAAGTTTTTGGAACGACAGAAGAACATAAAGAAATGATGCCAACGTGCAAACAGTCACACACAAACACACATGAAGACATGCACACACACACTTGAAGACAAACACACGCCAATCACACGCTCCAAATGGACACGCCGACACTACCTCATGGACCGTGCTTTAAGGACGCTCTAACCAGCTGGTGAGACACTTTCAGCCAAAGACAGTCAAACAGGGACAAACATCTGGACTGATGACACGTAGAAGACTTCCTGTTTGTGGCTGAAGGACGCTGTGCTGTTCCTCCTCTATGTATCTGATAATTAACTCCCGTGCCTCGTATGGTCTGTGGTCACGGAGCAGTGGTTCAGTCTGCAGATGTGAGAATCATGAGTGTGGTGAAACCAGGGTCACTGATACATCTGGATTAATCAGTAATGTATTTACTTGTTCATCAACTATTTTAATAATTCACTTATTCAATACTGAATTAATTTACTAAATAAGTAATTATTCATTTGGGTTGTTCACTGGTTCACTAATTTGCTCATTAATTTGATTTTTGTTCACTTGTTCACCCATTCAATTATTACTTCTTTGACCAATTCACTGATTATTTAATTGTGCATTCACTAATTCATCCATTCACCCTTTCATCCTTTTACCCTTTAACTCCAAGCTCAACTGTTTGGCAGAGGTCAACAAATTCAGGACATATTTTGTGTTAAAAACAAAAATCCTTTATTTCTACAAATTTTTTGGGATACAGAAAAATTGCAAAAAAAAAAAAAAAACAAATAACTGATATTTCTTTGTGTATGATTTAAAAAGCCTAATATTATTATTACCATCCTTACATAATACTTTGCCATTTGCCAAGAAGATATATTCATCAAAAAATGTGTTAATCTAATTTAAGATATCTTTGCTATTTTATTTACAAACATTTCTGCCTTTTGTAAGTGATTTTGTCCCAAACATTTGTGGATTTTTATGTCATCACATAATGAACTGTTGGCTTTAAAACTTTTAAATCCCACACCAAGAAAATATCTTTTTTTTCTCTGTTCCCTGAAATGTTAACGGTATCAAACAATAATCAGAGCTGTTCTGCTTTTTAAAACACAACATATCATTGAATTTTTTTGATGACCTCTGCCAAAAAGTTGAGCTGGAAGTTAAAGGGTTAATTTGTCCACTAATTCGCTCATTAAGTTATTTACCTGCTCACTCATTCACTTTCTTTATCATAAATTCAGAATCAGAATCAGCTTTATTGGCCAGATATGTTAAACATACAAGGAAAGAGGAGAGTGTTTATAGATATACAAACAAACAGAAGCAGAAAAAGAAAAGCAGGAATTAAACTTATTTGAATAAAATAAGGCAAGGTAAGGAATTCATTCACTGTTTCTCTAATTCACTCGTTAATAAATTTGTCAACTAATTGAACCTTTTCAATCAAAAAAACATGAACTGATTTACTCATGTCATTTACTCAAATCTGTTGTTGCTTGCCTATCCTTCAGGAAACTCCAAATCTTGCTATTTGCTGAACATTCCTAGAAAACCTATCATATTATTAAAATATCCCGCCTTGTCTTTCACCATGAGTAGATTTTGGTGATTTTCAGCTATGAAAAGAAAATAAAGGAGAAAAAATGTCACCACAATGCGCTAAAATAGACTCTGCCAACACCGGAGGTGTCTCGAAGGATTCAGATTGGTTGGTCAGTGAACCAATCAGAGAGCTAACAAAGGGTCAGTGATCCCAGCTTGGACTTGTTCATATGTTTCAAATGTGTCAATCATGTTAATGTTTAACTTTACCGTCAGACAAATGAGCTGCCATGTTTCAAATGATGCAATAAAATGATTATCTGTATCTAATCTGATGGTAATTAAATGTTTCAAGAATAATTTAACGTTTGTTTGTCTATTTCTGTGTGATTCAATTCATTCAGGTTTTTTTCTTGAGGGTTTGGATAAGGGGATACAGGAAGTGAATGGTAAATGGACTCAGATTCTGTATCACAAGTAAATCAATGGAGAGTAAGAGGCAGCAAAAACTAAGTTGGCTTGGAAACACGCTACAGGAAGTTTCTTTACAGTGTTTAACTTTCTTTTCCTCCATAAATGCAGCAAAGGGCTACAGATCCTTCCACCAGCAGCTCCACTTTATTTACAAACTTTTTTGCCTTTTCTGATGGATTTTCTCCCAAATTTTTGTGCATTTTAATTTAATCACATTATCAAAATTTAACTGTTTAAACCTTTAAATCACACACTAAGAAATATCTGTTCATTGGCTTGTTTGTAGTTTTGTCTTTTCCCTGAAATGCTGACAGAATCATATCAATGATTTGATTTGTTCTATTTTTTTTGAAACATTAGATATCTCTGAATTTATTGATGACCTCTGCCAAACGGTTGAGCTGGTAGCTAAAGGGTTACAGGCAGGGTTTAAACAGAGTTCAAATAAGGAAAAAAACTTTCAGTGTGCAAGAATGGCAAAGAGGGAAGCAAGCACAACATCAACAAGCCACTATTTGCCTGGGTTCAGATCCTGCCTTAGACTGTCTTTGTTTTGAGCAGTTCTTCTCTGAACTCAATTTTGTTTTGTTCCCATCCAAAACTCCCTTGAAATGTTCACTTTTCTAGTCTTTTTTTACATTGTGTTCTTTAAAAAAGTCCAGAAAATTCAAAGTTTTAACTTTGAAATTAACTAAAAAAGAACTGTATAAATCATGGAGAGAACATCTCTCCAAGAAAATCCCAAGAGAACATGTGAAAATTTATGAAGTGCAGAAAGAAGAAGTGATACTTGAATCCAGGAAACAGCTGTGGGTCTGCGACAGACTGACAGGCTCAGGTTCAGGACATATATGTTCCAAGAGGTTAGTAAGTTCTGAATCTGGCAACGTTGACCCAAGGGTGATGCATGCTACAGCAGGAAGTCCACGTGCCTCAAGGCAAGAAGGTTGCCGTTTCGATCCCTGTGTTGATCAGAGCCTTCTGTGTGGAGTTTGCATGTTCTCCCCATGCATACTGACTTCCTCCCACTGACCAAAAACATGCTCATTAAATTGGTGACTTTAAAATGCCTTTAGGTAAGAGAGTGAGTGTAAAAGGTAGTCTGTCTATGTTGCCCTGTGATTGACTTGTGACTCTTGGATGACATTTTGTAGATCAACGTGAAAGCAAGCATGACGCTACTTCCCACGACTAAAGACCTGGTACTGGTTAGGATGGCGTTGGATCATTGCTGATGATAAACTCTTCGAAAAAGAAACATTCATGGAACTTAAACGTTATGCTTGTCATTATAATCCTCACAAATGAACCTAAGTTTAAGAGCTTTTAAACTTAGGGAGTAGAGCTATCATTTGGCTAGAGAACTACAACAAGGCTCTTGAAGGTCACAAAAGGGCGGTGACATCGGATGTATTTCGACTTTTTAAAATTTAATATTAATATCTTGTATACATGTGTTCATAACAAATCTTATAAAAAAATAGCAACTTCATTTATGCAGCCATAAAAAAATGTTTAGAAAGGATTTGACGGTGATTGCCAGAGAATAATAAAATGGACACTAACAGGTTCAAAAACGAAATATCCAGAAAATTCAAACGAAAAGACGAGAACAAAATCAAACACAGTTAGTCAACAAGTACAACGATTATATAAGGCCAGATAGCATCTGCGTTTTCAGGCTCTCTTGTAGCAGCTTCCTGGGATTCTAGATCTTCAGGTGAGTTTCCTGCTTTGGGTTCCTGGTTTAGGCCATTTTTGTCCCTGAAGAACTTTCACATGTGCTGCTTTATACAGACACAAAGCATGGCGACAAAATAGTGTCTTCAATAAAAAGCATGATCAAGAGCAGGGCACACATATAAAGATTATTGGGCTGTTTTTGTCCTGACACCAAAAACCAGCTCTGAAACAGGTCAGGCCAACAATTGTAAATATTAAACTTGTTCAATATTTACGACCAAATATCTTCATGTGTGTTGGGAAAGCCGACGAGTCATGACTCTGTGAATTGTGACCTGAATGTAGCCAATCAAAAAGCAAGCTGACTGAGGAACAAGGGAGCAGGCGTAAATAAAACAGGCATGGCCAACCTGAAACAGAAAGTTTGGCAGATTTCTGAAATGCAAGACCAGCTCACGTGATTATTCCCTCTCCTCGTATGTCCTCTTCCATGTTGTGTTTCCCGGTTGTTTCTGTTTCTTCTTCCTTGTTTTTTTTTTGGAGCAGGTTTGATAATAACTCTGTCTTGGAGGACTACATTTTAGATTGGTGGTGGGGCTGAAAGGTTATGTGTCTGGTGTGTAGAGATTATTGGAGCACACTACACAGTGTGATCAAAACTGTTCAATGCCTGATTTATTAAATTCACGTGCGGGCTCTTTAACTGATAAAACATCTCTTCAAATTTAGAAAATCCTTTCACCAGTGGTGCCAAAATGACTCAATACTCAAAATTTGTTATGCATTTCTATGGAACCAATCAGTTTGAAGTTTTTAATGTCTCTTTCAAATTTGTTTAGTGTGTTGGCTGTGACTTTCCTTGAAGAAACTGCACTTAGAGATTTACAAGTGATCCTTGATGCAGTATATTTAGTGTCCCAAAACTTTCTTTTTCTAATTGCTGCATATATACCAAACATACATTGAGGGAAACTGGCCTTTGATTTAGTATAGCTGATGACCTCTAATCTATTGTCAGCTGGGGACAATCCCAGCTGACATTTTGTGGGATGGGGTCCAGCCCCTAGTGGGTTGGAGGTTAGTGACTGAGTGCACGCATATGTTTCCCCCTTGAAAGTAAATTTACATGCTCACTACCTCTTTGTCCTTTTCCACAACATTCTACACCCATGTTGTAGAACTACAGACTTCAGCTGTCTAAGTTCTGAGGATCTGCTTTGCATAAGTCCAGGTAAGAAACACAGATAAAATATGCTTTAACAAGTGAGTTTTTATTTGTTTGGTGACCCCAGTACAGCTTTGTTATCATAGTTATGACCACTATAATGCCTTAAAACAGAAATCATATGTCATTTTAAATGGTATTGAATGTAATGAGATTGTGCATACAGCTGTAAGAAAACACAAACATCCATTATGACTTTCTTTTTTAAAATGTATATTTTTGGGCATTTTGTGCCTTTATTGATAGGAGAGAGACAGTGGATAGGCCTGTGAAAGGGGATGAGAGAGTAGGGGGAGACACTCTGCAAACTGGCCACAGGCTGGATTCCAACCTAGGATGGCAGAAGTATGTATATGGGACGTGCACGGTTGCTAACCACTCCACCAAACCAGCACCCCCATTATGACTTCTATTGATAAATCTATGAGGACTTGCATGTCTTGGCTCTGGTTCAGTTTTTTGGAAAGTTTGTATCACTTGACTCTGGCCAAGACCAAAGAACCAAACTCTGGTCTGTCAAAAAGCAGATTAGATTACATTTGCAGAAATGGAATCCAGGCATTGTTGAAGGTTTTGTTAACATTGTGCGAAAGGAAAGTATTCTCATTTTGTGATAATAACTCACTCAAGATGTTAGAATTGCTTTGGCAGAGATGTATACTCTCAAATTACTTGTTTGACAGAAATGTTTTTTATCTGGCATGGTGGACCTCCCATACTGTCTTTCACCTCCTCTAACAACCCTATCCTGCCAATTAAGGTACAAAAAGTCAAGTTTTAGCATATCTTTTTGGTGCCAAATATGGCAAATACAGTCAAATGAGTTGAAGGTGTTTTTTTTTTCAAGATCTGACCTGGGAGAAAAACACCTCCAACTCATTTTTTGTTGAAATATGGCCAAACCCTCTGCACCAGAGGGTTCTCCTGCCTGTAGAGGTCCAAAGAGTTTTGCATTTTATCCTGTGGTCCTCAAAAAGTCATAAGTTAGCAAGGCTTTTTTAAGGTCTGACCTGAGGGAAAGCACCTATAAATCAACATTAGGTGAAATACGGCCAAACTCTCTGCAACAGTGTTATATAGCACTTTGAAATTCCATAAAGTAAAGCTTTAGCATTGTATTACTATTATTTTCTGAAAAAAAAGAAAAAAAAAGACTTATGGTAGCCAAAATGGTTTGTAAGGTCCTCAACTGAGTGACAAAGGCTTATAAGCCCAATTTTAAGCCAAACAGGACCAAACTGTCTGTACAAGCAAATTTTTCAGCCTGTTTTAAACCCAAAGTCATGCTTGAGAATATATTTTTTCAGAGTCTGAAGTGGAAAAAAGCCATATGTTAGCCTTTGGGTTATTCTAAAATCCTGAGCTGAGAGAAAAAGGCTAATAAGTCCATTTTGAAGTCAAATATGACCACACAATCTGCAGTAGCATGTTTTTTTCAGCCTGTTTTACACAGAAAAGTCATGTTTGAGCATATTTTTTTGGTGTCCAGGATGGAAAATAAAGTCATATGTTAGCCTTTGTGTTTTTCTCAAATCCCAAGCTGAGAGAAAAAGGCTGATAAGACAAAAACAACGCGAAATATGACGAAACTGTGTGCACTAGCATGTTTTTTCGGCCTGTTTTACACCCAAAAGCTCATGTTTGATTATGTTTTTTTCGGTGTCCGAAATGGAAAAAAAGTCATATCTTAGCCTTAGTGTTTTTCTCAATTCTTGAGCTGACAGAAAAAGGCTCATAAGTCCAATTTGAAGCCAAGTATGACATGCCTGTCTGCACAAACATGTTTTTTTAGCCTGGTTTACACCCAAAAAGTCATGTTTGAGCATGTTTTTTTTCGGTGTCCGAAATGGAAAAAAAGTCATATTTCAGCCTTATTGTTTTTCTCAATTCTTGAGCTGAGAGAAAAAGGATTCTTGGTCCATTTTGAGGACAAATATGACCACACCATCTACAGTAGCATGTTTTTTTCAGCCTGTTTTACACAGAAAAGTCATGTTTGAGCATATTTTTTTCAGAGTCCAGAATGAAAAAAAGTCATATGTTAGCCTTTGTGTTTTTCTCAAATACTGAGCTGAGAGAAAAAGGCTCAAAAGTCCAATTTGAACCCAAGTATGACGCACCTGTCTGAACTAGCATGTTTTTCAGCCTTGTTCACACCCAGAAAGTCATGTTTGAGGGTATATTTTTTCAGTGTCCGAAATAGAAAAAAAGTCATATATTAGCCTTATTGTTTTTCTCAAATCCTGAGCTGAGAGAAAAGGGCTCATAAGTCCATTTGGATCCCAAGTATGACGAACCTGTCTGCACTAGCATGTTTTTCAGCCTGTTTCACACCCAGAAAGTCCATTTTGAGTACATATTTTTTTGGTGTCCAGAATGGAAAAAAGTCATATATTAGCCTTTGTGTTTTTCTCAAGTCCTGAGCTGAGAGAAAAAGGCTTAAAAGTCCATTTGAAGACAAGAATGATGAACCTCTCTCCACTAGCACGCTTTTCAGCCTGTTTCACATCCAAAAAGTCATGTTTGAGCATTTTTTTTTGGTGTCCAGAATGGAAAACAGTCATATGTCAGCCTTAGTGTTTTTCTAAAATCCTAAGCTTAGAGAAAAAGGCTGATAAGACAAAATCTGTGTGCACTAGCATGTTTTTGGCCTGTTTCACACCCAGAAAGTCATATTTGAGCATATATTTTTTCGGTGACCAAAATGGAAAAAAAGTCATATGTTAGCCTTTGTGTTTTTCTCAAATCCTGAGCTGACAGAAAAAGTCTTAAAAGTCCATTTTGAGGCCAAGTATGATGAACCTGTCTGCACTAGCATGTTTTTCAGCCTGGTTTACACCCAGAAAGTCATGTTTGAATATATTTTTTTTCGATGTTCAGAATGGAAAAAAAGTCATATATTAGCCTGAGTGTTTTTCTCAATTCCTCAGCTGAAAGAAAAAGGCTCATAAGTCCAATTTGAAGCCAAGTATGACATGCCTGCCTGCACTAGCATGTTTTTCAGCCTGGTTTACACCCAAAAAGTCATGTTTGAGCATATATTTTTCAGAGTCCAGAATGGAAAAAAGTCATATGTTAGCCTTTGTGTTTTTCTCAAATCCTGAGCTGAGAGAATAAGGCTCATAAGTCCATTTTGAGGCCAAGTCTGATGAACATGTCTGCACTAGCATGTTTTTCAGCCTGGTTTACACCCAAAAAGTCATGTTCGAGTATTTTTTGTTTGGTGTCCAGAATGGAAAAAAAGTCATATGTTAGCCCTTGTGTTTTTCTCAATTCTTGAGCTGAGAGAAGAATGCTTCTTGGTCCATTTTGAGGCCAAATATGACCAAACCATCTACAGTAGCATGTTTTTTCAGCCTGTTTTACACAGAAAAGTCATGTTTGAGCATATTTTTTTCAGAGTCCAGAATGGAAAAAAGTCACATGTAAGCCTTTGTGTTTTTCTCGAATACTGAGCTGACAGAAAAAGGCTCATAAGTCCAATTTGAACCCAAGGATGACGCACCTGTCAGCACTAGCATGTTTTTCAGCCTGTTTCACACCCCGAAAGTCCATTTTGAGTACATATTTTTTTGGTATCCAGAATGGGAAAAAGTCATATGTTAGCCTTTGTGTTTTTCTCAAATCCTGAGCTGACAGAAAAAGTCTTAAAAGTCCATTTTGAGGCCAAGTATGACGAACCTGTCTGCACTAGCATGTTTTTCAGCCTGGTTTACACCCAAAAAGTCATGTTTGAGCATGTTTTTTTTCGATGTTCAGAATGGAAAAAAAGCCATATGTTAGCCTTAGTGTTTTTCTCAATTCCTGAGCTGACAGAAAAAGGCTCATAAGTCCAATTTGAAGCCAAGTATGACATGCCTGTCTGCACTAGCATGTTTTTCAGCCTGTTTTACACCCAAAAAGTCATGTTTGAGCATGTTTTTTTCTGTGTCCGAAATGGAAAAAAAATCATTGTAGCCTTTGTGTTTTTCTCAATTCTTGAGCTGAGAGAGGAAGGCTTCTTGGTCCACTTTGAGGCCAAATAAGACCACACCATCTACAGTAGCATCTCTTTTTCAGCCTGTTTTACACAGAAAAGTCATGTTTGAGCATATTTTTTTGAACCCAAGTATGACGGACTAGTCTGCACTAGCATGTATTTCAGCCTGTTTCACAACCAGAAAGTCATGTTTGAGCATATATTTTTTTCGGTGTCCAAAATGGAAAAAAAGTCATATGTTAGCCTTAGTCGTTTTCCCATGTCCTGTGTTGAGAGAAAAAGGCTCGTAAGTCAATTTGAAGACAAATATGACCACACAATCTGCAGTAGCATGTTTTTCAGCGTGTTTTACACACAAAAAAAGTCATGTTTGAGCATGTTTTTTTTGGTGTCCGAAATGGAAAAAAAATCATTGTAGCCTTTGTGTTTTTCTCAATTCTTGAGCTGAGAGAGGAAGGCTTCTTGGTCCATTTTGAGGCCAAATATGACCACGCAATCTGCAGTAACATGTTTTTTTCAGCCTGTTTTACACAGAAAAGTCATGTTTGAGCATATATTTTTTCGGTGTCAAGAATGGAAAAAAAGTGAAATGTTAACCTTAGTGGTTTTCCCATGTCCTGAGCTGAGAGAAAAAGGCTCGTAAGTCAATTTGAAGCCAAATATGACCAGAAAATCTGCAGTAGCATGTTTTTTTTCGGCCTGTTTTACACAGAAAAGTCATGTTTGAGCATATTTTTTTCAGTGTCTGAAATGGAAAAAGAGTCATATATTAGCCTTTGTGTTTTTCTCAATTCTTGAGCTTAGAGAAAAAGGCTTCTTGGTCCATTTTGAGGCCAAAAATGACCACACCATCTACAGTAGCATGTTTTTGTCAGCCTGTTTTACACAGAAAAGTCATGCTTGAGCATATTTTTTTCAGTGTCCGAAATGGAAAAAAAGTCATATGTCAGCCTTAGTGTTTTTCTCAAATCCCAAGCTGAGAGAAAAAGGCTGATAAGACAAAAACAACGCGAAATATGACGAAACTGTGTGCACGAGCATGTTTTTCGGCCTGTTTTACACCCAAAAGCTCATGTTTGAGTATGTTTTTTTTCGGTGTCTGACATGGAAAAAAAAGTCATATGTTAACCTTAGTGTTTTTCTCAAATCCTGAGCTGACAGAAAAAGGCTCATAAGTCCAATTTGAACCCAAGTATGACATGCCTGCCTGCACTAGCATGTTTTTCAGCCTCTTTTACACCCAAAAATCCATGTTTGAGCATGTTTTTTTTCTGTGTCCGAAATGGAAAAAAAGTCATATGTCAGCCTTATTGTTTTTCTCAATTCTTGAGCTGAGAGAAAAAGGCTTCTTGGTCCATTTTGAGGACAAATATGACCACACCATCTACAGTAGCATGTTTTTTCAGCCTGTTTTACACAGAAAAGTCATGTTTGAGCATATTTTTTTCAGAGTCCAGAATGGAAAAAAGTCACATGTTAGCCTTTGTGTTTTTCTCAAATCCTGAGCTGAGAGAAAAGGCTTAAAAAGTCCATTTGAAGACAAGAATGATGAACCTCTCCACTAGCCTGTTTTTCAACCTGTTTCACATCCAAAAAAGTCTTGTTTGAGCATTTTTTTTTGGTGTCCAGAATGGAAAACAGTCATATGTCAGCCTTTGTGTTTTTCTCAAATCCTGAGCTGAGAGAAAAAGGCGCATAAGTCCATTTTCATCCCAAGTATGACATGCCTGTCTGCACTAGTATGTTTTTCAGCCTGTTTCACACCCAGAAAGTCATGTTTGAGCATATATTTTTTTGGTGTCGAAATGGAAAAAAAGTCATATATTAGCCTTTGTGTTTTTTCTCAAGTCCTGAGCTGAGAGAAAAGGCTTAAAAGTCCATTTGAAGAAAAGAATGGCGAACCTCTCTCACTAGCACGCTTTTCAGCCTGTTTCACATCCAAAAAGTCTTGTTTGAGCATTTTTTTTTTTGGTGTCCAGAATGGAAAACAGTCATATGTCAGCCATTTTCGTTTTTCAAAAATCCTAAGCTTAGAGAAAAAGGCTGATAAGACAAAATCAAAGCCAAATATGATGAACCTGTGTGCACTAGCATGTTTTTGGCCTGTTTCACACCCAGAAAGTCATGTTTGAGCATATTTTTTATCAGAGCCCAGGATGGAAAAAAGTCACATGTTAGCCTTTGTGTTTTTCATGAATCCTGAGCTGACAGAAAAAGGCTTAAAAGTCCAATTTGAACCCAAGTGTGACGCACCTGTCTGCACTAGCATGTTTTTCAGCCTATTTTACACCCAAAAAGTAATGTTTGAGTATATTTTTTTCGATGTTCAGAATGGAAAAAAAGTCATATGTTAGCCTTAGAGTTTTTCTCAATTCTTAAGCTGACAGAAAAAGGCTCATAAGTCCAATTTGAAGCCAAGTATGACATGCCTGTCTGCACTAGCATGTTTTTTTTAGGCTGTTTCACACCCAAAAGTCATGTTTGAGCATGTTTTTTGTCAGAGTCTGAAATTGAAAAAAAAAGAAAGTCACATGTAAGCCTTTGTGTTTTTCTCGAATACTGAGCTGACAGAAAAAGGCTCATAAGTCCAATTTGAACCCAAGCATGACGCACCTGTCAGCACCAGCATGTTTTTCAGCCTGTTTCACACCCCGAAAGTCCATTTTGAGTACATATTTTTTTGGTATCCAGAATGGGAAAAAGTGATATGTTAGCCTTTGTGTTTTTCTCAAATACTGAGCTGACAGAAAAAGTCTTAAAAGTCCATTTTGAGGCCAAGTATGACGAACCTGTCTGCACTAGCATGTTTTTCAGCCTGTTTTACACCCAAAAAGTCATGTTTGAGCATATTTTTTTTTGCTGTCCAAAATGTAAAAAAGCCATATGTTAACCTTAGTGTTTTTCTCAATTCCTGAGCTGACAGAAAAAGGATCATTAGTCCAATTTGAAGCCAAGTATGACATGCCTGTCTGCACTAGCATGTTTTTCAGTTTTACTCCCAAATAGTCATGTTTGAGCATGTTTTTTTTCTGTGTCCGAAATGGAAAAAAAGTCATATGTTAGCCTTAGTGGTTTTCCCATGTCCTGAGGTGAGAGAAAAAGGCTCGTAAGTCAATTTGAAGCCAAATATGACCACACAATCTGCAGTAGCATGTTTTTTCCAGCCTGTTTTACACAGAAAAGTCATGTTTGAGCATATATTTTTCAGAGTCCAGAATGGAAAAAAGTCATATGTTAGCCTTTGTGTTTTCCTCAAATCCTGAGCTGAGAGAAAAAGGCCCATAAGTCCATTTTGAGGCCAAGTCTGATGAACCTGTCTGCATTAGCATGTTTTTCAACCTGGTTTACACCCAAAAACTCATGTTTGAGTATATTTTTTTTTGGTGTCCAGAATGGAAAAAAAGTCATATGTCAGCCTGAGTGTTTTTCATAATTCCTGAATTGACAGAAAAAGGCTCATAAGTCCAATTTGAAGCCAAGTATGACATGCCTGCCTGCACTAGCATGTTTTTCAGCCTCTTTTACCCCCAAAAAGTCATGTTTGAGCATGTTTTTTTTTCTGTGTCGGAAATTGAAAAAAAGTCATATATTAGCCTTTGTGTTTTTCTCAATTCTTGAGCTGAGAGAAAAGGCTTCCTGGTCCATTTTGAGGCCATATATGACCACACCATCTCCAGTAGCATGTTTTTTCAGCCTGTTTTACACAGAAAAGTCATGTTTGAGCATATTTTATCAGAGTCCAGAATGGAAAAAGTCATATGTTAGCCTTTGTGTTTTTCTCAAATACTGGACTGAGAGAAGAAGGCTCAAAAGTCCAATTTGAACCCAAGTATGATGCACCTGTCTGCACTAGCATGTTTTTCAGCCTGTTTCACACCCAGAAAGTCATGTTTGAGCATATATTTTTTCAGTGTCCAATATGGAAAAAAAGTCATATGTTAGCCTTAGTGGTTTTCCCATGTCCTGAGATGAGAGAAAAAGGCTCGTAAGTCAATTTGAAGCCAAATATGACCACACAATCTGCAGTAGCATGTTTTTTCCAGCCTGTTTTACACAGAAAAGTCATGTTTGAGCATATTTTTTTCAGAGTCCAGAATGGAAAAAAGTCATATGTTAGACTTTGTGTTTTTCTCAAATCCTGAGCTGAGAGAAAAAGGCTCATAAGTCCATTTTGAGGCCAAGTCTGATGAACCTGTCTGCATTAGCATGTTTTTCAGCCTGGTTTACACCCAAAAAGTCATGTTTGAGCATGTTTTTTTTCGATGTTCAGAATGGAAAAAAAGTCATATGTTAGCCCTTGTGTTTTTCTTAATACTTGAGCTGAGAGAAGAATGCTTCTTGGTCCATTTTGAGGCCAAATATGACCAAACCATCTACAGTAGCATGTTTTTTCAGCCTGTTTTACACAGAAAAGTCATGTTTGAGCATATTTTTTTCAGAGTCCAGAATGGAAAAAAGTCACATGTAAGCCGTTGTGTTTTTCTCGAATACTGAGCTGACAGAAAAAGGCTCATAAGTCCAATTTGAACCCAAGGATGACGCACCTGTCAGCACTAGCATGTTTTTCAGCCTGTTTCACACCCCGAAAGTCCATTTTGAGTACATATTTTTTTGGTATCCAGAATGGGAAAAAGTCATATGTTAGCCTTTGTGTTTTTCTCAAATCCTGAGCTGACAGAAAAAGTCTTAAAAGTCCATTTTGAGGCCAAGTATGACGAACCTGTCTGCACTAGCATGTTTTTCAGCCTGTTTTACACCCAAAAAGTCATGTTTGGGTATATATTTTTTCGGTGTCCAGAATGGAAAAAAAGTCATATGTTAGCCTTAGTGTTTTTCTCAAATCCTGAGCTGACAGAAAAAGGCTCAACAGTCCAATTTGAAGCCAAGTATGATATGCCTGTCTGCACTAGCATGTTTTTGGCCTGTTACATACCCAAAAAGTCATGTTTGAGCACGTTTTTTCCGTCTCCGAAATGGAAAAAAAATCATTGTAGCCTTTGTGTTTTTCTCAATTCTTGAGCTGAGAGAGGAAGGCTTCTTGGTCCACTTTGAGGCCAAATAAGACCACACCATCTACAGTAGCATGTCTTTTTCAGCCTGTTTTACACAGAAAAGTCATGTTTGAGCATATTTTTTTGAACCCAAGTATGACGGACTAGTCTGCACTAGCATGTATTTCAGCCTGTTTCACAACCAGAAAGTCATGTTTGAGCATATATTTTTTTCGGTGTCCAAAATGGAAAAAAAGTCATATGTTAGCCTTAGTCGTTTTCCCATGTCCTGTGTTGAGAGAAAAAGGCTCGTAAGTCAATTTGAAGACAAATATGACCACACAATCTGCAGTAGCATGTTTTTCAGCGTGTTTTACACCCAAAAAGTCATGTTTGAGCATGTTTTTTTTGGTGTCCGAAATGGAAAAAAAATCATTGTAGCCTTTGTGTTTTTCTCAATTCTTGAGCTGAGAGAGGAAGGCTTCTTGGTCCATTTTGAGGCCAAATATGACCACGCAATCTGCAGTAACATGTTTTTTTCAGCCTGTTTTACACAGAAAAGTCATGTTTGAGCATATATTTTTTCGGTGTCAAGAATGGAAAAAAAGTGAAATGTTAACCTTAGTGGTTTTCCCATGTCCTGAGCTGAGAGAAAAAGTCTCGTAAGTCAATTTGAAGCCAAATATGACCAGAAAATCTGCAGTAGCATGTTTTTTTTCGGCCTGTTTTACACAGAAAAGTCATGTTTGAGCATATTTTTTTCAGTGTCTGAAATGGAAAAAGAGTCATATATTAGCCTTTGTGTTTTTCTCAATTCTTGAGCTTAGAGAAAAAGGCTTCTTGGTCCATTTTGAGGCCAAAAATGACCACACCATCTACAGTAGCATGTTTTTGTCAGCCTGTTTTACACAGAAAAGTCATGCTTGAGCATATTTTTTTCAGTGTCCGAAATGGAAAAAAAGTCATATGTCAGCCTTAGTGTTTTTCTCAAATCCCAAGCTGAGAGAAAAAGGCTGATAAGACAAAAACAACGCGAAATATGACGAAACTGTGTGCACGAGCATGTTTTTCGGCCTGTTTTACACCCAAAAGCTCATGTTTGAGTATGTTTTTTTTCGGTGTCCGAAATGGAAAAAAAAGTCACATGTTAGCCTTAGTGTTTTTTCTCAATTCCTGAGCTGACAGAAAAAGGCTCATAAGTCCAATTTGAAGCCAAGTATGACATGCCTGCCTGCACTAGCATGTTTTTCAGCCTCTTTTACACCCAAAAATCCATGTTTGAGCATGTTTTTTTTCTGTGTCCGAAATGGAAAAAAAGTCATATGTCAGCCTTATTGTTTTTCTCAATTCTTGAGCTGAGAGAAAAAGGCTTCTTGGTCCATTTTGAGGACAAATATGACCACACCATCTACAGTAGCATGTTTTTTCAGCCTGTTTTACACAGAAAAGTCATGTTTGAGCATATTTTTTTCAGAGTCTAGAATGGAAAAAAGTCACATGTTAGCCTTTGTGTTTTTCTCAAATCCTGAGCTGAGAGAAAAAGGCTTAAAAGTCCATTTGAAGACAAGAATGATGAACCTCTCTCCACTAGCCTGCTTTTCAACCTGTTTCACATCCAAAAAGTCTTGTTTGAGCATTTTTTTTTGGTGTCCAGAATGGAAAACAGTCATATGTCAGCCTTTGTGTTTTTCTCAAATCCTGAGCTGAGAGAAAAAGGCGCATAAGTCCATTTTCATCCCAAGTATGACATGCCTGTCTGCACTAGCATGTTTTTCAGCCTGTTTCACACCCAGAAAGTTATGTTTGAGCATATATTTTTTTTGGTGTCCGAAATGGAAAAAAAAGTCATATATTAGCCTTTGTGTTTTTCTCAAGTCCTGAGCTGAGAGAAAAAGGCTTAAAAGTCCATTTGAAGAAAAGAATGGCGAACCTCTCTCCACTAGCACGCTTTTCAGCCTGTTTCACATCCAAAAAGTCTTGTTTGAGCATTTTTTTTTTTGGTGTCCAGAATGGAAAACAGTCATATGTCAGCCATTTTCGTTTTTCAAAAATCCTAAGCTTAGAGAAAAAGGCTGATAAGACAAAATCAAAGCCAAATATGATGAACCTGTGTGCACTAGCATGTTTTTGGCCTGTTTCACACCCAGAAAGTCATGTTTGAGCATATTTTTTATCAGAGCCCAGGATGGAAAAAAGTCACATGTTAGCCTTTGTGTTTTTCATGAATCCTGAGCTGACAGAAAAAGGCTTAAAAGTCCAATTTGAACCCAAGTGTGACGCACCTGTCTGCACTAGCATGTTTTTCAGCCTATTTTACACCCAAAAAGTAATGTTTGAGTATATTTTTTTCGATGTTCAGAATGGAAAAAAAGTCATATGTTAGCCTTAGAGTTTTTCTCAATTCTTAAGCTGACAGAAAAAGGCTCATAAGTCCAATTTGAAGCCAAGTATGACATGCCTGTCTGCACTAGCATGTTTTTTTTAGGCTGTTTCACACCCAAAAGTCATGTTTGAGCATGTTTTTTGTCAGAGTCTGAAATTGAAAAAAAAAGAAAGTCACATGTAAGCCTTTGTGTTTTTCTCGAATACTGAGCTGACAGAAAAAGGCTCATAAGTCCAATTTGAACCCAAGCATGACGCACCTGTCAGCACCAGCATGTTTTTCAGCCTGTTTCACACCCCGAAAGTCCATTTTGAGTACATATTTTTTTGGTATCCAGAATGGGAAAAAGTGATATGTTAGCCTTTGTGTTTTTCTCAAATACTGAGCTGACAGAAAAAGTCTTAAAAGTCCATTTTGAGGCCAAGTATGACGAACCTGTCTGCACTAGCATGTTTTTCAGCCTGGTTTACACCCAAAAAGTCATGTTTGAGCATGTTTTTTTTCGATGTTCAGAATGGAAAAAAAGCCATATGTTAGCCTTAGTGTTTTTCTCAATTCCTGAGCTGACAGAAAAAGGATCATTAGTCCAATTTGAAGCCAAGTATGACATGCCTGTCTGCACTAGCATGTTTTTCAGTTTTACTCCCAAATAGTCATGTTTGAGCATGTTTTTTTTCTGTGTCCGAAATGGAAAAAAAGTCATATGTTAGCCTTAGTGGTTTTCCCATGTCCTGAGGTGAGAGAAAAAGGCTCGTAAGTCAATTTGAAGCCAAATATGACCACACAATCTGCAGTAGCATGTTTTTTCCAGCCTGTTTTACACAGAAAAGTCATGTTTGAGCATATATTTTTCAGAGTCCAGAATGGAAAAAAGTCATATGTTAGCCTTTGTGTTTTCCTCAAATCCTGAGCTGAGAGAAAAAGGCCCATAAGTCCATTTTGAGGCCAAGTCTGATGAACCTGTCTGCATTAGCATGTTTTTCAACCTGGTTTACACCCAAAAACTCATGTTTGAGTATATTTTTTTTTGGTGTCCAGAATGGAAAAAAAGTCATATGTCAGCCTGAGTGTTTTTCATAATTCCTGAATTGACAGAAAAAGGCTCATAAGTCCAATTTGAAGCCAAGTATGACATGCCTGCCTGCACTAGCATGTTTTTCAGCCTCTTTTACCCCCAAAAAGTCATGTTTGAGCATGTTTTTTTTTCTGTGTCGGAAATTGAAAAAAAGTCATATATTAGCCTTTGTGTTTTTCTCAATTCTTGAGCTGAGAGAGGAAGGCTTCCTGGTCCATTTTGAGGCCATATATGACCACACCATCTCCAGTAGCATGTTTTTTCAGCCTGTTTTACACAGAAAAGTCATGTTTGAGCATATTTTATCAGAGTCCAGAATGGAAAAAAGTCATATGTTAGCCTTTGTGTTTTTCTCAAATACTGGACTGAGAGAAGAAGGCTCAAAAGTCCAATTTGAACCCAAGTATGATGCACCTGTCTGCACTAGCATGTTTTTCAGCCTGTTTCACACCCAGAAAGTCATGTTTGAGCATATATTTTTTCAGTGTCCAATATGGAAAAAAAGTCATATGTTAGCCTTAGTGGTTTTCCCATGTCCTGAGATAAGAGTACAAGGCTCGTATGTCAATTTGAAGCCAAATATGACCACACAATCTGCAGTAGCATGTTTTTTCCAGCCTGTTTTACACAGAAAAGTCATGTTTGAGCATATTTTTTTCAGAGTCCAGAATGGAAAAAAGTCATATGTTAGACTTTGTGTTTTTCTCAAATCCTGAGCTGAGAGAAAAAGGCTCATAAGTCCATTTTGAGGCCAAGTCTGATGAACCTGTCTGCATTAGCATGTTTTTCAGCCTGGTTTACACCCAAAAAGTCATGTTTGAGCATGTTTTTTTTCGATGTTCAGAATGGAACAAAAGTCATATGTTAGCCTTAGTGTTTTTCTCAATTCCTGAGCTGACAGAAAAAGGCTCATAAGTCCAATTTGAACCCAAGTATGACATGCCTGCCTGCACTAGCATGTTTTTCAGCCTTTTTTACACCCAAAAAGTCATGTTTGAGCATGTCTTTTTTCTGTGTCGGAAATTGAAAAAAATGTCATATATTAGCCTTTGTGTCTTTCTCAATTCTTGAGCTGAGAGAGGAAGGCTTCTTGGTCCATTTTGAGGCCAAATATGACCACACCATCTCCAGTAGCATGTTTTTTCAGCCTGTTTTACACAGAAAAGTCATGTTTGAGCATATTTTATCAGAGTCCAGAATGGAAAAAAGTCATATGTTAGCCTTTGTGTTTTTCTCAAATACTGGACTGAGAGAAGAAGGCTCAAAAGTCCAATTTGAACCCAAGTATGATGCACCTGTCTGCACTAGCATGTTTTTCAGCCTGTTTCACACCCAGAAAGTCATGTTTGAGCATATATTTTTTCAGTGTCCAATATGGAAAAAAATTCATATGTTAGCCTTAGTGGTTTTCCCATGTCCTGAGATAAGAGAAAAAGGCTCGTAAGTCAATTTGAAGCCAAATATGACCACACAATCTGCAGTAGCATGTTTTTTCCAGCCTGTTTTACACAGAAAAGTCATGTTTGAGCATATTTTTTTCAGAGTCCAGAATGGAAAAAAGTCATATGTTAGCCTTTGTGTTTTTCTCAAATCCTGAGCTGAGAGAAAAAGGCTCATAAGTCCATTTTGAGGCCAAGTCTGATGAACATGTCTGCACTAGCATGTTTTTCAGCCTGGTTTACACCCAAAAAGTCATGTTCGAGTATTTTTTTTTCGATGTCCAGAATGGAAAAAAAGTCATATGTTAGCCCTTGTGTTTTTCTCAAATACTGAGCTGAGAGAAAAAGGCTCATAAGTCCATTTTGAGGCCAAGTCTGATGAACATGTCTGCACTAGCATGTTTTTCAGCCTGGTTTACACCCAAAAGAGGAGTTTTTTTTTTTTTTGGTGTCCGGAATGGAAAAAGTCATATGTTAGCCTTAGAGTTTTTTCTCAAATCCTGAGCTGACAGAAAAAGGCTCAAAAGTCCAATTTGAAGCCAAGTATGACATGCCTGTCTGCACCAGCATGTTTTGGGCCTGTTTCACACCCAAAAAGTCATGTTTGAGCATGTTTTTGTCAGAGTCTGAAATTGAAAAAAAAAGAAAGTCACATGTAAGCCTTTGTGTTTTTCTCGAATACTGAGCTGACAGAAAAAGGCTCATAAGTCCAATTTGAACCCAAGCATGACGCACCTGTCAGCACCAGCATGTTTTTCAGCCTGTTTCACACCCCGAAAGTCCATTTTGAGTACATATTTTTTTGGTATCCAGAATGGGAAAAAGTGATATGTTAGCCTTTGTGTTTTTCTCAAATACTGAGCTGACAGAAAAAGTCTTAAAAGTCCATTTTGAGGCCAAGTATGACGAACCTGTCTGCACTAGCATGTTTTTCAGCCTGGTTTACACCCAAAAAGTCATGTTTGAGCATGTTTTTTTTCGATGTTCAGAATGGAAAAAAAGCCATATGTTAGCCTTAGTGTTTTTCTCAATTCCTGAGCTGACAGAAAAAGGATCATTAGTCCAATTTGAAGCCAAGTATGACATGCCTGTCTGCACTAGCATGTTTTTCAGTTTTACTCCCAAATAGTCATGTTTGAGCATGTTTTTTTTTCTGTGTCCAAATGGAAAAAGTCATATGTTAGCCTTAGTGGTTTTCCCATGTCCTGAGGTGAGAGAAAAAGGCTCGTAAGTCAATTTGAAGCCAAATATGACCACACAATCTGCAGTAGCATGTTTTTTCCAGCCTGTTTTACACAGAAAAGTCATGTTTGAGCATATATTTTTCAGAGTCCAGAATGGAAAAAAGTCATATGTTAGCCTTTGTGTTTTCCTCAAATCCTGAGCTGAGAGAAAAAGGCCCATAAGTCCATTTTGAGGCCAAGTCTGATGAACCTGTCTGCATTAGCATGTTTTTCAACCTGGTTTACACCCAAAAACTCATGTTTGAGTATATTTTTTTTTGGTGTCCAGAATGGAAAAAAAGTCATATGTCAGCCTGAGTGTTTTTCATAATTCCTGAATTGACAGAAAAAGGCTCATAAGTCCAATTTGAAGCCAAGTATGACATGCCTGCCTGCACTAGCATGTTTTTCAGCCTCTTTTACCCCCAAAAAGTCATGTTTGAGCATGTTTTTTTTTCTGTGTCGGAAATTGAAAAAAAGTCATATATTAGCCTTTGTGTTTTTCTCAATTCTTGAGCTGAGAGAGGAAGGCTTCCTGGTCCATTTTGAGGCCATATATGACCACACCATCTCCAGTAGCATGTTTTTTCAGCCTGTTTTACACAGAAAAGTCATGTTTGAGCATATTTTATCAGAGTCCAGAATGGAAAAAAGTCATATGTTAGCCTTTGTGTTTTTCTCAAATACTGGACTGAGAGAAGAAGGCTCAAAAGTCCAATTTGAACCCAAGTATGATGCACCTGTCTGCACTAGCATGTTTTTCAGCCTGTTTCACACCCAGAAAGTCATGTTTGAGCATATATTTTTTCAGTGTCCAATATGGAAAAAAAGTCATATGTTAGCCTTAGTGGTTTTCCCATGTCCTGAGATAAGAGAAAAAGGCTCGTAAGTCAATTTGAAGCCAAATATGACCACACAATCTGCAGTAGCATGTTTTTTCCAGCCTGTTAGACACAGAAAGGTCATGTTTGAGCATATATTTTCAGAGTGCAGAATGGAAAAAAAGTCATATGTGAGCCTTTGTGTTTTTCTCATGTCCTGAGCTGAGAGATAAAGGCTTAAAAGTCCATTTTGAGGCCAAGTATGACGAACATCTCTCTACTAGCACATTTTTCAGCCTGTTTCACACCCAAAAAGTCATGTTTGAGCATATATTTTTTTGGTGTCCAAAATGGAAAAAAAGTCATATGTTAGCCTTAGTGTTTTTCTCAAATCCTGAGCTGACAGAAAAAGGCTCATAAGTCCATTTTGAACCCAAGTATGACATGCCTGCCTGCACTAGCATGTTTTTCAGCCTTTTTTACACCCAAAAAGTCATGTTTGAGCATGTCTTTTTTCTGTGTCGGAAATTGAAAAAAATGTCATATATTAGCCTTTGTGTCTTTCTCAATTCTTGAGCTGAGAGAGGAAGGCTTCTTGGTCCATTTTGAGGCCAAATATGACCACACCATCTCCAGTAGCATGTTTTTTCAGCCTGTTTTACACAGAAAAGTCATGTTTGAGCATATTTTATCAGAGTCCAGAATGGAAAAAAGTCATATGTTAGCCTTTGTGTTTTTCTCAAATACTGGACTGAGAGAAGAAGGCTCAAAAGTCCAATTTGAACCCAAGTATGATGCACCTGTCTGCACTAGCATGTTTTTCAGCCTGTTTCACACCCAGAAAGTCATGTTTGAGCATATATTTTTTCAGTGTCCAATATGGAAAAAAATTCATATGTTAGCCTTAGTGGTTTTCCCATGTCCTGAGATAAGAGAAAAGGCTCAGAAGTCAATTTGAAGCCAAATATGACCACACAATCTGCAGTAGCATGTTTTTTCCAGCCTGTTTTACACAGAAAAGTCATGTTTGAGCATATTTTTTTCAGAGTCCAGAATGGAAAAAAGTCATATGTTAGCCTTTGTGTTTTTCTCAAATCCTGAGCTGAGAGAAAAAGGCTCATAAGTCCATTTTGAGGCCAAGTCTGATGAACATGTCTGCACTAGCATGTTTTTCAGCCTGGTTTACACCCAAAAAGTCATGTTCGAGTATTTTTTTTTCGATGTCCAGAATGGAAAAAAAGTCATATGTTAGCCCTTGTGTTTTTCTCAAATACTGAGCTGAGAGAAAAAGGCTCATAAGTCCATTTTGAGGCCAAGTCTGATGAACATGTCTGCACTAGCATGTTTTTCAGCCTGGTTTACACCCAAAAAGTCATGTTCGAGTTTTTTTTTTTTTGGTGTCCGGAATGGAAAAAAAGTCATATGTTAGCCTTAGAGTTTTTCTCAATTCTTAAGCTGACAGAAAAAGGCTCATAAGTCCAATTTGAAGCCAAGTATGACATGCCTGTCTGCACTAGCATGTTTTTTTTAGGCTGTTTCACACCCAAAAGTCATGTTTGAGCATGTTTTTTGTCAGAGTCTGAAATTGAAAAAAAAAGAAAGTCACATGTAAGCCTTTGTGTTTTTCTCGAATACTGAGCTGACAGAAAAAGGCTCATAAGTCCAATTTGAACCCAAGCATGACGCACCTGTCAGCACCAGCATGTTTTTCAGCCTGTTTCACACCCCGAAAGTCCATTTTGAGTACATATTTTTTTGGTATCCAGAATGGGAAAAAGTGATATGTTAGCCTTTGTGTTTTTCTCAAATACTGAGCTGACAGAAAAAGTCTTAAAAGTCCATTTTGAGGCCAAGTATGACGAACCTGTCTGCACTAGCATGTTTTTCAGCCTGGTTTACACCCAAAAAGTCATGTTTGAGCATGTTTTTTTTCGATGTTCAGAATGGAAAAAAAGCCATATGTTAGCCTTAGTGTTTTTCTCAATTCCTGAGCTGACAGAAAAAGGATCATTAGTCCAATTTGAAGCCAAGTATGACATGCCTGTCTGCACTAGCATGTTTTTCAGTTTTACTCCCAAATAGTCATGTTTGAGCATGTTTTTTTTTTCTGTGTCGAAAATGGAAAAAAAGTCATATGTTAGCCTTAGTGGTTTTCCCATGTCCTGAGGTGAGAGAAAAGGCTCAGAAGTCAATTTGAAGCCAAATATGACCACACAATCTGCAGTAGCATGTTTTTTTCCAGCCTGTTTTACACAGAAAAGTCATGTTTGAGCATATATTTTTCAGAGTCCAGAATGGAAAAAGTCATATGTTAGCCTTTGTGTTTTCCTCAAATCCTGAGCTGAGAGAAAAGGCCCATAAGTCCATTTTGAGGCCAAGTCTGATGAACCTGTCTGCATTAGCATGTTTTTCAACCTGGTTTACACCCAAAACTCATGTTTGAGTATATTTTTTTTGGTGTCCAGAATGGAAAAAAGTCATATGTCAGCCTGAGTGTTTTCATAATTCCTGAATTGACAGAAAAAGGCTCATAAGTCCAATTTGAAGCCAAGTATGACATGCCTGCCTGCACTAGCATGTTTTTCAGCCTCTTTACCCCCAAAAAGTCATGTTTGAGCATGTTTTTTTTTCTGTGTCGGAAATTGAAAAAAAGTCATATATTAGCCTTTGTGTTTTTCTCAATTCTTGAGCTGAGAGAGGAAGGCTTCCTGGTCCATTTTGAGGCCATATATGACCACACCATCTCCAGTAGCATGTTTTTTCAGCCTGTTTTTACACAGAAAAGTCATGTTTGAGCATATTTTATCAGAGTCCAGAATGGAAAAAAGTCATATGTTAGCCTTTGTGTTTTTCTCAAATACTGGACTGAGAGAAGAAGGCTCAAAAGTCCAATTTGAACCCAAGTATGATGCACCTGTCTGCACTAGCATGTTTTTCAGCCTGTTTCACACCCAGAAAGTCATGTTTGAGCATATATTTTTTCAGTGTCCAATATGGAAAAAAAGTCATATGTTAGCCTTAGTGGTTTTCCCATGTCCTGAGATAAGAGAAAAAGGCTCGTAAGTCAATTTGAAGCCAAATATGACCACACAATCTGCAGTAGCATGTTTTTTCCAGCCTGTTTTACACAGAAAAGTCATGTTTGAGCATATTTTTTTCAGAGTCCAGAATGGAAAAAAGTCATATGTTAGACTTTGTGTTTTTCTCAAATCCTGAGCTGAGAGAAAAAGGCTCATAAGTCCATTTTGAGGCCAAGTCTGATGAACCTGTCTGCATTAGCATGTTTTTCAGCCTGGTTTACACCCAAAAAGTCATGTTTGAGCATGTTTTTTTTCGATGTTCTGAATGGAACAAAAGTCATATGTTAGCCTTAGTGTTTTTCTCAATTCCTGAGCTGACAGAAAAAGGCTCATAAGTCCAATTTGAACCCAAGTATGACATGCCTGCCTGCACTAGCATGTTTTTCAGCCTTTTTTACACCCAAGAGGTCATGTTTGAGCATGTGTTTTTTCTGTGTCGGAAATTGAAAAAAATGTCATATATTAGCCTTTGTGTCTTTCTCAATTCTTGAGCTGAGAGAGGAAGGCTTCTTGGTCCATTTTGAGGCCAAATATGACCACAC
Source organism: Scarus forsteni (assembly GCA_036419115.1). NCBI lineage: Eukaryota > Metazoa > Chordata > Actinopteri > Labriformes > Labridae > Scarus > Scarus forsteni. The sequence goes on from JAZDUH010000444.1 coordinate 216,626, forward strand.
CATCTCCAGTAGCATGTTTTTTCAGCCTGTTTTACACAGAAAAGTCATGTTTGAGCATATTTTATCAGAGTCCAGAATGGAAAAAAGTCATATGTTAGCCTTTGTGTTTTTCTCAAATACTGGACTGAGAGAAGAAGGCTCAAAAGTCCAATTTGAACCCAAGTATGATGCACCTGTCTGCACTAGCATGTTTTTCAGCCTGTTTCACACCCAGAAAGTCATGTTTGAGCATATATTTTTTCAGTGTCCAATATGGAAAAAAATTCATATGTTAGCCTTAGTGGTTTTCCCATGTCCTGAGATAAGAGAAAAAGGCTCGTAAGTCAATTTGAAGCCAAATATGACCACACAATCTGCAGTAGCATGTTTTTTCCAGCCTGTTTTACACAGAAAAGTCATGTTTGAGCATATTTTTTTCAGAGTCCAGAATGGAAAAAAGTCATATGTTAGCCTTTGTGTTTTTCTCAAATCCTGAGCTGAGAGAAAAAGGCTCATAAGTCCATTTTGAGGCCAAGTCTGATGAACATGTCTGCACTAGCATGTTTTTCAGCCTGGTTTACACCCAAAAAGTCATGTTCGAGTATTTTTTTTTTGGTGTCCAGAATGGAAAAAAAGTCATATGTTAGCCCTTGTGTTTTTCTCAAATACTGAGCTGAGAGAAAAAGGCTCATAAGTCCATTTTGAGGCCAAGTCTGATGAACATGTCTGCACTAGCATGTTTTTCAGCCTGGTTTACACCCAAAAAGTCATGTTCGAGTATTTTTTTTTTTGGTGTCCGGAATGGAAAAAAAGTCATATGTTAGCCCTTGTGTTTTTCTCAATTCTTGAGCTGAGAGAAGAATGCTTCTTGGTCCATTTTGAGGCCAAATATGACCAAACCATCTACAGTAGCATGTTTTTTCAGCCTGTTTTACACAGAAAAGTCATGTTTGAGCATATTTTTTTCAGAGTCCAGAATGGAAAAAAGTCATATGTTAGCCTTTGTGTTTTTCTCAAATCCTGAGCTGAGAGAAAAAGGCCCATAAGTCCATTTTGAGGCCAAGTCTGATGAACCTGTCTGCATTAGCATGTTTTTCAGCCAGGTTTACACCCAAAAAGTCATGTTTGAGTATATTTTTTTTCGATGTTCAGAATGGAAAAAAAGCCATATGTTAGCCTGAGTGTTTTTCTCAATTCCTGAGCTGACAGAAAAAGGCTCATAAGTCCAATTTGAAGCCAAGTATGACATGCCTGCCTGCACTAGCATGTTTTTCAGCCTGTTTTACACCCAAAAAGTCATGTTTGAGCATGTTTTTTTTCTGTGTCGGAAATTGAAAAAAGTCATATATTAGCCTTTGTGTTTTTCTCAATTCTTGAGCTGAGAGAGGAAGGCTTCTTGGTCCATTTTGAAGTCAAGTATGACGAACCTGTCTGCACTAGCATGTTTTTCAGCCTGGTTCACACCCAGAAAGTCCATTTTGAGTACATATTTTTTTGGTTTCCAGAATGGAAAAAAGTCATATATTAGCCTTTGTGTTTTTCTCAAATACTGAGCTGACAGAAAAAGGCTCATAAGTCCAATTTGAACCCAAGTATGATGGACCTGTCTGCACTAGCACGTTTTTCAGCTTGTTTTACACCTAAAAAGTCTGGTTTGAGCATTTTTTTTTGGTGTCCAGAATGGAAAACACACGTATGTCAGCCTTAGTGTCTTTCTAAAATCCTAAGCTGAGAGGAAAAGGCTGATAAGATAAAATCAAAGCCAAATATGATGACCCTGTGTGCACTAGCATGTTTTTGGCCTGTTTCACACCGAGAAAGTCATGTTGGAGCATATTTTTTTTCGGAGTCCAGAATGGAAAAAAGTCATATGTTAGCCTTTGTGTTTTTCATGAATCCTGAGCTGACAGAAAAAAGCTTAAAAGTCCAATTTGAACCCAAGTATGACGCACCTGTCTGCACTAGCATGTTTTTCAGCCTGTTTTACACCCAAAAAGTCATGTTTGTGCATATATTTTTTCGGTGTCCAAAATGGAAAAAAAGTAATATGTTAGCCTTAGTGGTTTTCCCATGTCCTGAGATGAGAGAAAAAGGCTCGTAAGTCAATTTGAAGCCAAATATGACCACACAATCTGCAGTAACATGTTTTTTTCAACCTGTTTTACACAGAAAAGTCATGTTTGAGCATATTTTTTTCAGAGTCCAGAATGGAAAAAAGTCATATGTTAGCCTTTGTGTTTTTCTCAATTCTTGAGCTGAGAGAAGAATGCTTCTTGGTCCATTTTGAGGCCAAATATGACCACATGATCTACAGTAGCATGTTTTTTTCAACCTGTTTTACACAGAAAAGTCATGTTTGAGCATATTTTTTTCAGAGTCCAGAATGGAAAAAAGTCACATGTAAGCCTTTGTGTTTTTCTCAAATACTGAGCTGACAGAAAAAGGCTCATAAGTCCAATTTGAACCCAAGTATGACGGACCTGTCTGCACTAGCACGTTTTTCAGCCTGTTTCACACCTAAAAAGTCCATTTTGAGTACATATTTTTTTGGTTTCCAGAATGGAAAAAAGTCATATATTAGCCTTTGTGTTTTTCTCAAGTCCTGAGCTGAGAGAAAAAGGCTCAAAAGTCCAATTTGAACCCAAGTATGACGGACCTGTCTGCACTAGCACGTTTTTCAGCCTGTTTCACACCTAAAAAGTGTGGTTTGAGCATTTTTTTTGGTGTCCAGAATGGAAAACAGTCATATGTCAGCCTTAGTGTCTTTCTAAAATCCTAAGCTGAGAAGAAAAGGCTGATAAGATGAAATCAAAGCCAAATATGACGAACCTGTGTGCACTAGCATGTTTTTGGCTTGTTTCACACCCAGAAAGTCATGTTTGAGCATATTTTTTTTCGGAGTCCAGAATGAAAAAAAAGTCATATGTTAGCCTTTGTGTTTTTCATCAATCCTGAGCTGACAGAAAAAGGCTTAAAAGTCCAATTTGAACCCAAGTATGACGCACCTGTCTGCACTGGCATGTTTTTCAGCCTGTTTTACACCCAAAAAGTCATGTTTGAGCATATTTTTTTTCGGTGTCCAAAATGGAAAAAAAGTCATATGTTAGCCTTAGTGGTTTTCCCATGTCCTGAGATGAGAGAAAAAGGCTCGTAAGTCAATTTGAAGCCAAATATGACCACACAATCTGCAGTAGCATGTTTTTTTCAACCTGTTTTACACAGAAAAGTCATGTTTGAGCATATATTTTTCAGAGTCCAGAATGGAAAAAAGTCATATGTTAGCCTTAGTGATTTTCTGAAATCCTGAGCTAACAGAAAAAGGCTCAAAAGTCCATTTTGAAGCCAAGTATGACGAACCTGTCTGCACTAGCATGTTTTTCAGCCTGTTTTACACCCAAAAAGTCATGTTTGAGTATATTTTTTTCCAATGTCAAGAATGAAAAAAAAGTCATATGTTGGCCTTTGTGTTTTTCTCTATTCTTGAGCTGAGAGAGGAAGGCTTCTTGGTCCATTTTGAGGCCAAATATGACCACACCATCTACAGTAGCATATTTCTAAAGCCTGTTCTACACAGAAAAGTCATGTTTGAGCATATTTTTTTCAGAGTCCAGAATGGAAAAAAGTCACATGTTAGCCTTTGTGTTTTTTTCAAATACTGAGCTGACAGAAAAAGGCTCAAAAGTCCAATTTGAACCCAAGTATTACGCACCTGTCTGCACTGGCATGTTTTTCAGCCTGTTTCACACCCAGAAAGTCATGTTTGAGCATATATTTTTTCGGTGTCCAAAATGGAAAAAAAGTCATATGTTAGCCTTAGTGGTTTTTCCATGTCCTGAGATGAGAGAAAAAGGCTCATAAGTCAATTTGAAGCCAAATATGACCACACAATCTGCAGTAGCATGTTTTTTTCAACCTGTTTTACACAGAAAAGTCATGTTTGAGCATATTTTTTTTCGGTGTCCAAAATGGAAAAAAAGTCAAATGTTAGCCTTAGTGGTTTTCCCATGTCCTGAGATGAGAGAAAAAGGCTCGTAAGTCAATTTGAAGCCAAATATGACCACACAATCTGCAGTAGCATGTTTTTTTCAACCTGTTTTACACAGAAAAGTCATGTTTGGGTATATATTTTTTCGGTGTCCAGAATGGAAAAAAAGTCATATGTTAGCCTTAGTGTTTTTCTCAAATCCTGAGCTGACAGAAAAAGGCTCAAAAGTCCATTTTGAAGCCAAGTATGACGAACCTGTCTGCACTAGCATGTTTTTCAGCCTGGTTCACACCCAGAAAGTCCATTTTGAGTACATATTTTTTTGGTGTCCAGAATGGAAAAAAGTCATATATTAGCCTTTGTGTTTTTCTCAAGTCCTGAGCTGAGAGAAAAAGGCTTAAAAGTCCATTTGAAGACAAGAATGATGAACTTCTCTCCACCAGAACGCTTTTCAGCCAGTTTCACATCCAAAAAGTCTTGTTTGACCATTTTTTTTTGATGTCAAGAATGGAAAACAGTCATATGTTAGCCTTAGTGTTTTTATGAATCCCGAGCTGACAGAAAAAGGCTCAAAAGTCCATTTTGAGGCCAAGTATGACGAACCTCTCTCCACTAGCATGTTTTTCAGCCTGTTTTACACCCAAAAAGTCATGTTTGAGTATATTTTTTTCCAATGTCAAGAATGGAAAAAAAGTCATATGTTAGCCTTTGTGTTTTTCTCTATTCTTGAGCTGAGAGAGGAAGGCTTCTTGGTCCATTTTGAGGCCAAATATGACCACACCATCTACAGTAGCATATTTCTAAAGCCTGTTCTACACAGAAAAGTCATGTTTGAGCATATTTTTTTCAGAGTCCAGAATGGAAAAACGTCACATGTTAGCTTTTGTGTTTTTTTCAAATACTGAGCTGACAGAAAAAGGCTCAAAAGTCCAATTTGAACCCAAGTATTACGCACCTGTCTGCACTGGCATGTTTTTCAGCCTGTTTCACACCCAAAAAGTCTTGTTTGAGCATATATCTTTTTGGTGTCCAGAATGGAAAAAAGTCATATGTTAGCCTTAGTGGTTTTTCCATGTCCTGAGATGAGAGAAAAAGGCGCATAAGTCTATTTGAAGCCAAATATGACCACACCATCAGCACGAGCATGTTTTTTCAGCCTGTTAGACACAGAAAGGTCATGTTTGAGCATATATTTTCAGAGTCCAGAATGGAAAAAAGTCATATGTTAGCCTTAGTGTTTTTCTCAAATCCTGAGCTGAGAGAAAAAGACTCATAAGTCGAAATCCCAGCCAAGTATGACATGCTTGTTTGCACTAGCATGTTTTTCAGCCTGGTTCACACCCAGAAAGTCATGTTTGAGCATATAATTTTTCCGTGTCCAATATGGCAAAAAAATCATATGTTAGACTTTGTGTTTTTCATGGATCCTGAGCTGACAAAAAAAGGCTCATAAGTCCACTTTGAGGCCGAGTCTGACGAACCTGTCTGCAGTAGCATGTTTTTCAGCCTGGTATACATCCAACAAGTCATGTTCGAGTATATATTTTTTTTGGTGTCCAGAATGGAAAAAAGTCATATGTTAGCCTTTGTGTTTTTCTCAATTCTTGAGCTGAGAGAAGAAGGCTTCTTGGTCCAGTTTTGAGGCCAAATATGACCACACCATCTACAGTAGCATGTTTTTCCAGCCTGTTTTACACAGAAAAGTCATGTTTGAGCATATTTTTTTGGTGTCCAGAATGGAAAAAAGTCACATGTTAGCCTTTGTGTTTTTCTCAAGTCCTGAGCTGAGAGAAAAAGGCTTAAAAGTCCATTTGAAGATAAGAATGATGAACGTCTCTCCACTAGCACGCTTTTCAGCCCGTTTCACATCCAAAAAGTCTTGTTTGACCATTTTTTTTGGTGTCCAGAATGGAAAACAGTCATATGTCAGCCTTAGTGTTTTTCTAAAATCCTAAGCTTAGAAAAAAAGGCTGATAAGACAAAATCAAAGCCAAATATGACGAACCTGTGTGCACTAGCATGTTTTTGGCCTGTTTCTCACCCAGAAAGTCATGTTTGAGCATATTTTTTTTCGGAGTCCAGAATGGAAAAAAGTCATATGTTAGCCTTAGTGTTTTTCATGAATCCTGAGCTGAGAGAAAAGGCTTAAAAGTCCATTTTGAGGCCAAGTATGATGAACCTGTCTGCACAAGCATGTTTTTCAGCCTGGTTTACACCCAAAAAGTCTTGTTTGAGCATGTTTTTTTTGGTGTCCGGAATGGAAAAAAAGTCATATGTTAGCCTTTGTGTTTTTCTCTATTCTTGAGCTGAGAGAGGAAGGCTTCTTGGTCCAGTTTGAGGCCAAACATGACCACACCATCTACAGTAGCATTTTTTTTCAGCCTGTTTCACATCCAAAAAGTCTTGTTTGACCATTTTTTTTCGGAGTCCAGGATGGAAAAAAGTCACATGTTAGCCTTTGTGTTTTTCTCAAATACTGAGCTGAGAGAAAAAGGCTCGTAAGTCAATTTGAAGCCAAATATGACCACACAATCTGCAGTAGCATGTGTTTTTCAACCTGTTTTACACAGAAAAGTCATGTTTGAGCATATTTTTTTCAGAGTCCAGAATGAAAAAAAGTCATATGTTAGCCTTTGTGTTTTTCTCAAATCCTGAGCTGACAGAAAAAGGCTCATAAGTCCATTTTGAAGCCAAGTATGACGAACCTGTCGGCACTAGCATGTTTTTCAGCCTGTTTCACACCCAGAAAGTCCATTTTGAGTACATATTTTTTTGGTGTCCAGAATGGAAAAAAGTCATATATTAGCCTTTGTGTTTTTCTCAAGTCCTGAGCTGAGAGAAAAAGGCTTAAAAGTCCATTTGAAGACAAAAATGATGAACTTCTCTCCACCAGCACGCTTTTCAGCCAGTTTCACATCCAAAAAGTCTTGTTTGAGCATATTTTTTTGATGTCCAGAATGGAAAACAGTCATATGTTAGCCTTAGTGTTTTTATGAATCCCGAGCTGACAGAAAAAGGCTTAAAAGTCCATTTTGAGGCCAAGTATGACGAACCTGTCTGCACTAGCATGTTTTTCAGCCTGTTTTACACCCAAAAAGTCATGTTTGAGTATATTTTTTTCCAATGTCAAGATTGGAAAAAAAGTCATATGTTAGCCTTTGTGTTTTTCTCTATTCTTGAGCTGAGAGAGGAAGGCTTCTTGGTCCATTTTGAGGCCAAATATGACCACACCATCTACAGTAGCATATTTCTTCAGCCTGTTCTACACAGAAAAGTCATGTTTGAGCATATTTTTTTCAGAGTCCAGAATGGAAAAAAGTCACATGTTGGCCTTTGTGTTTTTTTCAAATACTGAGCTGACAGAAAAAGGCTCAAAAGTCCAATTTGAACCCAAGTATTACGCACCTGTCTGCACTGGCATGTTTTTCAGCCTGTTTCACACCCAGAAAGTCATGTTTGAGCATATATTTTTTCGGTGTCCAAAATGGAAAAAAAGTCATATGTTAGCCTTAGTGGTTTTTCCATGTCCTGAGATGAGAGAAAAAGGCTCACAAGTCAATTTGAAGCCAAATATGACCACACAATCTGCAGTAGCATGTTTTTTTCAACCTGTTTTACACAGAAAAGTCATGTTTAAGCATATTTTTTTTCGGTGTCCAGAATGGAAAAAAAGTCATATGTTAGCCTTAGTGGTTTTCCCATGTCCTGAGCTGAGAGAAAAAGGCTCGTAAGTCAATTTGAAGCCAAATATGACCACACAATCTGCAGTAGCATGTTTTTTTCAACCTGTTTTACACAGAAAAGTCATGTTTGAGCATATTTTTTTCAGAGTCCAGAATGAAAAAAAGTCATATGTTAGCCTTTGTGTTTTTCTCAAATCCTGAGCTGACAGAAAAAGGCTCAAAAGTCCATTTTGAAGCCAAGTATGACGAACCTGTCTGCACTAGCATGTTTTTCAGCCTGTTTCACACTCAAAAAGTCACGTTTGAGCATATATTTTTTTGGTGTCCAGAATGGAAAAAAGTCATATGTTAGCCTTAGTGGTTTTCCCATGTCCTGAGCTGAGAGAAAAAGGCACATAAGTCAATTTGAAGCCAAATATGACCACACAATCTGCAGGAGCATGTTTTTTTCAGCCTGTTTTACACAGAAAAGTCATGTTTGAGCATTTTTTTTTCGGAGTCCAGAATGAAAAAAAAATCACTTTAGCCTTTGTGTTTTTCTCAAATACTGAGCTGAGAGAAAAAGGCTCAAAAGTCCAATTTGAACCCAAATGTGACGCACCTGTCTACACTAGCATGTTTTTCAGCCTGTTTCACACCCAGAAAGTCATGTTTGAGCATATATTTTTTCATTGTCCGAAATGGAAAAAAAAGTCATATGTTAGCCTTTGTGTTTTTCTCAAATCTTTAGCTGACTGCACTAGCATGTTTTTAAGCCCTTTTCACACCCAGAAAGTCCATTTTGAGTACATGTTTTTTTGTTGTCCAGAATGGAAAAAAGTCAAATGTTAGCCTTAGTGTTTTTCTCAAGTCCTGAGCTGAGAGAAAAAGGCTTAAAAGTCCATTTTGAAGCCAGGAATGATAAACCTCTCTCCACTAGAATGCTTTTCAGCCTTTTTCACACCCAAAAAGTCTTGTTTGAGTATACTTTTTTTTGGTGTCCAGAATAGAAAAAAGTCATATGTTAGCCTTATTGTTTTTCTCAATTCCTTTGCTGACAGAAAAAGGCTCATAAGTCCAATTTGAAGCCAAGTATGACATGCCTGTCTGCACTTTCAGTTATTTTTAGCCTGTTTTACACCCAAAATGTCATGTTTGAGCATGTTTTTCTTCGGTGCCTGAAATTCAAATTTTTTTTAATTTAATTTTAATTTTAATTTCAATTTCAATTTTTTAATTTAATTTAATTTTTTAATTTCAGTTTAGTTTATTCACACACATTTTATCACAAGTGCCCTACAGATATACCTGTATATGAAAATATATACATATATATGCATAGTTCGTACTTTTCAACAGCTGGATATGTGAAAGGGTAACCCTAAAGAAGCTATTTAAAGCTTATAGCAGGGGGCCCAGTTCACTTTATAATAAAATTAATTCCTGCAATTAATTGGACTCACAGTTCAAATAAATAAGTACATGTGTACATTAAACCCTAATTTTCTAAAGTGATAATCAAAATCATACACATGTATTGGTTTAATTGTCTAAAAATTGTAAAAAAAAAAATAAAAATATAAAACAATAATAATAATTTAATCCGCACAAATATACATATCGAAACCAAAGTTTGATAATTTCTGATTTGGGCCATTACCAACTTCTGAAAATTTAGGCAAAATCTGTCTCATAGTTTTTTTTTTGGAATCTTGCTAACAAACTAACAAACTGACAAAGAAATAAATGAACAAACTAGGGATGCACAATATGGGATTTTTGCTGATATCTGACATGCCAATATTTGTAATTTATTATCACAGATACCGATACTGCTGGTGAAGAGCACAAACTCTGTACTTTACAAAAATGGACTTGTTTCTTTCAGTGTTGCAGTATATTTTTTGCAAGGAACAGATGTACAAAAAGTAAAACAGCATTTAACCCTTGCAAAAATGAAACAGTTGATTTTTAAATGTACCCATGCAGTGACGTGAAGGTGCATCAGTATTTTACATTTGTGTAATTTGACGATATTCCAGCTGAAAAGGCAGAATTGTGGTGACCATATATTGTCTGTAAATATCAGAAGAAGTTTCAATTTTGGCCAATACGATACTGAACTTTTCGGCTGATATCTGCAAATTCCTATATCTAACCAAACCAATGATATTGTGCATTGTTAGAACGAACAAACTAGAAACACTCAGAGAGCTCAAACCTCTGCCAAGGTAGCTAACATACTGAAGCTACACCTATTAGCAAGGTTCCATGATACAGTTACCATCATAACATGATTCATAACCCTAAAAACCCACACCTAGCACTCAGAATCAGGTTGATATCATTGTAAGTTAGACAGTTATTTAGCAAAAACAATGGTTTGCTAAAGTTGTTTATCTGGATGACCACCAAAATCTAATCATTTTAAAGTTGAGTTATTACCAACATGTCCTGAAAATTGCAGTTAAGTTTCTCCAGTAGTTTTAGGGTAGTCTTGTGAACAAACAAACAAACATAACCTCCTTGGTGGAGGTAACAAAAGGAGATTCTGTATCTTTACATTTGGCTGACTCTTGTTCCACGCCTATCGTTGACTTTTGTCATGTCTTCTAAAATTGTGTCATTTCCTTTGCAGTATGGACAGAAAAACGGACAGTTGTCTCCTCTTTCTCCTCCTCCTCCCCCTTTGCTGGGGTCAGAGGTCAGACGATGAAAAAGAAAGACCATCTTGCAGTCGTTGTGACCTGCAGCTCTTCTGTAACTGCGCCTCAGGTAGATTCATCCATGTTCCTGAGGTTCCAGAACAAGCCTTGGGTCTGGATCTTTCCTTCAACAACATCTCTGAGGTGACTGCTGAAGATTTGGTTGGACATGTGCCACTGAAGGCTCTGAGTCTACACGGTAATGGCAGGATTTCTTTGGTTTTAAAAGTAAGGATGTATTCAACTTTGTATTTTAAACTAAATAACTGTCCTGCAGGTAACAGGCTCGCTGTGATCCACCCATCAGCATTTGATTCTCTCTGGAGCCTGGAGAAGCTAGATCTGTCTGACAATCAACTGACCTCTCTAAACCAGAGCTGGTTTAACAAGCTCGGAGCTCTGCAGCAGCTCAACCTGCTCAACAACCCTTACAGGTGAAGAGTCCAAATCTTCACATGGAGACAAGTAACATTCTCTCCATGTGTCAAAACATCAGCTCTTTAGATCTTTTGGTTAGTGTCCTCTTGCTCTCTCTTCTAGCTGCCTGGGTTCTCCTCCAGTGTTTCAGGGCCTGGTTAGGTTGAGGAGGCTACATTTTGGAGGTCCTGATCTGAAAGACATTAGAATGGGAGATCTGTTGGGGGTCACAGAGCTGGAGGAGCTCACCATACATGCCAACAACCTTGAGAGGTGGGTTAAGTGATTCAGTTTGGATGGCAGAACAGTTCTTACCAGTAGGCTTAACCTTAATGCTAAAGCACCATCCAACCCAGATGCAAATGGCAAATGAACTTGAGCTGACATAGTTTTTTTCTAGTCCTTTTCGTCATTCACTGATGGTTAATGTTGAAGTTATCCGTCAGAATTAATTGACACATTCATGCTGTACAATCACAAATGCATGGAGGTCGTTATCCTTGGGAACCCAACAAGATTCAGGAACATCAATTAATATTTAGATTTTCCATGACTTATCCAATGCTGTCAAAGGGATTTCCCATTATAGAGTTCAATCAATCAATCAAAATTTATTTATATAGCACTTTTCATACAAAAAAATGTAGTGCAAAGTGCTTTACAAACAGACAAATGAATTAAGTGAAGGATTTATAACCCAAACCCACTCCACCCAGCCCCTGAACCCACCCACTCAGTGTTGATAAAAAGCATCATAATAAAAGACAATGATAAAGCACACTGCTGTACCCAGTACGTACTGAGGAAACGCCATCTTGAAGGCTTAACAATGAGAAAACACTGGAGGCAAGGTTAAAAGTATAAAATTAAATATATCATGAAATAAAATAGTAAAATGAATTTAAAAAAATAAGAATAAAAAATAACTTGAAATTAAGTTAAAGTATACATATATATTATAATTAATAAATAAATAAAATAGGAAAACAAGAAAATAAAACAAGGAAAAATAGAAAAGATTTGAAAAGAAAAGATAAAAAATAAGGTAAGATAAAATAAAAAAAGTGGCCTGTAATTAGAATAAATAAAAATACTAAAAGGTAATTCAGGTAAAAGCTCGACTAAAAAGGTAGGCTTTGAGTTGTTTTTTATGTTTCCTGGTAAAGTCAATCTGGATTGGATTCAGATGAAATTTACAGTGATAAAAAGACACATGAACCCCATATTCTCCTAAGAAGTTGGAAGGGAATCTGTTATGTAATGGCAAAGATATGATCTTGCTGATTTTTTACACCAATTATATTTGTACACGGGCGGCACGGTGGCTCAGCAGGTAGTGCACGTGCCTCAGAGCAAGAAGGTACTTGGTTTAATTCCCGGGTTGGACAGGGGCCCTTAGGTATGAGTGTGAGTGTGAATGGTTGTCTGTCTCTCTATGTGGCCCTGTGATCGACTGGTGACTGGTTCAGGGTGTACCCCGCCTCACGCCCAATGACAGCTGGGATAGGCTCCAGCCCCCCCGACCCCAAAAGAGATGAAGGGGTATAGAAAATGAATGAGTATTTGTGCACAACAGTGAGCCATACCCTGAAAATTTTACATCCAAAAGGTTATATTTTTGACAACATAAGTTTCTCATTTTGTTTGTTTGTCTGTTTGTTAGCAAGATTACAAAAAAAAGATGAAAATATTTTGCTGATATTTTCAGGCGATGGCAATGGCCCAACTTTAAAATATTAGATTTTGGTGGTGATCCAGATGACACCATTAGTGAACAATCATTGTTGCTCAATAACTGTCTAAATAATAATGATATTAATATGATTCTCAGTGCTCAGTGTGTATTTTGGGGTCTTGAATTATATTATGATGGTCACTTTATCATTATACTATTGCTTATTTGTATTTTTTATTGTACTTTACTTTATTTAACCTTTTTCACCAAGAAAAGAAACTCATTGTGATTAAAAATCTCTTTTTTAAAAGTGTCCAGGCCAAGACAGGCAGCAGCATGGTAAACAAAGTTACGTACAATCCCAACAACATCACTTACAAATACACATGACATGTAGCTCCAATATGCATGTAGATGTAACAGCAATACGTGAGCAAACTTGGGGGAGGTTTGTTCTCTCTGAGTGCTTTCTAGTATTAAAATCTGTCTGTGACTGTTAAAGTCAGAGCCTGTCCTAGATGAAATTATATATGACTCTTGCTCCATCTTTGATTTACACAATTTTGCAAAAGAAATGGAATAACATAGTTATTACCATTGTCTTTATTTGTGAGGTTACATGTCAGCCAGTGTTCTTAATTGGTTATATCATTTGTAGTAAAATTATTTGGGCATTACTTTACATTTAAATCTTTACTGAGGCTTTTTTTTTCATTACCAAAAACAGAAATCAGCTAAATTGTTGGATCAGGGAGTTTCTTTGTTTATGTTATTAAAAAGAAACTTGAATATTAATGGGTTTTATATAACTTTTCTTGTGCAGAAATAGCAGCCCAATCCCAAACTTTAGTCCAGCAGGTGTCAGGAATACACCTGATACAAGCACTGCCATCTGCGCAGAAATAAGAAAAAGAAGAATCAGCTTGGCTGTATGTAGCATACTATAAAATGACAGTTGTTATGTTGTCAGACTACAAACTACAACCAGATTCAGTAGACCTTAATGTAGTGGTGTGTTGATGCAGTAAATAAAAATATCTTACAGAATTAGCCTCCTTCAGCTGCAGCAACAGGAACTCAACAATCTCATCTATGAGGATTCAGGATTCAAATTTGTTCTGTTGTTTTGCTAAATTGATCCTTATGTGTTCTATTTCCTGAAGATATGCGTCTGGAGCTCTGGCTGACATGTGGCCTCTAGGTCATGTCACTTTGAGCCTCCATGGTCCAGTTTTGACAAACAAAGCTGTAGCCTCAGCTTTGGTCACTGATGTTTCATACCCAAATACACCCATTGTTCTGGAGGACCTCCATCTGGCTGGGAATGAGTCTGTCCTTTGCTTCAAAGAGTGTGTCAAGAAGAGAATCAGGTTTGAATTCTTTGAACATTGACTTTGCATTTTTACATCCTCATGGATGAGGGTTGTTCTTGCTAGTTAAATCAGTGCCTACAAACACACAGACTAAGTAGGACTGACTTTCTCTTGGTTGCTTCCTTTCAGGAGTTTGTCTCTGAAGAACCTTACCATATCAGACAAGGCACTTGTTGATGGCCTGGTATTGATGGATGGATTGCCCATTTCCTTTTTATCATTAGATGATGTCACACTGATTGGGGAGGGAAGGTGAGGGAGCATCAAGTCAGAGTTTCTCCATCTTGCATTAGCACAGGATGTACAAAACAGTTTTTGTTCACCATTTCTGTCAGGTGGGAGCGGGCAAATCGGACAGATCCCAGAGGAATCGATGAGTTCTTCTTACGAAACTTTGTGGTGCTGGATTTCTTCAGGTTTGTGGAGTTTTCACAGTACGTGTTTCTGCTTCGGTACCCAAGAAAGGTGTCTGTGATCAAATCTAAGGTAAGAAACATGCTGATGCTGTTCCTCATTGTCTCGAGAGCTGACCCCAGTGTCACTAGCTATCTGACTTTTGTTTCAGAATTTAATGTAGAGCTTCTCATCAGCTCTGTACTGTTTCTAAATCCTCAAACATCTCACATATTTTTTATTTCACTATAACTCTAATGTAAGAGTAAAAAGATAGTTGGCCTTTTTTGCAAGTGTCAAAGGTTCCCTCCTTTTTCTCCAGGTGTTTGTGGTACCCTGTTTATCGTTGCGCCTGCTGGTGAACATGCAGTACATGGACCTGTCTGACAACCAGCTGACTGATCTGACTCTTGGGGAATCATTGTGCTATGGAGATGGCACACTGAAGAACCTACGGGTTTTAAACATGAGCGGAAACGTCCTAAAGGTGCTCTTACGAATATTTCTTTTATTTGTTGTATTTTGATAGAGGCAACATTTCACTGTTTGTTTAGCAGTATTACTCAGAGCTCATTGATTTATCTGCTTGGAAAGGTCTGGGATGGTTCTCAGCTTCAAAATTGCAGAAGTGAGATACCATTTTAGGTCTTTTTTTTTTTTTTTTTTACCAGAGATGTGGTTTGGTCCAAGGTAAAAAGCCATTACGTTTTGGTGGTGATCTGCATATGTTTCTGGTTGTAAAAAAAATCCCCTAATTTGTGAAAAGTCCCAGAACATTACATTGAGCCACATGTTAAAAAATCATATCACCGACACAAAATCTTACTAACAAGTGCATCATCGTCCAAATCCTCAACATGCTGGAGTGCATTGTGTACACAACTGCCCATATAATAATATATTAATAAAAGTGCCTCTTGTGTAGCACATTACCCTACTGCTCGAGATAATAAAGTACCAGATTGGATATAATGTACGATGCCCATAGTGATGGTTGGCTATGCAGAAGTGTGAGTAGATATTGCACGAAGAAAGCATACATAGAAGTCTTATGCAAGCACAATCAATCAATCAATCAATCAATCTTTATTTGTATAGCGCCAATTCATAACAAGTGTTATCTCAAGACACTTTACAATAGAGCATAAAGCTCTTCATTTATGGATACACATATATGCATAGATACATATATACATATAAAAATACACATATACATATATATACAAATATATACATCCAACACCCAACATGAATCCAAATAGCCAATCATGGATCCCTCCATCATGGCGGCAAGAAAAAACCTTCTGTTAAGCAGCAGGAAATCTTGAATGTGGATCCCAGTCTCATGATGAACAGCAAATCCACACGATGCTGTGTCGGGTGTGAGGGCAAAAGAAGGGAGGTAGGAGGAGACAAGTGGACTAGAATAAGAACTAAAATTAGGGACAGGTTCATGTACCATCAACCTGTCGTCTGATTTATTAGAGGTTAGCCTCTTGAGATGGTACATCTCATTTTCAAGAGGGTCCTCATGTCTGAATGGTTGTGGTGATCATTTTCTAGAAGTATAATCTTAGATATTCTTACTGAAAATAAGAATTTATGGTAGTGATGAACTCATGGGTGCCCAGACCACAAGTGCATCCCAACCATATTTGTCTCCCTTAAATATAAATGTGTTAAAGGCCTCTTGAGATGTGACATCCCATTTTCAGAGGGACCTCATGCCTATGTGGTAGTAAAATATAGGTACTGTAGATGTATCGATCATGGATATGGAGATCATGCTAGTATCTGTATAAATAGCTATAACGATAATGGGAATGGAGTGTTCCTAATAAAATGGTCAACTATGTGTCATGTTTATCATTGTAGTATGTCACATGTCTGAATGTATTTGTTGTTTTTATTGTGTAACTGTCTGCTGCTGCCATGCCAGGTCCCTCTTGAAAAAGAGATTTTAAATCTCAATGAGGCTTTTATCTGGTTAAATAAAGGATATAATAATAATAATAATAATAATAATAATAATAATAATAATAATAAATTCAAGTAGATAAAAAGTTCAGGTTGGGGAAGTCATGCCATTGCCATGTTAGCAATAAATGTCTATATAATAAGTCTAATTGTATATATCTAATATAATTAATGAGTTATATTAATGTTTGGAAATTTTGGTCACCTGGCTGCAAGCTGGTTCTGTCTTTCTGTCTCCCTTATTGCAACAACAGAAATTGCTGATCTGGCTTGATACTTAAACACCTGTCTTCTGCTTTCCTTCTGCTGTTCAGTCGTTGTCCGCAATAAGCCAACAGGTAGCTAAGCTCCCCAAACTGACCCACTTAGACATCAGTAGGAACGGATACATCTTCATGCCCCAGAGCTGCTCCTGGCCCCACACCCTGAGATACCTCAACCTTTCTGCAACTAAACTTACAACCATCACCAACTGTCTACCCAAAACCCTGGAGGTATGACAACCAGAGCATTTGAAGTCATTGTGGTGGGCTTTTACACCCTCACAACATTCACTGATCAAAATATGTCTTGAAAGGTGTTGGATCTGAGCGACAATGGTCTTAAAAGCTTCTCCCTGTCCCTGCCTGCTCTGAGAGTGCTGTACCTCTCTGGGAATAAATTTCTGAGGCTGCCACAGGGACATCTGTTCCCTAATCTACAAACACTGACCATACAGGTAAAGCCCTATTCACACATCAATGGATGGAAGTTGACATTAACTAACACTGAGTAAGCATCAGTGAGCCTGTTTTATGTCTCCACAGTCCAACACCTTGAACATGTTTGGACTCTGGGACCTCCAGTCTTACAGACGACTCCAGAGCCTCCAGGCTGGTCAGAACAAACTTGTCTGCTCCTGTGACTTTGTATACTTCCTCCAGTCCAGCTTTAAGGGATCTCTAGACGTTCCTTTAACAGATGCAGTGGAAAGCTACATCTGCGACTCTCCTCTGTACCTCCAGGGGACGCCAGTTTACCAAGTCCGCCTCTCCATTGCTGAATGCCAGCAGGTTTTGGTGGTCTCCCTGAGCTGTGGTGTGGTGTTGTGTGTTGTACTCATGGTGTGTTTCCTGCTCTGGCGCCTCCATGCATTCTGGTACCTGAAGATGATTTGGATGTGGATAAAGGCAAAGCGTAGCTCCAAACATCGCCAAGAGAGGGACAGATTATGCACAGAGGCTTTGGTGTCATTCGACGCCTTTGTGTCCTACAGTGAGAGGGATGCAGGCTGGGTGGAAAACTACTTGGTGCCTGAACTGGAGGGGTCAAGGTAATGTCAGTCTTTTTTTTCTGTTCTTTTTCTGTTTGGTCTTTTGAGGGTCGATGATACTTACCAAGTCAGTTGACAGGCCAATAAAAATGGTTGGGTTAGAGTGAGGGTAAGGTTCATTCATGGTACATTAGGGTGTCTTTTGTGCCATAATTCTGGAAAATTGTCTTCTGCCAGTACGTAACTATGTCAAAAAAGAGGTATTTAAACCAACTTTAAATTGCTTATTCCTACAGAGAAAATCATGAAGACTCCTCCAATCCCAGCTGCCCCAGGCCTCTGACCTTGTGCCTCCACAAGCGGGACTTCTGTCCAGGACGATGGATCATGGACAACATCATGAGTGCCATAGAAAGCAGCCGGCGGACCATCTTCGTCCTCTCTGAGAACTTTGTCCAGTCTGACTGGTGCCGCTACGAGCTGGACTTCTCCCACTTCTGGCTCTTCGATGGGGGTGCAGGCAGGGAGGCAGCCATCTTGATCCTGTTGGAACCTCTGTCCAAGGATGACGTTCCCAAACGCTTCTGCAGGCTGCGCAAACTCATGAGCACCACCACTTACTTGGAGTGGCCTCAGGAGGAGGAGAGGATCGGGGAGTTCTGGAGGAATCTCCGCAAGGCGTTGAGGGTGGATGAAGAAGACAACTGAGCTGAGAGAAGTGGGAATAAGAAGTTATTGGAGGCGAGAAAAAGACTCTAAATACATTTTTAACATGCTAACAAATGACACATTGACAATCAAAATTTACACCTACCAGCCACTTAATTGAGGGGCACCTGTAAAAAATCAGTTTGGACCTCCTTTTCTTTTAGAGCTTCTTCATTCTTGGTGTCATTGATTCTACAGGATGCTTAAAACATTCCTCAGGGATTTTATCTCAGTTTACCGTGATAGTATTGTGCAGCTGCTGCTGAGTTATAGGCTGCATATCCATGATGAGAACCTTCTACTGTCTCACATCCCAAAGGTGCTCTACTGGATTCATGTTCAAGAAACTAGTTTGCAATATTTTGAACTTTGAGGTAGCTGTCAGGAGACAGGTACATCGTTATTCCAGTGAAAGTTCTTGTCAGAAATCCAGAATCTTCTATCTTCCGATTTTGGAGAACCACAGTGAATGCATTATTATTTTTTTGGTTGTTTAAAGTGTAAAATATTTTTGACAAGATTTAAACAGCCATATTGACCAACACTTGACTACACTCAAGTCTTACACAAAGAATCTCAAAAAAGAGGTCCCTTTGTTTATTTTTACCTTGGTAAGGGAAGTGAGAGCAGATGTTTCTCCTTCAGTAGATAATAGGAAAGAAGTGGTGCCCATGACTGTTGAGCCACTTCATTTTGGCTCGAGAAAGAAGAAGTTTCTCTATAAGTTTTCCTGAATTTAAGGTAAATGAGCTATTGGCAAATGTGACAGGATTCAGTGGTACTTATATTTTCATGTACATTGTAAATATTGCCCTTAAATGATAAAGACAAAAACATGCTGTCTTGGCTTTGCTCTCCTGCAGTCCAATTTTACATAAAATTATATGGTGTTATGCTTTTAATGTAAGTTGATGTAAATATGTATTGTACATACAACAGTGTCCACACATGTAAATTTCTGTATTTCTTTTGACCTTGAAGAATTCCTGTTATAAACTAAGTTGACCCTAGTGTCAAAAATTGTCAGCCTTTTGAAAGCTGATGAAAAAGTATTATAATTCAATATTTTTTTTATATATTTTGACATTTTTATTTATATTCAAACAAGTCAACCTTTTAAAACATTTTTCATCTAAAATATCCATATGAAATATGAATTAGATTTGTGGGGATTTTAACCCTTTAAAGGTTAGTATGCTTGCACAACTCCGCCATTTTTTTTTTTTTAATGAAAGAAAAATAACATCAAAGTAAGAACAAAACAACAAACCAACAACTGGAATAATTTTCAAAACTATTTTCAAGGAGTTTTTGATTGTTATATATTCATCATTAGGCCCTGCTTACAATATACATGAAACTATTAATATCTCTGGGGGATTTTAACTTTTAAAGGCCAGTATGTTTTCACAACTTAACAGTTTTTTCCTAAAACAAATAAACAGAAATCCTTCAATGGTTTCTTTAAGATACTGAGTATTTATTATTTTTATTATTAGGAGGACCTGGATTGAGTCAGTAATTTACATAATAACAGTTTTCTATGAATTAATAATTTTTTTTTTTATAATTAGTGTTACTATTATAACCATTATTGTTTGATTGAAAACAAAAACTTCACTCACAAGGTCCTAGGAAAACAAAATGCCTGCTTCCTAAAATCTTCTCTTAAAAGTATATTATATGAAAATATTTTTCAATTTCAACTATTCAATCTTTAAAAACCACATCACCTTGTAGTAAACATTGAGTATAAATCATATATTTAAAATTTGAACATTTTAATGGCCAGTATGTGTACATTATTCCACCAGTGACTGATGCCTCAAAGCTGAAAATGGTTGCTGTTATGATCGTCTGCCTGGGCTTCTCTGTAGCCAATTTAAGGTGTATATTTCCACCATGAACGTCCTTGAGATGGAATGGACAGAATGAGTTGATTCCCTCTCCAGGGTGTACACAGGTAATTGATGGAAGGATAAGTTTTGTATTTGTATGTAAGTTTTGTATGCAACAGTTCACTGGGGCTTCCCAGATGCATTAATAAAGCATGTGATTTCTGTATTTTCAGTGGTACTCATTATCCTCAAGAATTTATTGATATTTGCTTTATTTCTAATATAAAAATCTGTTGTGAGACACATCTTCATCACATCCTGTTCTCTGTGATTCATAAGTTGCTCATGAAGCGAGAGCCTCCCTTTTAAAGACCAGGTGGAAATGTTTCTTTAAATAAAATATTTTAGACTCCCTCTATGTCATTGTTGCTTCAGTTCCTTCACTTTTTATGTAAGATTATCCTCTTTCTTTTCCAGCATGAGACGGCAGACAGACTGTTGCTCCCTTTCCTCCTTTGTAACCCTCTGATGGGCCCACAGATTGGAAACAAGATGGTTATTCTATTCTACTCTTCTGTTCTATTCAGATAAGTAGAAATCATCCGTGTCCTCTCTTACAAAGCCAGCCATAATACTTGCATTTCTTAGAAAAAGACATTAAGTGCTAATCTTATTTTAAAATAGATTTTGCAACATAATGAGAGAAAAAAAGACAAGTCAAGTGCACAGGAATGTGTTGCTGAGGAGGTTATCTAATGAATGTAGGCAGTCAGGCTTATGTTACCTGAGTGTTTGAGCTAAAGAAATTAGCAGAGGGAAAGCTCTGCTGGTCTAGTCCTTGTTGCTGCATGCACAGTCAAAAGAATGGAATCTATCTGTTGCCATGGACTCAGGAGTGAGGCAAGACATTAAAACATCAAAATGTTGGTGTATCCCTTTCAAGAACAGAAGAACTTGATAAATCTTTCAGTAGACCTCTTTCCAAGAAAACCTTAACAGAGCATGTGCAGATTTACAAGAGCGTAGCAAGAGGAAGTGATGTGTCAGAGACAGATGTTTAAGTCAAGACTCTTGAAGCGTGGCATTGTTTTTTGATGGGAGTTCTTGTAGGTGAAGTAAGTACTCTTTGTTCATGGTACAATACTTCCCTGTTAGTGGTAAGTTATGAGTAACAGAGTCTTACAGACTGTGGCTTACTGAGGGAGCGGAGAGAACTTCATACTGCACCTAATGTATGTATGGGTCTTACGGAGGTCATGCAACGTCAATTAAAAAAAACGGAACTATCCAGAGAAGAGTTAAGAGTTGTTTAGCTACTACTACTGCTGGAACCTTTGATGACCAGAACTTGGTTTACCTTTCAAGCTGTTGTTTTGTTTGTATTTCTGCAGACTGTCTCCAACAGGTGAATGACTGCATTTTTATTTATTTGTGCACATTTTCCTCGAAAGTGTATGCTAACTACCCCTTTGTCTTTTTTTCACAGCAGTCTACACCCACGTCTCAGAGCCACAGAGACTTCAGGTTTCAAGGTCAGAGGATCATCTCTACATGAGACCAGGTAAGAAATACAAATATAACACTTGATTAAACCTTATTCACATGTTTTTCAAATCAAACGATTTGTTATGTGGTCACTGACAGCAGTTATACTAAAAAATAATTTTCTGAAAAGAATGTGAGTATATATATCACTCCACACATTGATTGTATTGCTCAAAATTTGCTCTTTTCAATACATTGAAAATGTGAACTTCATTGTTTGGCTCTAACAATACTTCATTATCAGAGTTAGAACCACTATGGTGCTTTTTGACAGGAATGGGCTCTAAGTCTTAAATGTTTAGACTGGACCACACAAACTCTGAATCACTTTTTTGAGAAGTTTGTCACTTGACGTGTTGTGAAAGCTGACATGAACTCTGTCCCACAAGAAACCCAATTCTGGTTTTCCAAGCAGCAGATTTCATTTTCAGTTGAGAGAATGTTGGTCATGGCACAAGGAGGAAGTGGTTAGATTCTGGAGGTATTCACATTTTTGACAGTAACTCCCCTTGGCAGAGGTTTGTGCCCTCAGGTCATGTCTTGTAACTTTTTTTCTCAGAAACAGGATGCTAGCTTTGGTTCCATTCAGCCTGAGATCTGTTTGCAGAATGTCCTCCTGTGTTCTCTCTCATCTCATTTTAAACGCCTATCCATTGTCTCTTCTATCAGAAAGGGCATTGAAAAAGCTGTGAAAAAATATTTAATAAAATTACAACTTACATTTTCCCAAAAGGAGTTTCTGTATCTTTACATTTGACTGACTCTTGTTCTACGACTATCGTTGACTTTTGTCATGTCTTCTAAAATTGTGTCATTTCCTTTGCAGTATGGACATAAAAACGGACAGTTATCTCCTCTTTCTCCTCCTCCTCCCCCTCTGCTGGGGTCAGAGGCCAGACGACGACAGAGAGAGGCCATCTTGCAGTCGTTGTGACCTGCAGCTCTTCTGTAACTGCGCCTCAAGTAGATTCATCCATGTTCCTGAGGTTCCAGAACAAGCCTTGGGTCTGGATCTTTCCTTCAACAACATCTCTGAGGTGACTGCTGATGATTTGGTTGGACATGTGCCACTGAAGGCTCTGAGTCTACATGGTAATGGCAGAATTTCTTTGGTTTAAAAAGCAAGAATGTATTCAACTTTGTATTTTAAACTAAATAATTGTCCTGCAGGTAACAGGCTCGCTGTGATCCACCCATCAGCGTTTGATTCTCTCTGGAGCCTGGAAAAGCTAGATCTGTCTGACAATCAACTGACCTCTCTAAACCAGAGCTGGTTCAACAAGCTCGAAGCTCTGCAGCAGCTCAACCTGCTCAACAACCCTTACAGGTGAAGAGTCCAAATCTTCACATGGAGACCAACAAGTAACATTCTCCCCATGTGTCAAAACATCAGCTCTTTAGATCTTTTGGTTAGTGTCCTCTTGCTCTCTCTTCTAGCTGCTTGGGTTCTCCTCCAGTGTTTCAGGGCCTGGTCAGGCTGAGGAGGCTACATTTTGGAGGTCCTGATCTTAAAGACATTAGGAGGGGAGATCTGTCAGGGGTCACAGAGCTGGAGGACCTCACCATACATGCCAACAACCTTGAGAGGTGGGTTACTGACTGGCAACTTTGGCTCTGGAGCATGCGCCATGTTCGTGACTGTGTTTGGGGGCGTGCATATAACCTGGAAACGAAGAAGTGGACAAACTACCTACCGCAGTCGTGTTTTCCTTTATTGTTAGGAGCTGGAAGATAATCAGGGGGATACACACAGACTGAAGAGCCCCAAGAGGAAACTTCACGTCTAGAAACAAGCCCAAAAAAACACGACCTGCGGCCGTGACTCACGAGATTTTCAGCCTTTAGACGCTTATAACGAGCGGACTTGGCAACACTGCTCGTGTCTGTGCGAGCAGCTGAGAAGGCAGCTTCAGTGTCAGATCAGTCCGAGGGAAATGTAACGTCGCGCTGCATTAAAAAAGGAACTACGTTTCGTTACCAAATTTTCAACAGTAGCGCGTTACTTCACTTTTTAGCCGAAAAAGTAGTTTCGTCACTGTAACACGTTACTTTCTAACGCGTTACACACAACACTGATCATGGGTACAAGGCGCTGAAATGAGTTTCCCCCACAGGGTGTCCGGGCTCTCCCTTACAGATAGGGTGAGAAGTTCGGCCATCTGGGAGGGGCTCAGAGTAGAGCTGCTTCTCCTCTGCATTGAAAGGAGCCAGTTATGTCGACTGTATGAAGTCCATTGTTGTTGCTGTCTGTGAGGTGCAATGTTTTTGTTGTTGTTGTCCCTTTGTAATGTACAGTCAGTGGAAATGAATTTCCCCTCTGGGGACCAATAAATCTAAAGCAATCATATCAATCAATCAATCAGATGAGGTGGCTCAAGAACCTAAAGCACCTAATCAGGATGCCTCCTGGATGGTGTTCAGGGACAACTCACTGGTGGGAGAGCTTGGGGTAGATCCTAGCCTTGCAGAGCAGACGGACCTGCCTGATTTATGGTCTGAAATCCTGCATGTCCATCTTGCCAACCTTCATTGTCCAGTGACTTTACTGGCTAAATGCTTAATGGTCCAATCAGGGTAGAGAGGCTATAACTGTTGAAGTGACAACACCAGGAATTGCCTGTATGGTTTAAGACCATGGTAGCTTCGGGATTTGCCTTGGGATCCCCTTGGAAGAGCTGGATGACGTGGCTGAGGACATGGAAGTCTAGTTTTCACTGCTAAGGCTGCTGCCCCTGTGACCTGTCCCTTTATTGTCAGACAACAAACTAAAACTGTCTTCCTGAACTTGTTCCTGATGTGTTTTATTTCCCTAAGATATGCGTCTGGAGCTCTGGCTGACATGTGGCCTCTAGGTCATGTCACTTTGAGCCTCCATGGTCCAGTTTTGGCAAAAAAAGCTTTAGCCTCAGCTGTGCTTGCTGATGTTTCATATCCAAATACGCCCATTGTTCTGGAGGATCTCCATCTGGTTGGGAATGAGTCTGTCCTTGGCCTCAAAGAATGTGCCAAGAGGAGAATCAGGTTTGGCTTCTTTAAACTTTCACTTTGTATTTTTACATCCTCATGGACAAGGTTTGTTCTTGCTAGTTAAATCAGTGCCTGCAAACACACAGACCAAGCAGACTGACTTTCTCATGGTTGCTTCCTTTCAGGAGTTTGTCTCTGAAGAACCTTACCATATCAGACAAGGCATTTGTTGACTTCCTGGTATTGATGGATGGATCGCCCATCTCCTTTTTATCATTAGATGATGTCACGCTGATTGGGGAGGGCAGGTGAGGGAACATCAGTTCAGTTTCTTTTTCTTACATTGGCACAGGATGTACACATCAGTTTTTGTTCACCAATGCTAACAGGTGGGATCCAGCAAATCGGACAGATCACAGAGGAATCGATGAGTTTGTTTTACGAAACTTTGTGGTGCTAGATTTCTTCAGGTTTGTGGAGTTTTCCCATTTCTTGTTTCTGCTTCAGTACCCAAGGAAGGTGTCTGTGATCAAATCTAAGGTAAGAAACATTCTGATGCTGTTCCTCATTGTCTTCATTAAAGATATCCAAAGATTTTCAGCAAATGTATCGCAGTGGCCTGACCCCAGTGTTGGAAGCTATCTGACTTTTATTTCATTTTTTTCTGCACATTTATTTCATGACAACTCTTATGTAGTAAACTTTCAGTCTGGAAAGATAGTTGGCCTGGTTCGTAAGTGTCAAAGGTTCCTTATATTTAATTCCAGGTGTTTGAGATACCCTGTTTCTCGCTGCGCCTGCTGGTGAACATGCAGTACTTGGACTTGTCTGACAACCAGCTGACTGATCTGACTCTTGGGGAAACATTGTGCTATGGAGACGGCACACTTAAGAACTTGCGGGTTTTGAACATGAGCGGAAATGTCCTGAAGGTGCTATTACACAGACTTTCTTCTTTCATTCTTTGCTACTGTTTCAGTTAGAATTGTCAAAATTTTTCTCCAGAGTGATATTGCTATGACCAGCGAGTGAAACACGACCATATTATTGGGTTAGCAGTATTGCTACAATACCTAGGACTGTCGAAATTTAATTATTTGCTTGAAAACATCTTGACTGGTTCTGTGGCTCCTTTATGAAATGCAGAAGCAGGCAAGCATTTTAGCACTTTTGGTTACCATGTCCCAAAGTCTTATTTGGATAAGTACCTGAAAAACGTCTGCGATGAGCCTATTCATGTGAGATTTAAAGTTTCATATTTCAACATAAAATACATCTGATATTGGCTAGTGTTTTTAAAAGGATGGTTACTAATGAACTGCTAACAAGTATGAATGCACAATGTTGGATTTTTGCTCTATCCTCACAGTCCAGACCCTCTTTATAGTTGTACCTGTTTAATTTGATTATGCAGGCTAAAGCTTTCAAGTAGAGCTGGGAAATAAATCGATTAAATTGATTAATTCAAATTATTTTCTGCAGAAGATGTAAAAAATTAAAAATCGAGATTTTGTTCTTGCCTTTCTCCAACTGTAAGTAGTTGCAATTTTGAAAAAACTTGCAATTTTCATGATGGTCAGCCTTGTAGGTTTTGCACAAGCACTTTTAGAGGCTTTTATTTGTTTTTTTAAGTAGATTTAATATTGATCAGAGTTTTATGCTAATACTATAAAAATACCTTAGCCTTTTAGTGTTTATGTAGACAAACCTGCCTACGTTTATACTACATAATCAACCTTTTATGACCCAGACTTTGACTTGAAGAGGGAAACATTTAGACAACATAAAGGTAAAACTTGATTTGTTTCATTTTTATGTCACTGGGAGTTTTGTTTCTTTTAGGGAGGGAAAAATTGATTAAAATCGTAAATCGAGTGTTGTGGAAAAATCAGGGATTTTATTTCAAGGCCATATCGCCCAGCCCTACTTTCAAGTTTGGTGAACTGTCATCCTGATTCTCAAACACCTGTCTTATTCTCTGCTGTTCAGTCTTTGTCCACAATGAGCCAACAGGTAGCTAAGCTCCCCAAACTGACCCACTTAGACATCAGTAGGAACGGATACATCTTCATGCCCCAGAGCTGCTCCTGGCCCCACACCCTGAGATACCTCAACCTTTCTGCAACTAAACTTACAACCATCACCAACTGTCTACCCAAAACCCTGGAGGTATGACAACCAGGGCATTTACAGTCATTGTGGTGGGCTTTTACACCCTCACAACACTCACTGATCAAAATACTATATGTCTTTATCATGTATAGGTGTTGGATCTGAGCGACAATGGTCTTAAAAGCTTCTCCCTGCCCCTGCCTGCTCTGAGAGTGCTGTACCTCTCTGGGAATAAATTTCTGAGGCTGCCACAGGGACATCTGTTCCCTAATCTGCAAACACTGACCATACAGGTAAAGCCCTATTCACACATCAATGGATGGAAGTTGACATTAACCAACACTGAGTAAACATCGGTTGGCATGTTTTATGTCTCCACAGTCCAACACCTTGAACATGTTTGGACTCTCGGACCTCCAGTCTTACAGACGACTCCAGAGCCTCCAGGCTGGTCAGAACAAACTTGTCTGCTCCTGTGACTTTGTATACTTCCTCCAGTCCAGCTTTAAAGGATCTCTAGACGTTCCTTTAACAGATGCAGTGGAAAGCTACATCTGCGACTCTCCTCTGGACCTCCAGGGGACACCAGTTTACCAAGTCAGCCTCTCCATTGTTGAATGCCAGCAGGTTTTGGTGGTCTCCCTGAGCTGTGGCGTGGTGTTGTGTTTTGTCCTCATGGTGTGTTTCCTGCTCTGGCGCCTCCATGCATTCTGGTACCTGAAGATGATTTGGATGTGGATAAAGGCAAAGCGTAGCTCCAAACGTCGCCAAGAGAGGGACAGATTATGCACAGAGGCTTTGGTGTCATTCGACGCCTTTGTGTCCTACAGTGAGAGGGATGCAGGCTGGGTGGAAAACTATTTGGTGCCTGAACTGGAGGGGTCAAGGTAATGCCAGTGCTTTTTTTTCTGTTTGGTCTTTTGAGGGTCGATGATACTTACCAAGTCAGTTGATTGGCCAATAACAATGTTTGGGTTAGAGTGAGGGTAAGGTTCAGTCATGGTACATTAGGCTGTCTTTTGTGCCATAATTCTGGTCAATTGTCTTCTGTCATTACTTTGCGATGTCGAAAAGGAGGTATTTAAACCAACTTTAAGTTGCTTATTCCTACAGAGAGAATCATGAAGACTCCTCCAATCCCAGCCGCCCCAGGCCTCTGACCTTGTGCCTCCACAAGCGTGACTTCCGTCCTGGACGATGGATCATGGACAACATCATGAGTGCCATAGAAAGCAGCCGGCGGACCATCTTCGTCCTCTCTGAGAACTTTGTCCAGTCTGACTGGTGCCGCTACGAGCTGGACTTCTCCCACTTCTGGCTCTTCGATGGGGGTGCAGGCAGGGAGGCGGCCATCTTGATCCTGTTGGAACCTCTGTCCAAGGATGACGTTCCCAAACGCTTCTGCAGGCTGCGCAAACTCATGAGCACCACCACTTACTTGGAGTGGCCTCAGGAGGAGGAGAGGATCGGGGAGTTCTGGAGGAATCTCCGCAAGGCTTTGAGGGTGGATGAAGAAGAAGACGACTGAGCTGAGAGAAGTGGAAATAAGAAGTTATTGGAGGCGAGAGAAAGACTCTAAATACATTTTTAACATGCTAACAAATGACACATTGACAATCAAAATTTACACCTACCAGCCACGTAATTGAGGAGCACCTGTCAAGAACCAGGTTGAACCTCCTTTTCTTTTAGAGCTTCTTCATTCTTGGTGTCATTGATTCTACAGGATGCTTAAAACATTCCTCAGGGATTTTGTCTCAGTTTGCCGTGATAGTATTGTGCAGCTGCTGCTGAGTTAAAGGCTGCATATCCATGATGAGAACCTTCTACTGTCTCACATCCCAAAGGTGCTCTACTGGATTCATGTTCAAGAAACTAGTTTGCAATATTTTGAACTTTGAGGTAGCTGTCAGGAGACAGGTACATCGTTATTCCAGTGAAAGTTCTTGTCAGAAATCCAGAATCTTCTATCTTCCATTTTGGAGAACCACAGTGAATGCATTATTTTTTTTTGTTTGTTTAAAGTGTAAAATATTTTTGACAAGATTTAAACAGCCATATTGACCAACACTTGACTACACTCAAGTCTTACACAAAGAATCTTAAAAAAGAGGTCCCTTTGTTTATTTTTACCTTGGTAAGGGAAGTGAGAGCAGATGTTTCTCCTTCAGTAGATAATAGGAAAGAAGTGGTGCCCATGACTGTTGAGCCACTTTATTTTGGCTAGAGAAAGAAGAAGTTTGCAGTTTGATTCACTATAAGTTTTCCTGAATTAAAGGTAAATGTACTATTGGCAAATGTGACAGGATTCAGTGGTACTTATATATTCATGTACATTGTAGAAATTGCCCTTAAATGATAAAGACAAAAACACGCTGTCTTGGCTTTGCTCTCCTATGACAATCTGCAATCCAATTTTACATAAAATTATATGGTGTTATTGCTTTTAATGTAAGTTGATGTAAATATGTATTGTACATACAACAGTGTTGCACATGTAAATTTCTGTATTTCTTTTGACCTTGAAGAGTTCCTGTTATAAACTAAGTTGACCCTAGTGTCAAAAGTTGTCAGCCTTATGAAAGCTGATGAAAAAGTATTATAATTCAATATTTTTTAAATATATTTTGACATTTTTATTTATATTCAAACAAGTCAACCTTTTAAAACAGTTTCCACCTGAAATATCCATATGAAATATCTATAAGATTTGTGGGGATTTTAACCCTTTAAAGGTTAGTATGTTTACCCAACTCCACCATTTTTTTAAAGAAAGAAAAACAAAATCAATACAAGAACAAAACAACAAACTAACAACTGGAATTATTCTCAAAACTATTTTCAAGGAATTTTTGATTGTTATATGTTTATCATTAGGCCCTGCCTACAATATACATGAAAATATTCATATCTCTGGGGGATTTTAACTTTTAAAGGCCAATATATTTTCACAACTTTACAGTTTTTCATAAAACAAACAGAAATCCTCCAATGGTTTCCTTAAGATACATTTCAATGAGTATTTATTACTTTTATTATTAGGAGGACCTGGATTGAGTCAGTAATTTACATAATAATAGTTTTCTATGCATTTATTATAATTTTTATTATTTGTGTTACTATTATTACCATTATTGTTAGATTGAAAACAAAAACTTACTCACAAGGTCCTAGGAAAACAAAAAATGCCTGCTTCCTAAAATCTATTCTTAAAAGTATGATATATGAAAACATTTTTCCATTTCAACTATTCAATCTTTAAAAACCACATCACCTTGAAATAAACATTAAGTATAAATCATATATTTAGAATTTTAACATTTTAATGGCCAGTATGTGTACATTATTCCACCAGTGACTGATGCCTCAAAGCTGAAAATGGTTGCTGTTATGATCGTCTGCCTGGGCTTCTCTGTAGCCAATTTAAGGTGTAATATTTCCACCATGAACGTCCTTGAGATGGAATGGACAGAATGAGTTGATTCCCTCTCCAGGGTGTACACAGGTAATTGATGGAAGGATAAGTTTTGTATTTTATAACAGTTTACTGGGGCTTCCCAGATGCATAAATAAAGCATGTGATGTTTGTATTCTCAGTGGCATGCATTATCCTAAAGAATTTATAAACATTTGCTTTATTTCTAATATAACCATCTGTTGTGAGACACATCTGCATCACATCCTGTTCCCTGTGATTCATAAGTTGCTCATGAAGCGAGAGCCTCCCTTTTAAAGACCAGGTGGAAATGTTTCTTTAAATAAAATATGTTAGACTCCCTCTTTGTCATTGTTGCTTCATTTCCTTCACTTCTTATGTAAGATTATCCTCTTTCTTTTCCAGCATGAGATGGCAGACAGACTGTTGCTCCCTTTCCTCTTCCTCCTTTGTAACCCTCTGATGGGCCCACAGATTGGAAACAAGATGGTTATTCTATTCTACTGTTCTGTTCTATTCAGATAAGTAGAAATCATCCGTGTCCTCTCTTACAAAGCCAGCCATAATACTTGCATTTCTTAGAAAAAGAATTTAAGTGCTAATCTTATTTTAAAATAGATAATGCAACATAATGAGAGAAAAAAGACAAGTCAAGTGCACAGGAATGTGTTGTTGAGGAGGTTATCTAATGAATGTAGGCAGTCAGGCTTAGGTTACCTGAGTGTTCGAGCTAAAGAAATTAGCAGAGGGAAAGCTCTGCTGGTCTAGTCCTTGTTGCTGCACGCACAGTCAAAAGAATGGAGTACATCTGTTGTCATGGACTCAGGAGTGAGGCAAGACATTAAAACATCAAAATGTTGGTGTATCCCTTTCAAGAAGAGAAGAACTTTATAAATCTTTCAGTAGACCTCTCTCCAAGAAAACCTTAACAGAGCATGTGCAGATTTACAAGAGCGTAGCAAGAGGAAGTGATGTGTCAGAGACAGATGTTTAAGTAAAGACTCTTGAACCGGGTCATTATTTTTGATGGAAGTTCTGGTAGGTGGAGAAAGTACCTTTGTTCATGGTACAATGTTTGTGGTAAGTTATGAGTAACAGAGTCTGACAGACTGTGGCTTACTGAGGGAGTGGAGTGAACTTTCTACTGCACCTAATATATGTATGGGTCTTATGGAGCTCATACAACCCCACTTCAAAAAAACGGAACTATCCCTATAAGAGTAAAGAGCTGTTAAGCTACTACTACTGCTGGAACCTTTGATGACCAGATCTTGGTTTACCTTTCAAGCTGTTGTTTTGTTTGTATTTCTGCAGACTGTCTCCAACAGGTGAATGACTGCATTTTTATTTATTTGTGCACATTTTCCTTGAAAGTGTATGCTGACTACCCCTTTGTCTTTTTTCACAGCAGTCTACACCCACGTCTCAGAGCCACAGAGACTTAAGGTTTCAAGGTCAGAGGATCATCTCTACATGAGACCAGGTAAGAAATACAAATATAACACTTGATTAAACCTTATTCACATGTTTTTCAAATCAAACGATTTGTTATGTGGTCACTGACAGCAGTTATACTAAAAAATAATTTTCTGAAAAGAAAGTGAGTATAAATCACTGCACACATATATTGTATTGCTCAAAATTTGCTCTTTTCATCACATTTGAACTTCATTGTTTGGCTCTAACAATACTTCATTATCAGAGTTAGAACGACTATAGTGATATCTGACAGGAATGGGCTGTAAGCCTCAAATGTTTAGGCTGGACCACACAAACTCTGTTTCACTTTTTTGAGAGTCTAGTTTGTCACTTGTCGTGCTGTGAAAGCTGACATGAACTCTGTCCCACAAGAAACACAATTCTGGTTTTCCAAGCAGCAGATTTCATTTTCAGTTGAGAGAATGTTGGTCATTGCACAAGGAGGAAGTGGTTAGACTCTGGAGGTATTCCCATTTTTGACAGTAACTCCCCTTGGCAGAGGTTTGTGCCCTCAGATCATGTCTTGTATTTTTGAGTGAAGACTTTTTTTCTCAGAAACAGGATGCTAGCCTTGGTTCCATTCAGCCTGAGATCTAGTTGCAGAATGTCCTCCTGTGTTCTCTCTCATCTATTTACTAAAGCCTATCATTGGTCTTCCATCAGACAGCGCATGAAAAAGCTGTGAAATATATTGAAAAAAACATCAACTTACATTTTCACAAAAGGAGATTCTGTATCTTTACATTTGGCTGAATCTTGTTCTACGACTATCGTTGACTTTTGTCATGTCTTCTAAAATCGTGTCATTTCCTTTGCAGTATGGACATAAAAACGGACAGTTATCTCCTCTTTCTCCTCCTCCTCCCCCTCTGCTGGGGTCAGAGGCCAGACGATGACAGAGAGAGGCCATCTTGCAGTCGTTGTGACCTACAGCTCTTCTGTAACTGCGCCTCAAGTAGATTCATCCATGTTCCTGAGGTTCCAGAACAAGCCTTGGGTCTGGATCTTTCCTTCAACAACATCTCTGAGGTGACTGCTGATGATTTGGTTGGACATGTGCCACTGAAGGCTCTGAGTCTACACGGTAATGGCAGGATTTCTTTGGTTTTAAAAGTAAGGATGTATTCAAATTTGTATTTTAAACTAAATAATTGTCCTGCAGGTAACAGGCTCGCTGTGATCCACCCATCAGCGTTTGATTCTCTCTGGAGCCTGGAGAAGCTAGATCTGTCTGACAATCAACTGACCTCTCTTAGCCAGGGCTGGTTCAACAAGCTTGGAGCTCTGCAGCAGCTCAACCTGCTCAACAACCCTTACAGGTGAAGAGTCCAAATCTTCACACGGAGACCAACAAGTAACATTCTCCCCATGTGTCAAAACATCAGCTCTTTAGATCTTTTGGTCTGTGTCCTCTTGCTCTCTCCTCTAGCTGCCTGGGTTCTCCTCCAGTGTTTCAGGGCCTGGTCAGGCTGAGGAGGCTACATTTTGGAGGTCCTCATCTGAAAGACATTAGGAGGGGAGATCTATCAGGGGTCACAGAGCTGGAGGAACTCACCATACATGCCAACAACCTTGAGAGGTGGGTTACTGACTGGATGGACATTGAATGGATTAATGGTCCAGTTTGTTCAGTAATATTTGATGGCAGGACAGATCTTTAAGCTTATTCCCCATTCCTTGTGTGTGTTTAGCAGTGAATATTGTGAAAAACCACATTTATCACTTACTGATTAAGTTCATCTTGTCTTCTTAGAACATCAGTGTTTTTACTGTTCTTTTATAAAGACAAAAGAGGTATGGTTACCTTGACATGTTTCGACGTTGCTCTGCCGTCTTCTTCAGAAACTGTCATCCTGACAGCTGTGACGTGTCTTTATCAGCTGTTTCAATGGGGGACGTAGATGGCGGGACAGATCGATCACCTGATCTGTCCCACTGGCTGCGTCCCCCGTTGCCTGGCGGTCTCTGGAGAAGTGAATCCCAGGTGTGTGAGAGTAGGAAAGCTCCCTCATCCCTGTTGATGGGACCCGGGCAGAAAAGGAAAAGGCAAACCAGGAAAACTTAAAATCAGCAATATCAGACCACTGCAAGCGCGAAAATCTATAATGGACTGGGAAAAATCAACTTTAATCAGATCAGAAACCAACAAATACAAGAGATGGATAAAGGAGTCAATAGAGATCAGAAAACGGGGCACGGACACCATCAACAGGGATGAGGGAGCTTTCCTACTCTCACACACGTGGGATTCACTTCTCCAGAGACCGCCAGGCAACGGGGGACGCAGCCAGTGGGACAGATCAGGTGATCGATCTGTCCCGCCGGCTGCTCCCGGAAACAGCTGATAAAGACACGTCACAGCTGTCAGGATGACAGTTTCTGAAGAAGACGGCAGAGAAACGTACATACCTCTTTTTGTCTTAATAAAAGAACAGTAAAAACACTCACATTTATCACTCATTATACTTGTTTTGTTCTGTTAATGGATGTTAATTTTGTGTTGCAAGCTGTCGGCTGAGCAATCTTTTATTTTTTGTTTTCATTAACATGAAAAGAAATCAGCTAAATTATTGGATAAGGGAGGGAAAATGCACATATTTGTTTGTGTTATTAAAATAAACTTGATTATTTATGTGTTGCAAATAGTTTTTGCCTTGCAGAAATACATGTTCTGACCCAAAATTCAGTCCAGAAATCAGCAGATTATATGAGGTACCCCTGCGAGAAAACATAAAAGCAAAAGAGGAGTCATGGTCCCTCTGGATAGGAGAGTGGAGTAGCTGATATGAGAATCAGCTCCTCCAAATCTGAGTCCATGGTGCCCAACTGGGAAAGGGTGGAGTGTCCTCTCAAGGTCGGAACGACATCCTGACCCAAGTGGAGGAGTTCAAGTCTTCGTGATCTTGTTCACGAGTGAGGGAAGGATGAATAAGGAGACTAACAGGTGGGATTGGTGCAGTCTCAGCAGCAATTCAGACCCTGCACAGGTCTGTCGTAGTAAAGAGGGAGCTGAGCAGAAAGGCAAAGCTCTTACTTTACCGCCTGATCTTTGTTCCTAATGTCATCAATGGTCACAAGCTGTGGGTAGTGACTGAAAGAACAGGATCATGGGTACAAGACGCTGAAATGAGTTTTCTCCACAGTGTGGAGAGATAGGGTGAGAAGGTCGGCCATCTGGGAGGGGCTCAGAATAGAGCTGCTTCTCCTGCGCATTGAAAGAACCTAAAGCACCTAATCAGGTTGCCTCCTGGATGCCTCCTTGGCAAGGTTCAGGGATGACCCACTGGTGGGAGATAGTGGGGTAGATCCTAGCCTTGCAGAGCAGACAAACCTGCCTGATTCATTGACTGAAATCCTGCATGTCCATCTTGCCGACCTCCATTGTCCAATGACTTCACTGGCTAAATGCTTAATGGTCCAATCAGGGGAGAGAGGCGAGAACTGTTAAAGGGACAACACCAGGAAGTGACTGCATGTTTGAAAACAATGGTAGCTTCTAAAGCTGTCTCCATATCTCCATATCATGCCACATTTAAGTGTTAAATGATACATCTGTGAGGTATAGTTTCATGTGAGAAGATAGTCTAACATAGTTTAAGCTAACGGCTAACAACAGCACAAGCTGCTATGTCACATGTAGCAGCATTACTAGATGTGGATTGGTCTGTGATGAGTGTGACAAGTCAAATGATTGTCCAATCACAAGCTGCTGTTATTTTTGAAGTTTCTGCCTCTGAAAAGTTTTTCATACAGCTCTTTCACAGATGGATTCATGATATATTTCTTTGGCAATGTATGGAACTGCTTATCTGGCAAGTTAGGTTAGGTAGACCCAGGACACACTGAAGGGACTATGTCTCCCTGCTGGCCTGGGAATGCCTCGGGATCCCCTGGGAAGAGCTGGACGATGTGGCTGAGAACAGAGAAGTCTAGTCTTCCCTGCTAAGGCTGCTGCCCCCATGACCTGACCCTTACCTGATCAACAGAGGAAGAACCAGCTGACTGGATGTAGCATGTTACAAAATAAAAGCTGTTTATAGTCAGACAACAAACTAAAACTGTCTTCCTGAACTTGATCCTGATGTGTTTTATTTCCCTAAGATATGAGTCTGGAGCTCTGGCTGACATGTGGCCTCTAGGTCATATCACTTTGAGCCTCCATGGTCCAGTTTTGACAAACAAAGCTGTGGCCTCAGCTGTGCTCGCTGATGTTTCATATCCAAATACGCCCATTGTTCTGGAGGACCTCCATCTGGTTGGGAATGAGTCTGTCCTTGGCCTCAAAGAGTGTGCCAAGAGGAGAATCAGGTTTGATTCTTTAAACTTTGACGATGCATTTTTACATCCTCACGGACGAGAGTTGTGATCACTAGTTAAATCAGTGCCTGCAAACACACAGACCAAGCAGACTGACTTTCTTTTGGATGCTTCCTTTCAGGAGTTTGTCTCTGAAGAACCTTACCATATCAGACAAAGCATTTGTTGACTTCCTGGTATTGATGGATGGATCGCCCACCTCCTTTTTATCATTAGATGACGTCACACTGATTGGGGAGGGAAGGTGAGGGAGCATCAGGTCAGAGTTTCTCCATCTTGCATTACCACAGGACGTACACAACAGTTTTTGTTCACCATTTCTGTCAGGTGGGAGCAGGCAAATCGGACAGATCACAGAGGAATCGATGAGTTCTTCTTACGAAACTTTGTGGTGATGGATTTCTTCAGGTTTGTGGAGTTTTCACAGTACGTGTTTCTGTTCCAGTACCCAAGGAAGGTGTCTGTGATCAAATCTAAGGTAAGAAACATTCTGATGCTGTTCCTCATTGTCACCATAAAAGATGTCCAAAGATTTTCAGCAAATTTATTGCAGTGGCCTGACCCCAGTGTCAGAAGCTATCTGACTTTTATTTCACTTTTTTCTGCACATTTATTTCATGAACACTCTTATGTAGTAAACTTTCAGTCTGGAAAGATAGTTGGCCTGGTTCACAAGTGTCAAAGGTTCCCTACATTTAATTCCAGGTGTTTGAGATACCCTGTTTCTCGCTGCGCCTGCTGGTGAACATGCAGTACTTGGACTTGTCTGACAACCAGCTGACTGATCTGACTCTTGGGGAAACATTGTGCTATGGAGACGGCACACTTAAGAACTTGCGGGTTTTGAACATGAGCGGAAATGTCCTGAAGGTGCTATCACAAAGACTACTTCTTTCATTCTTTGCTACTGTTTCAGTTAGAATAGTCAAAATTTTCCTCCAGAGTGATATTGCTATGACCAGCAGGTGAAATACTCGACTACTTTATTGGGTTAGCAGTATTGCTACAATACCTAGGACTCTCGAAATGTATTTATTTGCTTGAAAAGGTCTTGACTGGTTCTGAGGCTCCTTTATGAAATGCAGAAGCAAGCTAGCATCAAGTCTTATTTGGATAACTACAGTACCTGAAGAACGTCTGCGATGAGCCTATTCATGTGAGATTTAAAGTTTCATATTTCAACATAAAATACATCTGATATTGGCCAGTGTTTTTAAAAGGATGGTTACTAATGAACTGCTAACAAGTATGAATGCACAATGTTGGATTTTTGCTATATCCTCACAGTCCAGACCCTCTTTATAGTTGTACCTGTTTAATTTGATTATGCAGGCTAAAGCTTTCAAGTAGAGCTGGGCCATAAATCGATTAAATTGATTAATTCAAATTATTTTCTGCAGAAGATGTAAAAAATAAAAATCAAGATTTTTGTTCTTGCCTTTGTCCAATTGTAAGTAGTTGCAATTTTGAAAAAAAAAATACAATTTTCATGATGGT
Source organism: Scarus forsteni (assembly GCA_036419115.1). Lineage (NCBI taxonomy): Eukaryota > Metazoa > Chordata > Actinopteri > Labriformes > Labridae > Scarus > Scarus forsteni. The sequence continues at coordinate 253,943 of JAZDUH010000444.1, forward strand.
CAGCCTTGTAGGTTTTGCACAAGCACTTTTATATCTTGTATTTGTTTTTTAGGTAGATTAAATATTGATCAGAGTTTCATGCTAATACTGTAAAAATACCTCAGCCTTTAAGTGTTTATGTAGACAAACCTGCCTACGTTTATACTACATAATCAACCTTTTATGACCCAGACTTTGACTTTAAGAGGGAAACATTTAGACAACATAAAGGCAAAACTTGATTTGTTTCATTTTTATGTCACTGGGAGTTTTGTTTCTTTTAGGGAGGGAAAAATCGATTAAAATCGTAAACCGAGTGTTGTGGAAAAAAATTGGGGATTTTATTTCTAGGCCATATCGCCCAGCCCCACTTTCAAGTTTGGTGAACTGTCATCCAGATTCTCAAACACCTGTCTTCCTCTATCTCTCTGCTGTTTAGTCTTTGTCCACAATGAGCCAACAGGTAGCTAAGCTCCCCAAACTCACCCACTTAGACATCAGTAGGAACGGATACATCTTCATGCCCCAGAGCTGCTCCTGGCCCCACACCCTGAGATACCTCAACCTTTCTGCAACTAAACTTACAACCATCACCAACTGTCTACCCAAAACCCTGGAGGTATGACAACCAGGGCATTTACAGTCATTGTGGTGGGCTTTTACACCCTCACAACACTCACTGATCAAAATATGTCTTGAAAGGTGTTGGATCTGAGCGACAATGGTCTTAAAAGCTTCTCCCTGTCCCTGCCTGCTCTGAGAGTGCTGTACCTCTCTGGGAATAAATTTCTGAGGCTGCCACAGGGACATCTGTTCCCTAATCTACAAACACTGACCATACAGGTAAAGCCCTATTCACACATCAATGGATGGAAGTTGACATTAACTAACACTGAGTAAGCATCAGTTAGCCTGTTTTATGTCTCCACAGTCCAACACCTTGAACATGTTTGGACTCTCGGACCTCCAGTCTTACAGACGACTCCAGAGCCTCCAGGCTGGTCAGAACAAACTTGTCTGCTCCTGTGACTTTGTATACTTCCTCCAGTCCAGCTTTAAAGGATCTCTAGATGTTCCTTTAACAGATGCAGTGGAAAGCTACATCTGCGACTCTCCTCTGTACCTCCAGGGGACGCCAGTTTACCAAGTCCGCCTCTCCATTGCTGAATGCCAGCAGGTTTTGGTGGTCTCCCTAAGCTGCGGCGTAGTGTTGTGTTTTGTCCTCATGGTGTGTTTCCTGCTCTGGCGCCTCCATGCATTCTGGTACCTGAAGATGATCTGTATGTGGATAAAGGCAAAGCGTAGCTCCAAATGTCGCCAAGAGAGGGACAGATTATGCACAGAGGCTTTGGTGTCATTCGACGCGTTTGTGTCCTACAGTGAGAGGGATGCAGGCTGGGTGGAAAACTATTTGGTGCCTGAACTGGAGGGGTCAAGGTAATGTCAGTCTTTTTTTTCTGTTCTTTTTCTGTTTGGTCTTTCTAGGGTCGATGATACTTACCAAGTCAGTTGACAGGCCAATAAAAATGGTTGGGTTAGAGTGAGGGTAAGGTTCAGTCATGGTACATTAGGCTGTCTTTTGTGCCATAATTCTGGTAAATTGTCTTCTGACAGTACTTAATGATGTCAAAAAGGAGGTATTTAAACCAACTTTAAGTTGCTTATTCCTACAGAGAGAATCATGAAGACTCCTCCAATTCCAGCCGCCCCATTCCTCTGACCTTGTGCCTCCACAAGCGTGACTTCCGTCCTGGACGATGGATTATGGACAACATCATGAGTGCCATAGAAAGCAGCCGGCGGACCATCTTCGTCCTCTCTGAGAACTTTGTCCAGTCTGACTGGTGCCGCTACGAGCTGGACTTTTCCCACTTCTGGCTCTTTGATGGGGGTGCAGGCAGGGAGGCGGCCATCTTGATCCTGTTGGAACCTCTGTCCAAGGATGACGTTCCCAAACGCTTCTGCAGGCTGCGCAAACTCATGAGCACCACCACTTACTTGGAGTGGCCTCAGGAGGAGGAGAGGATCGGGGAGTTCTGGAGGAATCTCCGCAAGGCTTTGAGGGTGGATGAAGAGGAAGACGACTGAGCTGAGAGAAGTGGAAATAAGAAGTCATTGGAAGCAAGGAAAAGAATCTTTAAACATATTAACTAATGATACACAGACCAGTAAAATATACACTCACCAGCCACTTAATCAAGGAGCACCTTTCAAGAACCAGGTTGGACCTCCTTTGCTTTTGGAGCTTCTCCTGTATAGAGATCTGTTGACCGTGGAGGCCTTTAGGCCACAGTGAACTCACTGTAATGTTCAAGAAACAAGGTTGCAATGTTTTGTACTTTAAATTAGCTATCAGGAGACAGGTAGCTGGTTGTTCATGAAGGGATGGACATTGTAAGTGACAATTCTTGTCAAAAATCCAGAACCTTCTATCTTCCAGTTTTGGTAAACCCAAGTGAACTGTGGTTATTTGAGTTTCTGTTGCCTTTGCATTATCTCGAAATGCATTGTCCACTCTCCTCTGTCATCTGACGGCTCAGAAAACTGCTGCTCACTGGATATTTCACTTTTCCACATTACTCCCATTAAGCTCTAGAGATGGTTTATCAGTGAAAGCCCATGTCGATTATTAGTTTCTGAAATATTTAGACCAAGTTGTCTGGTAACAGGAACCATGCCAAAAACTAATTTCGCTTGAGATTCAGATATCATTCTTCTTTTTTGCCCCCCTATGAAGTTGGGCCCCCATATCTGGGACATTAATAACACCAGGGTAATAATACGTCCTCTTTTATCAGGACATGCCCTCCTTTTTGTTTTTAAAATTGTGTCAGGGGGAAATGGAAACAATTCTCTAAAATGTCTGGGTTTTGCTCAGCTTGTTCACCAGATGAAGCTATACCCAATAACAGAAAAGACATGTATCCTTCAAACTACCTTAAATCCTCGAGTATCCACGCGATCCAAATTATTCTGACGGATCCTGAAAGCTAAGAAGCAGAACTGATATTAAAGGGGGTGCCGGTTTGGCGGAGTGGTTAGCAACCAGACACCCCATGTACTTGCTTCTGCTAGTCCAGGTTCAAATCCCGCCTGTGACCAGCTTGCAGAATGTCTTCCCCTACTCTCACCCCCTCTCACAAACCTGTCCACTGTCTCTCTCCTATCAATAAAGGCATAAAATGCCCCAAAAATACGTATGGGAAGTTTGCTGATTGAGCTGCAGAGCAGAGAGAGGATTCAGAGACAAGTGAGTCATTTTTCCTGTGTAAATAATATTAGGATCATTGTAAAGTGGTGTCTTGCCATATCTTTGTCTTGTTTGCCATATTTTTGTCTTGTTTCACCTATTTGATATTTTTGTCATTGAACATCTTTTTCATCATTGTCTGCATTTTATGTATTTCATAAATGGTGAAATACATACAAATAACATAAATCATATTAAATAATAACAATACTATGTGACATAAAATGAGCTGAGTTTCTGTCTTGTCTTTCCAAAAGTGTTGTTCATGTTTTAGACTTTTTGTAAAGAGAAATCTATTGAAAATTCAAATCTGTGTTCTTTTCTGCACTGTTCTTAGCATTTGCAATTTAATAATAAGAAATGTTTATCTTTATCAAAAAAAGGTGCATAATTATTTACTCAAATGGGATTTTCTTACAGATTTTTTGACAAAAAAGACCAAGCAGCCATTTATAATTATAGTTCTTAAAGGGTTTATTTTCATAATAAAGCACTGCACTGGGAGTTAGGACAATCACACATCTGTCTCACAGTTTAAGATGTAAATTCAGGGCTTACATTAATTTCCTTAAAATGCTTTCATGCGTCTAAATTTGATGAGCATATGTTTCCCCTTAAATTGTCATGGGTACTGCCTCTTGGCACGCCCGTATAACTCTGTTAGGGCAGGTTTCTGGTTTTCCTTCATTTGAATCTTTTAAGGCTCTCATCTACTTGTCTTCCCCAAAGTTCATCAGTGTTGTCCTGCTGCAAAGAATCAGTGATAAAAAAGGTGAGAAATGACATTTTTTGCTTATCTACACGCCAAGCATGTTTCAGTTCTTTTTTCAGTGAAGGGGGTCATTGCATATAAGGTTTCCTGTCTTATGTAAAAAGCGGAAAGTGAAAGCTCATCTTTTAGTCAGTTATTAGCTCTACATGAATCTACTTTTGCTTCTCTGGAAGACACTTTGGTAATATTCTGTTTAAAATAGATTTATTATGCTGCTCTTGCTGAATATAATCCATACAAGATGCACATGTATGAAGATGCTTTTTGTTGCAGATAGAGGTGCTCTGCTGAATGTGGTATGTAATTATCAGTGTTTATGTCATCCATGGAAGATTAATGTTCATACATTGGCAAAAACAATTTTATTGATCAGTTCTCTGTTTTCAGGATGCTCCTGTTTTTTAATTTGAATGTAAAATCTTTTAAACAAGATTTTTTTTAAATTGTTAGCGTATTAGGGATTTTAAGTATGTATATTAACACAAGTTGTTATTATATATGCAAATATTTATAGTAATTAACATAAAATGTAGTTTAAAGCAGGTATATTAAGGAAAATGTTATTGTATGTGTATAATGAGATGGAGGATTATGAATACTGTAGTGGAAATTTTAATAGCATGTTTATGTATATGCTGGACATGTTATACACGCACACACACATTTATTAATATGTTTTTTTCCTTATGTGCTTACTTTTTCAACTGATCTTTTGTTCTCTTGGAGGTTTAAATGAAGAATGGGATTGTTCTTGCAGAGATTTCTCTTTCAATAAAGATTGACTGTAGTTTGTGAAATTAGGGCTACTACCCATGTATTTATTTTATTTCCACGAATAATGACAGCTGATACTGAATAATTATTTTTATTCAGTATTGGGTCTGATTTGTAAGAAAGGAGCAGGACTATATAAGCTCTTCTGTTCCTTGCATAACTGATTGTTTTGATGACATACATGTGTATGTACTCACATGTTTAAGTTTATTATTATTTTGCATTGACTTGCTTGTTTTTGTAAACTTGGGTTAAATAAAAAAGGAAGTAAGAAAGAAGGAAATAACCATATTAACCAACACTTCACTTCACCAAAGTCTTAGATGAATTAACATCTTAAAAAAAGAGGGTCATTTGTTTATTATTAACCTTGTTAAGGGAAGTGAGAGCAGATGTTTCTCCTTTAGTGGTAGTTAGGAAAGAAGTGGTGCCCATGACTGTTTGGCCAGTTCTTTGTTTTATAATATATTGTTTGTTGCAGCAAAATCAATTTTAAGCACTGTTTTTTTGTTGTTTTTTGGCTTCGTGTAGGATTAGAATGGAAATAAAAACTTACTCTTGTGGTCCTAGGGACATAAAATGCCAGTTTCCTAAACTCAACTGTAAATATATAATACATTGAAATATTTTTCAACTACACTTCAATTTTATAAACTTCATCAGCCTGAAAGTAACATATGAAATATAAATTTTATATTTTTGATTTTAACCTGTTTGATGGTCATTATGTGTTCCACTGGTTAGTGATGCCACAAAGCTGAAAATGGTTGCTAGTGTAAATCCCTGTCAGTTCACACTTCTGTTTCAGGCTATAATATTTACTCCTCTGTTATGTTTTGCCTCAACTACGAGCGTCCTTGAGATGGCATAGGGTTACCAAGTTGATCCCCTCTCTGTTCCATCTCCAGAAGTAGTAGCAGAGACCTGATAGGAGATTGGAGAGAGATAATGGCACAAGAACTCAGCTGAAGACAGGAGTGCTGCAAGTGATCATCTCTGTCTTTGTGTGTATTCTGGGGCACATGCCAGGCCTTCCTGTTTAGAGTGAAGTAAAAGTGTTTCCTCAGTGAAACATTTGAAGGTCTTATATGATGCATAAACCCCTTTTTAAGGCTTTGGAACAAATACATGAGTATTTTAGTCTCTTTTCCTTTTATTTGTGTTTGTCTTTTTTATCCTTTTATTTGATGGTATTTCTCTTATCATTTTAGCTCCGTCTTTTATTGACTTCTTATTTGCTATTTGACTGGTGTCTATCTACTTTCAATTTAGATTGTTTCTTCTTGCATCATTTTAATCTTTTTATAGAAACTTTAAAGGTTATTGTTTTATTGTTCTTTCTCTTTTATTATCTCTAGTCTACTATTTTATACTGTCTTTTTATATTGTTTTGTTTTTACTTTACTCTGGCCCTCATGGTCTCGTTTTATGTAGCGGTTATGCTGTATTGTCTGGGTTCCTATAATATATGGAGGGGGCCTTTGAGCCATGGGACTGGAGCCATTGGACATGGACCCGTGCATGTTAGATAGAACCATCAGGGTACAGTTTGCTCTTAGAGTCTTTCAGCCTCTTGTGTGTTGCTGTATCCTGGTGTGTTGTGTCTCCGGCCCCATGGGGTCAGAGCTTCCTCTGTGTCCATTTTTGGTGACTGAGCCTGGACTGTTGTGCCTACTTTTTGGGGTTTAAGTTATTTATGTGCTGTGGAACTTTCTCAATTTCATTTTGCCATTTGTGTATGTCCGAAATGTTCTTTGATTTTAGTTAACCATTTTGGGTTGTTCTTTTTTCCTTATGTTTAAACTCTTGTGCTTTGTTATCTTTTGTCCCTGCCTGCTGTCAAAGCACTCTGTAAGCCATGTTTTTAAATTAAGTTTATTATTATAAAGTTTATTAGTAGCCTTCCTCCCAGCCCACAAAATGTTAGAATAGATAGCAAAACCTGTATTTAGCAGGCTGCACAAATGTAAAGTCATGGCATTTGGTGAGTTGTTGAGTCTGTGGTTATAGTGTTAAGTAACAAGCATTTTTTAATTTGCATAAGCCTATGTCTACTGGAGTATCCCCAACCTTGGCTAGAGAAATTTCTGTGCAAAGCGCAGCTGTGTTGTTTACATTCTTAGCGAGAGGTCTTCGTACACCATGTCTAAACAGCCACATATATCCTCACATATTGGCTACCAGCCTCAAACAAAAGGGCCCAGTGGATAACTTTTATTTTTGAAGGGAATGAGCAGCTACAGGCTAAAACCTGTATGTGTGTGTCAGTCACTTCACGTCTGACTGCTTCTTCAACTTCAGTTCAGCACAGGACTGGGAACTACATTTTTCCTGAATCCAGGCTCAGCACCAAAAGTCCATCGCCAAACCTGACCATAGAAATGTGAGTATTAAATGCTGTGTAGCATTTATTTTGCTCATTGCTACAAGCTAATGCTAACAGCATGGTGAAGTGAACTAGAAGTAACTTCAAATGTTTTTCAATGTTAACGCTACTTGTTGAAAGTAGGACTGTAAGCGGTGCATGGCTGGAGTGGCATTGGCTCTGCTTCACTCGAGATACACTTCAGGGCTGTCCTTAAGTCCCCATATGTCCCTTTATTTGCTACTGCTCTGCACTGGCTCATTAGCATATGAAGGCCACTGCCCTCAAAACCAGTAGTTCTGAACAGAGGGGTTATGTGAGCGTGGAAACAATGCTGGTGTGTTTGATTCATAGGCTTTTTGGACCAAAGCATGTTACTAACATTTCATGAAGACATCAAGGATCCACATTAGCCTGCAGAAAAGGAGCAACAAATGAGACCTTTAAGACTTCCTCTTTGTCAGAATCAGGCTTAATGATTAATTTCATTCACAGTTACACTCCCTTCCACCTTTATAGGATGTTCCTCTTTCTTTTCCAGTATGGGACGACAGGCAGTCTATCACTCCTACAGCCTCTTCCTCTTCGTTACCCTCTGCTGGGCCCACAGATTGGACACAGACAACAAGAGAGAAGTGTGCAGTCATTGTGACTCACTGCTGTTCTGTAACTGCTCCTATAGAGGATTCAAGCATATCCCTGTAGTGACGGAGCACGCTGTCCGTCTCGATCTCTCCTTCAACAACATAACTGAAGTGACGTTCGATGACCTGACCAGACACGCGAAGCTGAGGGCTCTGAGTCTGCATGGTAACACTGGTCAACTTGATTCTGCTTATAGGGTCAATGAGAATAAAGAGTTAAAATTTTTGGCATCAAAAAAATTACCTGAACATGACCCCCTTTACAAAGTCCATAGCGTCAGTAAATCTTGAGATCCAATAAAAAGAAGCTGCATAAATCAAATTGGACGCCTTAAAGAAACACTCCAACATATTTAATGCTCTCATGTCTTACCTCAGTCCCCAGTCCATGACAAGCAGGTAGACACTATTCTGTTGACTGTGTGTTCAGTTATGAGAAAGAGGTGGACTTACATCGCAAAATACCAGCTTAGTTTGGTTCAAACTCTGTATGTGGTTAGTGCTTTAGCCTGTCTCTGTCTACATACATGAGATCAACTGTGAAAGGTCTTGTGTGCTTGTTGCGTTTTTCATTGACCATGGGATTTTACATTATATATTTATACTGTATATTTTATATTTTTAGTGTAGGAATAGCATTTTATGAAACTAAGCCACAGGGCGCCTGCGCAACAAACCAAAGCCTCTGTTTACGAGTAGAAAAAGATTGCTACAAAGGATTATGGCTGACTTTATGGGAGAGCACGAGAATGATTTCTTTGGGACTGATGCATATTCAAACCTTACCTACGTGAACTAGAATATACAGACAGTGTTGCCAACTTAGCAATTTTGTCGCTATTTTTAGCTACTTTCTGGACCCCCTAGTGAGAAAATTTGAGAAAAGCGACTAGCGACAAATCTAGTGCCTTTTTTGGTGGTCAGAGGCTCGAAGATCACAGGAGAAGGGGGGGGGGGATTTGAGAACAGGGCAGCTGTCGCTTCCTTGTTGTTTCTTCTCACTCACTCACATACACAGACACACGACCGTCTGTCAGTCTCCTCTGCGCTCTCCTCTCGTAAGATCGCCTCGGTTCATTCCTCTCTGTTTCTGTACGTTTCCTCTATCCTCTCATCTCGTGCATATCCCTCTCATTTTTTGGTGCATTTCCTTTCTCTCTTCTTGTCTTATATCACACTATCTGACTGAAAACTGTTGTGCTTTTGTCATTCAGCGACATACCCCATACCATGACAGTGATTAATCATAAAATTAATTTAATTATTAAGTTAAATAACTCATTTTTACACAGTGGGGGGAAAAAACCTCAAAATTTCACGGGAGTCCCCCCCTACGCACCACCTGGGGGTGTATGTTTGATTTGCTGGAAAAAAAAAAAAAAATCTGGCGACTTCTAGCTACTTTTGGGCGGGCCTATAGCTACTTCCGATGCTGAGGAGTTGGCAACACTGTATACAGGGTGGATCTACATGTTTTGAAGGCTGAGGGTGTATAAAGAAAAGCCAAGACATTGACAAAATTCTGATTCTGATAACAGAAATAATATATAAGTGAGAAAAGAAGTTAAAATCTCAGATGTAGACCTCTAGTTACAGAAATAACATGCACATGTACTTCTAAATTTTGCTACATTCGAATTTTTGTCTACAGCTGTTTACACATCTATGCTTTTATTTTATTTTTACCCTTTTAACATTTTGTTTGCCACCTTTTCTTGCTAAGTCACCGATATTTTTATGGCAAAAATGGAAATTTGAAATTTTCTGAAATACAAAACTTTCAGAGGGAAACTTAAAGAGTCTACTTTTATGCCATGCCAGCTTTAAAGAATCCCACTTAGAGAAGATGGTACAAAAATTGGTTGCCTAAAAAGAGCACTATATTTGTCAGATTTTTCACTTAGAATATCAACTGAGCTTTAGCCATGACTGCAAACAGAAGTTCAGTTTAAAAGCTGTTAAATATGGTTAAACTTTAAGAAAACTGTGGAAATAACATTTTTATTCTGATGAAGTATGGCCATCTATGACAGCAGAAGGTTTCCCATAAATCTGTGGTATATTTTCAGTTTTCATGTCTCTGTTCTCCAGGTAACAGTCTCGCTCTGATCCACCCATCAGCGTTTGATTCTCTCTGGAACCTTGAGGAGCTAGATCTTTCTAACAATCAGCTAACTGCTCTCAACTACAGTTGGTTCATGAATCTTGGGGCTCTGCAGCAGCTGAACCTGCTCAACAATCCATACAGGTTTAGTAAAAAGACGAGTCACAAACTGTCACATAAAATAAAGTCTAAAAATATCTATGCTTTGGCTTCTCTCTCTTCCTCTTTTTCAGCTGCCTGGGATCTCCTCCAGTGTTTGAGGGCTTGATCAGGCTGAGGAGACTGACTTTTGGAGGTCCTGCTCTGAAAGAGATATGGAAAGAAGACCTGAAAGGAGTTACAGAGCTGGAGGAGCTCACCATACATGCTAACAACCTGGAAAGGTACTGAGTTTGTTTTCATACGCAGTTGCATTATGCCAGAGGTTATCAAAGAGGAATCTTTGAGATTCATTTGTCTTTTAATGGTTTAGTGCCTCAATGAAAATCACGGGCTGAGAAACAGAACAACATAAATATGCAAGTACCTGATTTTTGAAATGCAAATGTTGATACCAAAGAAATCTTTTTTTAACCCCCTGTGTCCAAGGCCAGGTCAGTATTGCTGCTTTCACACTAAGAATAGTGAGTCAACGCAGGTTTTTCCAATGCGGGTTAGACTGCTAACAATTGGCAAGTGACTCCTTTCCCACTGCCTGCAGACCTGGATCTAATCAGCAGCACACCAACTGTGTGGCTGTTTTTTTCCTCTGGCACATCAAGCTGATGCCATCAGGTTGATGACATCATCAGCGCAACAAAACATGACCAAGTAACCTATGGAAAGGAGCATTGGAGACATGGACACAGTTTTCTGTACTTTATACTTCTGTCCCTTGTTAAAAGTGGGCAAACTGCTGATGATATAAAGGCTGATGCAATTTGTTGCTGAGATGGCAAAGAGTCACGGGAGTTAAAGACGGAGGGGATGGGCTGGTTGTTATGCTATGGGCACGTTACGCCAACATCATCCATACATTCGAAGGTCGATCCAGATGTGATGTTCTCACTGAAGTCGATTGGAGGCTAGCCGATAAAAACCTGCGTTGCTTGCAGGGTCAGTCGACCCAGGTCGAAATGCCGATTAGACCCTTTCAAACTGCCGACAGGAGACGATTGTTACTGGGTTTAAACAGATTTTTTGGCCAGTTTGAAAGGGGTATAACTTGACCAGCTCAATTTTAGAAAAGATTGTTTTAAACCAGTTAAATGATTTTATTAGTTTTAGAAACATTCATGAAGTTTATCAGTCAGATTTTAGGAAAAACCACAGTACAGAGACTGCCCTGGTCAAAATAGTTAATGACCTCAGGTCCAACATGGACAATAAATTACCTTCTGTTTTAGTTTTATTGGACTTGAGCGCTGCATTTGATACAGTTGACCATAAAATTATTTTAAATAGACTTCATGATTTTATTGGCATCTCTGGCACTGTTTTTAGCTGGTTTAAATCTCATCTTAGCGATAGAAGGTTTTATGTGAACCTTGGGGATTACTCATCAAAATGCTACGACATTGTCTGTGGTGTTCCCCAAGGTTCAATTTTAGGCCCTACTCTTTTTAATATTTACATGCTTCCTTTAGATGATGTCATCAGGAGACACGGCATCAATTTCCACAGCTATGCTGACGACACACAACTTTATGTTGCCGTGTCTCCTGATGACACAGGGCCACTTGATGCCCTTTTAAATTGTATTTTAGATATTAAATTATGGATGGCAGAGAACTTTTTACAAGTCAACCAGGACAAAACTCAGGTTTTAGTCATTGGTTCAGGGGTTAAGAGAGAGAAACTAGTCAGCAAACTAGAAGCATCATCTTTTAATCCGTGTGGGCAGGCTAAAAATTTAGGGGTTTTATGCAACTCAGTGCTCAGTTTTGAGCCACATATCCGGGAGGTCACCAGAAAAGCTTTTTATCATTTAAAGAACATAGCCCGTGTGTGACAGTTTCTCTCTCAAGCCAATGCAGAGACATTAATCCATGCTTTTATCACCTGTAGAATAGATTATTGTAACGCTCTTCTTTCTGGTCTTCCACAAAAAAAAATCTACTCTCTTCAGCTCCTGCAGAACTCAGCTGCACGGATGCTGACGGGGACCAGAAAGAGAGCCATATTACGCCGGTTTTAAGGTCTCTGCATTGGCTGCCCATTTCTTTTAGGATAGATTTTAAAATTCTTTTACTGGTTTTTAAAGCTCTTAATGGTCTTAGTCCTTCATATTTATCTGATTTGCTTTTACCGTATGAGCCCATTAGAGCCCTCAGGTCTTCAGGAAGTTCTCTGTGAACAGTTCCCAAAGTTAAAACAAAAACTTACGGTGAGGCATCTTTTTACTACTATGGCCCCCGCTTATGGAACAGCCTACCTGTAGACCTGAGGGCTGCACCTAATGTGAATGTCTTTAAAAACAAACTCAAAACCTACCTTTTTAGTTGAGCTTCTACCTGAATTACCTTTTAGTGTTTTTATTTATTTTAATTACAGACCACTTTTTATTATCTTATCTTGTCTTATTTTTATCTTTTCTCTTTTTAAATCTTTTCTATTTTCCTTATTTTATTCTCTAGTTTTCCTGTTTTATTTTTCATTTATTTATTACTATATATATATGTATATTTTAACTTAATTTCAAGTACTTTTTATTCTTAATTTTTAAAAATCATTTTCTTATTTTATTTTATGGTATATTTGATTTTATACTTTTAACCTAACCTCCAGTGTTTTCTCATTTTTAAACCTTTAAGACGGCGTTTCCTCAGTACGTACTGGGTACATCAGTGTGCTTTATTATTGTCTTTTATTTATGACGCTTTTTATCAACACTGTGTATGGATTGCTGTGTGGGTGGGTTCAGGGGTTGGTGGAGTGGGTTTGGGTTATAATTTCTTCATTTAATTCATTTGTCTGTCTGTAAAGCACTTTGTGCTACATTTTAGTTGTATGAAAAGTGCTATATAAATAAATTTTGATTGATTTTGATTGATTGATTAACCACTATCTGGAGCTGCTGCACAGTCTTTTTGAATATTTTACCTCAACAAATGACGTAAAACATCCCACAACAACTACTTGCAGTTAAATATGTTGATGCAAGATGGCTGCCACATGTCCCCTGTCTCAGCTCTGGGCATCCGTTTTCCAAAAGTAAATGGCCTGTAGGATCAGTGAAGAGGCAGGGGAGATATGATAAAGTCAACGAAACAGCAGAGATGACTATAACAGACGGCTGAAACAACACACTGATAGGCCTAGTCTTTTTATGTTGTAAGCCTAGCCTTCGTATTTGGCCAAAAGGAAAGCGACACGGTGGCAAACCAGTGCCTGGTTCAGTCAGCTCTCTCTCTTTATTTGAGGAAAGCACAAGCTTTTTATACAGTGTGATAAACAATGATATGTAAGAGACTTTTTGCCCTGACATACCGAGCACATGACCAGAGTTCAGTTGCATCACTTTTCAATGAGTTACTAAAAAAAACACATGTGGAACATATTACCATCGTTCAACAGTTTAACCTATCAATGAATTCCTGAGACACAAACACAGAGTATATGCCCTGTTGGGTTGAACAATTGTCGTTTCATGACCTTTCTTTTCATCATCATCTTTTCTCTTTCCTCCTTACAGCTATGAGTCTGGGGCTCTGGCAAACATGTGGCCTATAGGTCGTGTCACCTTGAGCCTCCATGGTCCATTTTCAACAAACTCAACCTTGCCTTCAGCTTTGCTTGCTGATGTGTCATACCCAGACACGCCTATTGTTCTAGTAGACATCGATCTAACAGGAAACAAGTCTGTGCAACATCTAAGAGAAGCAGCCAAGCGGAGAATCAGGTCTGGACCCAGATTTCCTAATTGCCCTCTTTCCTCGTCCATGTGATGTTTTTTTCAGTTACTGAGCAAACCATTCCTCTTTCCCCGTGGTAACAGCAACACCATATGAAATGATAAATGTGGTCTTTGAGAGACGAAGCCCAACTTTCAAGTCTTTTCAGTCTTTTATTTGAAAATTTCTTGGTCTTTAAATCTCCTAAGCTGTCAAGTGTGCAGAAAGACTGGACTTTGGTGGCCATTCTTTCCTAAGGACCATTAACAAAATAACTTAAAGTAGTTCTGCCACCAAGCACCAGAGAAGATAAGAATATATCAAAGATAGGGAGTAACTTGAAAAGGAAAACCCAGGAACTGTCAAGGCTTTTAGAAACCCTACTTCCAATTAAGTTGGGACATTGTGTAGAACGTAAATAAAATTTACTAAAACATTTTGAATTTTTGCCTGAAAAAACCTTGGACAGTATTGAGGAATGCTCAAAAACACTTGTTTGGAACATTCCACAGTTGAGGGGGTTAACTGCAAAAAGGTGAGCGTCATGATTGGGTATAAAAACAGCATCCCTGAAAGGCTCAGCTGTTCACAAGTAAGGAGGGGGAAAGGTGACCACTTTGTGAACAACTGCATATATAATAGTCCAACAGTTTCCAGTATCCAGAGAAATCTCTGCATGTAAAAAGCAAGGCAAAAAAAACAACACTGAATTCCTTTGACCTTTGATCACTCAGGCAGCCAACATCATTCTGTTACCATGCATGATGGCTCAGGCACACTTCATAAAACCATTGTTAGTTAACACAGTTCATCACAGTTCAAACTCAACCATGTAAAGCCAAAGCCAAAGCCAAAGCCATACATCAACATCTGGGTTGAACTCATCTGAGATGGACTGATGCAAAGTGGAAAGTCTGCTGTGGTCTGAGTCCACATTTCAGACTGTTTTTGGACATCATGAATGTGGTGTCTAGGCCTGTCATGAAAACAAATTTTGAAGGACGATAATTGTCAAAAAAAATTACTGCAGATAATCAGTGTTACGTCAATATTATTTTGCAACATCATTTTTTCATTAATGTTATTATAATATATGTCATAATAAAATGAGTACACCATATTAAAAGCAATAAACTCTAATTTCTTCAGGGTATTTTACTGTAATTGGAAGGTCAAGAGCTTTTCAATAAGATAAATTAAACAATATAACATGATACATTGAACAAACAAAAAAAAAGACAAAACCCAATGAAAATGAAATGGACTTTAGGTAAAAATTGCATGTAAATAAATATCATTATACTTGTCAAAAACAATAGAAAATAGACCCTTTCTCTGTAAGGACAAAAACAAAACTCCAATAAAAACAATACATTTTTGCTCTGTTTTATTTATATTTAGGTTGCTGACCAAACGCCTCAGTAAGCGCTGACTGTCAGGATGAAGGCTCCGCTACACCTCTCCTTCTACATCGCCACTACTTTCAAACAAATGGGACATATCGGTGTTCATGGGCTCACACCTTGTTCATTCTGTTTAAAACCTAAAATATTCCTGCACTGAGGCTGTGGCAGCCGGCTTAGGAACCGTAGCTTTCGTGTCATTCAAATTAGTGTTTGTTTCTGTGTTACTCCTCATGACGCTCACTTGCAGCTCTTTGTGTGTGTACGCATGAGTGGACCCAGCCTACCCCCACAAAGATTGAATGACTGACAGATGCCTCACTCCGATCATTCAATGCACCCAGGCATTGAGACAGATGTACAGAGTTAATCCTCTTCTCATCCAGCCTTTTTGGTAAAGAGTGAGGAGGAAAACAAACATGTATGCCTGTGTCAATTTATCAAGGCTGTCAAACTTATTGAGGACGTTTTTATTGTGCAGTTCATTGATTTATGGATTACCCTGACAGGCCTGGTGGTGTCCTTTGGGCTAAACCATCCAAAAAAAACATTTTTTTGGAATGCGCTGCAGATATCAAATTTAAAAAGAGTAAATATTTGCAACAAAACTATGTAGTTTTAATTTGAGCATTAAATACCTTATCTTCTTGGTGTATTCAATTAAACATATATCACATATGTCAAAAGGATTTGTTAGTTATTGTATTCCTTTTAGTATACTGTACATTAAAAATAATGTCACAACTTCACTTAAGGCAGGATTTGAACTATTCTGAAATTATGTTTCTGCTCTATATATCTTTGTACATTTACACAGGTCTATATGACAAACTGTTAGCCATTGTTTTGTTCTCCTTTATTTCCTTGACTTAAGTCCAAATGTCAAACTGTGAAGGGGGCAACAACTCCAAACTATCATAGAGTGGAAGAAAAGAAAGTAGTCATGCAGACAAACTAACTAGACTGTTCCTTTATTTTCACTTTTCAGGAGTATTTCTGTCCACAATGTCTCTTTTACTGATGAGTCCTTCGTTGACTTCTTGGTGGTGATGAATGGCGTGCCACTCAACCTTATTTCAGTCGAGGATGCCACACTCACAGGCACAGGCAGGTCAGAAACCATCACACTGGCACATTTCATTGAGACTCTGCAGTGACAAATATAGTGCCCTCTCTGAGTATGAATTAAACAGTGAAACTGATTGTTAATTTAAAGAATCAACCATTTTTTTGGTTTCTGACAGGTGGGAGAAGGCCAGCTGGACGGATCACAAAAGCATCGATGAGTTCTTTCTAAGAAACCTAATTGTGCTTGATGTCTACAATTTTGTCTCCTTTCTGCAGCTCAGCTTTTTGCTGCAGTACCCAAGAAAGGTGTCTGTCATAAACGCCCAGGTAAAGGTCAAGAGTTCCAATCCCTACTCTAATTGTTTTTCACCAAAACAAGACAGATATGGCTTAAAAATAGAAGGGATGTGATTTTAAAGGTAATATCTTCTGTCTCCAAGAATCTGACCATAAAGGTTGCTGTCGCACCTTATATGTTTGCTCTGAGTAAACAAAATCAGATTGACTTTTTTGGAAAATTAGTAGTGTGAAAGAAAATGCATATTCTGATGGGGATCAAAGAATCAAGCACTGGAAAACAGGGGTCTCTGGCTGCCTCCAAGCAAACTAGGTTTTGAAGGACCAAACAAGGCAATGATATGTAGCTTGAATTTGGTTGTATATCTCATCATTTTCCATTACTGCCTAAAATTAATATGCACACACTGACCTTTATCCCCAGATTTTTGTGATGCCTTGTCTCACATCACACCTTCTTAGGAACATCCAGTACTTGGACATGTCTGACAACCTGCTGACTGACCTTACTCTGAATGAGACCCTGTGCTACGGAAATGGGACAATGAAGGGCCTACGAGTTTTGAACATCAGTGGGAATGCTCTGAAGGTGTTTCCATTAAAAAACAATCATAACTTTCAACATCTCCATATGTTATCTGCAGGTGATTTCAAAGAGGGCAGCTTTGTAAAATGTCTTTGGAAGACCCAGTGGTTGACATATTCACAACATTATGAAATATCATGACATTTTAGTTCACAAAATCTGCTGTAAATTTAGTAGACTAAAATATAAAGTGTAAAGTGTAAGGCATTTTTATGTTTCCTTAAATTTCTGAAGTCCTGTTTTACTCTTGGCTAAAATGAAACATCTGAAAACTCTACTGAATGCTCGTAAAGTCTGAATGCATAAATGAAAAGAAACAAATTTAACTTTTGTGTGAAATGTAGTCAACTTTATTTAGGCTACCTGGCAGAGCATCTCAGCTATAAAATACCAGAACTGACAACAAACAGTGAACCTGCTCTACATGAATACATCAGTTCATAAAGAGTGCAGTTCTGATAAAAATATTCCTAACTTTTCTCTACTTTCTATACAACAAAATTTAGGTCTGATTGGATTAAGACTCTGTCAGACCTTTTTGTCTAGTTTTTATTTGTTGATGAAAATGTTAGTTTATTTATTCTTAGTTTTTGTCCATGTGGATGTGTTTTTATGAGTTACGGTCTAAGTTCATCAGGGGAAAAAAGGTTGTTTACAAAAACTATGACGAAAACAAGTTGTCAACAAAATTAACCCTGCAAGAGGGGCAAAGAAATTAAACTATGCTTCAAAATACAAAATACCAGCTGCCTGAAGACTTATCTTTCTCTGTTTTTCCATCTACAGTCTTTTTCCACAACCAGCCAACTGGTAACTAAGCTCTACAAACTGACCCACTTGGACATCAGTAGGAATGGATACATCTCCATGCCCCAGGGCTGCTCGTGGCCCCACACCCTGAGACACTTCAACCTCTCCAGGAACGGCCTTACAACCGTCACAAACTGTCTACCAAAAACTCTGGAGGTGCTTAAAGCAGAGCTTGTTGCAGTCATCCCAAAAGATTAACCACCCGACAATTTCAGTAATTAACCCTCTTTACACCATCTCCATGCAGGTGTTAGATCTTAGCTACAATAATCTCAGAAGCTTCTCTCTCCCCCTGCCTATCCTAAGAGAGCTCTACCTCTCTGGGAACAAGTTTCTGAGGCTTCCTCAGGGATATCAGTTCCCTAATCTACAAACATTGACAATTCAGGTAAGGACCAGTCACATCTCCAATTTCTCCTGACCTACTGTACCACAAGAGTGAACCCTTTCTCACATCTCCACAGTTTAACACCTTGAACATGTTTGGACACTCGGACCTCCAGGATTACAGACGACTTCAGAGCCTTAAGGCGGGTCAGAACAAATTCTTCTGCTCCTGTGACTTTGTCAACTTCTTCCAATTTGGTCTTGAAGGAACTCCGGAGGTTCATATAATGGACAATAAGGAGAGCTACACCTGCGACTCTCCACTTTATCTTCAGGGCACACCAGTTGGTAACGTCAGGCTCTCTGTTGCTGAATGCCATCCAGTGCTGTTCATCTCTGTGAGCTGTGGTGTGGCACTTTGTTTTGTCCTTATGGTGTGTGTCGTGCTCTGGCGCATCCATGCATTTTGGTACCTCAAAATGGCTTGGGCGTGGATAAGGGCAAAGCGTACCTCCATGCAGCGGCAAAAGAGGGACGCAATGGGTGCAGAGGCATTGCTGCCTTATGATGCATTTGTGTCCTACAGTGACAGGGATGCAAGCTGGGTGGAAAACTTTCTGGTGCCTGAACTGGAGGAGCCAAGGTAATGCCACTTTTCTGGAACTGCACACCAATTAGCTGTAACATTATGACCCCTACCAAATATGGATGCAGGGCCAAAACAGTCCTGGCAGGACGAGACAAGGACCCCCTAGACCTCTTGAAGCTTCTCAAAGATGCTCGATTGGACTCACATCTTAGATATTTAACCTGACATCGCTGAGCCTCTGCTACTCAGGACCTTTTCCCTGGATTTACAGGTTTCCTTC
This sequence comes from Scarus forsteni, assembly GCA_036419115.1. Classification (NCBI taxonomy): domain Eukaryota; kingdom Metazoa; phylum Chordata; class Actinopteri; order Labriformes; family Labridae; genus Scarus; species Scarus forsteni. Next base: position 273,063 of record JAZDUH010000444.1, read on the forward strand.
TGTGGACAAAATATGTTAAATCCTGCCAATCCTTGCATAAAGTTCTGAACTACCATACCAAAATTCCACAAGTTGTAGAACGTGATCCTCCAAAGCAACAGGCGCCGCAAGGCTGCATGGTTTCACAACAAGCAGAACTGTTGCCACGGAAGGTTCCTGATTTGTGTTGCGCTGGTCCAAGACCCTGTAAGGAGTTTGCATTCTAGCTCTGTGCATGCATGGACTCACTCCAGGAACTCTGGCTTCCCCACATAAAAATAAAACATACTTGATAGGTTGAAGGTGTAGTTTGCAGAAGTTGGCAGCAGTTTGCCAAACAGAAATGATGAATATAGGACGTACTGTTTCTATTTGTATGTAGAGTCTGTCAAAACAGGTTTACAATCATCCTCATAAAACTTGTTTTTCTTTAAGTTAGAAAAAACTTTTTATATCTATGTACTACAGGTCTTCCCTCTGTGGAGGCTGACATAACAATCCGCCATGTTGTCTACTGGTGGGTTTTGGGGACAAAAAGAGCGAAATGCAATTCCTGAATATGAGTCATAAATGTTTACAAAACCTATAACCATCATCTTAACTGACCTTTATTGTATCAAAATAATAGTTACAATATGAATGAAAAACCCTAATCTCATAACTGTTGTAAATGATGCCCTGTTCATGATCCTTTTTGGTCTTCATCGGCTCTTGTCGCTTAGTGATGTGATGTTTTAGAAACAGACGGGCTCATTCCAAATTCTGACCGCTTGATGTCACCAAAGTGCCAACTTCTACAACCTTTAATTGGTGGCTCTGAATTATTCAAAACTGTAATGCCCCAGTAAAAAGATCATCTGTTGATTTTACCTGTTGGTTATTTTTATTTTGCCAAGATGCAAGCATCCTGTAAACACAACCTCTTCTCTTGTTTATACTTCTAGAGAGAATGGTACCGAATCCTCAAACTCCAGAAGCCAAAGGCCTTTGACCTTGTGCCTCCACAAGCGGGACTTTATCCCTGGACAATGGATCATGGACAACATCATGAGTGCCATGGAACGCAGCCGGCGAACCATCTTCATCCTCTCTGAGAACTTTGTCAAGTCTGAATGGTGCCGCTATGAGCTGGACTTCTCCCACTTCTGGTTTTTTCATGGGAACACCTGCAGAGACACGTTGATTCTGATCCTGTTGGAACCGCTGTCCAAAGACAACATCCCCAAACGCTTCTGCAAGCTACGCAAACTCATGAGCTCCACAACATATCTGGAGTGGCCTCAGGAAGAAGAGAGGATTGAGGAGTTCTGGAAGAGTCTACATGATGCTTTAAGATTGGAAGTAGAGGATAACTGAGAGGAAAGAGAAAAGAACTGCAGTTCCACAAGTGTCCGCTTGAGGCTAGAAGCAGGGTTTTAACTGCAAAGTTAAACATCTCTGTAACCTTGATTAACAAAAAGCTTTGTCTAAATGTTTAATATACTGATTGACTCTCGCGTTTTGGTTTTACGACAAATTTCTGGTTTTGAAAAATTAAGGACATGCCTGAAAGTGCCAAACATCAGGCACTGTTGCTTTGGTCAAATGACCTTAAATCACACCTCAACTCAGCCTCGCCATCTGTCGGTAGGTTGATCCGAGGTTAGGCTGAGAGGGCATGCATGTCCACAGACTAATATGTTTCACTGCCTTCTAAGTCAATCAAATGGTTGATGCTAGGTTAAATTTGTTTTTTTTTTCTTTTTTCTTCTACAGTCAATGACATAAATACAACTTCTGACAAGTTTATTAAAATATTTATTAAAACAAAATTCTTACAAGCAGCAGTCTTAAAACAAAGCAAAACTTGATTTGGCAAAAGAAAGCCTCAGTCCAGTTTGGAGTTTGCAGTGCAAGGTGATGCGTACAGGTCCTTTTGTGAAAGTTAGCTGTGTAAACAATAGACCGGGGTCACATACCTGTGGGTTAACTAACAAAGAAAAGATCAAACCCTGGGCTGTTCCTCCAGTGTTTATGCTCCACTTTTGAAAATGTGGCGATTTAAATCAAAAAGGAAAGCTTGAAAAATTGTAATATCTAACTGACATTTAAATATCGCCTCTGATTCCAACAATATATTAACCAATTTCAATCTTGAACATTATTCAAATTTAATCATAACAGAACCTGCATCCAAAGACAGCGTCATAAATAATAAAAAATGTAAACTTGTTATCAAATCTCTGTTGGAGTGAATTGTCCATTTCGTGAAGAAGTTAATCTTGAGCTCAGATCTTTAAGAAACACTTTTCAAACCTGTTAAGAGTGTGCAAAAATGACTAAAACATATTTTTAAAATAATATTCCAAAGCTTTGACCTCATTTAAAACAACATGCGTGATGTTTGCACATACAAAGTAATCCGTGTTAGATGGTTTGAAATGATCAAATACCGGGTCTGTGCTTCAACGTCTTTTGTACAAGTTAGCAGCAGCGTAGGCATCACAGTGTCCTCTCTATGCAACATGTACTGAGAAGACGAGAACTTCACAAGCAGCCCAGACCAGTTGCTTGCACCGCTGAGCTTGACACATTCTGCCACAAGTTTTTGGCACTTTTTGACTCTAGGTTGTTCTACCTTCAGTCGAGCACCGCGTGGCTCTACTCGAGGCCCAAAGTGAAGTTAATCCCATGAACGATACCAATGATGATGGGCTGCCAGGCAACAAGGTATCTTAGCCAATCCAGCAGCTGCCCATACAGGACGTGTGTCTTCTCCCAGCTGGGCAGAAACAAAAGTATTAAGGAGAACGCTCATTAAGTTGGCCCATTGTTTTGATTTATAGAAAGAGGTTGAGTCTATTTTGGAGATTTTTCAAATGTGGAAGTGATTAAACAACTTTACTCTACCCACATTTATGGTGAATTCCAGCTAATTTTACGAGAAAATTAGGGAAGGTCGCCTTTGGTGGGAATTCCCCACTGGGAAGTTGCATAAGCTTTAACTCTTTGGTACTGTACTAAAAACACACCCTTTCATCCGGTTGTGGCTGTAAAAAGCCACTTACTTCTGCTGCTGTAAAAACATTTTAAAAAAATACAGATTTCCTTTTTCAAATCTCATCATTAATCTCAACCCTAATAAAAAAATGCAATATTTTAAATATGACAAATTTTAACCCTTTCAATGCCAATTCTATAGGCAATGTCACAGATTCTTTGAAATCACACAGACAAAATGACCGATTCTTAATATAATAAACGAGAGACTGGGGATTTTTTACAAGCTATAACACAAGGTATCACTGCTGCTGTCTACCTTAATGTAATGTCTTAATGTAATGTCTTATCCATGCTTTGAATGTGGTCTCTATGATTATTTCTTCACCTTTTGTTGTCTCAGTCTTGCATTTAATGCATGAATTGCTTTGTGTCTGTTCTTTTGTATAAGTTGTATGTCTCTTCCTTTTGTTTTATGCCTTTTATAACCATACATGTTATGTATTTTCCTTTGTATTTACTGTAATTGTATCTTAACTTTAAATGATTACATTGTAGGCTGCCTATTACTACAAGGGACTACAGCTGGACTACAGCCATACAGGCTAAAGCTGCCTCTTTTACTGCAAAGTGAATGAAAGGGGACTGTCCACGAAACAATAAACAAATAAACTAAACTAAGCTAAACTAAACTTAAATATGTCAAATTGGTCACTTGCTTTGAAACATAACTGTTTATGTGTAGTAAAATCCATTACCTAAAGCTCTGTGTAAAAGTATTTTTGAACCAATAAGTGGTCAGCGGGGTCTTGCTCAACATGGCACTATTGAGGGTTTTTCCACAGTTGAGGGAATCAATTTTAGATTTTTTTATTCCCTTTTTCTGACTGTGAATTCATCATTTTTTAAGAACTTAGGTCAAGGGATAGTATGCCTAAAACTCCCCAGAGATCATGTTAAAAACTGCTTCTGTAACACAGGTAACATATAAGCTTAACAGATTTTAGTTGTTTTTTTTTTTTACATGAAAAAAGACAAAAGGGGAGACGAGCTGTCTCCTGATGACCAGTTAGGAATAGGAAGACAAAAGATCATTTTCTGTTTTTTTTGTTTTGATAAATATTGGGAGAAAAATATCTGACTTTCTTCTATGTGGCTGTAAATGGAAATGGAGTATTAAAATGCCTGTGTAAAAACCTTGTGTTTTAACTCTGTATTCTTTTTTTTGTTGTAACTCTAACTGTAACTGCACAGACCGTCAGTTGTCAGATGTACATATCACGGGTGTCCAAACTACGAATACGGCCCGCCACCCATTTTGACTTGGTCCCTGAAACAGCTGAATGACTAAAGATATTTTGATTACAACAGCGAAATACCATCATTCATTCACATTTCTGCCATTTTTACTTTGTCAAAATCTTTCATTTACAAAGTATATTGCAATTCTCATCTTCAAGCACCAATATTCTAGCAGTTAACTCTTGTTTGGTGTCTGCTGTCAAGATACCCAGTCAGTTCCTCACACCATTTTCCCCTTGACTAGGTCTAAATCCATTGCTAGCCAGGGCTTACAAGGGCCCCTTGACAGGTGATAACCCACCCCTTAACCCTAAAACTTTAATTTAACCCTTTAACTACCAGCTCAACTGTTTGGCAGAGGTCATCAATAAATTCTGGGATGTTAAATGTTTTAAAAAACAAAATAAATCACTTTAGGGAACACATAAAACTACGGACAAACCAAAAACCAGAAGTTTTCTTGGTGTGGGATTTAAAAGTTTTTAAAGCTTGTGACGCTATCACCTAAATAATTAAGTGAAAGGAAAGGGAGAAAACGAATAATAAATTAGTGAAGGTGGTGCATAAAACAAGATGTGGAAAACAAAAAGAAAAGTTTTCAGATATTTGTTGATCTCCCTGTGCTGTATATTAATAAGGTAGTGGGGCCAAAATAGCAATCTTAAAGGAGACATATCATGCTGATGCATGATTTAATACTTTCATATAATAGAATAAATTTGAAAACAAGACCTTACACCCCCTTAATTTTCAAAAAATGAGATATTGTATTTTTTCTGATATCCTAGAAGGAGATTTGATGCCTCTGAAAACAGGTCATTGCGAGATGACCGCGAGATTTAAATCGTCGTGACAACACGAGGTACCTTTCTTTTTATTGGAGTAATCTGATAAAACACTTCCTCCTTTGTGATGTCCGTTAGCCACAAAACCGTCACCGAGGAACACATCCGTCCAGCAGGGGTATATAAGTCCCTAGCTCACACTCACTCATTACCAGCTCTGGCCTGTAGGGGGACTCAATACGCAGTCGCTGCATTGAGCCTGTCGGAAAATACAGTAGAAAAAGAAGGACAGGCTGGCTCAACCCCCCGACAGACCTGACCAATCAGAGCACAAAGGGCTGTGACATTGCGAGGTTACTGTAGGTCAGCCTGAAAACCGAGTGTTTCAACAAGAGCTTGATAATGACCTAAAATGAGGATTTTGAGAACGCTATTGTGGGGCAATGAAGGTACTAAATGACTTGTACTGAGGGCAGAAATGCTTTACAGGCATCCTAGTCTGACATAGTGAAAAGGAGAAACAAGCATGATATATCCCCTTTAAAGTGTCTCATCAGAGGTTATTTAAGGAGGATGTGGCATAGAAGGAAGGGGGGAGGCATGGCGTGAGCGGGAGGAACAAGACGGTCACGACAGTGAAGAGTCCTTTAATGAAGAATTATACTCGATCCAAAGTTTATGATTTAATGTGGTTGTTAAGAAAATTAGCCTACATAAAACTGTGACATAGGCTCTGATCGGTCTTGATCCAAAGTGGACTATCCTCCCGACCATCCAAATCTTGGCGCAGACCTGGACCGAACACCAGAACCAAGACAAAGGATTTGACTCAAAGGATTATCTCCCTGGGAGTCTGGATGCTGGTGAGATCCACCCTTTTTGAAAGTTTTTTTTTTTCTGGTATACCAGTGTTACTTTGGTCAATCAATTTCTTTTTTGTTTGCCATACTTTGTTTTTTTATTGCGCACAGACAAGAAAAAAGCTGCTGACACAAGGACTTGCTGGGAAAAAATAATTTAAAGGATCATTTGGAGGGGACCAATTGAGTTATAATTTCATATTTTTGTTTGGCTAAGACTCTGAGTTCATTTAGAAATAATAAATGTTTGATTTGAAAATGTAATGTTGACGTATTTTTTTTTTTAATCGGAGGAGACGGCGAAATTTGTGTTGTTTGGAAATAGAACAAAGTGAAGAACATTAATTTTAAAAGCAACTCCGATTTTTTTCCTTATATTCAATTGTGATCTTGGGAATTTACTAGGCAGAAATGTTTGCAAACAAAATAGATGATGCTGAGTTTGACAAACACACAAAAAAAATACACTGATGAATTACAAATCATATATATATATAAATTATCATGTAAGTAATAGGTTAAGCATTTAAAATGATAATGATGGTGATAATAACTTTAAGCTTTTAAAATCATACATATAGAAAGCATTAATTCTTTTTTTGGCAGTTATTTCTGTACCCTAAATCACTGACAGAAACAAACAATGCTGTGTTGTGTTGTATTTCACAAATTCCTACATTTATTGACCTCTACCAAAGAGTTAAGCAGGGAGTTAAAGGGGTAAATACACTAAAAGCGAGGTGCAACAAATGGCTCTGTCACCCATGTAATTGTCTCTATGTGGCCCTTGATGTAAAAAGTTTAGACACCCCTTGTTTATAGTATGTATAATGTTTATATCACCATTATAAAGGATACGGGTTGTTCATCATCCTTTTCAGATCCACCTTCTCGTTGCAGTACGGACACGTCTGCTTCTTCCCCACGATGCACCAACCTCGGATACAGAACTCATGGAATCTAAAATGGAGGTCTAGGTTAAGGCAGAAATACCATAAGCTTAAAAACAAAAAACACGCTTTAGCCCGCTATCTTCAACTCTTAGCTTCAGGATACATGTGTCCACAGGAGAGCTGGTAGGTGTCTTCTATGAAACCCTCCTCCTCCACGTCCACCAGGATCCTCTGACCGCACACGGCGCAGATGTCATCGGTCAGACTCCTGCTGGGCATGCCTCCTTTGTTGTAGTACTGAAACCAGATGCTCAGTTTAGTCACAGGGTACGTATACTTTGAGTATCAATTTCAGAACAATGAACAATGCTCTTACCCCGATTGTAGAGGCCATGTAGTCAGAACAGATTTCAGCAAAGTCTCTCCCCATGACTCCGTAGTAAAGGCCGTAAAATAACATGATCACACCGACGTCCATCGAGTCCTCCGCCTTGATCCTGTGCAAAGAATAAGATACATTTAAAAAGATTGAAATATCACAAATGATCACATTAGGGAGGTTGGTGCTTGGACTAATGTGTTCAAATGGTATGAACCTCCGGACCAATTATACAAACTTGCTTTGGAATTGCAGTGATTGCTTAATTGGTCAAACGAGTTGCTTGATAGAAAATTACGTAAGTCCTTTTTCTTTTAGACACTTCTTTGAGGATCTTTCTTATGGAAATAATAATTACAATATTGTGCAGTTTGGTTTCTGAAAGGAAAGGTGATTCTTTTGTTGCACCTCAAGTTTAAAGTTTTTAGGTTTTATGAGTAGAAAAGTGACATCTCTCAGAAAAAATTTGTTTTAAATTGTTACATTGCCTTGAACCCAAATATGTATCTTTAGCCTTCAATAGAAATGGGCTGAAAACCACTTATGATGAGTGGTGGTGTAGAGCAAAAAGCCTTAGAAGGCTGTTACATCGATAATTTAATGCCCTCTAGTGTTCAAAAATTCAAACTACAGGATGATTACATGATTTTAACATTATTAAATAAACTACATTTAAATAGATTTTTTTAACATATTTATCAACAATCTTCTAATCAGGCTGATGCCTTATGTCATTATTATAAACCCTCATAAACATCACACTTCATTCTGAAGTCTCCAACTTACTGCAGACCCTAATTACAATGAAGTTGGGACACAGTGAAACATAAATAACAACAGAATGCATTGATTTTCAAAACCTATTTGATTTTTTTGTTCAAATGAAAATACGACAAAGACAAAAATATTTAAAACTGAAATGCTTCCTTTTTTATTTTGCAAATATTCGGTTATTTTGAATGTGATCCAAAACAACTTGCAACAGAAGACTGGGAAAGCGGAGTAATTCTCCATCAGTAGAAAAAGGTAAGCAAGTCAAGAGTTTTGAGATTCCATCCAAGAGCAAAAGTCAGAAAGAACTTTCACGTTAATAAAACACACTTCATAAAATTACAACTATTCCTTTATTTTAGTGCAAAAACACTTCAGGGTTCACACATTAGTGGGTCTTAAATCAAAATGTTGTGGCACTTTTAACAGTAAGAATGTTCACGTCTGCCCAAGCCAGAATTAAACTTGATGCTGTTTAATTCCAAAATGACCAAGTTCCCTTTGCTAACATAAGGCTACCTTCTGGACTTTCTGAATCAGATTTAAGTCACAACTCACCTGAAGAACACGTTGAAGCCAAACATGGTGAACATGATGGCCAGGTAGCCCAGGACACCAACCGCATAGCTCAGCTTGTAGATCAAGAGAAACCATTTGTACACCATCCTGAAAATAAAGAAACACACCTTTAATCTACAATAAATATTTCTGCTGATTGATTGGATGTCCAACAGACATTTCTGTAGTTCTGATCAAAATCTTAAAGGACACAAGCCAACTAATTAAAAATAATCTGTCCCTACTTTTGTTGATAAAGCCAAAGCTGAGTCCTGGTTGAGCCTAATAAAAATTTCATCCAATAAATGACATTAAACCTGGATGAAATACTTTTTTGGAACAACACTGCAAAACTCAGATCTTAGCAAGTTTGTCTAAATTCAAGACCAAAAAATCCAAAATACTTCCTAAAATTTCAGATTCACTTAAGGAGTCCAGATAGATATCTTCTTACAAGGAATTAAAACTTCTTGAGTGCCTTAAAATCAGGTATACAAATTTCTTAAGAAATTTTATTTCCAAGACATCATACATGTAAAATTTGTCTTACCACATAAGCAGATTTTTAAAAAATCAAATTAAGCAATCCAGTGTTTATTTTATTGTTACCTCCGCCAAGGAGGTTATGTTTTTGGGAGAGTTTGTCTGTCTGTCCGTCCGTGAACAAAATAACTCAAAAAGTAATGGATGGATTTGGATGAAATTTTCAGGAAATGTTCAGCATGGGAAAAGGAAGAACTGATTTGATTTTGGTGTTGATCCGGATCAGCATCTGGCCACTATGGCGGAAAATGTGATTTTGGTGAATAACTACTGAACTAAAATAGATATCATGATGAATCCAGTTGCTAATGGTATGTTTCCATGGTCAAGGAATCTAAATATTTGGATGAAATAAAGGTAGGACTAATATTTATGGTCAAAATGACAATATGGGAGAGGACTGTGGCACTGGCGGAGGTCTGCGCTCTCCGAGTGCTTTCTAGTTTTTATACTGAAATAAGATGTTTAGCTTGACATGCCAGGCAATTTTGGCTTACAACAAGTCTTGTGAGATTTTAAGAATTGAAATTGGATGAATTAACTTCCTGGGATTTGAGATTTTGCAGTGAACAAAAAGGCCTTAAAGGATAACTTCGGTTCCTGCAGCTTTCACATTGTTTATAGAATGAAGTAGAACAATATACTCACCCAGAAGGCTTTCCTGATGCAAACGGTGCTTCAGGAGATATTTAGATCCAAAATCGAGCAGCGGACACCGATATAATGGTAGCCTGTAGGGCATGGATCGCCGCTCCTAAAAACTGCATTAATCGTCCAAAAACTCATGTTTTTCACCAATATTCCATCATGATTTGCTCCGAATGGACGGCCATTGCTGTCTGTGTCTCTCCACACAGCGCTGTGTGGCTGAACTAACCTCTGAACTGACGAGTCTGTTTGCATGCCCTTTGCGCATGCGCAGTACTCTCTGGAGCGTTGAGATCGCTTCCTCATTTCTATCCGCTCCTTATCTGTATAATCTGGCTCCAAACTGTGAGGACGTGCATCATATTCAAAGTCCTCCTCCACAACATCTTCATCCCATAGATATTCGTCCATTCTGCACAAAACTGGAAGAAGAAAGTCGATTTGTAGCTGCCGGTCTTCCCCTGAAACAATGAGGTTAGTTCAGCCACACAGCGCTGTGTGGAGAGACACAGACAGCAATGGCGGTCCATTCGGAGCGAATCATGATGGAATATTGGTGAAAAACATGAGTTTTTGGACGATTAATGCAGTTTTTAGGAGCGGCGATCCATGCCCTACAGGCTACCATTATATCGGTGTCCGCTGCTCGATTTTGGATCTAAATATCTCCCGAAGCACCGTTTGGATCAGGAAAGCCTTCTGGGTGAGTATATTGTTCTACTTCATTCTATAAACAATGTAAAAGCTGCAGGCACCGAACTTTTCCTTTAAGTAGGCCTGTCAGGATAATCAATAAGTTAACCGCTCAATAAACAAAAACGTCCTTGATAAGTTTGCTGGCTCAATATATTCTGCAAAATTTGTTATCGTGACAGGCCTAGCCTGAAGTACTATGTTTTTTAAAAATGGCTCTTTTGATTGGAAAGGTTCCCCCTGTACGAGTCAGGCGTTTCAACCAGCCCCCAAAAAAAGGCTTTACGACTTGGAATTTCGACATCCCAGTAGAACTAGAACGCACTTTTCCAATACAATTCAGATCCTTCCAGATTCTGTAACTGTTGATGGTATTAAAAAGTCTACTTACAATTCCCAGTACATTAAAGAAGTTTGAAAACAGGTGAATAAAACTGATTTTTGGACACTTTGATCAGTTCTAAGTCTTTTCATGAATGACTGATTCTCACCTGGGCGTTCTGCAGGACAGCGGTTTGCGAGTTGCCCTGAAGATGACGTAGCTGGTGATGACGGAGAACATGCCCCACATGGACAGAAACCTCCACCAGTAGAGCTTGATGGTGAAGTAAAGAGGAACCACCCACATCTGAACCAGAGTCACCAGCTGAGGAGGAGGCAGACAAACCATGAACCATCTTTGACCGTTAGCTTGGCTCAGAGTTCACCATGGTATGGATTATAGCGTTTATGCCCAAATGCACAAAATGCAAAATTATTCAATATTCGAGCTTAGAAATTGTGATCTGATAAAGGTATTGATGCATCTTCTTTCAAGGATAATAATCTGGCAGATTTTTGGATTTCATTTGTTAAAATGGCCAAACGAATGTGAACATAAATCTTTGACAGGAGCCCTCATGACAAAAATCAACATCTCCATCCCCGCTCACATTGTAGGAGCGATGGTGCCTCTGCTTCCACTGCACCAGGACGATCTGGGCCACCACCAGCGTGGCGATCAGGATCAGCACCATCTCCACGTGCATGGCCTCATGACCCCTGTGCTTCACGTGCATGCGCTCGTGCTGCACCCTGAAGAGAGAGGGGGGTGTACAGGTGAGAGGGTGACAACACTGACCAATGAGGGAGCAGCGTGTAACATGGTATTAATGACATTTTTAGGTGCACAATGGGAGGGAAAGGGGGCTGTTCTTACCTCCAGTTCTCTCTGTGTGTCATCTTCAGCAGGTCGTCCTGAAATAGCAGCAGGGACAGTGAGGCTCTCACAGGACTGAGATATGTGGGTTAATGGAAAATAAAGCTCTGCACAGCTCACCCTAACGCTGTTTAAGGAAATATAAATCACTAAAACACATGCAAATGTCATTTCCTGGCTCCTCTTGGCTGCCACGTCCCAACAGCAGAGCAGATCCCTCACATCTGACCTGACCTGAGCAGCTAGCTGTTGACTCTCCTACTTCGCTGTTTCCGCGCCTTAAAACCTGAAAAGCGTCGTAGAGAAGCGCGTGACCAGGTTACGTTAGATTATTTACTCACCTGAGGGTGCACGCCCGCCATTGTTTATCTCCAACCCCCTCCCGGTCCGAGCTAACCGGCGAATATCCGCTATGCTAGCTCTGACAGCAGCCTCCCATTGACAGCTGCTGGGGGAGGGTATGGAAGGCCAACTGTGCCATAATTCACTACGACCGGAAATTTATGCGTGTGAAAAATGTTTTTCTTTATGCCTCAAATCAGATTATAACAATAGTTCAGAATGTTTAAGCTCAAACGAAAAATAAGGAATGCAGAAATTAACATACAATAAAAACAAAACAAAGTAATTACAAAAGTGAAACAGTCCTTTTGTGAAGAGTATTCCCATTATGTTTATACTGCACTATTCTTTTACAAGTGGCATTTTAAATATTTTTATGCTGTTTCGTGAAATTTCTAAACTATTTTTATTTACAACTTAGGTTTTAGGAAAAAGTATTTGATCTTTTTTGTACTAGTAAATGATTGTCTTAAAAACCAACTTCAAAGCTAGAAAAATAAATTGCCCCACTGTCAAACATATTTTCGTCTAGAGTTTAAAATCACTAGTAGACACTTGACAATGCTATTTAGATGAACCATGACAGCTGTTCAGACACAAAACTCTTTACTAGAGGCGTCCCGATACAACTTTTTCACCTTTGATACGATAAAAGCAGGAATCATACTATTATTTTGTAGTATGGACTGTAAGAAAAGGCCTGATCTCCTGATCAGGAGAGATTACTCAGAGAAAAGTAGTCAGCAATAGTAGGTAAAACAGTAGAAAACAGACCCATTTGTTATTAACCAATGGGTTAAATTTTAAACTTAAACAAAAGGATATACTACAAGTAAATGAAAAATAAATAAGACCATGAAACGTAACCTCAGTAAATTCAATGAAACAAAACCTTGTATTTTAAAATTGCAAAATAACCACTGTTTAACCTCAACATAAGTGTATTCTACAATTCAATTAAAAAAAAATAAAAAAAAGAACTGAGTTAAATTAATAAAAAATAAATTAGAATGGACTGCTTGTATCAGAGAGCTTATATCAGATTTTAGATGCAGGCCGATATGCCATATTTTTTTGCTGATGTTGGTCAATGAAATATAACAGTTCCACAATAATCATCTCATTAATTAGAATACTGAATATTTATCCATTTTCAAAAGTTCTGTCAAATCAAATAGGACATTTCACATTCCTGAAGTCATTACTTTTGACTCTACACTTAATACTCTAAACATTACTGAACTATTTCACGTCTACTTTTTGCACATCATTGCTCATTTAAATATAAACACTGGTGCTTAGTACAACAGGGCATCAGAATACCAGGTCTGCCAAGTGGTTGAAAAACAAAAAAATTGGACTTCTCATCATTTAAGTATTTGCTTAAAAGGAAATGGATTACCATATGGTCACATTCTTTATTTAAACGCTTTTATGTTTTTCGGTCTCACCTTTTAAAAAGACACGTTTTGTACTCCAGAGAAAAACAAAAACAAAACTTCAACTCAAGTTTCAACTATCAATTTATTTATAGCACAAATCTCAGACAGCCTCAGCGTCAAATCAGGACAACTTCTTGCAACAGCTTCTTGCTCACCATTGACCTGTGGACGACAAGGAAAAAGAAAAATCAGAAAACTGACAAAATTATTAATCATTAAAATAATGACTTTCAATTCGCTCAGACATCCAAGGAAGGTTTGGGCCATCTTTGGTCTGTTCGACCTCTGGTGGAAACTACGAATGGCAGGAAAAAGCATCATCACAGCGAATTCTGAGATGCTAAAAGGTACTTTACAAACATTTTATATTTTAAAATATAAATGTGGATATACATACCAAAGCATAATGTCCATTGGGTTTTTTTTCTTTCTCTGCTGGACAAAAATCATAAGAGCAGTTTCTGTGGAGACTTCAGCCTGAAAGACGCACAAAAGAAAAAAGAAAACTGGTTACTTGGTGGATTAAAATAAACAAAAACATTTCTTAGTTCTTCTGTAAATTCGCTCAGACATCCAAGGAAGGTTTGGGCCATCTTTGGTCTGTTCGACCTCTGGTGGAAACTACGAATGGCAGGAAAAAGCATCATCAAAGCGAATGTTTAAAGGTCCATCAGCACTGGACAGCTGACTTTATAACTCATTAAAATTTTTACAGAAGTGTCAACATACCAGGGTAAGACGTCCAAATGGGCAGTGGCCACCCTTTACTGCACAACAGTCATTACTTAAACGTCTGCAGAGACTTCAGCCTACAAAAAAAGATGTAAAAAAAAAAAAACAAATTACATTACTTCGTTGCATTTTTTAAACTTGAAAATTTCTTCGATCTTCTGAAAATTCGCTCAGACATCCAAGGAAGGATTGGGCCATCTTTGGTCTGTTCGACCTCTGGTGGAAACTACGAATGGCAGGAAAAAGCATCATCACAGCAAATTCTAGGACGTCTCTGCTCAACATGGCAGATCTTTGAATGACTTACCCTGCAAATGTGTCCAACAGCATTGATTCCTGGTCTTTGACAATCTTCGTCCATTCCCTCCAATCTAAAAGTGAAAATAAGTAAAAGGTAAGTAAGAGAAACTAAAAAAACAAAACATTTGATGCATATAAAAAGATTCGCTCAGACATCCAAGGAAGGTTTGGGCCATCTTTGGTCTGTTCGACCTCTGGTGGAAACTACGAATGGCAGGAAAAAGCATCATCACAGCGAATGTTTGGGATGCAGAATGGTACTTTGCAACCCAAGTTTATCGATTTTTAATTCAGAAAAAGCAGGATTTACACACCAAATGGGCATTCCTTTCATTGCCTGGACAACAGTCACTGGATCAAAGTCTGCAGAGACTTCAGCCTGAAAGAAATGAAAATATCAAATGAATTTGTTGCATTTTTATAAACTCCAACATTTATTAGATCTTCTGTAAATTCGCTCAGACATCCAAGGAAGGATTGGGCCATCTTTGGTCTGTTCGACCTCTGGTGGAAACTACGAATGGCAGGAAAAGCATCATCACAGCGAACTGAAGATCCGTCACAGAAGATCTACAACGATCTGACACAATGGGCTTCATACCTTTGCGAACCTCCTTCAATGCAGGTTCCATCTTCTGCTGGAAAGCTGCATCTACAGACCTGCAAAAAAACAAATTAAAGTTAATTTCACCTGTTCAGCCTCCTTTTTGAGCCTTCTGCTTGAAAATGACATACTAATAAATTAAAGAGTGTATCTCTGCAACCACAAGGTCTATTTGATTTATTTGGGGTCATAATAAAAGTAACACTTAAGAGATTTGTCAAGATGTGGAATTACCAGTATATGTGTTACTGGGCCAGAGTAAATGAAGACAGAAGTCAGAATCATTTAAAATTTCATCCTCGTCTAAAATAAAACAAGTTTTTATTGTGAATATCTCTTTGGAATGATGCAGCTGCAGCTTCACAACTTTATGAATGAATGTGAAAATATGTGAACATTACTTCTGCCAAGTTTGAGTCTGATAAAGTGATGCAGAGCAAAGTTAGAGAGGTTTTACTACAGAGTGGTCTTGGCCCAGTTTGGCTCCATTAGTCCCATTTGACATTTCTGATATACCAAACTTTAGATTTCACTTTTACGTCACTTTTGGTGTTCATTACACCAAATTACAACAGTTTTTATCTTCTTCTGCTTATCCATGGCAGATTTTGGAAAGATAATATTTAGAAAGTTGATAAAATGAACATATTTTCTTTTCTTTCTGGTAAAAATCAAGCAGAACTCTCTACATTTTCCCATTCAAAGAAATCCACACAAATCAACCCAAGTTTCAATCAAAGAGAAACAGATTTGGATATTTGATAATTTATCTGCTTGGTGCTGACATTGCGTTTGGTGTGTGTAAAAATGACTTATATGGTTATGGAGCTGAAAATGTCCTGTTTAATTTGATGTGCAACATGACTATATTTTCTACATGAAGAGTTCATTTTTTCTCATGTTGTTGCTGAAGAGCATGCAAGCATTCCTGGGGCAAAACAAGTTAAAGAATATAAACTCATATGACCCTTTTCCATTAGCCCTACTCTACCCGGCTCTACTCTACTCGCCTTGTGTTTCTTTTCCATTAGCCCCAGTCGCCTGCCCAACAGGGTGCAGTGTCACTGTAAACAGCTGAGCGTCATGGTGACGTCATTTAAGGCGCAACACAAAAATCTGTGGCTTTTTGTCACAAACCGAGTAAAAAAGGAAAGCAGGTGAAGGCTGCAGGTGGTAAGAAGAAATACCCCGTGAAAAGCACAGGAGAGTTTTGGAAGCTATACAACAGAATGAAGCTGAGGACGAGAGCAATCCAGCTGCAAAGAAAAGACGTATGAGGGTAAGCTAACGGTAGCTACCGCATGCCAGGCTGTCACACTCATAAGTCATCTATAGGCTCATTTATGCTCAACGTTAAATACGGATCTGGATACGGACAGAGCTCTCTGTCCGTGCTTAGCGTTCTTTTCGTCCGTATTTCTGCACGTATCCTTGAAGCTTACGGATACGGACCAGACGGAGCAGTACCACCGGAAACCGTGTGGGCAGTGTTGCTACTGTCACTTTGATACTCATCTCTGGAGAGAAACGAAGAAGTATATGGCGGGGCTCTTCAAAGAAAAGTTGTGTGTGCTGGTGCGAAATCACAAACATATATACGATGTTACTTGTCCGGGACAACACGACAAAATCAAACTCCAAAACAGCTGGGAGGAGATCGGGAGGGAGCTAAATGTTAGCTCGTTGGATGCAAAGGAGAAGTGGAGGTCGGTGAGAGACAGATTTGTGCCCCCTGGTGGATGCAATGGTCAACATCCATTGCAAAAGTAAAAGACACATGGGAGCATGTGCGCAGTGACGGAACCATCGTTTGAAACGGACGCATACTTTTTCACGCGTATAACGAGCATAAATGAGCCTTATGACAACATTGTCTGACCAATCAGGGGCCGGCAGTCAGTGATGTCATCTTTTAGTATCGACTCAGCTCGCTTGGAACCAGAGTGGAGTAGGTACTAAAACTAGCTTGTTTAAGGAGGTACCAGGCTAGTGGAAACACGCTGCAAATCAAGTAGGGCTGAGTAGAGTAGGGCCAAGGCGTGCTAGTGGAAAAGGGCCAATAGAGAAACTGTTTTAGCATCAACAAATTCGCTCAGACATCCAAGGAAGGTTTGGGCCATCTTTGGTCTGTTCGACCTCTGGTGGAAACTACGAATGGCAGGAAAAAGCATCATCACAGCGAATTTTAGGATGCTAATCAGCATTTTAATACCAAAGTTTGTGGATTTTTAATTCAGAAAAAAATGGGTTTACGCACCTAAACATAATGTCCAAAGGGGCATTCCCATCCTTTACTGGACCACAGTCATTGGATCAATGTCTGCAGAGACTTCAGCCTAAAAGAAATGAAAATATCAAATGACTTGGTTGCATTTTTATAATTGTGAACATTTCTTAGTTCTTCTGTAAATTCGCTCAGACATCCAAGGAAGGTTTGGCCATCTTTGGTCTGTTCGACCTCTGGTGGAAACTACGAATGGCAGGAAAAAGCATCATCACAGCGAATTTTGGGATGCCAAACAGTACTTTACAACACATATTTAATATTTTAAAATACAAGGACATACATACCAAGGCATGATGTCCATTGGGGTTTTTCTTTCTCTGCTGGACAACAGGGGATTTCAGCCTGTAAGATGCACAAAAAGAAAAAAAAATCTTGTTACTAGGTGTATTTAAATGAACAAAAACATTTCTTAGTTCTTCTGTAAATTCGCTCAGACATCCAAGGAAGGTTTGGGCCATCTTTGGTCTGTTCGACCTCTGGTGGAAACTACGAATGGCAGGAAAAAGCATCATCACAGCGAATGTTTGGAGGTCCATCAGCACTGGACAGCTGACTTACTTGTCTACATTTTAAAAGAAGGGTTTACATACCAGGGATAGACGTCCAAGCCGGCATTGATCTTCCTTTACTGCACAACAGCCATTATGGAGATATCTGCACAGAGTTCAGCCTGAAAAAAAGACAATAAAAAGTACATTACTTGGTTGTTTTAAAATAAGCAAAATCAGTTTCTCATCATTGTAAAATTCGCTCAGACATCCAAGGAAGGTTTGGGCCATCTTTGGTCTGTTCGACCTCTGGTGGAAACTACGAATGGCAGGAAAAAGCATCATCACAGCGAATTTTGAGATGCCAAAATGGTATTATACAACAGACATTTAATATTTTATATAGATTTACATACCAAGGCATGATGACCATTGGGTTTTTTCTATCTCTGCTGGACAAAAATCATTAGAGCAGTTTCTGTAGAGACTTCAGTCTAAAAGATCCACAAAAAGAAAAAAAAAAAACTGGTTACTTGGTGTATTTAAATGAACAAAAACATGAATTAATTCTTCTGTAAATTCGCTCAGACATCCAAGGAAGGTTTGGGCCATCTTTGGTCTGATCGACCTCTGGTGGAAACTACGAATGGCAGGAAAAAGCATCATCACAGCGAACAGAAGGGACTTGAGGACATTGAAATGGGTAAAAATACCTGCATGAAATCTGATTATTTCAGTCAAGATCATGACAAAACACATTTTACCCCAACTATATTTAAAATTCATTTTATTTAGTTAATTCAAGCTTCATTTCCGTGTTAGGTTTTCAACTTCATTATTATTAATTATTTATGTACAGCACTTTGTCTCAGCTGTGGTTGTCTTTAAAGTGCTTTATAAATAGAGTTGAGTTAATTATGCAAAGCTAACAAACTTCAGGGATATAGGCTCTTTGCTGATATCCAGTACTTCTTTACAGATATATAAAAATGATTGACAGTAGTTCTTGCGGTTACATCGACATCATATTGATTTATTTTCTTAATTGACAGTAACAGTAAAATCCAGTTTCATCTGCCTCTTAGAGGCTCAAACCATGCTGACAGAAAACTCGTCCTATTTTGGGAGCTTTTACTCTTAATCTAAGGTTAATATGCAATCACGACATTGATTCACAAGTACAACTAAAACATTTAGCTTTTCGGGGGTAATTATCAGCTGATACTGATACACCAATAGTATTGTGTATCCATTAAAATTATGGATCTAATTACAGTAGTCTTTGCTCAATGCAGGATTTACTTGCCCTTATTTAAAGCTCCAAGATATTTATTCTTAGTGTTACAAAGAGAAGAGTTTTTACCTGCACTTTGGAGGATTGGAGGCACATCTTTTCCTCTTGATAAAATCGCACCACCCACAAAAGGGTATGAAAGCCTGAAGGTCTCCATCATCCGCTTCTACGGAAAAGAAATTGATTAGAACGAGTGCAAGTGCATGAAACCAAATAACAAAACCTGATATTTTTCACAAAAACAATTTAGGATATTGATAATTCTCTCTTGTAAAAGAAAAAAGTCATCCAAATAATAAGCCATATCAAAAAAGATCTGCCTGAAAATTACTGAATTATATTAAAAAACTGAGCAGTTAAAGTGCTTTCCATAACTTTGTCCGCAAATGTTCGATTTGTTTGGATGGAGGGCAAGATTGTCTAACCAAACTGAAACATGCTTTTATTCGCAGTGTATGAAAATGGAGCACTGACCAGTTTCTACCCTTTGAAAAAGGCAAATAAATGAAAAAATGTTACTTATATTTTCAAACACTGCTATGACTGACAGTGGTGTAACGAACAGTCGAGTCAAACAGGCCATGTTAGTTCCTAAAATTATATATATCTATAAGGGCTGTCACTTTAGTGCATTAATTAGATTAATTACAACACAACGCGTCTCTAGTCAAACCAAACAAAGCCCAGGTGACAACAGGAATGGCCTATTTAAGATTTAGTCTTATTGTATTTTTGAGTTTATTTATCTATATTTGTACTACATTCTTTAATAATGCATCAGGCCTAATTGATTTGCTGGATGTCCTCGACCTTTTTCTTATTTTGAATTTGATTTATGAAACACACTTAAAGTGTAATTTAAGTTGTCTGATTGAGCTTAGAATTTGCTGGACAAGTTGCTCTGACTTTGGTTTTATTTAGTCACCAATAAAAATGTGGATTTACAAATCTTCACTTCTTAGTGTATTCATTTGATTAGTCATCCACTACAGTTTTGTAATGTCCTATAGGGCCGAACGATTTTAGGAAAAGATCTGATTTCGATTTTTCTGACAGATATTGCAATTCACAATTTTTTTTTTTTCCAAATCAAACCTCAGTGCAAAATTCACTTTGTTTACAGTACAGACAACAGTAAAGAAATAAATGATGACAAACACTTAACACATTATTCACCTTCAATAGTGATGATAAATAATCTGTTTTCATTTAACTTCTCCTCCTAAACAGAGGCTTTGTGTTGTTGACCTGCTTACCAGCACTTTGAACATATAGATTGTCTACAAATTTGTAAAACAGTATGTGTATAATACTTGACACAACAGATCCTGAGTCAGTCAGGAGCAATGCAAAAAAATGCTGCTTTGGCGATCACAAAATTGCATTGTCTAAAATTGCGATTTCGATGTGAAAACGATAAATCTGTCAGCCCTAATATATATATATATATATATATATATATATATATATATATATATATATATATACACACACGTGTTAAGTTAAGTTAAAATTCATCAATACATTATCCAATGTAAAAATACTCAAAAATGCTGTTCCATCTGGGTCAAATTATCTTTAAAGTTTACTGACATTTCTGGTCTTCACTTTATCATTTTACTTGTTTAACACATGTGTATTTTAAATCTACAAAAACTGGCTAAAGCAGTAAAAGATGAAGATAGACAGCCTTCAGCCTGGACTATGAGGACTAAATTCAGTTTTTTAAAGCATACAACTTCAGGATTAACCTTTGTATAGCTCAGTTTTCCTGCCATGTGCTCAAAAGCAGAGATATAAACTAAAACTGGACTGTTTTATAACTTAAATTTAATCCTTCAGCTCAGAAACTTTACAGTTTCACTCTGGAGCTTCAACACTGCAGCTAAAATATATAAAACATAACAAAAATACACATTAACAAATACATTAGGAAGTTTTTAATCCTATAATATTAAATATAAAAAGGTAAATCAGGTTTGAAGCTTCCTGGTGACCGAGCCTGTCCGTGAAAACAACGTGGGTAAAACTTTCATCAATCAACGTCCATCCGCTCAATCTGCGGCTGATTACCGGATTATTTCACTGCTCTCTGCTCTTTTACGCTGTTATTAATTCATCTAAAGCTGTATTTCTCTGAATTAAGTCTAATATTTGGGTATATTTACCTGATGTGCAGCTTCTCCTGCTGCTCTCTCTTTGAAGCTCCTCAGGAATCAAACGCTGACGGTTGGAGCTTCTTATTTATAAACCGTCATGGCGGCTGATCCGCTCTGCAGCGCCGCCACACCACCTGGTGGACCGGAGGGGAACTGCTCCAGCATGTTAACACTGTCTGTGGAGGTTTTGCTTTTGATTTTTCTGTTTTAATCAAATTAAATTAATAAGAAAACAAAAAAGAATGTAAAAAAGAGAAAATAATTAGAATTTTATTGAATGAAGGAAATACAGATCCACAAGAATGAAAACATAAAAGATAACTTCAGCTTTTGACACATTATTAAATAAACCCTTTAATGCCTGAAAACACAAATTAAAGACAGAAAATTAAAATTTTTGGTGCTGAAATGTTTATTTCATTGGGAAGAGTATTAGGGCTATGTTAGGTGGAGGAAATAATTTTGGGGAAGTAGGCATTAAAGTAGAAATTTCTGGATTAAAGTTGAAATTTCGAGAAAAAGTTAAAATGACGAGAATAAAGTTGAACAAGAATTTCATGATAAAAGTCAAAATGTTGAGAAAAATAACTAAATGTAAAAAGAGGTGAAATTTCTACAAAGATGTGGATGTGTTTGAGAATAAAGTCGAAACACATAGTATGTTGATTTTATTCTGGGCATTTTGGCCTTATTTTTAACTTAAATCAAGAAACTATTCTCGTTATTTCAACTTAATTCTCACAGTTTCATTTTCAGTGTCTACCCTTTCAAATTATCCAACAAACCAATTAGAGGTTTTGACTTGAAAACCAGGCTTAGTAAGACAGAAGAGCACTCGTGAATTCTGATAAATGCATCGTAAACTCTGATAGCACAGAACTCCACCAGCACCACAGTCCTCACCCATATTGTGATTTTCACCATAAATATTAGCCCTATTATTTTGTCTAAATATTTAGATTCTTTGACCACGAAAATATGCAAAAATGCTGAAAATAGTCTTATCTTGCAATGTTAAAGAATCCTTAAAGAAATTCTTGGATCCAAAATCCAATCATTTGTTCCTTGTCCCAATCCAGACATTTCCTGCAAATTTCATCGAATTCTGGTCATAACTTTTTGAGGTATGTTGCTAACAGAGAAACAAACAAACAAACATACAGATGCCGGCAATATAACACTGATTTAGGGCTGGGCCATATGGCCTGGAAATAAAATCCCCAATTTTTTTCCACAACACTCGATTTACAATTTTAATTGATTTTTCCCTCCCTAAAAGAAACAAAACTCCCACTGACATAAAAATGAAACAAATTAAGTTTTGCCTTTATGTTGTCCAAATGTTTTCCTCTTAAAGGTGTCGTCAGCGATGTGGGAGAAAACAAGTGGAGAGGTTGTTGATAAATTAATTTAGATTAATTTAACCAACGTAGCTAAGGTAACCCCGACTGGTCAGACAACTTGACTGCCGTTATTGATAACATCACAACAACAGCACATTCTGGCAGATTAGACAATCAGATGAATGCCTGACGGCTGTTACTGTTATGTGAAGCACCACAAAGCTAATGTTGCTAACCTATCCAGCAGAAAGACGGCAACATCCGCGTCCATTTTCAGGTCTTTCGATTCACAGAATTCCCTCCACCATCGGAAAGCAACACCGATGTTGACCCGGGTCTTCGCTCTTTCATGGTCATAGCCCTTCTTTTTCACTTTTCACACCGCTGACCGTTTTATTTTGGGCTGTTTTTCAGCCATTGCTACTGCACATATTGTATCTCTCTCTTACGCTAACTGCGCATGCTACGCAATCTACGACTCCCCCTCCCCCCTCAGTCTGATCTGTGCATGAGTATGATCGCCCACTGGATGTGGGGGGGTGTACCCTGTTTAGGTGACTCGGCCCGAGTCACAGTATTTACTGGCTGAAATTCAGAGCCAAGGCTGTGTATTGAAACCAGACTTTTTTTTCAACATGCTGTCAGTGGGGACATCTTGTGGATGGAGAGGAGCAATACGGGGATTTTGACAAATATTGTATTAGATTAGAGCAGTGGTTCCCAAACTGAGGTACATGTACCCCCAGGGGTACGCGAAGTGACATCGGGGGTACGCGAAAAACTATCAGGTCCAAACAGTTGTTTCAGTTGTGAAAGTTCAAACCGGTAAATGTTTGTATTGTGAACTTTGATAAAAGCCTGAAGTGTTGGCATAGTGGCTGAGGCATCTTGGAGAAGGAAATCTGTCCTGAATTATCAAAGATTCTTAAAGGAACTTACAGAAATGAAGTGGTGTTGCCCACCGACATTGCTTGTAAAAATCTATTTAGTGAGAAATAATTCACTTTAATTTTTTAGATTTTATTTGGGTGTTATGCATGTGTTATGCAAATGTGGGAATAGGGGGTGCGGCAGGCTTAAACATTTCTTTTTCCAGTGCTGTAAATGCATGAAAGTAGGGGGTACATGGCTAGAGATCAAGTGTCTGAAGGGGTACAGGCTGTTAAAAGTTTGGGAACCACTGGATTAGAAGATTAGAAGATCGCTGGCTACACCATTCAAATTAACGTCTGGGTCATAAAAGGTTGATTATGTAGTACAAACGTAGGCAGGTTTGTCTACATAAACTCTAAAAGGCTGAGGTATGTTTACAGTATGAGCATGAAACTCTCTGATCAATATTCAATCTACTTAAAAAACAAATACAAGCCTATAAAAGTGCTTGTGCAAACCCTACAAGGCCGACCATCATGAAATGTTTTTTTTTTTTTTTTAAAAATTGCAACTACTTACAATTGGACTAAGGCAAGACAAAAATATCAATTTTTAATTTTTTTAAATCTTCTGCAGAAAATAATTCAAATTAATCGATTTAATTGATTTATTGCCCAGCTCTACACTGAATAAAGGAAAAACTGATTGAAATGAATTTGAAGTATGTAATAACTGTTTAGTACATTTTTGTGTAACTGTGTATTTCAGTGAAAATAAGAATTTAGAGTTACTTGAGTTATTCAGTTAACAGTTAAAGTCAATAAAATCATAAATGTATGGTTATCAGGATAAACAGAGAGAGAGAGAGGCTTGAACGCCCACTCTGTTACACAACTGACTGACCGATAAACCAATCAGCACTCTCCATTCCTCCCTCCACTTGCTCCTCATTGGTCAACGTCCCCCCCCCCCCCCCCCCCCCCCCAGTCTGGTGCTGCTGCTGCTGCAAGCTGCTGGTGTTGCCGTGACGATGACATCCTCCCCCTCCCACTCACACACTGTCAGAGCAGAGAGGAGAGGCAGCAAACAGGACGCTGTCATGACGCCGAGGCTTCAGGCTGGAAAACAGACTCCCCCCCACTGATGGCCCGAGGAGGAGACGGTGAGTGAGGGGTTCATCCAGGTGGGTGTGTGGATGGATGGACAGATGGATGGATGGACGGATGGATGGATGGATGGAGGAATGTTGGAGATGACAGCAGCATCTGTAGCACCAGTGGAGGAGGGATGGAGGAGACAAGGATGGAGGGATGAAGGGTGGAGGATGGATGACAGAACGCCACCTCAGCTGTGGAGCAAATACAAGTGTGTGTGTGTGTGTGTGAGTGTGTGTGTGTGTGTCATCAGGCCTGCATGTACTGAACGTTAGCATCCTGAGAGCTAACAGTAACATCAGGTACGTCACTCCTGTGAGCACAAACTGGGCTGCTCCACTCAGATTTTACTGCTACAGATGGATAAATACGGATTTAAGAAAAGAATCAATACCCAGGATGCATTGACAACATTTAAGATGTAAGCCAGAAAGCAGATTAAGTGCCCTCAAAACATCCAGAAAGAGGCAAAAATACAAATTTCAGGGCTCAAATGGAGGAGCTGATTGGCTCAGTTGGAGATTTTGATGCATGAGATCCACAACCTGACACAAAATGGAAGAAAAGTGAAGAATCGTAGGGAGTAAATTAGGATGAACAACCATTAGAGTGCAAATATGTGCAGTGTAAGATATGAAAAACAAACACAAGGACAAAAAAAGAGACAACAACAGCATAAAATCCAAACACGAAGATCAAAAATGCCCAAAAAATCAAGTTCAAGAGACAAAATAATTCAACAGCATCATCGATGTCTTTAAAAAGAACCTCGCAAAGGTTCAAAACAACCACACACTGTAACTGATTTTTGTAAACTTGATTTTTGTATTTTACCATAATATCTACAGCTACCTACTGAAAAAATATGCACAGTAAAGTACTGTAAACTCCATTTTGCCTGCAAACTGACTAATAGCAGGCAGTGTTTCATTTAGGGAAATTTTCTCAATTTTTGGGTGAAACAAATGTTTGATTAAATGTATTTTACAGGATAAAAACTGATGTATGTGATTTATTTTATTATATTTGTTGACAAAATGATAAACTGCTAATAAATGTGAAGTAAAATAGTTAAAAAATTATAGTAAAATAAACTTAAAGACAGCCAGCTAACTGTAATTTAAAATGCTTAAAAAGTTTGAGGATAAAATATGGCACTGAGTTTGAATATAGTGTCATTCTGCTGGAAATTAAAATTAAAATTTACAGTCTTGTACTGGCATTTTGTTGCCAGTAAGTTACTGTTAAATTTACAGCAACCTTTTTACAGTGCAGAGATACAGAACAGCTATGTGAAATTACAAATATAGTCCTTTAAAGCAACACATGCAAAAACTGAAGCACAAACTTCCACCAAGGTAGCTCACATATTGCTGTTTCATCTATAAGCAAACAGTTCATAATAAAGTTTCCATCATATTATGAATCATGACCCTGAAAACACACAACTAGCACTCAGAATCATGTTGATATCAACATAAGTTAGATAGTTATTGAGCAAAAATATCTGGATCACCACCAAAATCTAATCATTTTTTAAGTTGGGCTATTACCAACATCTCCTGAAAATTTAAGCAAAACCCGTCCAGTAGTTTTTGAGTAATCTTGCCAACAAACGGACAAACAAACATACAGTCCTGTTCAGTATTATCGGCACCCCTTCATTATTTTCATTACTTTAACAATGACTTCAGAAATAAATTGAAATGTACAAAATTTATGTCATCAGGATCTTTTAATTGAAGGTCCAAAATACTTAAACAACATTTTTTTTTTACAAGTTACAACTTGTAATTTCAAAGAGGGAACTGAAAAAAGCATGTGCAGCAATAATGGCACCCCTCTTCAGTATTTTGTTGCACACCCTTTGGTACTGATGACAGCCTCCAAATGTTTCTTGTAGCCATCTATAAGCTTCTTGCTCTTCTCAGCTGGTATTTTCTTCCACTCTTCCTATGCAAATTGTTCAAGCTCTTGAACATTTGCAGGTTTCTTTTCCCCAATGGCAGATTTCAGCCATACCAAAGATTTTCAATCTAATTGAGATCAGGACTGGTTGCTGGACATTTTAAAACAGGACATTTTTTTCATTTTCAACCATTCCTGCGTGCTTTTGGATGTGTGCTTTGGGCCTTTGTCTTGCTGGAGGGCCCATGATCTTCGTCTCAAACCAAGTGTTCTTACACTGGGTCGGACATTACGCTCTATAATTTCTTGATAATTCTCTGATTTCATGATTCCTGTGATACGGTCAAGGCCTCCAGTACCTGATGCAGCAAAGCTGCCCCAAACCATTATGGAACCTCCACCATGCTTAATTGTTGGTAGGGTGTTCTTTTCCTTGTAGGCTTCAAGTGGTTGCAATTAAACTGCCTATTCTAAATATAACTGCATGATCATAGTAGCTAACGAAGTATAATTTACAAACCTTAATATGTGAACATTACTTCTGCCAAGTTTGAGTCTGATAAAGTGATGCAGGGTAAAGTTAGAGAGGTTTGAGAAGAAACAGTACTGTCACATTGTGTACTTAAACTTCATGGATGCCAATAATGATGAGTAGGACTGTATGTATGTTGGCAAAATCTTAACCTACTTGGACAGAGGTAACAACAGTGAGATGAGATTTTGACATGAACAAGAAGATGTAAGACAAAGACAGACAGCTCAACGTGGCAGAAAAAGGACAAAATTGACCGCAAGGTATGACACAGACTGCCCTTTAGGGAGCAAAGAGTCACAAAAACAAACAGTAGCATCAACAAGTGAAGTCAGATTCCAATCAGACCAAATTCAGATGGACATTAAATGACTTATGAGAGACTCGAGGTATCTCAAAAAGAACTGGCTCCCGGGAGAGAATAGGCTCACTGTGACAGCCAGAGATACAGATATACAATATAGAATACACACAGATAATCCCATATTTACACAGTGAAATGTCCACAGGGACAAGCCAGCTAGTTGGAAATGAAAACACTAATGCCAGGATCAGACAGAAAGACTGTGACCTGACCAAACAGTCTGATTTTTCTTTGAAGTTAATCTTAATTTAACAAGGAATCTCCTTAACAAGTGACCTGGCCAAGATGAGTAGACGAATATTTCTAACGTTACAGACATGAGCACTTTGAGACACAGAGCCACTGAAATGGCCAATCAGAGTTACAGAAGATTTAAGGATGATCTTTGAGGACTGATAGATAGAGTAAGGAAAAACTCTCAGAAAAACTCAAACAAGTGTGCTCGTCTATTTTCAAGTCAAAAAATATCCAAAACACTTATTCTAATCTATATACACTTAACCAGTCAAGATAAATGAATCAACCAATCAATCAATCTTTATTTGTATAGCACCAATTCAAAACAAGTGTTATCTCAAGACACTTTACAATAGAGCATAAAACTATTCACTTTATGGATAATAAATGTCTTACTTTAACCCTAGAAAACCATTGCTGAAATTATTAACACCATCACTAACTCCGGGTGAATTTTAGCCGATATTCCCAATAAAAGTACTTGATATCAAAATATTTAAAAATGTGACATAACATGACAAATCAGAATAGTGTTCTTTTATTTTCAGCTGTGCCATGTCTGACACATTGGAAAAAGTTGAGAAGACCACATAAAAATGCTCCCAAATTACTGAAAATTGGGATTTTGTGAACCAAAAATTACCAAAAATCACGTAACCACATTTGCTCAGGTGAAAATCACCTGGTGATGGTGTTCCAGGGTTAAGGAATAAAAGGTAAAAATAGGGCATTGAATTGCTTGTAATAAAGAGGAAATATCTGCTAATAAAACAAGGAAAGTTTGACTCAGTGAGGACCTTAAATTAAGGTTTTATATCTGCTCAAGTTAGATTTGTCTTGTCTTATTTTCAGATTATTTTACTGTTAACACAAGTAACAAATGCCTAAATTTAGTTTTAAATATTCAAAAAAGATCTTAATTCAGACATGTAAGGAAATTGTGGATTAGAACACGTCTACTAAGTCACAGACAGAAGAAACTTCTACATGAATAGAGTTACTCAAGCACAGGATCCATCTGTGTCCATCATAGTCTGGGATGTTTCGCAACTCCAGACAGAAAGGCTGGCAGGCATGACTTAAGTCCTCCCTCCTATGATTTGTCCCAGAGACAATAACCAATGAGAGCACAGGGAGCTCTGCATGTGGACCAATCATGGATGTAAACAAACTGAGGTTTGTGCCTTTGTAGCTATGAGACAGTAAAGCTTGGATAAACCATGTCCCTACTCTGGTGATGCTGTAGAGGAGCTACTACAGACTGTAAATGAAGAAATGTTGGAGAAAAACAATGGATTGTTTAGTGACTACTGCAATTATCACAAAACATTTCAAATCATTTTGTTCCCTTCTTTAAAGAAAAATCCTTTTAGTGACACAGGAACTGCATAACACAAGTTTTGCCCCATTGCTATCAATATATGATTTAAAACTGAACTAAATTTACTTCTTATGTTAAAGGTCATGCTGTATTCATGTCATTAAATATTATGTTTGTAGTTTTGATGTAGGCTGCCTTGTCTTTGTTAACACTGAAAGTGGCACTGTTTTCAAATATAAATCTAAAATCAACAAAACAAAGCTAAAAATGTGCTTGTGCAAAGCCCAACAGCATTGATTATCAAGAAAACATCATACATTTTTTAAATATTTACTTTAAAACAGTGCCAAAACTTGATTCTCAATGTTTAAATTTCCTGCAAAAATGATTCAAATGACCATTTTAATCTATATATCTCCAAGATCTTAAAACCCTTCTTCAAACTTCCGACATGTTTTGGGAAAAGTTTATTTTACTGAGAGGCTCATGTTTTGTATTTTCACCACGGCAGCAGAGCTGTGCTACTACATTATCTGATTGACCTGTGAATCGTCCAATCACCACCTATGTTTGTGAAGGTTCATTTCCAAACACTTCCTAAAGGCTCTTTCCCAGAACATGTTAACATCTTTCAGGAGGAGCTGGAAAAGGTTGGGAAGGAGAGGGATGTCCGAGTTGATCCGGTTGGCCAGTTGCCTCTGCAACAAGACAAACACAATGGATGGATGGAACTCTTGCTTTATATTGAACTGAGCTTTTAACTTTAGGAGCGCTGAGGTCTCCACACCAACTTTTGCTGGAAGCGCCCAGGTCAAATTATAGACACTTGGGTGACCGAGTCTTTTCTATTGCTGCTCCCGGGCTTTAGAATAACCTCCCATCAAAATGTGCTTCATTTCTGACCTAGGCCTTTTCAAATCTAGACTGAAAACACATTTATTTAGGTTGGCTTTTAACTTTACACTTTTAGTTTTACTCTGTTTTTAACTTAATGACCAAAATAAATAAAGTTTGGACTCCATAGGAGTGTATTTAAGCCTATAAGAGGGGAAATTACACCACTGTAATGAAGAATTGAAAGAATGTGACTATTGAAGGAAGATTGGGAGGAACCTTCTGGAAGACGGGGGAATTCCCCCCCATCAGGCTATATAACATGTATACGTCAACTTGAGCTTCAGTTGTTTTGGGCATTGCGATGTAAAGCAACTCCTGTTTGTTATTGTTCACCTAGTGTAACTTTAATAAACGTCGCTTGTCGAAAGTGGAATTTTCCTACGTTCGTGCTTCCTTGAACTACAAGAGCACACGTTTTCCCATTTGTTTTTCATCTAAGCTGCCATTTTTCGCAGAAGTTATGAGCCAACACTTTCGGTATTTACTGAAAAAATGAGACACTACAATTTTATTTTATTTTATTGTTTTCATTGCTTTTATCACTTTTACTTGTTTTTATTTATTATTTTTTTGCTTACTACCTATTGTAAAGCACGTTGGTTCACTGCAATGGTTGCTGTAAATGGCTGTATAAATAAAGAACATTTACATTTACATAAAGAACATTTTATATAATACTTTCACCACCTAAAGGAATGAGTTGTTGGTCCTGTTTTTGGGAAACCTAAAACTCCCTTAAAACAGTCTACCAAGGCCTAGTTTTATGTTACACAAGATAGATCCAGACCGGCCTTTGAGAAGAGTTACAGTAGTGACAGGGACAGAGAGCCTGAGTGTAACGTCTGCACAGTCAAGCTACATCGGTGAACCGGACATTCTTTTTTTTTTTTTTTTTTTTTTAAAACACTGTTTGGGTTCAGTTATACAAAATATGGTAATTAGATAAAGTATTTTGGTTTCTCTACAGCTCAGTAAAGGAAGGGATGAGCATGAAGACCAACATCCTGATCTTTGACAAGCACAATCCAATCCTTGAGTTAGGATGTTTTTGCAAAGCTTGATAAGCATCCACCGGAGCGTTTTTGAGATATTAAATCCTAAGAACATCATAGCTCCAGCATGAGAGCATAAAAACCTGTAAAAATGAACAGTCAGCCACCAGAGGAGAGTCGGATTATATCAGGTGGGTGAGAAACCTGCAGAGAGAGGGAGTGATAACAGAGCTAAAAACAGAACCAGAAAGACCGAGTGGCCGATTCCCGTGTGAATATACATCAGAGACGAGGATCAGATTACCTGTGAGTAAAGATGATAGATTTTCTATCTTCTGTCAGTGTGACGCCACAGAGTTGAGTTAGTAACAAACACTTTAGGAGCTGGTCTGGACAGAGCCAATCCTACCTAATATGGCTCCCTGTTTTTATGGCGCCCCCCTCCATTGCTGATTTACATACATTTACAAAAGAAATCCAATAGCCAGTGTCTTTAATTAATAACATAACATGTCACCCAGTTTACAAGCTTAACAAATTACAAATGAAAACAAAACAATCTAAAATACAACATAAATACACTAAGAACAAATTAAAAAAGGCAAAAAGGCTTTTAAATGTTCTGCCATGTGTGCCTGGAACGATGTGCAGAGGGACTTGAAATTGGAACATCTTGAATTTAAGACAATTGCAAAAGACAGGGAAATTAGCTTAATTGGTTCTTGTGATTTCACTGTGCAATCATATAATCCCAATGTTGTTTTTCTGTAGTGTGTGTATCTGTTACCGTAATCTGTTTTATTTTCTGTTTTGTGCTGCCGTCTTGTCCAGGTCACTCGTAGAAAAAGTGGTTTAAAATTAAAAAACAAATAAACAGTTTTTTATTTGGTTGAATAAAAGATATCAGATGATTGATAAATTTCCTGTTAATAAGTGAATAAATATTTTTTTAACAATAACAGCACTAAATTATAAGTACAATTAATCAACATCAGACAGTTCAAATATCCACAGTTCACATACAATAGCTCTATACATGAGCTATATTTGCTCTTTGGTAACATTAGCTGTAGTAATATTAATTTAGCATTGCTTAGATTACTTTAGACTAGATTAGATTAAATAGAGTTTTATTACACCATTGGGAAGACTCCCTCAGGGAAATTAAGACATTAAAATTTACTTTTGAACCACCGTGAGCATTTCAATTTAATAGGTAAGATAATTTTTTGAAGGTGAATTTTTTCCAGATTTTTTGGCGCCCCCTAGAGGCCACATTGCCCTCAGCACTTACCTATTCTGAAGATATTGCTCCACAAAAATAAGATAAAAATTAGTAAAATCTCACTAAATATACTGGGAAACTAAAAAATACATCTTAAATATTCACTGAGATGATATAAATTCAATTATATAGAAATAAAATACATGAATTATTGATGGATTTCCTGTAAAGAGAGACAGAAAGGGTTATTGTGTGTCTTTAGTGACAGTTACAGAGAGTCACCAGCCTCACAGAGCCGCACTGTCGCCCCATAATCCTCGGCTGCTTTCTACCTCAGGGAATCATGAATGAAAGTGTGGGGGCGCAGAGCCTTTTTAAGGATGACGCTGTGCGTGAAATCTTTATTCTCTGGCCACTTTCATTTCACTTTAAGTTTTCTAAATCAGTTGAAAATATGCGGACGAGGCAGAGATATCTCTGAGAGAGTCTAGACAGACATTAAATATGTATTTGTCTGCGTAAGACGACTTTCAAATCAGGAAGGTCATAGCTTTTGTACAGAATTTTTTTGCGGGGGGAGGTGTTAAAACAGGATTATGTACAAGATCACAGGATACTCATATCCATAATCCCTCCTCCATATGAATTATTTATGAGAAAATCCAGATCATAGTCTTCACACACGTGGTAAAAAATACAGACAGAGACATGAAAGGAAAAGAAAAACAAAGGAGAAATACCAGAATGTAAAGAAATAATGAGATAAAAAACAAGCATCATATCTGAATTCATACTTTCTATGTGTGCCATTTTTATTATGAGTTTGAACTTCAAAAAGTAAATAAGAAACTGAAATATTAAGAGCCTTATGGTTTCACTCAAAAAGTGTAGGGATAAATTGACAACAAAACTGTCAAAAAGATTGTCTGTTACTATGCAGCTATAGTGATTTTTTTCAGACCATGTCTCAGAAAAAGTAGGAAACATAGATACTGTAGAAATTTTTAAAAACTGAAAATGCCATTTTTGAAAATGAATCCTCCTTTTATACCAAAATCGTTTTAGTATAAAAGGAGGATTCTGAAATTTATGATGTAAATAAATAGAACCCGACTAATGATGAAGAAACATTGATGTACTTTACAATCTTTCTGCTATTTATAAAACAGTACATTTGAAAATTCATGTCTAATATCAATAAGTTCATGCTGTATTTATGCATTAAATTGTCATTTCAGAAAAAGAGCTTTTACATACTAGTGTATCAACCATTACAGAGGCATAAAAATGATTCTGGTAGTTAAAACTGTCTCTTAGGGCAGCTGTGGCACATACTTGCACTGAGTTGTTTTCTAAGACATATGTTTAGCTCTTTATTCTCTGTTAGTGTTGCTTATTGTAGGAAAATGCTGTACTAATGGTGCATTCACATGAGGCTTGAAATAAAATCAAACTGTAAAATAAATATGAATTTAAATTAATAAAAAAATATTTTTAAATTATGCCATCAAACTATTCTTATGCAAATGGTCTTTGGGAAATATCTGTTTTGATTTGACTCCCCTTAAAAAAATTTGATTGAAAAACAAGAAAATATTATTGATAGACCTACCAAAATTGAAATATACCGTATTTGTGAAGACATTTATTGCATATCAGACATTTTAGCACACATAATATGACTTGAAAAGGTTAAATATAAAGCTTGATTTAAGTTAAAAAATAAATGAACTATGTTGTCTCTGTAGAGAATTAGATGCTCCTTTCCCTCTACTTTGGAAACGCTCTGATCTGGGGGCAGGGCTATGATAATGAGCACTGCACTGATTGGCTGCTTAAATGATGTCTGATGGGAGAAGGAGGAAGTGATACAGGCTGAGGAGCGGACTTTCAAAACTGTGTAGGCAGTGGTTGTAGGGTTATGACATTATCAATACCAGGAAGTAGAAGACAGAGCATTTTAAGGGGCACTTTCTATTGAGAGAGAGACATAACTGAAAAGGCGCCCACAAGACCCTTTAAAAACACTGAAAAAAAATCAATTCATAGGTTTTGGATATGTTGTTTGGCCCTGTGATTGGCTGCCTCAGCTTGGATAGTCTCCAGCCACCAGCTTCCAAAAAGGATAATATATTAGCTTAGCTTAGATGAGATTAAAATTATTATTACTTTATCTATCCCTTAGAACGACTCCTTCAGAGAAATTTAAGTTCCAGTAACATTGTATTTTACAAAGGTATAAAAGAACACAGGATATCAAAATAGATGAATAAATAAAATAAATTAAAAATTAAAAATAGCAAATATTAAATATCGTTCTCCCTCTACATATAAACATGAACTAATATAGATAACAAATAATACAAATAAAATAAAATAAAACACAATATGGCTACTGGCTGGCTACTACACCACTACTGTTCTTTCCTTTCCTCAGTCTTCCTTTAGATGTATATCACATATTTATGTATGTATATCATGCATATACAGATGATGATGGATGTCCTCTGCTGTTGCCCTGTAACTTCCTGGCACAGTGGAGCACCGGACAGCATTAATCCTCCATTTGATCTTCTTGTATCTTTATCTGAATAATAGCTGAATTTCAGACAAGAATTAAACTGTGCAGGTTTAGTACATGTTAGCAGACTCAGGTATATGTGGTGAACACTGTGAGATCATTTCAGCTCCAAAAAGAACTCAGACTGTTAAATTTAGGATCTTAGCATCAGAGGGACCATGACGGCTTTGGTTTTTGTTGTATCTCCTCCACGCCCCCCATCCCCAGGCAGTCTGTTACTATGGTAACCACCGCCTCTCTCCTCTCTCTCCCCATCACTTTGAAGACATTTCTGTGACCTACATTACCGCTCATGGAAGATCTTTCTCCAACCTTCTCCTGTGTTGGTCCTACCTGCTGCACAGCCTCTGTAGCTGTGGGTCGTACCATCTGCTGTTTGTCCCGCTGTGGAGTAAACCATCTGGAGGGTTGTGAGGGTTAGCAGTGATCTGATGAGCCACCTGGAGGGGACATATGTGCATTCCTTTAGAGAGGGAAACTGAGTGTTTGTGTGTTTGGCCCAATGGTTGATGGAGATGTTTAGGAAGGTCAGGGCAAAAATTAAAATCAGTTAAAGATAAAACATGGTCTTGCTTCGACATTTGGTTGTTGTTGGTTCAAGGGTAGTTAGGTTTATGCTTTATCCCAGTGTAGCTTTGTACAGTCTGTGAGGTTTAATAAAGCCAGAAAAATCGGATCCTCTTTTAAGGGAAATGAAATTAAATTTGAGCCTCAGTCTGGTTCGTGCTTCATGTCACATTAACAAGAAAATGGAGATCTTCAGAGATTTGGATACTTTCATTTTAGTCCTAGTCTTAGTATATTTGTTCCTAACATGTACGAACAACTGAATTTGTACACAAGTAGTTACTGCATTTTCAAATCAACACCTCCATGATTGGAAAGATAACTTTTCTTACATTTGTCTTCCACCTGCTCGGGCAACTGAAATAAGAATCAATGGTCTGACATCACATACAGCTGATTTTCATGATTATAACAACAACGAAAACAGTCAGAACAATTACAACAAAAGGAAAAAATTACAACCCACACATAGTACAAATTTACAAGCTCAGAACAATTGATCACTTGGTGCATATTGACATTTTATTATATTTGTACATTTTTTTAAATAATTGTGAACAACTTTTAAACCCTGTATAATGGAATTTCATATTTTTACACCGACAAATGAAGTACACATTTGTTTCAAAGTAGTCTGAGTAATTTGGTGTTTAAAATCAAATCTTCCTCCATGATTTTCATTTTCTTAAGAAAACACAAATATAGTTGATCGGTTGTCTGGTAAAACTCCAAGCTGCCCCCGGTTCAGACGGTTAGACCAATTAATTTGAATTCATCCATAATTTATAACAAGACACAGACTTTCATCTACGATTGAATTTTGAGCATGATGCTAAGCTAGACTGGGCTACATCAGAGGATTATAAATGCCTGTTTTACCCAAAACATCCAGTGAATGTGATAAATAAGTCTGGCCTCTAAATTAAACTCATCCATCTTTTGGGGGATTTAATCCGCTGCACTGCAGACTGAAAAATGGTCCCTGATTTCCATTCAAAGAAGGATTTAAGAGCTCACCTGAAAAGCAGAAAATCTTGGTTCTCGCTCTTTTTAAACTTGTTCACGGTTTGTTCACGGCTGTTAAAGTTGATTTTACTTGTCAACCTCAAGTGAGTAAAAAACAAACTACTGAGGTCAGATGAAGGAAAGTGAGAGTAAGAGGTGAAACACAAAGTGACTTTTGGACCACATTGAGAACTATAATACTTTTTTCTGTAATATTCTATTACACTTATCACATATGACACTACATATTTCTACACAATACATAAAAATAAAATGAAAAATAAGATAAACAGACAAACAAGTTCAACCCTCTTACTCCTTCCTGTCCATGTGTTTACAGTTATTCTAAAATGAGTTAAATTTAATGAGTTAATAATAAGTATTTCCTCTGTGTTTTGACATAATCTTAAGCCATTTTGTTCCTTCCTTCAGACCATATGTGGGGAAAAATAGGCATTTTCAACATAAAAAGTTTCAACCAAAGTGTCTTTTGGATCACAATGAGAACAATAAAATATATTGAAGTTCCAAATAATCAGCTTTTAGCTGTGTAGTTCTCTTTAATTAAAAAAAATCACTTTATATGTCCCAAAAGAAGAAATATCGCAGGCTGTTCAGCCCTTCTCTTACTGCATCACCCTCTTTCCCATTGCTAGTTGATCTTTATTTTTATTTTGAAGTAGAGGATGGTGGTTGGGCATTCAACACATTGACATGGAGCCCTATATGGGTTTGTTGCACTGTGAAGCTCAAATGATCTCTCTTTTTATGCATGTTGATGCTTTGACAAAACAGAAGACAACACAATTAAAACTAGGAGAGCGCAGACCTCCTCCAGCGTCACAGTCCTCTCCTATTTTGTGGTTTTTACCATAAATACTAGTCCTACCTTTATTTTATCTAAATATTTGAATTCCTTGACCATGGAAACATACCATTAGCAGTTGGATTGATAATGATATCTATCTGGTTAATTAGTAATTCATGAAAATCTCATTTTTCGTCATGGCGGATCCAGACGATGATCCAGATCACTTCCAAAATCTAATCATTTGTTTCTTGTCCCAATCTAGACATTTCCTGACCCTGACCCTAACCCTGTCCATAACGTTTTAAATTACACTCAACAAAAATATAAACGCAACACTTTTGTTTTTGCTCCCATTTTTCATGAGATGGACTTAAAGATCTAAAATTCATTCCAGATACACAAAATTACCATTTCTTTCAAATGTTCTTCTCAAATCTGTCTAAATGTGTGATAGTGAGCACTTCTGCTTTGCTGAGATAATCCATCCACCTCACAAGTGTGCCACATCAAGATGCTCATCAGACACCATGATTAGTGCACAGGTGTGCCTTAGACTGTCCACAATAAAAGGCCACCCTGAAATGTGCATTTTTTAACTTTATTGGGGGTCTGGGGACTCAGAACCAGTCAATATCTGGTGTGACCACCATTTGCCTCATGCAGTGCAACACATCTTCTTCGCATAGAGTTTATCAGATTGTCAATTGTGGCCTGTGGAATGTTGGTCCACTCCTCTTCAATGGCTGTGCGAAGTTGATGGATATTAATGGGAACTGGTACACGCTGTCGTATACGCCGGTCAAGCACATCCCGACGATCTGGAGTCAGGTTAAGACCCCGATGAGGACGACGAGCATGCAGTTGAGCTTCCCTGAGACGGTTTCTGACAGTTTGTGCAGAAATTCTTTGGTTATGCAAACCAATTGTTTCAGCAGCTGTCTGAGTGGCTGGTCTCAGACGATCTTGGAGGTGAACCTGCTGGATGTGGAGGTCCTGGGCTGGTGTGGTTACACGTGGTCCGCGGTTGTGAGGCCGGTTGGATGTACTGCCATATTCTCTGAAATGCCTTTGGAGACGGCTTATGGTGGAGAAATGAACATTCAATGCACGAGCAACAGATCTGGTTGACATTCCTGCTGTCAGCATGCCAGTTGCATGCTCCCTCAATGCTTGCGACATCTGTGGCATTTTGCTGTGAGACAAAACTGCACATTTCAGAGTGGCCTTTTATTGTGGGCAGTATAAGGCACACCTGTGCACTAATCATGGTGTCAGATCAGCATCTTGATGTGGCACACCTGTGAGGTGGGATGGATTATCTCAGCAAAGCAGAAGTGCTAACTATCAAACATTTAGACAGATTTGTGAACAACATTTGAAAGAAATGGTAATATTGTGTATCTGGAATGAATTTTAGATCTTTGAGTCCATCTCATGAAAAATGGGAGCAAAAACAAAAGTGTTGCGTTTATATTTTTGTTGAGTATATGTTGCTGACAGAGAAACAAACAAACAAAAATACAAACAAACAGATGCCTGCAATGACATAACCTCCTGGTGGAGGTAAAAATCATGGAAACAACACTGAAAATCAAAACTAACAGCCCTTAATGAAGCAAATGGTCAACCTATGACCTCTGTGGGCTCTTGCTGAGTCAGCAGGTGAATAAAAGGCAGGCTCTTAGGCCCTTTGGGTATTGATTCTGTGGACCTTTTAAAGGAAAGTGCCACGGTTTGTTTTATAGTTTGGTCGAAAAGCTTCTTTTGATCAACACTGACCTGGGCTTGTTCTGATGCATTTCCTGTCAGAGCTTTCTCTTGGTGAAGGTGATCTTCATACCAATCTATCCATCAAATAAATGATAGTGTTCTTTCCCACAACAGTCTGATTTAATCATTTCTGACCTTATTGTTGTGTTTTCTTTCTCCTAGAACACAAAGGTTAAATGTCAGCTTTAACCCAGAGGATTGAAATCAATGCTGAGTTCTGCTGGTTCTCGAAAAACCACACCTATAAAGGACTGACTTTGGTGTCATAGGTGGAGTGGACCCCTATCGCAGACAGCCAATGGAAGAAGAAGGACGTCTGAAATGGAAATTATTCAGTGTGGATGTCTTTACCCATCGTAACAGAGAAATAATGGAATAACTCAAGACCAGTGAAGATGATTGTGCACTAAAGTATCTAAAAAACAAGATATTTTAGCACCCTCTCCTCGGTGTGGAAATATGATTAAGGAGAGACCATCCCTTCTCCAGAAGAGGCTGAACCTGAATGTATAAGCCCTTAGACTAATTCATTTTATACTGAAGACAAAAGGCTGAAGACATGCCTCCAGCAGCCTCAAAGACCGTGAAGTGATGTGAATGCTTCCCTCATACGGTGAACATCTCTGAGTAAACATCCCAGCAGAGGGAAGGGAACATTTTGTCTGCACCCCCTCCCCTGGCTGAAGAGAGGAAAAAGGGGCGTGATTGGAGGTTCACCCCCACCAGGCTGCCGCTCGCAGATGGAGGCCCACCAACACTCCCCAGATAGCAGCAGTGAGGAGTGCACCGTCCTGGAGGCTCCGCCTGGCAAAAATGCCTGTCCGCAGCATGCAGGGAAGGTAGGAGAGCATCACACAAGGATAATCCCATGTTCACATGTGTCTGATTATTTCTCTGCTGAGTTCAGTGTCTGCCTGTTAATACTTAGCCGAGATGATGGTGGATGAGTCAACAAAAACTGCCATGAAAAGGGCCAGTCGGTAGACCAGCTTTTACCAATCTTAAGTCCAATAAAGTTAGGATGTTGTGTAGGATAAAAATAAAAACAGAAAATAATGATTTGCAAATCCTGTTGGACATATATTCAATTGAAAACAAAGACAATATGTTTAATGTTCAATCTGATAAACACTTTTCCCTAACTACAACTAAAGACGCTAACTGTTAAAGCTTTGCTGGTGAAATTCTTTTGCATTCTTGCTTGATATAAGATCTCAGTTACTCAACAGTGCAGGGTCTTTGTTGTCATTTTTTGGGCTTCATTCTGCTCCACATGTTCAGAGGAGGCAGGCATAGACTGCAGCAGGTCAGTCTAGTACCTGTTCAGTGGAGACAGGCGTGGACTGCAGCAGGTCAGTCTAGTACCTGCTGTTGTAACTCGAGCAGAATGTGTCTACATCGTCTCTGAAATAATCAGGACGTCCCTGATGGCTGCATGTTGCTCCAAAACCTGTATGTACCTTTCAGCATTAATGGAGCCTTCACAGATGTGCAGGTTACCCATGCCGTGGGCACTAACATCCCCCCATACCATCATAGATGCTGTCTTTCGACCTTTGCTCTGATAACAGTCTGGATGGTCCTTTTCCTCTTAAGTCTGGAGGACACCACGTCCATGATGTCCAAAAACAGTCTGAAATGGACTTAGACCACAGCAGACTTTTCCACTTTGCCTCAGTCCATCTCAGATGAGCTCGGCCCGGAGAAGCCGGCGGTGTTTCTGTGTGTTGTTGATATTTGTCGTTGTCTTGCATGGTAGAATGAACTTTGTTAACAGACAATGGTTTTCTGAAGTGTCCCTGAGCCTACTTGCTGATATCCTTTACACAATGAAGGAGCCTGTGGGATTAAAGTCACAGGCATTCAAGTTGATTTTTTCCATAATGTTTATGTTCAGTAATTTATCCAAATGCTCTCAATCTTCTGCTGATATCATGGACTGTAAATGACGAAAAATTCTTTGCCCTCGTTGAGGAACTTTGTTTGAGACTTCCCTGT
Source organism: Scarus forsteni (assembly GCA_036419115.1). Taxonomy (NCBI): domain Eukaryota; kingdom Metazoa; phylum Chordata; class Actinopteri; order Labriformes; family Labridae; genus Scarus; species Scarus forsteni. The sequence continues at coordinate 313,877 of JAZDUH010000444.1, forward strand.
TTTCAGTAAACCTGCTCACCTTTAGACTCTCCAACCTTAACTTAGCTTCCATGTTGATGTGACAGCAGAAAAAACCTCCACCTGTCCTTCTGTGTCTGCAGGTGGCAGACCTGTACTGCTCTGCCTGTGAGTGTGCGCTGTGTGAGGACTGTGTGTCGGACCATGGAGATCACCCACAGGTGCCCCTCAGCCAGGCCCTGGAGCAGCACCGCAGCAGCCTGCAGGACAGCCTGGGGAATGTCCAGAGCCGGTACATACCTGGATTTTACAATCTCCTTAACTTACTTTGAAGCCTATACAGGAAAAATGACAGTGGTGGCTTCATTTAAATGTTTTGAAATGGTTCATACATACAAAATCTGCACAGTCAAATTAACACTACCAGATTTAATATCCCATTCAGAAATGTGTTTACTAGTCCAAGGGCAAGGCAACTTTATTTAAAGACCAACATTTATACAGACAGTAATTCATGGAGATTTACAGAATTAGAAATAAAGACAATATGACATTCAGAGCATTAGAGACATAAAAAAGGACAGTAAAATATAATCCAAGGAAAAAATACATTTAATTAAAAGAACAGTCCACACCACAAAGTGATGTTTTCCATTTCTGTTGGAGAGTTTAGGTACTTGTGAGTAAACTTAATATTCTTTCTTTCTTCTATTCACCTCAAACATTTAAAAAACAAACAACAAAAGCAACAAAGCCAAAACAAAATAATGCACTGAGCAGATGTACAAGTCCATCAAATAAATTAATACATGGAGGTATATACATGTGTTTGTCAACACAATGACTAGTTTGATATTAACACTGCAAAGTGTAAACACCGTTATTCAGTTACTGAGTATTGATTCAAATTACCATAGAGATCAATTCATTCCACTGTCAGTAAAATTATTTTAATTCAAAAATCATATTTGTTTTCTCACCGGACAATAAGCAGATAAATCCAGAGATTGTTTTCATGATGTGGCTCCTGTGGCACTTTTTCAATAACAGGACAGGGGCAATGTGATTGACTTTAAAAGTGTCACATTAAGATTCAGGGTTAAAAGTTTGGAGTCAAGGCTCCTAATGGAACCAGTTGTACATTGAAAGAGATATCTTTTTACATATTTTTTTTCAGTTCTTCTTTAGCTTAGAGTAAACTCCACACACATGAACATTTCTCTAACACCAAAATTCTACCCTGTCTTAGGTTGCTGTACACTGAATTAAACAACAATGTATCTTAAATCTTGTGGATGCAGAACTCTGACAATAATGTCATTTATATGCTGTAGACGAATCAAATTACATACCCTGAACCTTGTGACTACTGAGCTGCCTGGGGGGTAAAAGTGAGATTAACATTTTTAAGGCTGATAAATATGTTCTTTATACTTTAATCAAAAATGTGGAGCAGAAACTTAAAGGAGATTCATAAAACTGTAATCAAGCTCATCTTCTTAGTTACGCTTGAAGGAATTAAGAGGAAATCAATATTTGATGCGAAACAAGATTCACAGAGTGAAAGGGAGATACCTCCATCTAGTGGACAAGCAGGGAAATGCTAACACACTTTTTAAAAGGAAAATGGTCGACCATAACAACAAAGACGAATATTCTCTTAAGGCAATATCTCCATTTTCATTTGAACATAGATTGGACAGATTATGACAGTTGTCTTTTGACCTATTGAATGATCCATTTCCTTGATTTTGATGCAAGTATTTAAGCTAACAAGCTCAAACTGATGGACACAATCCTCATATAGAAACCCTTAATCCCATGAAAGGGAAAGCACAATATACTTCATTAGTTTTGATCAGGCCAACAACATGGCAGTATTTTCCATTTTGACCTAAGTTGATGCATTTATGGAATGATGAGTCCATGGTGTCTGAGCATGTGAGTCTTTAGGTCAGTGGTCCTACCAGTCTTGCTAGATTTTTTCAAAGCCTGAGCACTGACTTGTGGCCCAAGACGAAGGCTATCAGGAGGCTGGAGACCTGTACGGGGACCAGGTTGATAAGGTGCAGTCCTAAACCAGCATATGTTTCCATACCTAACCTGACATTGTGTTTAGAGGTAATTAAAGAAAGTTGAAAGGCTCTGACTTCACAGTTATTTTAAAATTTTCCATCTTGTTTGTCTCTCCAGACTCCCTCAAATTTCAGATGCCCTGTCGTTCGTCAAAGAAATCCTCCAGCAACTCACAAATCAGAGAGCTTCCATCGAGGAGGACATCCAGTCCAGCTTTGAGGATCTGCACAAGCAGCTGGATGTCCGGAAGAGCGTTCTGCTGATGGAGCTTGAGGTCACATTCGGACTCAAACAGAAGGTACTTACATGCTCTATATAGTGCAAGGTCTCCTGCAAACTTCTGCAGAAGATCAATCATGTGGGTTTAAGAATAAGGGTCAGATATTTATTTCTAAATAATATTAAAAGTCATGCATTCTCATGGTTCTTTATGAAGTACAGAACTTCTTCCATCAGCCCACCCACTTGTTATATGAACCATGTTTCTCTTTTAAGGTTAAAAATAGGGTATAGTAGCCAATCACAGGGCATAAAAGTGCAGCTACTGCCTCAAAAATCATTAACCTCTCCAGGTCCTTCAAGCCCAGGTGGACAGCCTCGTCCGAGGGGAGGGAGACATTGTCTCCTCTTGTACCCAAACAGAAGAGGCTCTGGCAGGAGAGGCATGTGTGTCGAGCCTGCAGGTGGAGAAGGAGCTGCAGGAAAGGCTGCGGGAGCTGGCTGGGCTTGGGCTGCCATGCCAGCCAGAGGAGAATGACCAGCTTGATCTGATAATGGAGACCGATGGGCTGAGGAAGTCCATACACAACCTGGGGACCATTGTTACAACCAGGTTGGATACTATGCACAAACACGATATTATGTCCATGCCTAGAGTTTTTAAAGCAACAGTTATCACATTTACATGAGAACTTTCATTCCCCTTTAATTCAGAAAAAATGTAAATCCTCTTTAAAATTAAAAATGACCATGTAAACACCTAAATAAAACTTAATTTCGAAGTGAGTGACTGGTTTATTATTATTTTGAATCTAAATCAAATAATTTCTCGATAATGTATACCTTCCCCTTTAAAATAATTCCAGTTGTTCTGCTCCTATCGGGTTTACATGTCCTGTGGCGATAATGCACAGGATTCTGACCGGAAAAGGATGGCTGCCCGAAGCAAGTGTGGGAATCCACGCAAGGCGAGACAGTTTATATAATTAGAGCCTTAGAAGATTTGGAAGTAATGAAAGTGTGGATGGAGGTAGGAATTGAAATGTGGACCCGAATTTTTCTTCGGGTAGAAGTAAATATGTAACGTCCGCCCTCCGTCCAAATCCTCAGGTCTTGAATAAAGGTGAATAAACATGTTTACCGTCCAAATCCTCAGGCCTTGAATAAAGGTGAATAAACATGTTTACCATGTAAACCTTTTGTTTAGAATTATTATTTCCATGTAAACATGAAGGAGAAAACTTTAATTCTGCACTATTTAATTCTAAATAGTACATTTGGAACTAAAAAACCTCACGTAACTGTGGCCATTGTCTTCACACTCTTCCTCAGTGCTGTGGCAAGCCAGAGTGAAGCCATGGGTGCAGGCTTAGAGCAGTGCGTTGTGGGACATCCTGCCTCTGTTACCATCGTCACAAGAGATAAGTCTGGGGGAGCCTGCAAGAATGGCAACGCAATCCTATCAGCAGAGGTTTGTACTGTACACACAGCAAACATATCGTTCTAAATCAATCAGAAAAGACTAAATATGACCCTCGTGTTGATCTAGGTGTTCACCCCAGATGGAAGCATTGTAGACGGTGAAATAGTGGACCACAAGAATGGAACGTATGAGTTTGTGTACATAGTGCCTAAGGAGGGTAGCTTCTCACTGGCTCTCCGACTGTATGACCAGCACATCAAAGGGAGCCCCTTCAAACTAACGGTCAACAAGGCCTCAGAAGCTGACGTTGAGGTAGGTGGGCGATAAAATTAAGGAGCTTTTGATTTTTTTAATATTGCTTTCTCAGGCTTTTCAACTTTGGCCAAAATGACCATTCCCAAAAGCCACTTTATGCATCAACTAAATATTGTTTATAGGACTTGTCCTATATTTCACTCAACAAGCACCAACATTTTGCAACACTTTTCCTAGCCTCCCTGGACATATTTTTCAAGTTTCTTGCTTAAAAATCCACTCAGATATTGGCTTTTAACATGCATATGCCATGCCATTGGAGCAGGTTGTTGCCAATACAATCAGCTGGATTGGAGAGTGTCTTCTATCTGAGGGAAGGGGTTTATCCTCCAGTGACATCATGAGGAAACAACTTCTAAACAGGCTGGTTGAGTAAGCAGCAGGGGGAGAGGAAAGATCTTCATATAGGGAGAGGGGAGTGTAGAAAGACCTTCTGAGTAAAATGCATTGGATATAATTTATTTACTCAGTATGTGGTCTTTGAAATGTTCTGTAAACTTACTCTGTGAGAAAGTATGGATATCCTCATCCCCAACATCTAAAGTAAGATTGCATACTTCAGATAACTAATATGCTTTTGCCAACAATGCTTGAGCCAATCTGCTATGGGGTCCAAAACCAAGTCTTTGTTGGGCTCCTACAGTTACATTCAGGTCACAACACTCCACACATTGTTATCCAAGCCATTTTCAAAATGTTTTAGACCGACCAATCTTGCTTTTCTGTTTCTGCATCTGATTTCAGATCAACACCACAAGCAAAGTCCTTTCTACTCTGTATCATGACCAACATTCTCCAAAAATGTTGTGAAAATCTGCCAAGAATTTTTTTGTTGATCTTGCTCACAGCAAGTTGGAAAAAACAAACAAATGTAAGTAACAAACAAAAAAGTTTGGTTTCATCTTGACTAAATTTGCTTGTAGGTGTCCCCTTCCACCACTACTGCGACAAACTCAGCTGCCTATGCGACCCCGTCCACTGGTTCCTCTGAGGGGGCAAAGAGACGTGGGAAGTCCCCCGGCCAGAAGAAGAAGGGCTCTAAGAGAGCCAGCAGTGCTCTGGGGACCCCAAGACGCAAGACCCAAAACCCCATTGAGGATGACCTTATCTTTAGGATCGGTAAGACATGTGATATCAGCTTTTGACGGTAAAGCTACTGCAGATATAAAAGCCACTGATTTCAGATGTTACTGCTGTGTATCAAAATTCTGAATGATCGATTATGAGTCAACCAGAAAACTGAGTGGCTTCGATGCCACATGAACCTCCAGTTAATAAAAAGTTTGATGGAACTGTGGAGCTCAAACTTAAGTTATCTCTGTTCTTTTCAGGAACAAAGGGTAGAAACAAAGGAGAGTTCACCAATCTTCAAGGAGTTGCTGCCTCTTCTACAGGCAAGATCCTGATTGCAGACAGCAACAACCAGTGTGTCCAGGTAAGTACAGTTTTGTCCAGATCCACTGTCTTTAATGGACTGTGTTTGGGTCTGTTGGGGTCTGTTGAAGTCCTCACATTGTCTCCAATCTCTAGATTTTTGCCAATGAGGGGGAATTCAAGAGTCGCTTCGGAGTGCGGGGACGATCTCCAGGGCAGCTACAGCGTCCCACGGGGGTCGCTGTGCACCCCAGTGGTGACATTATCATTGCTGACTATGACAACAAGTGGGTCAGCATCTTCTCATGTGAAGGCAAGTTTAAGGTAAGTAAGGTCTGGCACCACAGGACCATTTGTAGGGGGCTGAACATCCTTAAAGTTTTTTGGTCCCCCCTGAAATCATACCAACATGTGGCATGTGCCCACTTGATTTTCTGAATGTGATTTTTTTTATATGAATATATTTTTAACTAATTGTTAATTGTTTGTCAGGCTGCAGAGGAAAAATTAAATCCTTTCTTAACTGTATTCCAAGGTCATGTTTCTTATTAGAAATATAATTTCAGTATTATATAGACAAAGCAGTATTGGTGCAAAATGTAGAGATATCAACAGGTTTGAATATGTCTCACGTTAAGCTGACTTACAGACCTTGCTTTATTTTTTAATAATTTAGTGAACATCACACTATGTGTGCCAATCATCCATGGCATAGGCAAGAGTTTAGCTTCAGTGCAGATCTGCACATCAAAGTGTTTAAAATGATATATTTGTCAAAAGTGATTCCCTGTCATTGACTGTCTTTGACTTTCTGCAGGCAAAGCTTGGCTCTGGTCGACTTATGGGTCCCAAGGGTGTGTCCGTGGATCAGAATGGACACGTGATTGTGGTCGACAACAAAGCATGCACTGTCTTCATCTTCCAGCTGACCGGCAAGCTCATCAACAAGTTTGGGAGTCGAGGCAATGGTGACAAACAATTTGCAGGTACCTATTGTTCTTTGATAGTGGTTGAAAAACTAGCAGCTAAAAAAAACACCTAGAGTAAAACTTCATTTTATGAATTTCCACTTGGTGTGCTTTCAGCAAGCAGTCTGGTTCAGTTCGGCTTGGTATGACACATAGCTTAAAATGTGCTGAACCAAACCAAACCGGCAGAACCAGTAGAAACACACCTGTAAACCAATGTACATGCTGCATGGGATATGTGGAAGAAGATAGAGGGCTATTGTTGGTCTTTCAAAAAATACATGTAGAACACTACAAACTACAAGCACCATTATATGAACAAAGAAGATGAGAAAGCCATTATAGTAGACTTTATTAATTCTTCATGTGGAAATTCAACTTTTTGCACTCTGTTGTTGCAACATGGTACACAAACATGCGCTAAAATAAACATGCACATGCACAAACAAGTCCTACGATCATGCATTAATGAGAGATGTCAGAGTGATGGAGGTCAGCTGGCACCTCTCCAGCTACCAAACCAACTTCTAAATGGGGTTTGGAGGGGACTTTAAGTGGCTGCCCTGTGCTTAGTGTGATAACACCCTTTTGCTAAAGTTTGGATATGGTTTCTGAAGGATAAAATATTAAATTATCGATTTTTCTCAAAGTTCCAGATCTACAGTGTTTTTTTTTAAGAGATGGCATGACTGTGTTGATCGTAGGGTTTGGGAAGGACCTGTTTTTTCTGCTTCTTTTGCTGGATCATTTGAAATTACCACCTGGTCATAATATCATATATTCTTATCCTGAAGGTCCACACTTTGCTGCAGTGAACAAAAACAACGAAATCATCATCACTGACTTCCACAACCACTCAGTCAAGGTAAGGCTCCACTTAACAAACTTTACCTAGAAGACAGTGTTGGTAGTGCCATCCAAAAACATTGGTCATGTCAGCTGGAATGATCCTCGTGACCCAGCAGCAATAACACAATGCATTCAGAAAAATCTAGAAAATGTTCTGAAACAGCTTCATGACTAAAACGTTTGACCAATCACTGCCCTGAGACCTTCATGAACAAAGTCGACTACATCATTTCCTAAATTTTTACATGCTCAAGCATAATCTTGAATTTAAATCACATCTTAATACCAGATGTAATGCTCTATCTCATTTTACCAACCCTGCTGTTAATGTGATTGGTTTCTTTGAACATGAAGAACTATTTCTTTATCTTTCTCGGTCAGGTCTTCACCCCTGAAGGAGAGCTGGTGCTGAAATTTGGATCCAATGGTGAAGGAAATGGCCAGTTCAATGCTCCCACTGGTGTAGCTGTGGACAACAATGGGAACATCATCGTAGCCGACTGGGGGAACAGCAGAATACAGGTACAGCTGCTTTGAGTAGTACTCCTTCATGGGTTTATTGAAAATCTATGTATTTAAAACACATTTACTGAAATATTTTCAGGTATTTGATGGCAACGGCTCCTTCCTTTCCTACATCAACACATCAGCTGACCCTCTTTATGGACCCCAAGGTTTGGCTCTAACCTCAGATGGACATGTTGTGGTGGCTGACTCTGGTAACCACTGCTTCAAAGTCTACCGCTACCTGCAATGATGGAGGCTTGGAATGGAGGTATGAAGCCAGTGAAGGAGAAATGAACAGGGGCAGCAGTTGGAGTGGAATGATGACGTGCATGTTGTCCAATTCTAGGAACTATTGCATGAAACTCTACTGCTGTGTAACAACGACAGAAGGAAAAAGCAGAGAATACGAGGAGGGAAAGAAGAAGAACCAGTCACATGTGTAAGACACACCAAAAGGAAAGTAACACCAGGTTTGGCATCTTTGGATATTCTGCAGAAATGTGATCATCGACTAATGAAACAGGTAGGCAGAGAATGGTGGGACAAAAGACTGATCTTTGGAAAGACATCTCATTATGGATAACATGGGGAGTGACTCAAAGACTGGACATTCATGATTTTGCAACCCTTGTGCAAATTTGACAAAGAGTGATGCAATGCTGGAGTAAGACCACATATGCAACAAGTTATTCAAGATGTCAACTTCTGGAATATCCTCTTTCTCCAAGTCTGGTGTTGGAAGAAAAATGAAGACCAGTTAAACAAAGCTTTAAAAAAGGAAAGACCAAAATGTCGTCTGAAACAACCCAAACTCATGATGAAGTGATTTACGGAAAAAAAGGGTGGACGATGGATAAAGGCATGTATGAATACATTTGAATTATTGGAGAGAATGGATCTGGGAGATTTGTTTGCTGATGCTCTGCCTTCTTATATTGTATGTATAAGACACAATTATGGCCATGGGGCTAAAAGTGGTTTGTTTTGATGTTTGACATTATATGTAACCCCTGGATTCACACAAGACCCCAACTATGGCTCCCAATATTCTTACACCAACTCAAAAGCATTTAAAGTTGCTAACACCCCCCCGACTTTTAGAGCAACAGTTAGCACTTAATTTCAGACTGATCAAGATAAATGATTGTACCGCATACGGAATCCACTTTATCTATGGAGAGTAACCAAACTGCAGAATTTCAAATGAGGGCATCAACCCAGGACTTTAAGACAAAACAAGAATGATTACAAGTAAACAAACTATACTACCCACAATCCAAGAGTGCAGCATGGGGGAACCTGGGTTTGGTTACTCTTTAAATCCTCTGAAAATCTTGAAATTTCCCTTAACTATTCAGCCAACTATGACACAGCAAAGGCCTTAAGGACATTGTCAGACAGAGATCTGGGCCACTTTTAGCCTGTTGTACATTGTTTGTATATTTGGAGTCTGAAAACGGAATGTTAATTTAGTTTCTTGCCATATGCTAGTATTCTTTAAGAAGTAGGCAATAGATTCATCATAACAAAGACTGTGTCTCTGATTAGAGGTATGATTGATCAGGTTTGATGAGCATTGTTTACGCAGAGTCTGTCCACTGACAGTTTTTTGCACTGCTAGCACCAAATTTGAAAACCACATTGTAGATATCTCTCCAAAGCTGAGATCCTGGTGCTGATAGCGCAGAAGAGTCATCTGTGGACACAGGCTCTTATTTTTGGTTTGAATGTTAATTTATTTCTCTTGTCATACCTGTTGCAAGGCGAACAAAGTCTACAAATCTATATTGTGAAAATACCTTTAATGATATCAGATCAAATGTTTAGATCAAAAATCAGAATCAGCAGCACTATTACATCTCTTCATTGGCTCCTTATCTCAGTGGCTGAGAGCCATTGAAGGAAACAAGAGTTTTCTTGAACGTCTACAATGATGCGTTTGTATGGTTCAATTCTCCTGGTAATCACCCATGTCCTGTTTTGGATCTTATGGAGAAACTGGTGACTATTTCTATGTGAACATGATAAATTCAAGTATTCTGGTTTTTGGTAACTGCGTCTTATTTTAGTTTTTATTTTCACCACTAAAACCTCCCACTAAAAGGTTGTTGCTAGTGCAGGCGAGTTGTCAGGGATGATCATTGGGTAAGTGTAGACCTTCCAAACTGAAGGAGCAGCAGCTCTACTTTATTGGAGTAACCCAGTATTATTATTTACATTTCTAGCTAAAGCCAATGATCACTGGTGAGAATAAGAATGGAGACTGGCAGGTAAATCAAGACCATTGCCTTTCAGCCCATTTTAGACCTCAACAGCCCAGTTCAACACGTGGAGTACTGCAGGGCCTGAATCTCAACATCCATTTTATTCTTACTCATAAACAAGGTCCCAAGACACTTTTACTTCTGCATTTGAGGCAAGGACTTACTGCCCACCAAGAATCCTTAGTTTTCCAGGAGGGGACTGTTGTCCTGGATAACCCAATGCTTGCAGGAGTTGCTTGGCTGATGAGGTAAAAAACCCAAAACATTATCATCAGCAAACAGCAGTGATCAGGGCTACAGCAAGCACATTGGTCATGCAGGGACTGATGGCCTGCTGATCTAGTACCTCCTACAAAAATCCTCAAGGGACATGATCTAAAGCCCAATAGAAGCCCTGCAAAGGTAAAGAACTGGACCACTGTTCCATGACAATTCTTTTAGAGAACAAAACAACATTCGGTTCCTTGGTTGCCCCAGCAGTAGGACTCTCTCTCTGCTGTCACTATGCCACAGTATCCAGTTTTCTACCAGGGATCTTCTGGAAGTAAAACCTGGTTTCTGAACCTGGGATGGATGTGGGCATACCCAAACAAAATCAGCGGTACTTGAAAAACCAGATCATTACCAGGATTCTTGAGTCTGTGCAACCACTGATTCTAGAGACATTTAAGAATACACTTAATCATCATCATCCAAAATACAATGCCTTTGTGTTTTAGGAGCATGCAAGCAAGCATATGTTTATGTGAACATGTGTCATCAAACACATCAGTGAGCCCTCATGCTAGCTTCAATCTAACAACCAGGACACAGGTCCATCTTTAAGAATGTTTTTGTGCTTTCTCTTCTTTCACTTCTATTTCTGGTTCAATTCAACAAAGTCATATGGGCTACAAAACATTGCCTCAAAGCTAATTTAGTCTTGAATATTCATATTCTGCTTGAATATTTAATGGCAAAATGTGAAATGACTGCTTCTGCTGCTTTCACGCATGTTTCAGGATTATCTTTTGCAGAAGAAATCATGATAGGATGATGGCTAATGCAAGACTGAATTAGATTGTGATTTTGTGGTGTCTCAGTGCTTAAGCTAAATGGAGATCTTTAAAGGCATATGTGACACAAAGCCAAAACATTTTCGTTGAAGATAAGAAAACAAAATGAAAAGAGACTCATCAAAAGCATTTAACATTACTGTTGATAAAGTGCAGTGTAACAGTGTTCAGAAAAGCATTTAAGGCAAGAAAACATTTTAGGTTTAACTAACAGTTTAAGTTATTCGCCTTTAGGTTAACTAACAAAACATCATGTCACAAAACATATGCTGGTGATACAGGAAGTGGATCCCTGTTCATTTAAACATATTATTTATGTCTGTAAAGTCAAAGAAAAACAATCAATACACAAAAAACTTTGTTCACAGCATTTCTGTGAAGGTTGTTTCACGATTTCATCAAATTCATCCTTCAGTAACTTTGATCTTTTTATCTCATCATTTGATTGTTTTCCACCTTGTGCATTGGAATACTTAAGTGCCCATCATATTTCTTCTTTTGTACATTTGTCTGTAACGTTGAGTCGCGATATGATTGTTAGAGTTTGATATGTTTTATATTGACTGTTGTGAAGGGACAAATCAGCTTAATGAGTTCACCCGATTGTGTCTTTGTCAAAGGAAATTGACAATGAAGATAGTATACAGGCTTAAGCAGCATAACACATAACTTTGGTGAATTTCATGATTTCAGTTGTGTCTGAGAAATTAAAAAAACAACCATAGACATACACGTCTCAATTTCAATGAAGTCGGGAAGTCAAGTAGAACCTAAATAATAACGGAACACAATGATTTCAAGTAATTTTCAACCTATATCCAATTAAATACTCTACAAAGACAAGATATTCAATGTTCAGAATTGTTAGTTTTTTTGTTTTTTTTGCAAATATTCACTAGTTTTGAAAGTTTATGAACTGAGGACAGTAATTTTCTAAGCTTTGTAGGTGACTTCTTTCTTATCCTTGCTTTATATTTGTCTTCAGTTGCTCAGTCTGGGGTCACTGTTGTTATATTTTATGCTTCATAAGTCTCCATACATTTTCAAAAGTAGACAGGTGTTGACTGCCACAGGTCAGTCTTGTACCTACAGTCTTTGTTGCTCCAAAACCCATATGTACTCTTCAGCATTAATGGAGCTTTCACAGAAGTGCAGGCTACCCATGCAATGGGCACTTCCCAGTCTTTTGTTGCCCATGTCCCTGCTTCTATTGTAGGCATCCAATTCAAAACAAGTGAATATTTGCGACACCAATGAGTTTTATTTCTATAAACATTAAGTATCTTGTCATGTAGTCTGTTCAGGTGAATATTGGTTGAAACATATGTCAGCTTCATTGGAGTTTATAATGAGTCAGTAGTTTTTATTAGTATTGGTTTCAAGCTGAATATGAGCCAAGGGACAGCTGCATGTTCACACTGACCAACAGATGACAGTAAAGGTTGTTTGAGGTCCAAAAAAGACTTGACTTTGTTTTCCTGTTTTTAAGCTACATCCTCCGATGTTTGAGTGCTAAAACGTATTTCACCAACTTCATGTCTCTTTGAGTTACAAAAGCCTTGTCTGAGATTCAGCCTTAACATTAGAAGGACACATGAATGTTGTTTTTTAAGGCGGTATGATAAAGATGCCATCCCAGAAATACTCATGTTGAATTTAGAGCAAACTTAATTACAACTTAGATAACAGTAACAATAATAAATAAGGTCATTTGCACAGTACACATCAGTTTGAGGACTGCTCTGATAAACATCATAACTTTTGAAAGCCTAAATGCCAGATACGTGATTTGAGTTGTAGATAATTATTAAAATAAGACCAACAAACCGGACTTTTTTTTTTTCCTCAAACTGATGTGTGCTGTTTCAGAGCATAACTTCTCAAAGTACTGATCAGTTCCCAACAGTTTCTCTTGCCTGCTTATTATTTCTCTGTATCTGCTATCTGTCGTGTCGGTTCACTATGGATTGTCTGTTCAATATTCACACTCGCAACATGGAAATAAAGCATTGATTCATAAATGGCAGTCATTTTGTGTAATTTCTTTTGATTTTAGTGGAGAAAAGGCTGTTTTATTGAGGATTATCATGGTGGATGGTTCAAATCCTGCTCAGTCAGTATTGTTTTTTTTTGACACGACTCTAGCGAGATTTGATGCCTCTGAAAATAGGTCATTTCTGAGCGAGATATCATACTGATGCAGATTTAAATAAATATAATCATTTGACGACCACTTACCTTTTCTTTTTATTGGAGTAATCTGCTAAAACACTTCCTCCTCTGTGATTGGAGTAATCTGCTAAAAACTTCCTCCTCTGTGATGTCGTTAGCAAACCACAACAGCAGCAGGGTATATTCCCTAGGTCCCTAGCTCACATTCACTCATTACCAGCTCTGGCCTGTAGGGGGACTCAATATGTGGTCGCTGCATTGAGCCTGCTGGAAAATACAGTAGAAGAAGAAGGACAAGCTGGCTCTACCCCCGATAGAACTGACCAATCAGAGCACAAAGGGCTGTGACGTTGCGAGGTAACTTTAGGTCATCCTCAGCTCCGAGTGTTTCAACGACAGCTTGATAATGGCCTAAAATGAGGATCTTGAGAACGCTATTGTGGGGCAATGAAGGAACTAAATGACTTGTACTGAGGCAGAAATGCTTTACAGGCATCCTAGTCTAGCATAGTGAAAAGGAGAAACAAGCATGATATGTCTCCTTTAAGTTCATTTACTTTTTTGTTATGTTTCCCCTTGAACAAAAGTCCTTAGACTGGATCACTTGTTTTTCTAGAAGGTGATTGGTCATGTTTGTGCTGGTGCAGGTCCGGACATTATTCAGATGATGATTGAGGTCTTGATTCATCAGTTTGTCTTTTAACAGTCCTGTAGTAGTCCTTCATGCAGTGTTAATATTCATATCCTCCTTGACCTTAACATCCTACCTGCCAGGTGTGGACTGAGAGCAGCTCTGATTGGATCACTCCACAACTTATCCCACCACCAGCAGCCAAAGTAGCTGTGATTGGATATATTCCTAACTTATCTCTACTTTCTACATGACCAAATTGGGTCTGACTGGATAAAGTCTCTTTCAGACATTTACAATTGCATGAAAAAGTACGTGAACCCTTTGGAATTTCTTGGATTTCTGCATAATTTGGTCATAAAATATGTTCTGATCTTCATCTAAATCACATCACTAGACAAACACAGTCTGCTTAAACTACTACAGCACAAAAAATCTAAGTTTTCATGTTCCTATTTGACTCAATATGTCAACAGTCACTGTGCAGGGTGGAAAAAGGATGTAAACCTTTGGATTCAATAACTGGTTGACCCTCCTTTGGCAGCAATAACCTCAACCAAACATTTCCTGTAGTTGTAGATCAGACCTGCACAATGGTCAGGAGGAATTTTGGACTATTCTTCTGTAGGAAACTGTTTCAGTTCAGATGTGACTTAGATGAAGATCAGAACATATTTTATGACCAATTCATGCAGAAATCCAAGTAATCCTAAATGGTTCACATACTTTTTCTTGCAACTGTCAGTCTTGTTTTCATTTGTTGATGAAAATGTCAGTTATTTCAGTTTGAGTTTTTGTCCATGTACACTTTTTTATAAGTTACTCAATAGTTTTCATCAAGGGAAAAAGGTTAAACTATGATGTACATAATTAGTCAACAAAATTAACACCGATTACCACATTTTGCTCAAAATTTTTATTTAGTTTGTTTATTTTTTTTTCCGGTCATTGTACAGTCAAATACAGTTATTTATATATGTGTACATATATATATATATATATATATATATATATATATATATATATATATATATATATATATATATATATATATATATATATATACATATATATACATATATCCACACACATCTAAATATATATACATAAATATATACATGTAGATCCACACACACATACACATATTCACACACATGTACAGACATACACATAACCGTGTGCAGATCTTTGTACTTGGTAGTGCCTACCAAAGGGGTTTAGGGGTTTAGGCTGTTGAGTTTAACAAACTAAAATTAATAAGACAACACAAATAAATCAAAATATAAGGCAGGACGAGGTGTCTGTATTTACATTCAAGAAAATGGAAAGGGATCCTAAAAATAAGGAAGCAACCATGGCCAGGTCTTCTACGCCTGTCAAATATACCCATGAACTTGGCCATCCACACAAATCTCTATACAAGTATAAATCAAGGTGTTTCATAAACCTGCACACTCCCATGCCGCGGGAAATCAACTTTATTTTCTTTTTGTGTTGTTGAAGTATCTTATGGAGCAAAGAACTTGAAAATGCCCCTTGGAACACTCTGCTGTGTACTTCCTGTATTTTATGATGTCACAGCTATACACCCTCCACCTGCATGCCTGTTTTCTTCTCGTCTTAGGTGGCTGATTTGAAAGTCTCTGTAATTTCTCCTCCCCCATCAGACATGGTTTGGGTCAATCAGTGCTGAAATCATTATCATAGTCTTCTGTAGCCCCACCCCCTCAGATCAAATCCTTTCCACAGGGGAGGGTAAAAGAGCTGCATCTGATCCTCTAAAGGGGTAAAAATCCTTTTAACCTTTTTAATCTTGATTTTAAATAATTTATTACCCCTTTTTTTTTTTTTACATTTCTCATATTTTGGCAAATCATGTATTCAAGCTTTGTTTGTTTTATCTTTCTTACCAACTTATCACCTATTATTTATCTCAAACTATTTATTTGCATATTTTTATTCAAATATAATGTTATTTTTATTTTTTTCACTCTTTTTTGCCAGTGCAGTGTTGTTTGTATTTTGAACTCCTGATAGCTTTCCACAGTTCCTTGCTCTCTCAATACACAGTTCTGTTTTAAATCAAGGTCTTTATATGTATTTATACGTAAATACGTATATATATATATATATATATATATATATATATATATATATATATATATATATATATATATATATATATATATACATATATATATGCTTAAGTTTGCTTGTTCTTTTCATTGTTATTCATTTTGTTTTACGCAAACTGTCTCCTATTTCTTTGCTGTTCATGTAAAGTACTTTGTCCTACATGTTGTGTGAAAAGAACCTATACAAATAAAGTTTGACTGACTGATTGCTTGAACACATCAGGACTTAGACCTTTAAGGGTTCTTATTCTGCTGCTTTGAGCTTCGTAAGCCCTTTAATTAGTAACCCCTGCAAGGAGATTATGTTATTGTTATTTTGCTGAAATTTTCCGGAAATGTCCAGATTTGGTCAAGGAACAAATGATTAGATTTTGTGACTGATACGGATCACCGTCTGGATCTGCCATGACAAAAAATGCAATTTTCATGAATTACTTCTGAAGTAAAATAGATATCAAGATGAATCCAGTTGCTAATGGTATGTTTTCATGGTCAAGAATCTAAAAAATCCAATGAAATAAACATAGGAATAATATTTACGGTGAAAATCACAATGTGGGTGAGGACTGTGGCACTGGCGGAGGTCTGCACTCTCTGAGTGCTTTTCTAGTTTAACATGTCTTCTTGGAGTTATAGAGCACTTTTATGCTCAAGCCAAAGAGTCAGTGGGTAAGAATAGACCTCCATAACTTAATAAATAAATATTACCAGTCTTGTACTGTAATTGAACCTGCCTCTTTTATGGCCAACAAATCTTTCAAACCTTTATTAACGGCCGATCACTCAGGACTTAACAGGAACCTGATCAGATCTCCAGCTGAAATAAATCCCACACAAATTGTGGCTTTTTAATCCTTTTACTTTTTACATTTTCTGTTTTATATATCTTATTTATGTATACATGTACGCACTGACCAGATGGCTTTTTCCAATTGCATTGAGAATGATGATAAAGAATATTCTATTCTTGTCTTTTCTTTTTTGAATCTTGTGACTCATCCTTTGTTTTTACTAGCATGACTGCAACAAGACAGCCTTCCTTCCCTTTGTAGAAAGAGTAAAGGTAAAACTAAGCTGCTGGGCAGGTTAAAGCAGGTCACAGCTGACGACACAATGCAACCGACTTCTCCATTCAGGAGTTTCAACTTTCCGACGATTATTGAAATCAGGAAGCCTACGAACCACAGGAACAGCACCCCCATGATAGCTGTGATGGTGTAGAAGGCTCTCAGCTTCATTTGTTTGGCCCGTGCAGTTTCTCCACCTTCTTCACCTGGCCTGGGCTGAACCAGAACACCGAGCACGGATATGCTACAAAAAGTTATCACGATCATGGACAAGACCGGGACGATTACCACTGGGGTGGTTGGTTGTTTGGCCAAGTACATGTTAGTAACGCCAAATGATCCAAAGCAGAGCAGCCAAACACACCCAATACTGATGTTTCTTATGAGGATCCCACGCTTGTTCTTCAACCTGAGGTACATGATGGGGTGGACGACTGCCAGGTATCGCTCTACACAGGTGAGGATGTGGAAGGAGGCCTCTCCGTAAAAAACCATGAAAGAGAAGTAGTACCCAACATGTGATATCTTCGCCACATTCAGACATAAGCCACAGACGAAGAAGAACAAGCCCAAGGCGTAAAACAGCTCAATGGCCACCATGTGGTAGGTGAAGACATCGGCGTGGCTCATTGTTTTGAAAGAGCGCTGCTGCCGCCATCTTTGGAAACCTAGATGGAGGATGAAGACGCTGAGAGGCAGGACAAAAAAGACTCTGGCTGCACTGAAAACAATGGTGGTTTTGATGGAGACATCTGAGGTGAGGCAGTGGATGAGATGCACTACTGAGCTGGTCCCAATGTTGCTAGAAAGGTTTGACAACATTGAGCTGCAGGCTTGGAGAACAAAAGCTGAGGAGCAGAGAGGAAGACAAGAGGCATGGAGTCAGAAAGGAACAACAGGAAGGAAAGTGGGATAACAGAATCCATGTTTCAATTTTTTAGGGGTGTTTTTCCCAAATCAATGCATGGCCTCTTGCCTTATTAACACTGGAGAAAAGAAGGTTTGGGCACCATCTTCCTGCAGATTTTTAATATTTATATTATTCAGGTTCAAATTCAGACAGCTTTCTTTATCCCAAAGGAGGGGATTTAAGGGAGTAAAAGTACATATAAAAAAATCTCACAGATCTCATTGTTGCAGAAAATACCTGCGATTTGTCTATAAGTTTTCTCCCGTATTGAAAAATGAATCTGGTGGTAAAAATATCACCGGTATGTGTGTGGACATACTGGAAAAAAATAATTAAACGAAAAAATTACTGAAAGTTCTCTCAGTTTGGCAAAGTCTTTCCAAAGAGATAACTACTCTTTTTCTTTCTTTTGTCCCATCTCGTACACGTTTTTAGTCTTGCAGATCAGGCATCCATTTTGCAAGACATATTTCAAGTTTGAAATTTCTCCTTACTTTTAAGTTTGTGTCAAATTTCTGATAACGTAAGTCTCTGGTTTGCTTTGTCAAGCTTTAAACATTTTGTTTGTCTCAAAACTCTAGACTGAGTTCCTTTAAGTTTTACAATTTTTTATCATTAATTCTTTTGAATTTACATCAACATATTATTGTATTATTTCACTTTTACTAAAAATGCTTTCCCTTATTGTGCTCATTTCTTCATTATCCTGGCTTTCCATTAATAATCGTTGGTCTTTTATGCTCTATAAAGTGGACCATGTATCATTAGGTATGACAAAAATTCTGACCATTCAAGTTTCAGTTGTTTTGTAAACATCTATGCTTTGAGATGGGTAAGGTTTTCTTATTATTACTGATATTATTATTGCTGTTAATGTCAGACTAATACATTTACAGTTGTTTAATCTACAACCTTCAGTATATTGTTGTGACCAATCAACAACCTATGAAAGTGTTACACTGAAAGCAAACAAATGTCTTATCACTGATGTTTACC
This sequence comes from Scarus forsteni, assembly GCA_036419115.1. Taxonomy (NCBI): domain Eukaryota; kingdom Metazoa; phylum Chordata; class Actinopteri; order Labriformes; family Labridae; genus Scarus; species Scarus forsteni. The sequence continues at coordinate 332,796 of JAZDUH010000444.1, forward strand.
TACAAACGTAAACAGTTTCCCTGGTAAATAAAAATTAAATAGATAACTGCTGATAAATGCACCTGTTAATATTTGTGTCACCACTAATTAATATTTAATAAAATAAAGCACAGACATGAAAACTCACAATAAAAGGAGAGAGCCAACAAAATTATGATCAGAGAGGAAAAGATGAAAACATACAGAATATTTTCATTCGTCACATATATTATATTTAACATATTTATGTATCATATTAAATATTTTGATTTTGTATTTGTTTTTAAAGGACCCACCTGGGCAGCGTTGAACTTCTCTGGTCCCTCTCTGTGTGGAGTAATGGCAGTCTCATTGAATGGACTGGGCGCTAGAGTCCTGTCAGCAGATATAAATAAAAGCTTAAACATGACAGTATAATTTGCATACTGCAACTGAAACACCAGAAGAAATAATACTTCCTTTAGAGAGCATGGCAGCTTGACATGAATGATATGATAAGATTTGTATATTGTGTCAGGACACCACCAGGATTCCTGTTTACAAAGATATTGGACTAAATGTTTTAAATACTGATTTTACAATTCCTGCTGTGTTTTGGTAAAGTAATAGCATGTAGTAGGATGTAGTGAAGATATGTGTCACAGTACATGCAAAATTGATAATTGATCTGTTCATCCAGCTATAAATTATGTGTAAATTATATATGTGTGTTTTCTGCAGATGTAATATGTGGCTTTCCTTTAAATTATCCAACAAAAAGGGGGTCAAACAAATCTAACAAAGTCTACAGTAAACTGTGCAGTTTTTAGATTGATTCATTCTATGGTTAAAAGGACACTGTGACTTTATGTTTTAACAGTAGTAATTTGGTTATAAGATAAAAAAAAATCTGCTTTGTGGTGTTCACCTGTAGCTAACAACCATTAAAAACTTATTTAAATGAAATCAAACCTGTCAAGTTCACTACAAACACTCAATGCATTGAAGTTTTCACTTTTTCAGAGGCCGTCAGATGTGACAGGACTCAAATGACTACCAAACAAACACAGCTGCTCATTCAAATCAACACCCTGTATCAGCAGTATATCAACATGGCCTTGGTTTGGTTTTCTTACCTTTTAAAATTCAGTGCTAAATGTTTTTGTAAAAGGACAAGCTCACACGAACTCAAAGGAAATCCACTGTTAAAGTATTTTATACTATTTATGGTTTGACAACATTTTACTAAATGAAAAAAAAAACATTTTGGATTGTTCCCTGTATTATTTTACAAATGAAAGTTCAAACCAAGTTTAAGTTGAGAATAAGCATGAAGGTTGGTTCTGTGATTGGCTGCTGACCAGTCCAGGATGTGACCTGCCTCTTGCTCAATGACAGCAGTGACAGGCTCCAGCATCCCCGGGACCATGGACGGTATAAGTTCTGTAGAGGGTATAAGTGCTGTAGATGATGGATGGATGGATGGACTAAAAAGGGCTTTGGGTTGAGGCATAATGCATGATAACAGAATCTTTTCACCTCAAAAAGGGTTTAGAAATGTTATTTCAATCAATTAACAATTCCTGGCATACTAGGACCAGTCTATTACCAATGACCATGCCATGCCTAAAACCCACTGAATCACTTTCCTCCTCCAATTTAATGCTCGGTTTGGACTCCATCTGATTGGCTGATGAGTTAGATTAATGATTGGTGGTATGGCCCATCAATGTCTTAGAGTGAATCCCATGCCTCAAAGAAAAGGAGAGGTTTTGTAGACTCACTTTGTTGCCCTGCTTCAGCTCCAATCTTCATAGACCGGGTTGACATTTGGTTCTTTCCTTGATAATCAAATATATCAGGATGTTTGCTTTTATGATGATGTAGCACAATGGCAGGATTTGCATATTAGACACCTGTTAGTGATTTAATAGCACCATAATGTTCAGCCTCACCTTCATCACAGCACAACAAAACCCTGTTTGTTAGTCTGATTCACGGCAGTAAAACCCTGATCGCTCTCCACTCAATCAATTTTTATTTACTTACACTTTTTAAAATCTATTGACTATCTAATCTATCTACTTACCTCCATCATGATCACGTACCTCACATCATGTAAATAGGCATGTAGTCCATCATTTCTGTCAGTAAATCAAGCTCTCCTGCAGGACCTTGCAGATCTAGCTATAGGCAAGCTTAAACCATATTTAACATGAGCTTTAAGAAGGAGAATTTAGTTTTACCCTGGGATTTTGCATCCTGCAGAGGTGTGAGGTTCTACCTCTAGCACTGTTTGAAGCCCTTCCACACAGGGAGATTTTTTGCTTTTAAAAATCTTTCTGTAAAGATGGCAAGTTTAAGTGAAAATCATTCACTTTTTTGGGCATGAAACCCTAACTATGGCACCAAATTGGTCGAGGCTGGCTCCAATTAACAGAGCATATCAACCAAATTAAACAATGACTCAGTCCTTCCCGAAACCTTAAACCTTGTGCTTGATCTCCTGGTCAGGTGGACATTAACCGGGGCCAATCAAAGTGATGGATCAAATATTTCCACTCTGATGGGAGTGATTTATCTTACAACTTGCCTGGCAGTACGTAAGCAATGACCAGAGCCTCTCCTTCAACCAGATGAACCACACCTCACGCTCTGAGAGCTGATGCTGCAGTGCTCCAGTGGACTTCAAGCCTCACTTAAAAGTTCACAGCTTCAAAATAGAAGAGTAATGAAGAATCACAGCCTGAGGTGAGGTTGGGTTTTGACAGATCTCTACATTTGATTGAGTTGTGTCCTCTATATAATAAGATTAAACTAGGTGTCTCTATTGTCTTCGAAGAGTGTGATGTGATATGAACATTTTTAACAATTTATACTGATACTTTCCCTTTAAGTAGCACGATATTGTATAACTTAAAGGGTTCAATATAATACGCTAGGTATGTCTGTCAAATAATGATGACTCCTGGAAATACCCTCACACCATAACCCCCCTGTGATTGGCCACTCCAAAAAACACATCTCCTCTGCTCTAGAGCCCAGCCGTCTGCCTCACTGCATCAGACGCATTGCATTACACTTGGTGATGTGACTTGGATGCAGCTGCTCGGCCATGGAATCCCATGCACAAAGCTCTCTACACTGTTTCGAGGTCTGTAGCTTAGCCACAAAGTGGCTTACAGACAGCCACTTTGTGGCTAAGCTGCTGTCGTTCCCAAACACTTCCACATTGTTATAATACCACTAACTGTGGCCATGGAAGAGATTGGAACACCTGAATTCAGTAATTTGGATGGGTCAAATAATACTTTTGCAGTATAGTGTGTCTTTAATTTGTCAACTTGATCTTGTTTAAAAGGGTTGAGGGTCACCATGCATTACTACAGAAATTCTAAGGAAAGTAAAAACTGGCTTTGAGTCACAATGGTTGAATGAGAGAGGGTGTGATGAGTTGTCATATTCCTTAAATCTGTTCCTAACGTTGGTCTCATTTTTCTTCCTCAGGACTGTTTGAAAATGTCTGCCAACTCCTCGTGGCCAATCAACAACACCAACCTTTCCACCGAGTGTGAGGGTAACTTCATAGAATGTAACATGTACAATGTAATAGAGGTTGTGTATTTCACCGTTGTCCTCCCTCTCTCTGTAACCGTCCTGAATCTGGGTTTCCAGCGATGGAGGCAAAGTCGTTCTGCAGCTGCCTCAATGAGCTTCTCTGACTTCTTCTCTTACAACTTGGCTTTCCTGGAGCTGATAGGAGCATCTGGAAACATTCTTATCATTTCTGCTTTAATAGCCAATAAATCAGCAACAATGACACCCGCTCAGATTTTTATTTACATTTTGCCATGGACTGGACAGATGATGTTCCCAGTCCTGACCAGCGCTGATCGGTACCTGGCTGTTGTTCACCCAATCACCTACCTTCATTTAAAGCAGAGAGGTGGCGTCCGTATCAGAAACATCTGCACCATGATCATTTGGACTCAGTGCTTTCTAGATGCTGCTTCTTCATCTGTGCGTGATTACTTTGAGGGCATGCGCCTGGTCAATAATTATCTATCAGCTGTTAATGTGCTTGCCATGAGTTTCTTCAGCATTTCAGTACTTCGGGTTCTGATTCGTCCTCGGCCAGGGGATGCTGTGGGGGGCAGGGTGCAGCTTACCCAAACAAAACGCAGGGCCTTTAATACCATCATGATCATTATGGGAGTGCTGGTGTTGCGGTTTGGGGGGACTTTGAGTTGCAATTTGGTGAGGAGTTCACCATCAGTGAGTAACAGTGTGAGGTGTATGTTGGGCCAGTGTTCAGGGGTTTTTAATCTCCCAAGCAGTCTGGTGTTACCTCTGCTGTTCCTGCACAGAGCAGGGAAACTGCCGGGCTGCAGACGCGACACTCACTCAGGATGAGGACTTGGATGTGAGGTCAGAGTGTACGATTCTTTTGTCTCTTACGATGATCACTGTGTCAAAGTAGGCCAATTATATCAAGGAAAGCAACAATGTCAGGACAGCAGAGTTAAACTGAAATTTGAAGATCTAACACCATGTCCTAGCTGTAGCATCAGCAACAAAATCAAGCCAATTAATCTGTGTGAGTGTCCTAACTGCCTGTGAGCGACATGAAGCACAACATGATGTTTTCACTTTGATCCCCATCTCTATTTTCCCCTCTGTTGGCTAAGGTAGTTTTACAAGATTGACTTCTCTTAAGCTGAAAATCATTGACCCTTCTCTTGGCATTATATCAGAAAAAGTAATGAAATACTCCTTGATGAAGTTGCAGACCTGTATTTAAGCTTTTCTCAAGGAACAACCACTACAATCACTGGGGGTGGGAGAAAGAAACACAAATAGATGGCTTCTAGCCAGTAACTAAAAGCTCAAGTTAGATTGTATCATAGTGTGAAAGTGAACCACTGCTACCCTGCTGCTGCCTTCACACTAAAGACCTCTGGAAGTATAGAAGACACACTTCTTAAATCAAACTAAAACTATGAGGGTGAGGCACAAAGAGAACTAAGAAGTCTACAATTGAATGTCAAACTCCTTGAAGACTTTCTTCAAAATAGTCTGCTCTGATTAGACTTCTAGTGTGGTGTAATTGCATGGATCCCCACAGCAATGGCTGTTGTTATTTAACATCAAAAAGTGGGAGCTGTGCAAGCACCCTGGCCTTTTTAAATAACCGTAAAATTAATAAATAATTGACATGCTAATTTTTGGTTTTAAACAACTGACTCTTTAAAAGTGAAAATAAATGTTAAACAATTTTGGGGAGTTGGCTTCTCTTGACATGAGGGGCAGATGTGTTATGTGCACATTAAATAACTCTTAAAATATTGAAATGTTGAATTAAATCATTTAAATTATTGAAATATTACCACAGCTCTAAAATGTGCTGCCCAAGTCTTAAAACCATGTGTATTTTGGTTGGTAAATGACTGCACTAAATGTTGAAAGCAAGTTTGTCTTTTTTGTTTGAGGGTTTTTTATTAATCCAAGGTTGTGGCTGCCAGATTTAGTGAAACAGCATTTGAGGTTTTTATGGTGATCTGTAGCTTGAAATGGTTGGTAAAACTATTTCAGTGGTTGTGATTTTTTGTAAATTAAATCTTGATTAAAGGAAGTATTATTTGTCATAAAATGGGCCTTGTAAATGTAATATCCACTTACTGTTGCATGGAAATATTTGTGAATAAACCTTTTCATTGCTTGTTCCTGAAGAAAGTCTGTACAGGATGTTTGTGAACATTGATATTTTCATCGAGCTGAAGTTTGTTTTGATGCTTCTCAATTTCAAAAATCATTTCACAATATGTCAGTGACCACTCAGTCTTGATAAATGAGTCTTTAAAGATGAGCTCTCTGAATCAGATGTGCTTCAGTCATGTTACCTAAGGATTCTTAATGTTTTATTATTTTAAAATCATAAAGGTTGGTGATTTTACCCAATATGTCAAAAAAGAAATAATCTGATACAAGGATGTCATCTACACATATGTCAGTTAATGATCAAATCATTACATTAACGCTTTCAAGGAGCAAACTGATTCCAAATGTGGAGGCAGACTGAGCTCAGTCCTCAGAAATCAGGGACCTTTCAGGAGAAAAAAGGCTGGAACTGCAAGGCCTGACAGGGAAACTTTATCTATAGAGCATCGAGCACAGAGATTTAACATGCATTACAGAGCTAAACACAAAGACATTATGGTGTGGGCTCTGATTGATACATCAATTGAACAAACATTTGCCTTCATTTCCAGGTTGTGTCAAGTCTGCCAGTCATGATAGATAGTAGAATCATAAATTTATAAAGATTTGTAAAATGTTACAATAGCAGGTGATCACTGTGCTGTGACGGGGCACACTAGTAAAAACAACCCTGGACTCTCCCTCTTTGAGAAGTAGCCCTAATGGCACACTAGTGTGCCTTGGAAATTTATGCAACCACATGGTATTGATTGGGGATTAGCATCAAAAACAAATTTTAACTTCATCTTCTAGAGTCATTTGGTAGCTCTTAGTCTCATACAGATTATGAAAAGAGGTGAAATAGCTTTACTGGGCATTGTTCTGGCTGCTTTGTGAGTCAAATGAGGACAAATCATCTTAACACAAGTCAGATGTTTAACCATAAATCATCACATTTTGTGTCAGTCACATTTTAATTTTCAAGTCATTTTGGCTGTCAGAGGGTATTATTCATTTTTTAACTTTTAGAATTGTTAGCTCAGGTCCTTAAAACAGTCTAAAATGGCTAAGCTAAAAAATGTACACAATTGTTCCAAATGGCAAAAAATGTCCAATTAGAACAATTTTTACCCCAGGGTGATGCCAAAAAGTGGAAGACTTTGAATGAGTTGTGTCCTCGATATAATAAGATTAGTGTGTCTTTATTGTCTTCCAAGAGAGTGTGCATGCACAAAGCTCTCTACACTGTTTCGAGGTTTGTAGATTAGCCACAAAGTGGCTAACAGACAGCCGCTTTGTGGCTAATCTGCTGTCATTCCCAAACACTTCCACATTGTTATAATACCACTTACTGTGGCCATGTAACACCTGAATTCAGTAATTTGGATGAGTCTAGTAATACTTTTGCAGTATAGTGTGTCTTTAATTTGTCAACTTGATCTTGTTTAAAAGGGTTGAGGGTGGCCATGCATTACAACAGAAATTCTAAGGAAAGTAAAAACTGGCTTTGAGTCACAATGGTTGAATGAGAGAGGGTGTGATGAGGGTTGCCATATTCCTCAAATCTCTTCCTAACGTCTGTCCCATTTTTCTTCCTCAGGACTGTCTGAAAATGTCAACCAACTCCTCATTTCCAAACATCAACACTGACCTTTCCCCTGTGTGTGAGGGTGATGTCATAGAACGTCACATGTTCCTTGTAGTCGTCGTTGCTTACTTCACCGTTGTCCTCCCTCTCTCCATTACTGTCCTGAATCTGGGTTTCCAGCAATGGAGGCAAAGCCGTTTTGTAGCTGCCTCAGTGAGCTTCTCTGACTTCTTCTCTTACAACTTGGCTGTCCTGGAGCTCATAAGAGCATTTGGAAATGTCGCCCTCCTTCTCACTACAATGCCCAATAATCCAGTGGCGTCAGCAGCTGCACTGTTTCTTTACATTCTGCCATGGAATGGACAGATGATCTTCCCAGTCCTGACCAGCGCTGATCGATATCTGGCTGTTGTTCACCCAATCACCTACGTGCAGCTGAAGCAGAGAGCTGGTATCCGTATCCGAAACATCTCCACAGTTTACACTTGGACTCAGAGCATTTTTGGAGCAATTTGTATGATCGTGCTTGATCACTTAAACTATTACATGCTCATTATAGGTACTTGTATATCAGCTGTATATTTGCTTGCTATGACTTTCTTCAGCATTTCAGTTCTTCGGGTTCTGATTCGTCCCCGGCCCGGGGATGCTGTGGGGGGCAGGGTTCAGCTTAACCAAACAAAACGCAGGGCCTTCAACACCATCATAATCATAATGGGAGTGGAGGGGCTGCGGTTTGGGGGGGGTCTGGGTTGTTATGTACTGAGGAGCTCCCCATCAGTGAGTTACGGTGTGAAGTGTATGATGGAGCAGTGTTCGGCTATTTTCAAACTCCCAAGCAGTATGGTTTTGCCTCTGCTGTTCCTGTACCGAGCAGGGAAACTGCTGGGCTGCAGACACTCAGTTTGAGGTCAGAGTGCACAATTATTTTGTCTGTTATGACTCTGTCCAATTAGCCCAATTATTAGAGGCAAAGCAACAACATTTGAACTGCAAAATTAAACTCAGATTTGAAGACATTACACCATGTCCTAATTGAATGTGACTTAGGCCAACATCATCATCAACATCTGGTCAATTACACTGATGATGCCTACACACCCAACGTGACAAGAGCGTCCTCCCCGATTACTGTCAATACAAAGTTAATGTACAGCCATGGTGGGTCGAGGGCTAACCCTGCAGTGATGTGACTGCAGTGTTCAAAGCCAACATTTCACTCCAAAGTTGAAAAAGTTGGTCTTTTCAGGTGATGCCGTGTGTGGCCGTGTGGCAACAGCCAATCAGTGGTGTGTGTTTGTGTGATGGTACCCGTGAAAGACAGTTTTTCATCCGGACTACAGAGTAACAGTTCATGTCTGTGAGGGAAACAGTAGTCAGTGAGGACATTAATTCTGCCTAGATGGACCAAAGAAAACTGACAGATGATGCTACTGCAGGGCATCAGCTGCAGTGTTTGTGGTTTGTAGGTGAGTAATGCCAGCTCATACATCCTATTTGGAGGAAACTCGAGCGGATGTGATGTCACCAAGCCACGCTGACCAAAATGAGATTTTTCTGGACATGCGACACAGCTTCAGTGGACAACGCAATTATGATCATAGAGTCGCGTTCAGTATGAACACAGCTTCAATTACACGCCAGCGATGCAGTGTATGACAATGATGCTTTCACCTTGGCACTGTCTATATTCCCCCCCCTGTTAGAGGTAGTTTTATAAGATTGACTTCTCTTAAGCTTAACATAACTGTTCCATCACTTGGCCTCATGATAGAAATGGTAATCAAATACTTCTTGAAATGTATGTATTTGTTAGGAGGATGTGGATGGAATGCAGTTGCAGACTTGTGTTTCTTCAAGCTATTTCCAAGGTATAAACACTATGATTGGACAAAGAAACACAAATGGATGGCTACTAGCCAGTAACTAAAAGCTTAAATTGGATTGTATGCTCAAAGTGTGAAAGTGAACCACTGCTGCCCTGATGCTAACTTCAAACTAAAGATGCTAGAGTATTATAAGACTCACTGCTTAAATAAAACCAGGAACTAAAAAGTCTTTCTCTGAACCACAAACTCTTTGTAGACCTTTTGAAGTGGTGCTCAAAGGAGAGCTTTTTTATCTGTTCAACGTAGTGGAGATAGCCCTTGTGAGTTTTGTGCGGAATTAGGCTGCCCAAGTTTCTGTATGCAAGTTTGACTTTTCCCTTTTTTTTCTTTTGGATTAGATCAGATTGCATTGGATAGATTGGATTCCAGTAGCAGTTCAGTACTGCAGATAAAAATATGTCATAAAAGATCTAGACTAAAATATCAATAAATATAAATAGCAAATAAAAAAATATGTAAGGCTAATTGCTGGCTTCTGTTCCTTTCCATCCTCGGTCTTCCTGTTACACCTCGTCCTCTCTAGTGAGGAGTTGTACAGTCTGATGGCCTGAGGGAAAAAGGTGTGAAGGTTTACGATAAATTGATGGTTGTTTTATTACATTTAGATGATCAAGTAGAAGTGACCTTGTGTATTCGTCTCCATAAGGCTGATAGATCTGACTTCTCTGCCATTGTTGGTGATCTTTGTCAGAAATGTGGTTTTGTTGTAGATTCAATTTGAGTTAGCATGGGATTAATAAGTGGCATAAAGTGTATCATGCTTACCCCCAACACACACAGTGTGGTACAAAAAGTTAAATGTTAATATTAGTCCAAAACTCGAATAATGTGATATTTTGTCTGACATGCCGTTAAGTTCCACTTTCGTATGTATTTTCTTTCTTGCTACTGTTGCATGTAAATGTTTGTGAATGTTTCTTTCACAGTTTTTTGGTGAATAAATGCATTTGTTTTATAAACATCTGTGCTTGAACATGTTTGTGGATATGAACTGCATTATGTTGATCTCTTGGTTCATTCAGCCAAAGCCTGTTTGATGGTCTGATCCATGAAAACAATGTCTCATTGCCAAAATCCTTAATGACCTTTCAGGCATAAAGAGAAGCTCTCTGGATCAGGTGTGCTTAGACACATTACCATATGATAGGGCTGGGTATTTCCTACAACCTCACTTTAATTTGAAAAAATGACAACATCCTTTCCACAGGTAACCATAGTCCTTTATTTTAAATACATTTAGGATAACATTGCTGCAGGTTACAACTTCCATTCAAGTCCTCAGAGATCCTTAAAGTAATATAAAAAGTCTCTTGCTATTTAAGATATAATACAAAAATGCTACAAAGATTTAAGTTAAAGGTGCTATGAGGAGAATCTAGTTCTGGTGACATAAAGACTCTGTTACCCATGAGTACGTGCGGCGACTGTCGTAATGCTGTGTTCCAGTAACCTCGGAACTGGGATTGACATCATCTCCGACTTATCAGTGTTCCAGTTGAAGTCGGAAAAAAACATGTTGATCTACCAGGCTATTGTTAGCTGTTGTTAGCACACCCTGCGTTGTTGTTCACAAATATCACATGAAGAATGTGATTATCACTATGGCAGCATTTTTGTAAATATAAGTCTAACCATACTATGTATACAGCTGATCTAGAGTGACACACCCCAGTCAGAAGTATAAATAAATGGATTATTATAGGAGCTAAATAACTGTTCACACTGGGGGCAGCCATCTTCCATTGTCAACTCAGGGGTGACGAGATTTCACTGATTTCCAAGTAGGAAATTCTGACTACGGGGGACGTTCGAGTTGCAGTTTCCAACTAGGAACTCGGAAATTCCTTTTTCTAACCACAACTGAAATGCACCAAAAGATGTGACAATTTTTGGAAAACTTAGTATTGTAGTTTTGCCGCCGGCTATATATCTCTACTTAAAGCCCGGTGCTCTAAGATGTGTCTGAATAATATAAATTTGCCCTAGTTTGAATTGTCCTATTCCTGAAGTTGAGTATCCAGGTCAGTCCAGCCCTGTCCGACCCGACCGCAAAGCTAAGGAATAGCATTTATAGATAATCTATTTAGATGCTATAAAACTCATCTTAAATTGTGTATTTCAATCAGGCATATATTTAAAAGTGAGACTTTTTTGTAATTACTTTGAAACTTCTCATTGCATCTTTAAATTGTCTCTCTTTGCTTTGTCTTTTAAATATTCTTGTGTTTTAAGATATTTCACCTAGCTTATCAGGACTGTATAAAGAAAAGCACATCTGTCACAAAACCATATCAAATGCTCAAAACACATAAAATACATGTCCTTCTGTAAACAATTACCCAAGACAGAAACCACAAGAAAAGAAAACACAATTTCTAACAAAATAGTGCCACAGAGTCCAAAACAACATAAACTAAAGTATAAGAATATTATCTGATATCAACGGGTGCAAGAAAATAGCTTTTTGAATTTTATCTTAACTCAGCTTTTGAAATAATGGGTCAACTTTTTCTTTTTTTGTCTTGCACTAAACTGGTTTCAGTCTTTAGTTTTCTTTGAAAAAATCCATGTGGTCAAAAAACAAAAACAAAATATGACTGTGTGGATCTTGACGTATTCATTTTGTGAACACAGGCCTATGTCTAATGTTTTTTCTAACAAAATTTGGTTATTTTACACAAACATGTGAAATTAGCTGTCCTTCTGATTCAAGTCTTCTGGTGTTCTCTCCATTGTGATTGGCTGATTTGTGTTGACGAGCAGCTGCATGGTTAGCTGTGAGTATTTTAAAGTGAATTACATGCTTCTATAATTAAGCACACTCAAAGAAAAGGATTAGTTTTGTAGACTCACCTTGTTTCTCTGCTTCAGCTTCAATCTTTATAAAACTGGGTGGACATTTGGTTCTTTCCTCTATAAGCAAATATTTCAGGATGTTTATTAGAAGATTTAAGAGCCATTTGCATCTTGGTAACCCATCAATGATTTAATGGCATCGTAATGCTCAGTCTCACCCTCACTACAGCACACCAAAAACCACTTTGTCAGTCAACCGCATGGCAGCAAAACCCTGATTGCTCTCCAATCAATCAATTTTCATCAAGTTACACTAGTTGAATCTTATGACAGATACCTTACTCCATCATGAGTACGTACCTCCCAGTATCAACATAAACATCATGTAAATGGGCCTGTAGTCCATCATTTTGTCAGGAAATAAAGCTCTCCTGCAGGACCTTGCACACCAAGCTTAAACCAGATTTAGCTTGAGCCTCATCAATAAGGAAGATTTACAAGGCCCCTTAAAGACTCTTGTTCCTGTCGTATGCCCTGAAAAAAAACATTTTGATGTGCAGCACCAATGTCTTTCCTGTTTTCCACCCTCTACAGCTGTCATTTTTGAACTCAGTACTTACATTGTTCAAAAAGCCAATGGCCAATAAAGAAACGTTTTCTAGATCTGATAAAACCGCTTCTAAAGCTGTTAGCATCAATGCTTATCGCTGTACCAGCAGTCACTTTCTGCTGTCATCTCACTTGTAGCTCCCACCTCTTCCTGTCCCAAAGAATGCCACTTTGGGTTTGATTTTGTTGTTGACTGGAGCTTGGCAAGATTGCATCAGACTTTGTCCGAGTGTTTTGACACAGAACTTTTCGTCAGTGTGGTTAAATTTCAGGGTAATGCACTTTACCACATACAACCCTATTTAAAAATCTGAACTGTCCCTTTAGAAATGAGTAAGGTCTACAGACAGGTCATATGTCAGGAAAAACAAGGACCTCTGAGCTCTTATTAATCCTCTGTAGAGAGTTCTATGCTTGTTAAGGACTTACGATCATCACATTTGCGCTAACAAACCGCGCCAACTGATAGTTTGGTTGAAAATCAGTCACTTTTTGGAGCATGAAACCCTAACTATGGCACCAAAATTGGTAAAGACCGACTCTTATCAAGAGACAGAATGAACATAAATAATGCATTAACCCCTCCAAAACCTTAAATCTTGCGCTCATTCTCCTGGTGAGGTGGAAATCAACTGGGGACGATCAAAGTGATGGATCAAAATTTCCACTCTGATGGGAGTGATTCAACTTACAGCTTTCCTGGCAGTGCATAAGTGATGACCAGAGAGTTTCCAGTCTGAAAAGCCTCTCCTTCAGCCAGGTGAACCACACCTCAGGCTCTGAGAGCTGATGCTGCAGTGCTTCAGTGGACTTCAAGCCTCATGCAGAAGTTCACAGCTTCATAATAAAAGAGTAATGAAGAATCACAGCCTGAGGTGAGGTCGGATTTTGAGTGATCTCTGCTTTTATGATTTGTGTGTCATCAATATTAAAAAATTAAATTAGAGGAGCCATTTATTTTTTCCAACTAGAGTTTACAGTAAGTATGAGTGATGTGAGGTGAACTGTTTCAGTCAGATATTTCTTTATTTTCTTTAAGCAGCACAAATTACTCCATTGAAGAAATAATGGAAAGTTCATCATATAATATGTGAGGTGTGTTTGTTAAATAATGATCCTGCTCTTCTGAGGTTAAATAATTCAGTTCACAGTCACTTTGAGTGTTTTCTGATGTAGGAAATGATAAATGATGTTTTCATCAAGTTTGTTCCAAAATGTCTCCAAAATTAATTGTTCATGTTTTTCCCTGATTCATGAAAGGTGTTGGACACCTGATCACAGCATATTAATGAAAAACTTAGGGGTATAGGGAGTGTTTGGAGTTTGTGGTGTGCATCTCTGCCCAGGATGTTCATTGTAGCAGTGTTAATGTTCCTGAGAAATTGATGTCATCCTAGTTTTTGTCAACAACCTTTTTTCCCTGACGACATCTAGACTATAACAAAAACAAGTGCACATGGACAAAATCTCAGACTAAATCAACATACATTTTCATCAACAAATAAAAAATAGAGAAAAATGCTTGACGGAGACTCAATCCAAGCAGACCTTATTTGGTCATGTAGAAAGAAGAGGCAAGTTAGGAATATATCCAATCACAGCTGCCTTAGCTCGGTGGTGGTGGGATCCAAGTGAAAACATGTCTTCAGAATTCTGAGGAAACAAAAAATGCCCTAGACTTTACACTTAATATTTTCGTCAACTAAATTTACAGCAGATTTCATTGACTAAACTGTTACAAAATGTTATCAACTAAAACATGACCAAAATTTAAACAATTTAGAGACTAAAGTAGGACTAAAACTAGAATATACTTAGTTACAAGACTATAACTAAAACTTAAATTGTCAAACATTGTAGTGATCTTGATAGTGATAGTGAACTTGATCAATGTTCCATAAATATGAACTTAAATGCAACAGCCATACCAATGTAGGCTCATGGGACAAAGATTTTAAAATCATTCAAACTTTATCTCTTAGAAGTTTTTTAAAATATGACTTTGCACTTTTTTTTGTCGTAGCAGTCCTAACAGTTGTGTTTTCTTTCTGCCATTCTTAAATTAATTTGCCACAAAACAATATTCAGTTTTCTAGGTTTGCTTGGGTTGCAGCTGAGTCCTGCTTGGTATGTTCTCCACAGTCACATGACATGGAAGGTGGCATTATGCCATGGCATTACAAAAGAGATACAGACTGGAAAGAGTCCAAATAGCTTCACAGATAAACATTTTGTTTGAGTAACCATTTGGTATTGATATTTTACCAAAGGAATTCTTGTGAGAGTACCCATACTCGATACTCAATGTTGACACTCCCACCCCTTGCTCATCATCTCATACATCCTTCCTGCCTTCAACAAATATTTTGGATTGTTTTAACAAATGTGACATGCGGTGTTTTGGTACATTACAGGATAAGTTTGGTTTCTGCAGCTTTCACATTGTTTATAGAATGAAGTAGAACAATATACTCACCCAGAAGGCTTTCCTGATCCAAACA
Source organism: Scarus forsteni (assembly GCA_036419115.1). NCBI lineage: Eukaryota > Metazoa > Chordata > Actinopteri > Labriformes > Labridae > Scarus > Scarus forsteni. Next base: position 347,834 of record JAZDUH010000444.1, read on the forward strand.
GTGCTGCAGGAGATATTTAGATCCAAAATCGAGACATTGATATGAAGGTAGCATATTTGGGCATACAGTGCTGCTCCTAAAACTGCATTAATCATCCAAAAACTCATTAGTTTCACCAATATTCCATCATTCCATCAGTTCGGGCTACTCCTCCATTACAGTCTGTGTCACTCCAGACAGTGTTGTGTGGCTGTACTGACCTCTGAACTGAAGAAGAAGAATGTTTGCTCCGCACATGCGCAGTACGGCTCATTGTTTCAGGGGAAGATCGCCGGCTACACAACGACTTTCTTCTTCCAGTTTTGTGCAAAATGGACGAATATCTATCAGATGAAGATGTTGTGGAGGAGAACTTTGAATATGATGGGTGTCCTTACAGTTTCGAGCCAGAGTTTACAGATGAGGAGCTCATCGAAAGGAGGACGTGGAGGCAGCGCTCCAGAGAGTACTGCGCATGTGCGGAGCAAGAGCTCTTCTTCTTCAGTTCAGAGGTCAGTACAGCCACACAACCCTGTCTGGAGTGACACAGACTGTAATGGAGGAGTAGCCCGAGCTGATGGAATGATGGAATATTGGTGAAACTAATGAGTTTTTGGACAATTAATGCAGTTTTAGGAGCAGCGCTATACATGCCCGTGTGCTACCATTATACGGATGTCCACCGCTCGATTTTGGATCTAAATATCTCCTGAAGCACTGTTTGGGTCAGGAAAGCCTTCTGGGTGAGTATATTGTTCTACTTCTTTCTATAAACAATGTGAAATCTGCAGGAACCGAACTTATCCTTTAACACACCAAGCAAATAAGATTTGAATGCTTTTTTTTTTTCAACTTTGCCAAGAATTTACAGTTAATCCTTTCAATCCATTTTTTTGGAAAAGAAATGTGGCCCAGAGCTCACAGGCTCCCTGCTTCATTGTTTTGGCTTTGCAAGACGCATCTGGCCATTTGCAGAATTTAGGTCAAGACTTCAGATTTGACAGTACCATATTCAGATGTGCTTGTTCATCTCTGATCTGTCCGAGATTTGTATATAAGAGCATAAATATTCAGAGGGTCCAGGTTGTCCTACAAACATATGTCTAATCCTGATAGTGATCCTTTCTCTCACAAATGTTTGTCGAAGGAGTCTGCATGCTGAAGTGCTTGATGTTATAGCCATGGAAGACATTGGAACACCTGAATTCAATGATTTGAATCGGAGAGTGATAACTTTAGGCAAAAATAATATATCTCTTATTTTGTTAATGTGACCTTGTTTAAAAGGGTTGAGGGTTAAGTAAGAAAGGGCGGCCATGTTCCTCTCACTTCAAATCTGTTCCTTACGCCCCTCTCATTCTTCTTCCCCAGGTTTGAAAATGTCTGCCAACTCCTCGTGGCCAATCAACAAGACTGACCTTTCCACCGTGTGTGAGGGTGACGTCATAACATATTACATGTACTATGTAATCGTGGTTGTGTATTTCACCGTTGTCCTCCCTCTCTCTGTAACCGTCCTGAATCTGGGTTTCCAGCGATGGAGGCAAAGTCATTCTGCAGCTGCCTCAATGAGCTTCTCTGACTTCTTCTCTTACAACTTGGCTTTCCTGGAGCTGATAGGAGCATCTGGAAACATTCTTATTATTTCTGCTTTAACAGCCAATAAATCAGCAATGACACCCGCTCTGATTTTTATTGACGTTTTGCCATGGACTGGACAGATGATGTTCCCAGTCCTGACCAGCGCTGATCGGTACCTGGCTGTTGTTCACCCAATCACCTACCTCCATTTAAAGCAGAGAGCTGGTATCCGTATCAGAAACATCTGCACAATGATCATTTGGACTCAGTGCTTTCTCAATGCTGTTTCTTCATCTGTGCTTGAATTTTTTGAGTTCATGCGCGTGATTGGTACTTATCTATCAGCTGTTAATTTGCTTGCCATGAGTTTCTTCAGCATTTCGGTTCTTCGGGTTCTAATTCGTCCCCGGCCCGGGGATGCTGTGGGGGGCAGGGTGCAGCTTACCCAAACAAAACGCAGGGCCTTTAATACCATCATGATCATTATGGGAGTGCTGGTGCTGCGGTTTGGGGGGACTTTGAGTTGTAATTTGGTGAGGGGTTCATCATCAGTGAGTTACAGTGTGAGGTGCATGTTGGGCCAGTGTTCAGGGGTTTTTAATCTCCCCAGCAGTCTGGTGTTACCTCTGCTGTTCCTGCACAGAGCGGGGAAACTGCCGGGCTGCAGACATGACACTCACTCAGGATGAGGACTTGGATGTGAGGTCAGAGTGTATGATTCTTTTGTCTCTTACGATGGTCACTCTGTTGAATTAGGCCAATTATATCAAGGAAAGCAACAATGTCAGGACAGCAGAGTTAAACTGAAATGTGAAGATCTAACACCATGTCCTAGCTGTAGCATCAGCAACAAAATCAGGCTAATTACACTAAATCTGTGTGAGTGTTCTAACTGCCTGTGAGCGACATGAAGCACAACATGATGTTTTCACTTTGATCCCCATCTCTATTTTCCCCTCTGTTGGCTAAGGTAGTTTTACAAGATTGACTTCTCTTAAGCTAAAAAATCATTGACACTTCTCTTGGCATTATATTAGAAAAATAATGAAATACTCCTTGATGAAGTTGCAGACCTGTATTTAAGCTTTTCTCAAGGAACAACCACTACAATCACTGGGGGTGGGAGAAAGAAACACAAATAGATGGCTCCTAGCCAGTCACTAAAAGCTCAAGTTAGATTGTATCATAGTGTGAAAGTGAACCACTGCTACCCTGCTGCTGCCTTCACACTAAAGACCTCTGGAAGTATAGAAGACACACTTCTTAAATCAAACTAAAACTATGAGGGTGACGCACAAACTAAGGAGTCTACAATTGAATGACAAACTCCTTGAAGACTTTCTTCAAAATAGTCTGCTCTGAATAGACTTCTAGTGTGGTGTAAATGCATGGATCCCCACAGCAATGGCTGTTGTTATTTAACATCAAAAAGTGGGAGCTGTGCAAGCACCCTGGCCTTTTTAAATAACCCCAAATTAAAAAATAATTGACATGCTAATTTTTGGTTTTAAACAACTGACTCTTTAAAAGTGAAAATAAATGTTAAACAATTTTGGGGAGTTGGCTTCTCTTGACATGAGGGGCAGATGTGTTATGTGCACATTAAATAACTCTTAAAATATTGAAATGTTGAATTAAATCATTTAAATTATTGAAATATTACCACAGCCCTAAAATGTGCTGCCCAAGTCTTAAAACCATGTGTATTTTGGTTGGTAAATGACTGCACTAAATGTTGAAAGCAAGTTTGTCTTTTTTGTTTGAGGGTTTTTTATTAATCCAAGGTTGTGGCTGCCAGATTTAGTGAAACAGCATTTGAGGTTTTTATGGTGATCTGTAGCTTGAAATGGTTGGTAAAACTATTTCAGTGGTTGTGATTTTTTGTAAATTAAATCTTGATTAAAGGAAGTATTATTTGTCATAAAATGGGCCTTGTAAATGTAATATCCACTTACTGTTGCATGGAAATATTTGTGAATAAACCTTTTCATTGCTTGTTCCTGAAGAAAGTCTGTACAGGATGTTTGTGAACATTGATATTTTCATCGAGCTGAAGTTTGTTTTGATGCTTCTCAATTTCAAAAATCATTTCACAATATGTCAGTGACCACTCAGTCTTAATAAACGAGTCTTTAAAGATCAGCTCTCTGAATCAGATGTGCTTCAGTCATGTTACCTTAGGATTCTTAATGTTTTATTATTTTAAAATCATAAAGGTTGGTGATTTTACCCAATATGTCAAAAAAGAAATAATCTGATACAAGGATGTCATCTACACATATGTCAGTTAATGACCAAATCATTACATTAACGCTTTCAAGGAGCAAATTGATTCCAAATGTGGAGGCAGACTGAGCTCAGTCCTCAGAAATTAGGGACCTTTCAGGAGAAAAAAGGCTGGAACTGCAAGGCCTGACAGGGAAACTTTATCTGTAGAGCATCGAGCACAGAGATTTAACATGCATTACAGAGCTAAACACAAAGACATTATGGTGTGGGCTCTGATTGATACATCATTTGAACAAACATTTGCCTTCATTTCCAGTTTGTTTCAAGTCTGCCAGTCATGATAGATAGTAGAATCATAAATTTATAAAGATTTTTAAAATGTTACAATAGCAGGTGATCACTGTGCTGTGATGGGACACACTAGTAAAAACAACCCTGGACTCTCCCTCTTTGAGAAGTAGCCCTAATGGCACACTAGTGTGCCTTGGAAATTTATGCAACCACATGGTATTGATTGGGGATTAGCATCAAAAACAAATTTTAACTTCATCTTCTAGAGTCATTTGGTAGCTCTTAGTCTCATACAGATTATGAAAAAGAGGTGAAATAGCTTTACTGGGCATTGTTCTGGCTGCTTTGTGAGTCAAATGAGGACAAATCATCTTAACACAAGTCAGATGTTTAACCATAAATCATCACATTTTGTGTCAGTCACATTTTAATTTTCAAGTCATTTTGGCTGTCAGAGGGTATTCATTTTTTAACTTTTGGAATTGTTAGCTCAGGTCCTTAAAACAGTCTAAAATGGCTAAGCTAAAAAAAGTACACAATTGTTCCAAATGGCAAAAAATGTCCAATTAGAACAATTTTTACCCCAGGGTGATGCCAAAAAATGGAAGACTTTGATTGAGTTGTGTCCTCGATATAATAAGACTAATATAGGTGTCTTTATTGTCTTCCAAGAGAGTGTACATGCACAAAGTTCTCTACACTGTTTCGAGGTCTGTAGCTTAGCCACAAAGTGGCTAACAGACAGCCACTTTCTGGCTAATCTGCTGTCGTTCCCAAAACACTTCCACATTGTTATAATACCACTAACTGTGGCCATGGAAGAGATTGGAACACCTGAATTCAGTAATTTGGATGGGTCAAATAATACTTTTGCAGTATAGTGTGTCTTTAATTTGTCAACTTGATCTTGTTTTAAAGGCTTGAGGGTCACCATGCATTACTACAAAAATTCTAAGGAAAGTAAAGACTGGCTTTGAGTCACAATGGTTGAATGAGAGAGGGTGTGATGAGGGTTGTCATATTCCTCAAATCTCTTCCTAACGTCTGTCCCATTTTTCTTCCTCAGGACTGTCTGAAAATGTCAACCAACTCCTCATTTCCAAACATCAACACTGACCTTTCCCCTGTGTGTGAGGGTGATGTCATAGAACGTCACATGTTCCTTGTAGTCGTCGTTGCTTACTTCACCATTGTCCTCCCTCTCTCCATTACTGTCCTGTATCTGGGCTTCCAGCAATGGAGGCAAAGCCGTTTTGCAGCTGCCTCAGTGAGCTTCTCTGACTTCTTCTCTTGCAACTTGGCTGTCCTGGAGCTCATAAGAGCATTTGGAAATGTCGCCCTCCTTCTCACTACAATGCCCAATAATCCAGTGGCTTCAGCAGCTGCGCTGTTTGTTTACAGTTTGCCATGGAATGGACAGATGATCTTCCCAGTCCTGACCAGCGCTGATCGATATCTGGCTGTTGTTCACCCAATCACCTACCTGCAGCTAAAGCAGAGAGGTGGTGTCCGCATCCGAAACATCTGCACAGTTTACACTTGGGCTCAGAGCATTTTTGGAGCAATTTGTATGATCGTGCTTGATCACCTAAACTATTACATGCTCATCATAGGAACTTGTCTATCAGCTGTATATTTGCTTGCTATGACTTTCTTCAGCATTTCAGTACTTTGGGTTCTGATTCATCCCCGGCCCGGGGATGCTGTGGGGGGCAGGGTTCAGCTTAACCAAACAAAACGCAGGGCCTTCAACACCATCATAATCATAATGGGAGTGGAGGGGCTGCGGTTTGGGTGGGGTCTGGGTTGTTATGTACTGAGGAGCTCCCCATCAGTGAGTTACGGTGTGAAGTGTATGATGGAGCAGTGTTCTACTATTTTCAAACTCCCAAGCAGTCTGGTGTTGCCTCTGCTGTTCCTGTACCGAGCAGGGAGACTGCTGGGCTGCAAACACTCAGGATGAGGTCAGAGTGCACAATTATTTTGTCTGTTATGATGGTCACTCTGTCCAATTAGCCCAATTATTAGAGGCAAAGCAACAACATTTGAACTGCAAAATTAAACTCAGATTTGAAGACATTACACCATGTCCTAATTGAATGTGACTCAGGCCAGCATCATCAACAACATTTGGTCAATTACACTGATGATGCCTACACACCCAACGTGACAAGAGCGTCCTCCCCGATTACTGTAAATACAAAGTTAATGTACAGCCATGGTGGGTCGAGGGCTAACCCTGCAGTGATGCGACTGCAGTGTTAAAAGCCATCACTTCACTCCAAAGTTGAAAAAGTTGGTCTTTTCAGGTGATGCCGTGTGTGGCCGTATGGCAACAGTCAATCAGTGGTGTGTGTTTGTGTGATGGTACCCGTGAAAGACAGTTTTTCATCCGGACTACAGAGTAACAGTTTATGTCTGTGAGGGAAACAGTAGTCAGTCAGGACATTAATTCCGCCTAGATGGACCAAAGAAAACTGACAGATGATGCTACTGTAGTGTTTGTGGTTTGTAGGTGAGTAATGCCAGCTCATACATCCTATTCAGAGGAAACTCGAGCGGATGTGATGTCACCAAGCCACGCTGACCAAAATGAGATTTTTCTGGACATGCGACGCAGCTTCAGTGGACAACGCAATTATGATCATAGAGTCGCGTTCAGTGTGAACCCAGCTTCAATTACACGCCAGCGATGCAGTGTATGACAACAATACTTTCACCTTGGCACTGTCTATATTCCCCCCCCTGTTAGAGGTAGTTTTATAAGATTGACTTCTCTTAAGCTTAACATAACTGTTCCATCACTTGGCCTCATAGAAATGGTAATGAAATACTTCTTGAAATGTATGTATTTGTTAGGAGGATGTGGATGGAATGCAGTTGCAGACTTGTGTTTCTTCAAGCTATTTCCAAGGTATAAACACTATGATTGGACAAAGAAACACAAATGGATGGCTACTAGCCAGTAACTAAAAGCTTAAATTGGATTGTATGCTCAAAGTGTGAAAGCGAACCACTGCTGCCCTGATGCTAACTTCAAACTAAAGATGCTAGAGGTTTATAAGACTCACTCCTTAAATTAAACCAGGAACTAAAAAGTCTGTCTCTGAACCACAAACTCTTTGTAGACCTTTCCAAGTTCTGCTCAAAGGAGAGCTTTTTTATCTGTTCAACGTAGTGGAGATAGCCCTTGTGAGTTATGTGTGGAATTAGGCTGCCCAAGTTTCTGTATGCAAGTTTGACTTTTCCCTTTTTTCTTTTGGATTAGATTAGATTGCATTGGATAGATTGGATTCCAGTAGCAGTTCAGTACTACAGATTAAAATATGTTATAAAAGATCTAGACTAAAATATCAATAAATATAAAAAGCAAATAAACAAATATGTAAGGCGGGCTTCTGTTCCTTTGCATCCTCGGTCTTCATGTTACACCTCGTCCTCTCTAGTGAGGAGTTGTACAGTCTGATGGCCTGAGGGAAAAAGGTGTGAAGGTTTACGATAAATTGATGGTTGTTTTCATTACATTTAGATGATCAAGTAGAAGTGACCTTGTGTATTCGTCTCCATAAGGCTGATAGATCTGACTTCTCTGCCATTGTTGGTGATCTTTGTCAGAAATGTGGTTTTGTTGTAGATTCAATTTGAGTTAACATGGAATTAATAAGTGGCATAAAGTGTATCATGCCTACCCCCAACACACACAGTGTGGTACAAAAAGTTAAACATTAATATTAGTCCAAAACTCGAATAATGTGATACTTTGTCTGACATGCCGTTAAGTTCCACTTTCGTATGTATTTTCTTTCTTGCTACTGTTGCATGTAAATGTTTGTGATTGTTTCTTTCACAGTTTTTTTGGTGAATAAATACATTTGTTTTATAAACATCTGTGCTTGAACATGTTTGTGGATATGAACTGCATTATGTTGATGTCTTGGTTCATTCAGCCACAGCCTGTTTGATGGTCTGATCCATGAAAACAATGTCTTATTGCCAAAATCCTTAATGACCTTTCAGGCATAAAGAGAAGCTCTCTGAATCAGGTGTGCTTAGACACATTACCATATGATAGGGCTGGGTATTTCCTACAACCTCACTTTAATTTGAAAAAAATGACAACATCCTTTCCACAGGTAACCATAGTCCTTTATTTTAAATACATTTAGGATAACATTGCTGCAGGTTACAACTTCCATTCAAGTCCTCAGAGATCCTTAAAGTAATATAAACAATCTCTTGCTATTTAAGATATAATAGAAAAATGCTACAAAGATTTAAGTTAAAGGTGCTATGAGGAGAATCGTTCTGGTGACATAAAGACTCTGCCACCCATGAGCACGTGCGGCGACTGTTGTAATGCTGCGTTCCAGTAACCTCGGAAGTGGGAGTGACATCATCTCTGACTTATCAGCGTTCCAGTTGAAGTCGGAAAAAAACATGCCGATCTACCAGGCTATTGTTAGCTGTTGTTAGCACGCCCTGCGTTGTTGTTCACAAATATCACATGAAGAATGTGATTATCACTATGGCAGCATTTGTGTAAATATAAGTCTAACCATACTATGTATACAGCTGATCTAGAGTGACACACCCCAGTCAGAAGTATAAATAAATTGATTATTACAGGAGCTAAATAACTGTTCACACTGGCGGCATCCATCTTTGATTGTCAACTCAGGGGTGACGAGATTTCACTGATTTCCAAGTAGGAAATTCTGACTACGGGGGACGTTCGAGTTGCAGTTTCCAACTCGGAACTAGGAAATTCCTTTTTCTAACCACAACTGAAATGCACCAAAAGATGTGACAATTTTTGGAAAACTTAGTATTGTAGTTTTGCCGCCGGCTATATATCTCTACTTAAAGCCTGGTGCTCTAAGATGTGTCTGAATAATATAAATTTGCTCTAGTTTGAATTGTCCTATTCCTGAAGTTGAGTATCCAGGCCAGTCCAGCCCTGTCCGACCTGACCGCAAAGCTAAGGAATAGCATTTATAGATAATCTATTTAGATGCTATAAAAGTCATCTTAAAGTGTGTCTTTCAATCAGGCATATATTTAAAAGTGAGAATTTTTTGTAATTACTTTGAAACTCCTCATAGCATCTTTAAATTGTCTCTCTTTGCTTTGTCTTTTAAATATTCTTGTGTTTTAAGATATTTCAACCTAGCTTATCAGGACTGTATAAAGAAAAGCACATCTGTAACAAAACCATATAAAATGCTCAAAACACATAAAACACATGTCCTTCTGTAAACAATTACCCAAGACAGAAACCACAAGAAAAGAAAACACAATTTCTAACAAAATAGTGCCACAGAGTCCAAAACAACATAAACTAAAGTATAAGAAAATTATCTGATATCGACGGGTGCAAGAAAATAGCTTTTTGAATTTTATCTTAACTCAGCTTTTAAAATAATGGGTTAAATTTTTCTTTTTTTGTCTTGCACTAAACTGGTTTCAGTCTTTAGTTTTCTTTGAAAAAATCCATGTGGTCAAAAAACAAAAACAAAATATGACTGTGTGGATCTTGACGTATTCATTTTGTGAACACTGGCCTATGTCTAATGTTTTTTTTCTAATAAAATTTGGTTATTTTACATGAACATGTGAGATTAGCTGTCCTTCTGATTCAAGTCTTCTGGTGTTCTCTCCATTGTGATTGGCTGATTTGTGTTGACGAGCAGCTGCATGGTTAGCTGTGAGTATCTTAAAGTGAATCGCATGCTTCTATAATGAAGCACACTCAAAGAAAAGGATTAGTTTTGTAGACTCACCTTGTTTCTCTGCTTCAGCTTCAATCTTTATAAAGCTGGTTGGACATTTTGTTCTTTCCTCTATAAGCAAATATTTCAGGATGTTTATTAGAAGATTTCAGAGCCATTTGCATCTTGGACACCCATCAATGATTTAATGTCATCGTAATGCTCAGTCTCACCCTCACTACAGCACACTAAAAACCACTTTGTCAGTCAACCACATGGCAGCAAAACCCTGATTGCTCTCCAATCAATCAATTTTCATCAAGTTACACTAGTTGAATCTTATGACAGATACCTTACTCCATCATGATCACGTACCTCCCAGTATCAACATAAGCATCATGTAAATGGGCCTGTAGTCCATCATTTTGTCAGGAAATAAAGCTCTCCTGCAGGACCTTGCACACCAAGCTTAAACCAGATTTAGCTTGAGCCTCATCAATAAGGAAGATTTACGAGGCCCCTTAAAGACTTTTGTTCCTGTCGTATGCCCTGAAAAAATATATTTTGATGTGCAGCACCAATGTCTTTCCTGTTTTCCACCCTCTACAGCTGTCATTTTTGCACTCACTACTCACATTGTTCAAAAAGCCAATGGCCAATAAAGAAACGTTTTCTAGATCTGATAAGACTGCTTCTAAAGCTGTTTGCATCAATGCTTATCGCTGTACCAGCAGTCACTTCCTGCTGTCATCTCACTTGTAGCTCCCACCTCTTCCTGTCCCAAAGAATGCCACTTTGGGTTTGATTTTGTTGTTGACTGGAGCTTGGCAAGATTGCATCAGACTATGTCCGAGTGTTTTGGCACAGAACTTTTTGTCAGTGTGGTTAAATTTCAGGCTAATGCACTTTACCACATACAACCCAATTTAAAAATCTGAACTGTCCCTTTAGAAATGAGCAAGGTCTGCAGACAGGTCATATATCAGGAAAAACAAGGACCTCTGAGCTCTTATTAATCTTCTGTAGAGAGTTTTATGCTTGTTATGGACTTATGATCATCACATTTGCGCTAACAAACCGCACCAACTGATAGTTTGGTTGAAAATCAGTCACTTTTTGGGGCATGAAACCCTAACTATGGCACCAAAATTGGTCAAGACCGACTCTTATCAACAGACAGAATGACCATAAATAAAGCATTAACCCCTCCAAAACCTTAAATCTTGCGCTCATTCTCCTGGTGAGGTGGAAATCAACTGGGGATGATCAAAGTGATGGATCAAAAATTTCCACTCTGATGGGAGTGATTCAACTTACAGCTTTCCTGGCAGTGCATAAGTGATGACCAGAGAGTTTCCAGTCTGAAAAGCCTCTCCTTCAGCCAGGTGAACCACACCTCAGGCTCTGAGAGCTGATGCTGCAGTGCTTCAGTGGACTTCAAGCCTCATGCAGAAGTTCACAGCTTCAAAATAAAAAGAGTAATGAAGAATCACAGCCTGAGGTGAGGTCGGATTTTGCGTGATCTCTGCTTTTATGATTTGTGTGTCATCAGTATTAAAAGATTAAATTGGAGGAGCCATTTATTGTTTCCAACTAGAGTTTACAGTAAGTATGAGTGATGTGAGGTGAACTGTTTCAGTCAGATATTTCTTTATTTTCTTTAAGCAGCACAAATTACTCCATTGAAGAAATAATGGAAAGTTCATTATATAATATGTGAGGCACGTTTGTTAAATAATGATCCTGCTCTTCTGAGGTTAAATAATTCAGTTCACAGTCACTTTGAGTGTTTTGTAGTGTAGGATGAATGATGCTTTCATCAAGTTTGATCCAAAATGTCTCCAAAATTAATTGTTCATGTCTTTCCCTGATTCATGAAAGGTGTTGGACACCTGATCACAGCATGTTAATGAAAAACTTAGGGGTATAGGGAGTGTTTGGAGGTTTATGATGTGCATCGCTGCCCAGGATGTTCATTGTAGCAGTGTTAATGTTCCTGAGAAATTGATGTCATCCTAGTTTTTGTCAACAACCTTCTTTCCCTCACGACATCTAGACTATAATAAAAACAAGTGCACATGGACAAAATCTCAGACTAAATCAACATACATTTTCATCAACAAATAAAAAATAGAGAAAAATGCTTGACAGAAACTCAATCCAAGCAGACCTTATTTGGTCATGTAGAAAGAAGAGGCAAGTTAGGAATATATCCAATCACAGCTGCCTTAGCTTGGTGGTGGTGGGATCCAAGTGAAAACATGTCTTCAGAATTCTGAGGAAACAAAAAATGCCCTAGACTTTACACTTAATATTTTAGTCAACTAAATTTACAGCAGATTTCATTGACTAAACTGTGACAAAATGTTATCCACTAAATCATGACCAAAATTTAAACAATTTAGAGACTAAAGTAGGACCAAAACTACATTATATTTAGGAACTAGAAAAGCACTCGGAGAGTTCAGACCTCCGCCAGCGCCACAATTCTCAGCCATATTGTGATTTTCATCATAAATATTAGTCCTACCTTTATTTCATCTAAATATTTAGATTTCTTGACCATGAAAACATACCATTAGCAACTTGATTCATCATGATATCTATTTTAGTTCAGTAGTTATTCACAGAAATCTCATTTTTAGCCATGGCAGCCAGGCAATGATCCGGGTCCACACCAAAATGGAATCAGTTCTTCATTTTCCCATGCTGAACATTTCCTGAAAATTTCATCAAAATCCATCCATTACTCTTTGAGTTATTTGTCCACAGACGGACGGACGGAGAGACAGACAAACTCTCTCGAAACCATAACCTCCTTGGTGGAGGTAACAAGACTATAACTAAAACTTAAATTGTCAAACATTGTAGTGACTGAAACTATAATACTTGATGCTGTATTTTTTCCAATTCTGATACTCTTGCAATTCAAAAAAAATATTCATGAATTTGTAAATTTTTATTGACCAAAGGAACATTAAGGAAGCATGTAGTCTAGACTCCAGACCACCATTTATTAAAATTAGCATTCTTTTAAGTCTTAATCCAAAGAAAATAAATTTAAGCAGATATTCCGCTATTAAAGTCTTTTCAGTGAAAGTTCTTTGAACGACTTGATCAATATTCCATAAATATGAACTTAAATGCAACAGCCATACTAATGTAGGCTCATGGGACAAAGATTTTAAAATCTTTCAAACATTATCTCTTAGAAGTTTTTTAAAATATGACTTTGCACTTTTTTTTGTCGTAGCAGTCCTAATAGTTGTGTTTTCTTTCTGTCATTCTTAAATTAATTTGCCACAAAACAATATTTAGTTTTCTAGGTTTGCTTGGGTTGCAGCTGAGTCCTGCTTGGTATGTTCTCCACAGTCACATGACATGGAAGGTGGCATCATGCCATGGCATGACAAAAGAGATACAGACTGGAAAGAGTCCCCAGAGCTTCACAGATAAACATTTTGTTTGAGTAACCATTTGGTATTGATATTTTACCAAAGGAATTCTTGTGAGAGTACCCATACTCGATACTCAATGTTGACACTCCCACCCCTTGCTCATCATCTTATACATCCTTCTGGCCTTCAATAAATATTTTGGATTGTTTTAACACATGTGACATGCGGTGTTTTGGTACATCAAAGGATAAGTTCGGTTTCTGCAGCTTTCACATTGTTTATAGAATGAAGTAGAACAATATACTCACCCAGAAGGCTTTCCTGACCCAAACAGTGCTTCAGGAGATATTTAGATCCAAAATCGAGACATCGATATGATGGTAGCATATTTGGGCATACAGTGCTGCTCCTAAAACTGCATTAATCATCCAAAAACTCATTAGTTTCACCAATATTCCATCATTCCATCAGCTCGGGCTACTCCTCCATTACAGTCTGTGTCACTCCAGACAGCGTTGTGTGGCTGTACTGACCTCTGAATTGAAGAAGAAGAACGTTTGCATGCGCAGTGCGGCTTATTGTTTCAGGGGAAGATCGCCGGCTACACAACGACTTTCTTCTTCCAGTTTTGTGCAAAATGGATGAATATCTATCGGATGAAGATGTTGTGGAGGAGAACTTTGAATATGATGGGTGTCCTTACAGTTTCGAGCCAGAGTTTACAGATGAGGAGCTCATTGAAAGGAGGACGCGGAGGCAGCGCTCCAGAGAGTACTGCGCATGTGCGGAGCAAGCGTTCTTCTTCTTCAGTTCAGAGGTCAGTACAGCCACACAACGCTGTCTGGAGTGACACAGACTGTAATGGAGGAGTAGCCCGAGCTGATGGAATGATGGAATATTGGTGAAACTAATGAGTTTTTTGGGCGATTAATGCAGTTTTAGGAGCAGCACTATACATGCCTGTGTGCTACCATTATATTGATGTCCACCGCTCGATTTTGGATCTAAATATCTCCTGAAGCACTGTTTGGGTCAGGAAAGCCTTCTGGGTGAGTATATTGTTCTACTTCATTCTATAAACAATGTGAAAGCTGCAGGAACCGAACTTTTCCTTTAACACACCAAGCAAATAAGATTTGAATGCTTTTTTTTTCAACTTTGCCAAGAATTTACAGTTAATCCTTTCAATCCATTTTTTTGGAAAAGAAATGTGGCCCAGAGCTCACAGGCTCCCTGCTTCATTGTTCTGGCTTTGCAAGACGCATCTGGCCATATGCATAATTAAGGTCAAGACTTCAGGTTTTACTGTACCATATTCAGATGTGCTTGTTCATCTCTGATCTGTCCGAGATTTGTATATAAGAGCATAAATATTCAGAGGGTCCAGGTTGTCCTGCAAACATATGTCTAATCCTGATAGTGATCCTTTCTCTCACAAATGTTTGTCGAAGCAGTCTGCATGCTGAGGTGCTTGATGTTATAGCCATGGAAGAAATTGGAACACCTGAATTCAATGATTTGAATAGGAGAGTGATAACTTTAGGCAAAAATAATATATCTCTTATTTTGTTAATGTGACCTTGTTTAAAAGGGTTGAGGGTTAAGTAAGAAAGGGCGGCCATATTCCTCTCACTTCAAATCTGTTCCTTACGCCCCTCTCATTCTTCTTCCCCAGGTTTGAAAATGTCTGCCAACTCCTCGTGGCCAATCAACAATACTGACCTTTCCACCGTGTGTGAGGGTGACGTCATAGAATATAACATGTACTATGTAATTGTGGCCGTGTATTTCACCGTTGTCCTTCCTCTCTCTGTAACCGTCCTGAGTCTGGGTTTCCAGCGATGGAGGCAAAGTCGTTCTGCAGCTGCCTCAATGAGCTTCTCTGACTTCTTCTCTTACAACTTGGCTTTCCTGGAGCTGATAGGAGCATCTGGAAACATTCTTATTATTTCTGCTTTAATAGCCAATAAATCAGCAATGACACCAGCTCTGATTTTTATTTACATTTTGCCATGGACTGGACAGATGATGTTCCCAGTCCTGACCAGCGCTGATCGGTACCTGGCTGTTGTTCACCCAATCACCTACCTCCATTTAAAGCAAAGAGGTGGCGTCCGTATCAGAAACATCTGCACCATGATCATTTGGACTCAGTGCTTTCTAGATGCCGCTTCTTTATCTGTGCTTGATTACTTTGAGGGCATGCGCCTGGTCAATACTTATCTATCAGCTGTTAATTTGCTTGCCATGACTTTCTTCAGCATTTCAGTACTTCGGGTTCTGATTCGTCCCCGGCCAGGGGATGCTGTGGGGGGCAGGGTGCGGCTTAACCAAACAAAACGCAGGGCCTTTAATACCATCATGATCATTATGGGAGTGCTGGTGCTGCGGTTTGGCGGGTCTTTGGGTTGTAGTTTGGTGAGGAGTTCACCATCAGTGAGTTACAGTGTGAGGTGTATGTTGGGCCAGTGTTCAGGGATTTTTAATCTCCCAAGCAGTCTGGTGTTGCCTCTGCTGTTCCTGCACAGAGCAGGGAAACTGCCGGGCTGCAGACGTGACACTCACTCAGGATGAGGACTTGGATGTGAGGTCAGAGAGAACAATTCTTTTGTCTTCTTACGATGATCAATCTGTCAAATTAGGCCAGTTGCTACAGAGTTAAACTGAAATTTGAAGATTTAACAACATGTCCTTTCTGTAGCATCAGCAACAAAATCAGGCTAATTACACTAAATGTATTTGAGTGTCCTAACTACCTGTGAGCGGTACGAAGCACAACATGATGTTTTCACCTCGATCCCCATCTCTGTCTTTTTTGACAGAGATGATTGTATCATAGTGTGAAAGTGAGCCACTGCTACCCTGCTGCTGCCTTCACACTAAAGACCTCTGGAAGTATAGAAGACACACTTCTTAAATTAAACTAAAACTGTGAGGGTGACGCACAAACTAAGGAGTCTACAATTGAATGACAACCTTCTTGAAAACTTTCTTCAAAATATGGATTCTGCTCTGAGTAGACTTTGAGTGTGGTGCAAATGCATGGATCCCCACAGCAATGACTGTTGTTATTTAACATCAAAAAGTGGGAGCTGTGCAAGCACCCTGGCCTTTTTAAATTATACCAAATTAATAAATAACTGACATGCTGCCCAACTCTTAAAACCGTTTGTGTTTTGGTTGGTAAATGACTGCACTTCGTGTTGAAAGCAAGTTTTTTTTTTTTTTAGGTTTTTTGATTAATCCAAGGTCGTGGCTGCTCAATTTAGTGAAACAGCATTTGAGGTTTTTATGGTGATCTGTAGCTTGAAATGGTAGATAAAACTTTTTCAGTGGTTGTTAATTTTTTGTAGATTAAATCTTGATTTAAGGAATTATTATTTGTCATAAATGTAATATCCACTTACTGTTGCATGGAAATATTTGTGAATTAACCTTTTCATTGTTTGTTCCTTAAGAAACTCTGTACATGATGTTTGTGAACATGGAAAAAATTATATTGATATTTTCATTCAGCTGCAGTTTGTTTTGATGCTTCTCTATGTCAAAAATCAATATCTTAAACAATATGTCAGTGACCACTCAGTTTTAATGAATGAATATTTAAAGATGAGCTCAGATGTGCTTTAGTTATGCTACCTTAGGATGCCCAAGGTGTTAACATTTTGAAATCATTATGGTTGTAGACTTTACCTAATATGTGAAAAAAGAAATTCCTGATTCAAGTATGTCATCTTCACACCTGCCAGCCAGTGATCAAATAAATTCATTATGCTTTCAAGGAGCAAAAATCACAAATGTGGAATCAGGCAAATTGAGCTCCGTCCTCAGGGATCTGTCCAATCAATGACCTTTCTGGAGAAAGAGGCAGGGCCTACGAATGTGATGACAGCAAGGCTGGGACTGCAAGGCCTGGCAGGGAAATGTAATCTATAGAGCATCAAGCACAGAGGGATTCAACATGCATCACAGAGTTAAACACAAAGACATTGTGATGTGGACTCTGATTGATACACCGTTTGAATGAACATTTGCCTTCATTTGCAGGTTGTTTAAAGTCTGTCAGTTGTGATAGATCGTTGAATTATACATAAATAGAGATTTGTAAAATCTCAAAACAACAGGTGATCACTGTGCTGTGACAGGGTACACTGGTGTGCCTTATGAATTAATGCAACCATGTGATATTCATTAGGGATTAGCATCGAAAACAAATTTTAACTCCACCTTTTAGAGTCACTTTGTTAGGTCTTTGTACACATAATGGTGAGGTCCAAATAGTCAATGATAGTCATTTTAATTGTTAAAATGCTGCTTTCACTCCGACAGTGTCATGGGCAGCTTCTTAAATCTTTTATCTCTTGTTGTCTTAATTGTTTTACTCTTTTATTGTTTGTATCTTATAGATGCTATTTCCTTCTTTTATTTATTGTCTATTGCTCCTCACATTTCTCTCTTTTTCTCTTTTATTTCCTCTTTTAATTCTTTTAATGCCTGGTTTTATTATGTAAAGCACTTTATAACATTTGTTTTGAAAAGTGCTATATAAATAAAGTTTATTATTATTATTATTATGTCGGGGATGGTTCTGGCTGCTTTGTCAGTTAAATCAGAGCTAATCGTCTTACCATGTAACTTTGTAACACAAGATGTTTCACCATAAAAGATTACAATTTGTACCATTTTTCAAGCCACATGGCTGTCAGAGGGTATTCATTGTTTAATTTTTCAGAATTGTTATCTCAGTTCCTTAATTTAGTCTGAAATGGCTAAGCTAAACAAGAATTCACGCATTCGTCCCAAATGGCAAAAAATACCTAATTAGAAATAATCAAAGCCCAAGAGGGGTGCCAAAAGTGGAACGGCATGGATTGGTTGTTTTGGTATCTTTTCCTCATATCCAACTGTAGAATGACCTAAAAATCAAGGTGTGAAAACAACCTTAGGCTGCGTTTACACAAAGCCGAAAACGGTCAAATCTGATAACTTTTCATTGCGTTTTGGCATTGGGTTTACACTGAAACACATTGTGTTTTGTCTAAAAACTTTTGAAAATGGGCCCCAGAATGGAAAGTTTCCAAAACGCTCTCCATACATCTCCAAAACCGGCATCAGAGCATTTCAGGATGAAAGGCTGGCGTCCCCCATGTGCAGTGCTCTTTCACATGAAGGTTGCGTGCACATACCAGGAATGACAACATCTTTGGTCGTTTGCTGAGTAGTGTGTGAGCCTCTTACCATGCTCGGTTTGTTATCCAGACAAAACTATCCACACAGATTTGTTGTCCGAACTGATACGTTGTCCATAAAAGAAACTCCTGCGTCTCTTTGCGTCTATTCGGCATTGTTGTTTGTGCAAAGTTTTTCTTCTTCGTACGTGTATTGTAGCTGCACTGCCAGTCTGCAGACCTATACTGTCATCTACTGAACTGGCGTGCACACTACAGCGGGTCCATACATCTCCAGCGTCGTCATCTGAATGCAGAAGAATTTGAAAACGGAAATAAAAAACCTTTGCATCATTAAATCAGGAGTGTTCGTGTAAATGTAGCCTTAGACATCAGAAGTCCAGCTCAGGAACCAGTGGGACACCTGTCTACTGTTCATTCATTGCTTGGCCAAGTGACTTGACGCTGCACAAAAAAAGTTAACTTGGGTGTAAAGAGGTGCCAGCTAATTCCCTGGACAGATAAATCAAATCCCAACCATCCATCTTTGGTAGGAGGGAAATTTGTTCTCTGAAAGTGTGGAGAGTGGGACAGTAATGAGTGATGCACAGTGACAGTGCCTTGACGTTCGGGGCTGATTTCTCCAGATCGGTTCAGGACTGTGATTCTCGCCCCTCCATATCTGTCTGACCTCCTCCAGATCGCCACTCCTACCCGCTCCCTCAGATCCTCCTCCTCCACCCACCTTACTGTGCCCACTGCTTGCCTCAGCACCATGGGGAGCAGGGCCTTCAGTCGCTCTGCCCCCCAGCTCTGGAACTCTCTCCCTCCGGACCTCAGGAATCTGACCGCCCTGTCTCTTTTTAGATCAAGACTCAAAACTCACCTGTTCCGAACTGCATATTCCTTACCCTGAATATTCCACTCTCATCCACTTATCCATCACTGTCTGCTGCATTTTGCTGATTTTATAGTTGTATTGTTTTTTGACGATTTGATTGATTTTATTGTTGTTATATCCTGTACAGTGTCCTTGGGTGTTTTGAAAGGCGCTTTTAAATAAAATTTATTATTATCATTACACTCAACAAAAATATAAACGCAACACTTTTGTTTTTGCTCTCATTTTTAATGAGATGGACTTAAAGATCTAAAATTCATTCCAGATACACAATATTACCATTTCTCTCAAACATTTTTCACAAATCTGTCTAAATGTGTGATAGTGAGCACTTCTGCTTTGCTGAGATAATCCATCCCACCTCACAAGTGTGCCCCATCAAGATGCTGATCTGACATCATGATTAGTGCACAGGTGTTCCTTAGACTGTCCACAATAAAAGGCCACCATGAAATGTGCATTTTTTTTGCTTTATTGGGGGTCTGGGGACTCAGAACCAGTCAGTATCTGGTGTGACCACCATTTACCTCATGCAGTGCACACATCTTCTTCGCATAGAGTTTATCAGATTGTCAATTGTGGCCTGTGGAATGTTGGTCCACTCCTCTTCAATGGCTGTGCGAAGTTGCTGGATATTAGTGGGAACTGGTACACGCTGTCGTATACGCCGGTCAAGCACATCCCAAACATGCTCAATGGGTGACATGTCCGGTGAGTATGCTGGCCATGCAAGAACTGGGACATTTTCAGCTTCCAAGAATTGTGTACAGATCCTTGCAACATGGGGCCGTGCATTATCTTGCTGAAACATGAGGTGATGTTCATGGATGTATGGCACAACAATGGGCCTCAGGATCTCATCACGGTATCTGTGTGCATTCAAAATGCCATCAATAAAATGCATCTGTGTTCTTCGTCCATAACAGATGCCTGCCCATACCATAACCCCACCACCACCATGGGCCACTCGATCCACAACATTGACATCAGCAAAGCGCTCACCCACAAGACGCCACACATGCTGTCTGCCATCTGCCCTGAACAATGTAAACCGAGATTCATCCGTGAAGAGAACACCTCTCCAACGTGCCAGACGCCATCGAATGTGAGCATTTGCCCACTCAAGTCTGTTACGGCGATGATCTGGAGTCAGGTTAAGACCCCGATGAGGACGACGAGCATGCAGTTGAGCTTCCCTGAGACGGTTTCTGACAGTTTGTGCAGAAATTCTTTGGTTATGCAAACCAATTGTTTCAGCAGCTGTCTGAGTGGCTGGTCTCAGATGATCTTGGAGGTGAACCTGCTGGATGTGGAGGTCCTGGGCTGGTGTGGTTACACGTGGTCTGCGGTCGTGAGGCCAGTTGGATGTACTGCCATATTCTCTGAAACGCCTTTGGAGACGGCTGATGGTGGAGAAATGAACATTCAATGCACGAGCAACAGATCTGGTTGACATTCCTGCTGTCAGCATGCCAATTGCACGCTCCCTCAATGCTTGCGACATCTGTGGCATTTTGCTGTGAGAAAAAGCTGCACATTTCAGAGTGGCCTTTTATTGTGGACAGTCTAAGGCACACCTGTGCACTAATCATGGTGTCTGATGAACATCTTGATGTGGCACACCTGTGAGGTGGGATGGATTATCTCAGCAAAGCAGAAGTGCTCACTATCACACATTTAGACAGATTTGTGAAAAATGTTTGAGAGAAATGGTAATATTGTTTATCTGGAATGAATTTTAGATCTTTGAGTCCATCTCATGAAAAATGAGAGCAAAAACAAAAGTGTTGCGTTTATATTTTTGTTGAGTGTATTATTATTATTCTAGTAATTTCCCTCACTCTGCACAGCTGGTTTGTAGACAGGCGTATTTCCATGCCATTGATTATGCATGAGGAGTATTTGAGGTTTCACAGATTCGTGACTCTCAGACCCTTTTTGAGGAGTGGGCCTGATAGTCACTGAAGCATTACCACATTGGGATACGACACCTGTGAATAGCATGAACGAGGTGGGTGTCTTCTAATTAATTTCTCTGACCTTGCCTTTTTGCCTCACACTTCTTGGATTTGATCAGATTCTGATTGAATTTCCTTTTCTATGCACCATCTCCCGCCTTCTCTCTGCTCCTGCTTTTTGCCTCATGGACATTGGACACTGTTGCCTCACTGACTGCCTACCTGTGTACCGACACCTGCCTTTTTATTCAACCTTTTGCCTATTTGACCCTGGCTTTGTTGTTGTGCATTTGTGTCCAGCTCATCTGTGCTACATTCATGACAAATACCTAATTAATATCACTACTAGCTTAACATTTCAGGACACTAGATGTTTGTTAGGGCTGTCACTTTCCTTAAAAAAAATCTAAATGGATTTTAAGCTCATTCTAATATTCAAAGGTATCCAACCCCATGAAAAGGTAGTCATTTTGGTGATAGGAGGTTTGTCCTTGACAGTGAGGATTTGAAAATAATCATTCATACCACACTGGTTCATCATACAGCTAAAAGATCCCTGACTTTTTGGTTGTATGTCTCCAAAAACTTTGCATTTTAAGAATTGAGAACAACTTTTCAAATTCTTTCTTTCTGTAATTTCACAATTTCCTTTGACTTTTGCACAGCAGGGTTCATTTTTTTAAGGAATACTCCAACATTTTTGTTTGTTATAATGTCTTGCCTCACTTCTGAGTCCATGACAAACAGGTAGACACCATTCTTTGGACTGTGTGCAGTAACAAGGAAAAACTCACTCACTGCTAGTTCGCTTTGCTCAAATGCTGGGAGTATATGGGTGGCATGTTAGCCTGCCTCTCCCCACAGCCATCAGATAAACTCTTCAGCATCTCTCAATGATCCTGTGTGCTTTTTATAACTTGTTTTTACTCTTTTACGTTGTGTTATATCCTACTATATGCATCTTGGAGTCTGGTGTTGTTGACCTACTTTTGCTGTTCGCAGACAAGTTGGATCTTTTAAACACTTCTTTTAAGTGCACAATGAGAACTAATTTGCAGTGAGGCAAGACATGAAAACAACAAAAATGTTGAAGTGTTGATTTAAGTCTGTCATTTTATTGATGGTTTTCTCCTTTTTTCTTTTGTCAGTCATCAGTTTACCAGTCCAACATGTCCATCAACTCATCATCCTTTTATGACAAGTACTTGATCCACTGCTCAGACTACCAGGATGGCGTTTACATCGCCACAGCTTCCATGATCACCAGGGACGTCACTCTCATCCCTCTTTGCATCCTGGTGCTCCACCTGGGGTACCAGAAATGGAAGCAACATAGGTCCTTCAGAACCTCGAGCCACTTGGACATCTTCACCTACCATACGATTGCTTTGGAGCTGATGCTAGCACTTGGTACTGTAATCTACTTTATTGGTGCATACACTGATAACATGTTTGTGGTGATTTTAGGGTTTCATGGAGCCTTCTTTGTTATGCCTGGACAGACATTTTTTACTGTGCTGACTTGTATGGAGAGATACCTGGCTGTTGTCCACCCTGTGCTGTACCTTAAACTGAAACACTCAAGAGGGGTCAAAATCCGAAACATCATCATTTCATGTGTTTGGCTCTTGTCCTTTCTGTGGACTGGACTCATGGCTCTGTACTTCCCCACCCTTCCCTTTGACCAGTTCATCTGTGTCATTATAGTTTCTTTAATCATTATTACGTTTTGCAGCCTTCGTGTCCTCTTTGTTCTGATCAGTCCAGGACCTGGGGCAGTGAGGAGCAATAGAGACAGGGTGGACCAGTCCAAGCAAAGGGCCTTCTGCACCATCCTGGTGGTGCTAGCATTGCTGTGGCTGTGGTTTGCAGCTCTCCTTATTGGTCTGGCTTTGGATACCTCGACACTGCTCAGTCACGATGCAGGATGTGCGGTGGTCATATCTGCCACCTGGTTTAGTATGCCCTGCAATGCAGTTTTACCAATGCTGTTTCTTCACAGAGCGGGAAAACTAGTTTGTTGTTGTTAAATATATAATAAACAGTTACGAAGATATTTGTGTTATTGATAGTAAATAATGTTTATATTGTTAGATGATGATATTTATTGTCAAAAAGAACTTGATGTACTCATTTTTATATTTTAAATGTACTTATATTTTTTGTTGTGGATGTTTTAACATTTATATTTCATGTAATACATGTATATTTAATTATTTTTGTCATGTTATTGGGGTAAATCACCTGTCTGTAACTTTGATGTTTACTTTCTGTGAGTTGTCAATGCAAATCTTATCCATCTATACTCCTCAAGAAAAAAAAAGTTTAAAAACATTGCTTCTGTGGATTATTTCTTCCCTTTGATAATACCAATTGGTATCATATTTTAGAACACTGAAAAGCCTAATTAGTCAACTTTACGATGAGGTACAACTTGTAAGAAATGAGCAATACAGCTAAACATGTGGGTAACAGCACTCCAGAAAAAAACAAAATCCCCTTTAACCAGAATTTGGTGTTCCAGTATGCTGAGTGGCAGCATTATTTCATTGGTAATCTTTGTGTAATGCTGTGGCTGTTTGCACCTACCTTCAAATATACTAAATATACTGTAGATGGTAAATGATAAATAGACTTGAGCTTACATAGCGCTTCTCGAGTCTTTGACTACTCAAAGCTTACCCATTCACACCCATTCGCTCTCACATCCACTCACTGATGGTAATGAGTTGCTATGTCAGTTATCCATCAGTATCAACTATGCCCATGGCCATTTACACCTCACTGATACAGCGGTGGGAGCAACTTGGGGTTAAGTGTCTTGCCCAAGGACACATCGCCATGTGTCACCCTGAACTGGACTTCAACCTGCAACCTCCAGATTACTATCCAAGCGCACTATCCAACTGCGCCACTGATGCAAAAACACAAAGTGCAATCAGTTTGAGGTTTGATAAATAACATTGCAGGTGCATTACATCTGCATTTCCTTCACCCTGTATTTTGCATGCACTAATAATCTGCAGGTATTCTGCATTTTCATGAAGGCAAACATGATAAATGAATTTCACGTGTTTTTATAGATGCAAATCTTAAGTAGATCAGGCCCAATGATAGATAAGATTAAGGTGTCCCTCACACCAATGTTTCAGATGGAAAGGAGAAAAAAATCACTGAGCATGAAGACAACCTAAAACCACAAAAGTGGGCAATCCAGGCCAAGGCACCCAACACAAAAAACACAGGAGACACACAAGGCCAGAAACACAGAAAACCATACCAATGTGCATCAGCCAATGTCATACCACCTTGTGAGATGTAAAAATTGGACAGTTAAAGATCCTTTTTTCAAATGTCATACTAATGTTAATGCAAACTTGCAAACCATCCACTAACATAAGAGAAGATGACTATTATTAAGGCACTTCAGACTGACTGTAAGTGATTTAAATAAGCACCGGTCTTTATTTACACATCATTTGAATGCTGTCATACATGATGGACGCAGGCTATGAGTGATAGGAGCAGGTGTGGAGATACAACCAGCAGGTTCCAACAATCATATGATCATAAATCACGGTTTCACTGTTTATTCAGTCTATGATTTATGGTCTTTTTCCACAGGACAATTATTCTAGGCCACTCGGGAGATACTGCCTGCATGACATTTATCTGCCATTACTCAAAGAATACCATGACAACAATGACACAGTTGTTATAGCATGCAAAATAAGCCATGCATCTGCTGCTTTCTACAAATTTCATTCAATTCATTTCATGTACTGATCAGACACCTGTAATTCAGGACAGCACAAAAGATAAGAGACAGTGACGGAAAGGTAGGCTGAATTTCATCACTAAATTTGTCTCATTCTTTTGATTTGTTTATTTAAGTACATTCAAAATGAGTAACATTACTCCTCAATCTTAGTATTTATTAATTAACTTTGCTATTCTTAAGGCAGCATCTTGGACTGAAATGTAACAATTCCAGTCTTCTTTTGGCTAAGGTAAAACATTAATGTGTAAGGTGAGCTTGGGATTGATCCTTAATGTAACCCTGCACTCGTAGATGAAACATCCTCTTGATAAATTATCTGCTTTTCGATAAGAAACACTACAAAGTACTTTTTTTAAAAAAATATCTACACCCTGAGAGGGTGTGCCTACCTTCTTAAGTCTTCAATGTGCTTGTCCTATATGTTTACTTATTCACTGATCACTAATCCAGAATTAAAAAACTTTCACACTTTGAACATGCAGGTATCATCAGCTTCTCATGACATTAAAACAGACTCACAGACTTCCTAACACAAGAACACAAGATCAGATCTTCATTTTTAAAGTGCATGTTACTTAATTCAATTTGTTTGTCAGTCATTTCAGTCTCTCTCTTCTTCCAAGTCCAACAGCATGAGCACACAAATCAAACATGGCTACAAACTCATCAACATCCATGAACAAGGTAATCAAATGCTCAGACCCTGCCCTTGCAGGTCACATCTTCTTCGCCTACACCATCACCAGGATCATCCTTGTCTCTCCCTTTTGCATCCTTGTCCTCTACCTGGGGTACCAGAAATGGAAGAAGCAATGCTCCTTTGCCACGACGAGTCATTCAGACATCTTCACCTACCAACTGATCGCTCTTGAGCTGCTTCAAGGGTTTGGCAGCATTATCATCCATAGTGGCGTGTACACTGGTAATTCCAAAGTGATGGAGGCAGGGTCTTACATATCCAACTTTGGCATGCCTGGACATATGGCCTTTCATATACTGTTCTGTTTGGAGCGATACCTCGCTGTAGTTCATCCTGTACTGTACCTTAAGCTGAAACATTCAGGGGGGGTCAAGATTCGCAATATCAGCATAGTATGTGCTTGGATTGTGTCTTTTGTATGGAATGTACCAATGTCTTTGTCGAGCAGTCCTATTCCCTATGGGGGTTATTACTTCTTGCTGGTCTTCACATTGGCAGTTATATCTTTTTTCAGCCTTCGTGTTCTCTGTGTCCTTATCAGTCCAGGACCTGGGGAATCTGGCAGAGATAGGGAAACTGTGGATCAAACAAAGCTTAGGGCTTTCCACACAATCACAGCGATCACAGCAGTACTGTGGTTATGGTTCGGAGTCTTCTTCGTTGGTTTTGCTTTGGAAAATTCCACTCTGCTAAATTACCATGATGGATGTTTGCTGCTAATGTGGATGCAGTGGTTCAGTCTGCCAAGCAACTTGGTTCAACCTCTGCTGTTTCTTCACCGAGAAGGAAAACTAGGCTGTTTTAAGTGAAACATGAGGTTGAGTCAACAAGAGGAGAAGGTCAGAGGAGTTCCATTAAAATATCATGTTTATAGTGTGTTTTCATTTTTAGTATCTGCTCAACATGGCTTGATTTCACTGCTTTCAGATACATCACTTAGCTCAACACTGATCTACTAAAATAACAACAAAACCCAAATTAAGCAGAGTGGATGTAAATGAAAAATGAAGTTTGAAGCCATGGACTTTGAGGCAAATATACACACTGGTGAACTCCAGCAGAGACATCTTTGTATTGCCAGAAGAAACGTGATTTGGGAGGAAAAATCACAAAGTTCAAAACTGACATTTCTGGTTCAAGGATATGTCTCAATTATTTTTATTTCTGACCAGAGGCTATAGTAACAGTTTTGCCGTTAGTTTGACCGACAAGACATTTTCAATTTCATTTTCTGGTACCAATTAAACATAATCTAAATGACAGCATTCACATAGTTACTGAACTTCATAACCAATAACCTCTCATGCAAAGAGCAGTCAAATGCTCACAGACTGAGCATTTGTTTTGACATGCATCACACTCTCCACACACTGACAGCTCCTAAACCCATGTCTGAGCATGAAAAGTGTGATGCAGTCAGTTCTGAGTGACAAACAGAGTGATTCTGGCCATGAAAAGGATCTTTTGTACATAGGTTAAATGACCTCCATGTTGTGGTGCACAAAACAGAGAGGGTTAACTTCATGCATGGAGCAATATGTCTTGGTCTACATCTGCTCCATGGCACAACATTTCTCAGATTATTTTCAGCATCCCTACTTTAATGGCACCTGAAGTGGAGTCTCTGGCAGAGAGCAACACACCCATGGCCTCGCTTGGTGTTATCAGTCTGACAGATTTTGTGTCACATTATGAATTTTAGGTTTAGATATTCTGCTCTGCTATATTCAATTAAGCCAATCTGAAAATCTCTCCAGCTTTTTTGCATGGTCAGAGGAGTTCTATGATAGCCTGAATAATGTATTCATGATTTGAAGGAATGAGGAAGAGTAGATCTGAGGGTGGACTTTTATGGTGTTGGGGGTTTGGCTTGGCCATAATAGAGAAGGAATAGAGAAGAGTTCAGCACCCTAAGTCAGGAAATCATTAATAATGTTCTTAGGAAATAGGAAAAGGCGAAGGCTGGCACGAGCCCCAGGACGGGGTGCTTCTATGGCAAGAAGAAGCTTTCTGTGTCACAGACTATTGTTGTTCAAACCCAGCTGTCAGTGCATGTCTTTGTTTAAAATGTTGACATAAAGAGTTTGAAATTACCTTCGCTATCTTTTGGTTACAGACAGTGACTTACTGCTGTTGTTTTTACACTGTATTGTGTGTGTTATGGTGATTGGAAATAAATGTCCCTTTATCTTGATATGTGTATTTTTGAAATTAATATGTCCAGTAATTATATAGTATATTATTTTGGATGTTTTTTGTCTGTTTTTTTTTTACCCTGGATGGGCGAGGAACCATATATGGAGACGTTGTTGAGTTTGATTTGCGGCCTTAATATAAAACTATTTTAGAAAGTCAGAAAACAAAAATTGTCCTCTTATATCCACCAATAACACACCAGGGTTGAAATTTTAAACTTCCAAGTATTTCAATGAATGCCCTATAAAGGGTTAAGAGTGCAAAATGAAAACCCTTTGCCTGAAGGCTCTTGGGTTGAGGGACCCCAACATCTACAGATGCTTCAACAACTGCAACAACTGCAGCAACCATTTCTCAAGGTGAACTTCCCTGTTGTTGGAGTCAAGTAAGCAATGGACAGACTGGTTGCTCTGTCAGATCCACTGACCTCCATTCTCTCATCTCTGAATTGAGATTGCCTGTGATGACAACAAGCCTTGTTTTGCCGACACAACATCAAGAGTTACTGGCAGAGACAATTCTGGCAAATTTTTCATGAGTTCATCACACATACTCTGCTCTGCTGCTCATCTCACAAATGCATGTTATGTACAAATGTGGCACCAAGTAAAAAGGAATTCAGGCTTTACAAGAGTGTGAGAGTTGTTGCAAAGAAGTAATGAATAATCTTCCAAACATTTGTTAACTATGATGTATATTCTATTCTATTTCTATCATTGATATATAGTCTAAGTTAATGTTAATTTTCTGTGGATGTTATCAATGTAGATTTTATCTTTCACTTGGCCAGTCAAAACACAATTTCATGACTCTGCGGTCGCCTAATCAGAAGTACACTCAACAAAAATATAAACGCAACACTTTTGTTTTTGCTCCCATTTTTCATCAGATGGACTTAAAGATCTAAAATTCATTCCAGATACACGATATTACCATTTCTCTCAAACATTGTTCACAAATCTGTCTAAATGTGTGATAGTGAGCACTTCTGCTTTGCTGAGATAATCCATCCCACCTCACAGGTGTGCCACATCAAGATGCTCATCAGACACCATGATTAGTGCACAGGTGTGCCTTAGACTGCCCACAATAAAAGGCCACCCTGAAATGTGCAGTTTTTTTTGCTTTATTGGGGGTCTGGGGACTCAGAACCAGTCAGTATCTGGTGTGACCACCTTTTGCCTCATGCAGTGCAACACATCTTCGCATAGAGTTTATCAGATTCTCAATTGTGGCCTGTGGAATGTTGGTCCACTCCTCTTCAATGACTGTGCGAAGTTGCTGGATATTAGTGGGAACTGGTACACGCTGTCGTATACGCCAGTCAAGCACATCCCAAACATGCTCAATAGGTGACATGTCCGGTGAGTATGCTGGCCATGCAAGAACTGGGACATTTTTAGCTTCCAAGAATTGTGTACAGATCCTTGCAACATGGGGCCGTGCATTATCTTGCTGAGACATGAGGTGATGTTCATGGATGTATGGCACAACAATGGGCCTCAGGATCTCATCACAGTGTCTGTGTGCATTCAAAATGCCATCAATAAAATGCATCTGTGTTCTTCGTCCATAACAGATGCCTGCCCATACCATAACCCCACCACCACCATGGGCCACTCCATCCACAACATTGACATCAGCAAAGCGCTCACCTACACGATGCCACACACGCTGTCTGCCATCTGCCCTGAACAATGTAAATCGAGATTCATCCGTGAAGAGAACACCTCTCCAACGTGCCAGACGCCATCGAATGTGAGCATTTGCCCACTCAAGTCTGTTACAGCGACGATCTGGAGTCAGGTTAAGACCCCGATGAGGGGGTGCTGGTTTGGCGTAGTGGTTTGCACCCCATGTACATGCTTCTGCCGGTCCAGGTTCGAATCCCGCCTGAGACCAATTTGCAGAGTGTCTTCCCCTGCTCTCTCTCCCCCTTTCACAAGCCTATCCACTGTCTCTCTCCTATCAATAAAGGCATAAAATGCCCAAAAATATACATTAAAAAAAAAAAAAAAAAAAAAAGACCCCGATGAGGACGACGAGCATGCAGTTGAGCTTCCCTGAGACGGTTTCTGACAGTTTGTGCAGAAATTCTTTGGTGATGCAAACCAATTGTTTCAGCAGCTGTCTGAGTGGCTGGTCTCAGACGATCTTGGAGGTGAACCTGCTGGATGTGGAGGTCCTGGGCTGGTGTGGTTACACGTGGTCTGCGGTTGTGAGGCCAGTTGGATGTACTGCCATATTCTCTGAAACGCCTTTGGAGACGGCTAATGGTGGAGAAATGAACATTCAATGCACGAGCAACAGATCTGGTTGACATTCCTGCTGTCAGCATGCCAATTGCACGCTCCCTCAATGCTTGTGACATCTGTGGCATTTTGCTGTGAGAAAAAGCTGCACATTTCAGGGTGGCCTTTTATTGTGAGCAGTATAAGACACACCTGTGCACTAATCATGGTGTCTGATGAGCATCTTGATGTGGCACACCTGTGAGGTGGGATGGATTATCTCAGCAAAGCAGAAGTGCTCACTATCACACATTTAGACAGATTTGTGAACAATGTTTGAGAGAAATGGTAATATTGTTTATCTGGAATGAATTTTAGATCTTTAAGTCCATCTCATGAAAAATGGGAGCAAAAACAAAAGTGTTGCGTTTATATTTTTGTTGAGTATATTTACCGTCACAACTTGTGAAGGAAATGACAAAATCTGACCTCAGCATAAGATAATATGTAGAACCACCAGATGCTGAATTTGGTTGGGAATAGGTATCCAGTATCAACCACTCATCAGCCAGAAAAACCAAGCAAAACATACAGCTATATATCAGATTTATAACTGCTGTATCCAGGTAAGATACAGTTGATCAGACTACAGCGATGGTCCAAGATGAGAATGCATACTTCACACTCATGGCGGGACAGCCTTATTCTATGAGAACAGTGAGTTATCTCATCGTCTGATGTTGTACTGTACTGAATCATGAAATTACTTACTGTACAAAAGCAATGAATGAGAGCTTATTCTTATTTTTCCACCACACTTACCATTAAACAGTAAAGCAAAGTTTAAACACACTGACATGCAAACTGTGTTTTTCAGGCATCATATTAAAACTAAATACCAACCATAGTTCAGTTTGTAATTATACTTTGAACATGAGAAATATCTGGCTGTAATTACAATAGAAATGTACTTTTTTATTTTGAAAGAGCATGGTCAAATGTTGGAGGTGAATAAATAAAAAAAATAAATCAACAATAATATATTATTTTTATGTTCTGCTTCATCATTACTTGATGTAATATATCAACATCACAAATTAACAATAAGGCCCATTAAAATTTGGGGGCAATATAACAGCATTTGATTACTTATAAACCCAACATTAACTTTAAAATATGAAACAGTATGTGCATAAGGATGATTAATGACCCACCGTCATAAGCCAGCAAAAATCTCTTTCTCTCTGACCTGAGATCGAAACTTGAGAGTCCTGCACTCATATAATTATAAATCACAGTTTCATCATTTGTTCGGCCTATGGTCTGATTCCATTTTGTAATTATTCAAGGTCACTGCTTATACTGCTCATAGATCATTTGCCTGCCATAACGCAAAGAATACCATGAAAAAAAGACATTTTTACATCATGCAAAGCAAGCTGTGCATCTGCAGAGATGATGTATTGATACAGAAACACAGAAGCATCAATTCATTTGACATACTCGCTGTGATTCTGGCCAGCACCAAAGATTAGACTGCACCAAAGAGGTAGGCTGCCTTTCACCACTAAGTTTGTCTCATTCTTTTGATATGATTATTCAAGTAGATTAAGAAAGAGTTCTACCTCCCCACAATCTTAATATGTAATCCACTCTATCAATCCTGAGGTATCATTTCAGACTGAAATGTAACAGTCTAACAGGTGGTTAAATTTAAACAAAACTCCATTGTGTGGAACGGTTTAGATTGACCCTGAATGTAATCCTGCCCTTCCATGTGTCATGATCGTGTTTTTTGTTTGTCTTGTTACCCTGTCTGTCCGTCTTTGTCATGTTTGTTTTGTCATTTCCTGTTTTATTTTGATATTCATTTCTCCTTTCTTGTCTCCGTAGGTTTTACTTCCTGTTCC
This sequence comes from Scarus forsteni, assembly GCA_036419115.1. Taxonomy (NCBI): domain Eukaryota; kingdom Metazoa; phylum Chordata; class Actinopteri; order Labriformes; family Labridae; genus Scarus; species Scarus forsteni. The sequence continues at coordinate 379,865 of JAZDUH010000444.1, forward strand.
GGCTTGTCTCTCCCAGGTGTCCTTCATTACCCCTCATTACCTCTTGTAATTAACCCTCATGTGTCTTTGTCCTTGTTGCCGGATTGTTTTCTCACGTAGTCACTCTCTAGGCATTCTTTCTTAGTCACAGTCACAGTTTTTGACCCTTTTTGGATAGACCTCATTTTTGCCTTAAGCCCTTTGGATACCTTTGGCTGTTTTTTGCCTGCCTTTTGTGTACCGACCTTGCCTGTCTGAGAACCTCCTGTTGTGTTTTAACCAAAGAACTGTTTAATAAACCTTGATTTTTGCTCCACGGACCTGCCTCGTCTTGAGTGTTTGTGTGCCTTGTTCCTGAAACCATGTCTTTAACTGTATCTTATTTTTGGTAAGCAGCACCACTGAGCATTTCTTTTATTCATCCATCTTTAAGTGCTGAACTTTCACCCTGATCTGTCCTTACATAAGATGTATACTCCTGAGGTTAGAATGCTATGAATTAAGAGTCATCCGTCCTACCTTTTAAAGTCTTTCTAACTTGCTATTCTTATATGTCTACTTATTCACTGGTTATTAGATCTCCAAGTCAACACTTCTCCAACATTTTGACCTATTATGCAGATATTATCAATTTCTCATGTAATTAAAACAGACTCACAGACTTCCTGACACCAGAACATGAGATCAGATCTTCATTTTAAAGTGCATGCTACTTAATTCAGTCTGTTCATCAGTGATTGTTGTCTCTTCCTTCTTCCATGTCCAACAGCATAAAGCACAGAAATCAAACATGGCTGGAAACTCATCTTCATCCACTGCCATTACTGCGCACTGCTCAGACTCCATCGATGCAAATCACATCAACAGACAACAATTTCTGTAATTTCACACTTGCCATTGACTCTTGCACAACAGGGCTCATCTTTATAGAAACACTCCAACATTTTTGTTTGTTTCCTGCCTCACGCCAGAGTCCATGACAAGCAGGTTGAAACTACTCTGTTGACTGTGCGAAGTAATAAAGAAGAGACACAAAAGCTCACCCACTGCTAATTAGCTTTGCAAAATACTGGGAGTGTATGGGTAGTGTGCTATCCTGCTTCTGCCTACAGCCATCAGATAAACTCTTAAGCAACTCTAAATGATCCTTTGTGCTTTTTATAACATTTTTTACCCTTTTATGCTATGTTATCTTCTACTATCTGCATATTATCTGAGTCTTTATTTCGCTGACCTTCTTCTGTGGGGGTTTGTGAGAAATATGATGTTCGCAAAAAGTATGGTCTTTGAACAGTACTTTGAGTAAAAGAAGAGAACCAATTTGCAGTTGTGAGTGAGCAATTGAGCTAAGCTTGTCATCAGTGATCGAAATTCGCCCGTCTCTTCCTTGTTACTGGATGCTGTCAAAAGAAACATGTTGAATTGTTCCTTTAAGTCTGTTGTTTTAGATGTTTTTTTTTCTTTACCAGCCCAACATGTCCATCAACTCATCTTCCTATTACAACAAGTACTTGATCCACTGCTCAGACTACCAGGATGGAGTCTACATCTCCACTGCTTGCCTGATCACCAGGGCCATCACTCTCATCCCTCCTTCCGTCCTTGTGCTCCACCTGGGGTACCAGAAATGGAAGCAACAGAGGTCCTTCAGAACCACGAGCCACTTGGATATCTTCACCTACCATACGATTGCTTTGGAGCTAATGCTAGCACTTGGTACTGTAATCTACTTTGTCGGTTTATACACTGATAATGTACTTGTGATGGTTTAAGGGTTTCATGGAGCCTTCTTTGTTATGCCTGGACAGACATTTTTTACTTTGCTCACCTGCATGGAGAGATATCTGGCTGTTGTCCACCCTGTGTTGTACCTTAAACTGAAACATTCAAGAGGGGTCAAGATCCGAAATGTCATCATTTCATGTGTTTGGCTCTCATCCTTTCTATGGACTGGACTCATGGCGCTCTACTTACCGAACATTCCCTTTGACCAGTTCATCTGCATCACTATCGTTACTTTAATCATCATTACTTTTTGCAGCCTTCGAGTCTTCTGTGTTCTCATCAGTCCAGGACCTGGGGCAGTGGGCAGGGTTAGAGACCGAGTGGATCAGTCCAAGCGAAAGGCCTCCTGCACCATCCTGGTGGTGCTAACACTGCTGTGGTTGTGGTTTGCATCTCTCCTTCTTGGTATGGCCTTGGAAACCTCAAAGCTGCTCAGTCACGATGCAGGATGTGCAGTGGTCATATCTGCCACCTGGTTAGCTCTGCCCTGCAATGCAGTTTTACAAATGCTGTTTCTTCACAGAGCGAGAAAGCTAGTTTGTTGTTAAGAGTTATAAAGAGTTATGTAGATGTTTATGTTATTCATGGTAAGTACTGTTTGTATTGTTAGATGATGATCTCTTATTGACAGTAGAAGTTGACATACTCATTCTGTTTAAATGTATTTCAATTTTTTGTTGTGGGATTTTCAAGACTCATTTCATGTAATACATGGATATAAAATTATTTTTGTCATTTTAGTGATGTAAATCATATCTCTGTAACTTGATGTTTAGTTTCTGCCACTGTTGTCAATGCAATTTTTATCCATCAATCTATCCATCTGTACTCCTTAAAAAAGTTAAACAGAAATGCTTCTTGTGGTGCCTTGGCCGGCCCCGGGGCTTCGGGGGGGAGGGCCCCTTTGTGGTGTGCCCGTGCCTCTCCCTTCATACTGTCCGCTCTGTGACCCCTCCCCTCCTCCTTCCCCCTCTCCTGGCCTCCCCCTCTTGGGGGGGCTCTGGCGCCGCAGCATGTGGGCCCACCCACCAATAACAAAGTGGGCTCCCACCCAAACTGTTTCTTCCCAGTTTTTAATGCACGACACTACACTTAGAGCGGCACTTAGTCACGGTGGAGGGTCAATGTATCTTTGTCTGGAAGCAGAGATACAAAATAACAGGAGGGAACAGGGGCTGTCTCACTTTAGGCTTGGCTTGGCTGGTGGGGTCTGGCCGTTTCTGACCGAGGCTCCTTGCTAGGGAGTCCTTCTCCATCCAATGGGGTAGTGGCGGTGGCCTTTGATTGCAGCTGGGCTCCGGTGTCTGCGGGTGAGGTGCTGGGGTGGTGCCCTGGGGGCATGTGGGCCCTGCTGGGTCATGCATCCCTCTGTGCCCTGTGGTGCGGGACCCATCAGCCTGTCACTCACTGGGGACCTTGGTGTGGTTGGCTGCCTGTGGCTTGCTGCTCTGTGTGGGTGACTCGGGGGCCTCCTTTGGTGCCTGGGTAGCGGCCTCCGGCACTGACTTTGGCCCTGGCTCTCCTGGGAGGGTGGAGCATAGCAATGACCTCACCGCCGCATGCCCACACTCCGCCCCACCTGGCCTTGCTGCGGCAACATAAGATCTGCCATGCCCCCACTCTGGAGAGGGGCCTGGTCCCGGGGGTTTGGCTCCAGGGTGGTAGGTGGGGGCGTGTGCTGTCTGCGGTGGGGCTGCCGCCCCGGATACCCTGGTGTTGTCTTTGCTGCCGTTGGGGGGATGGATCGGTGCCCCCTTGGGCCCTGGGGCTGTATCCGGGTCCTGTGGCTCTGGTGGTTGCATGGTGGGTCTCGGGGCCCTCTGGTGGCCCTGTAGGAGCCCTTGGCTATTGTCTCCCTGGGCATGGGCAGCTTCTTGGCTTCTGTGACCACCTCACATGCATGTAGGTACAGATACTCAAGCTTCTGTTGAGATTAACTGTAAAGAAATGATTGGTCCCGTCAGAGCATGCTGAGTCAGGCTCTCTTACACATCTTCTCACGTCCTGTGATGCATGCTCCTCCATATCTCACCCCTGTGGGTACACCCCCTACTATCAAGTCCCACACCTTTGGTGTCCCTGGTCTCGTACAGCCTTTACTTTCAATATGGACTAAAATCAGCACAGCACTTGGACTGCTATCTCAAATTAGTTACACTACCTGTTTGTCCTCCTCCCTGTTGTCTTGTCCTGTCTGTCACTGTTTCTCCTTCTTTCACACTGTGGTGTAAAAAACAAACAAAAAAATGCTTCTGTGGATTATTTGTTCACTCAAAATACCAATTGTATCATATTTCAATAACACTGGATCAACTTTACAATGAGGTGCAACTTGTAGGGATTGTGAATTTAAAAAATGAACAATACAGCTTAAACATTTGGATCGCAGACCCCCAAAAGAGCCAAAATCCCCTGTAACAAGAATCTTGTATTTCTCTATGCAGAGTGGCAGTGGAATTTAATGGTTGATCCTTGCGTAAAACTGTGGCTGTGTGCACCTGCTTTTCAAATGTACTAAATATACAGTAGGTGCAAAAACACAGAGAGCAATCAGTTTGAGATTTGATAAATCACATTACGGGTGCCAACTGATTACATTTTCATTACCTCCTCCCAGTATTTTCCAGGTTCTGATTATCTGCATGTACTCTGCATTTTCATAACCTCAAACATGCTGAATAGATTGCACATGTTTTTATACATGCAAACCTTTAGTAGATCAGGCCCTATGATGGATAAGCTTTCGGTGCCTTTAACACCAGTGGTGCTGATGGAAAGGAGAACATTTCACTGAACCTGAGGACAACCTAAAACCAAAAAAGTGAGCATAACACACCAGGATTTGGCACCCAACTTAAAAACACACAGGAGACCCTCAACCCACAGGGCCAGAAACACCAAAGAACAACGTACATTGGCCAACATCAAACCAGGACACCGCAGTGAATGTACTGGCCTAACAAGAGTATAACAAGGCCAGTAAGACTAGGGATCTAAGGACTCTAGCTTTCATCTGTGAGTAACATTCCATCTTGGGAGATGTAAAAATTGGACTGTAAAAGAGCCTTTTTTCAAATGTCATACTAATGTTTATGGAAACTTGCAAACCATCCACTAACATAAGAGAAGATGACTATTATTAAGGCACTTCAGAATGACTGTAAGTGATTTAAATAAGCACCGGTCTTTATTTACACATCATTTGAATGCTGTCATACATGATGGACGCAGGCTATGAGTGATAGGAGCAGGTGTGGAGATACAACCAGCAGGTTCCAACAATCATATGATCATAAATCATGGTTTCACTGTTTATTCAGTCTATGATGTATGGTCTTTTTCCACAGGACAATTATTCTAGGCCACTCAGGAGCGGCTGATATGGCCTGCATGACATTTACCTGCCATTACTCAAAGAATACCACGACAACAATGACACAGTTGTTATAGCATGCAAAATAAGCCATGCACCTGCTGCTTTCAACAAATTTCATTCAATTCATTTCATGTACTGATCAGACACCTGTAATTCAGGACAGCACAAAAGATAAGAGACAGTGACGGAAAGGTAGGCTGACTTTCATCACTAGATTTGTCTCATTCTTTTGATTTGTTTAAGTACATTCAAAACGAGTGACATCACTTCTCAACCTTAACATTTAATTCACTTTTCTATTCTTAAGGCATCATCTTGGACTGAGATGTAACAATTCCAGTCTTCTCATGGTAAAGGTAAAACATTATTGTGTTAGGAAAGGTTGGGGTTGATCCTGCTTTTGTAGATGGAACCTCTGCTTTCTAATGATCTGCTTTTTGACAAGCACTACAAAGTATTTTTTAAATAATTACCTACACCCTAAGAGGGTGAATCAAACTTCTTACGTCTTTAATGTGCTTGTCCTATATGTTTACTTATTCACTGATTGCTAATCCAGAATTAAAAACTTTCACACTTTGAACATGCAGATATCATCAGCTTCTTATGTTATTAAAACAGACTCACAGACTTCCTGACATCAGAAAACAAGATCAGATCTTCATTGTAAAGTGCATGTTACTTTATTCAATCTGTTCTTCAGTCATTTTTGTCTCTCTCTTCTTCCATGTCCAACAGCATAAGCACACAAATCAAACATGGCTGCAAACTCATCATCATCCACGAACAAGGTAATCCCATGCTCAGACTCTGCTGTTGCTAGTCACACCTTCCTCGCCTACACCATCACCAGGATCATCCTTATCTCACCCTTCTGTATCCTCGTCCTCTACCTGGGGTACCAGAAATGGAGGAAGCAACACTCCTTTGCCACGGCAAGCCATTCAGACATCTTCACTTACCAAATGATTGCTCTTGAGCTGATCCTAGGGTTTGGCAGCATTATCTTCCATAGTGGCGTGTACACTGGTAATTCCAAAGTGATGGAGGCAGGGTCTTACATATCCAACTTTGGCATGCCTGGACATATGGCCTTTCATATACTGTTCTGTTTGGAGCGATACCTCGCTGTAGTTCACCCTGTACTATATCTCAAGCTGAAACATTCAGGGGGGGTCAAGATTCGAAATATCAGCATAGTATGCGCTTGGATTGTGTCTTTTGTATGGAATGTACCAATGTCTTTGTTCAGCAGTACTATTCCCTATGGGGGGTATTACTTCTTGCTGGTCTTCACATTGGCAGTTATATCTTTTTTCAGCCTTCGTGTTCTCTGTGTCCTGATCAGTCCAGGACCTGGGGAATCTGGCGGGGATAGGGAAACTGCGGATCAAACAAAGCTTAGGGCTTTCCACACAATCACAGCGATCACAGCAGTACTGTGGTTATGGTTTGGAGTCTTCTTTATTGGTCTTGCTTTGGAAAATTCCACTCTGCTAAATCACGATGATGGATGTTTGCTGCTAATGTGTATGGACTGGTTCAGTCTGCCAAGCAACTTGGTTCAACCTCTGCTGTTTCTTCATCGAGAGGGAAAACTGGTCTGTTTTAAGTGAAACATGAGGTTGAATCAGCAAGAGGAGAAAGACGGAGGAGTTCCAATAAAATATCATGTTTATAGTGTGTTTTCATTTTTAGTATCTGCTCAACATGGCTTGATTTGACTTTTTTCAGGTACAACACTTAGCTCAACACTGATCTACCAAAATAACAACAAAACCCAAATTAAACAGAGTGGATGTAAATGAAAAATGAAGTTTGAAGCCATGGACTTTGAGGCAAATATACACACTGGTGAACTCCAGCAGAGACATCTTTGCAGTGACAGAAGAAACGTGATTTGGGAGGAAAAATCACAAAGTTCAAAACTGACATTTCTGGTTCAAGGATATGTCTCAATTATTTTTATTTCTGACCAGAGGCTATAGTAACATTTTTGCCATTAGTTTGATCGACAAGACATTTTCAATTTCATTTTCTGGCAGCAATTAAACATAATCTAAATGACAGCATTCACATAGTTGCTGAACTTCATAACCAATAACCTCTCATGAAAGAGCAGTCAATGCTCACAGACTGAGCATTTGTTTTGACATGCATCACACTCTCCACACACTGACAGCTCCTAAACCCATGTCTGAGCATGAAAAGTGTGATGCAGTCAGTTCTGAGTGAGAAACAGAGTGTTTCTGGCCATGAAAAGGATCTTTTGTACATAGGTTAAATGACCTCCATGTTGTGGTGCACAAAACAGAGAGGATTAACTTCATGCATGGAGCAATATGTCTTCGTCTACATCTGCTCCATGGCACAACATTTCTCAGGTTATTTTCAGCATCCCTACTTTAATGGCACCTGAAGTGGAGTCTCTGGCAGAGAGCAACACCCATGGCCTCGCTTGGTATTATCGGTCTGACAGATTTTGTGTCACATTATGAATTTTAGGTTTAGATATTCTGCTCTGCTATATTCAATTAAGCCAATCTGAAAATCTCTCCAGCTTTCTTTTGCATAGACAGAGGAGTTCTATGATAGCCTGAATAATGTATTTATGATTTGTAGGAATGAGGAAGAGTAGATCTGAGGGTGGACTTTTATGGTGTTGGGGGTGTGGCTTGGCCATAATTGAGAAGAAATAGAGAGGAGGTCAGCACCAGTCAGGGAATCATTGAAAATGTTCTTAGGAAATAGGAAAAGGCGAGGGCTGGCACGAGCCCCGGGACAGGGTGCTTCTATGGCAAGAGGAAGCTTTCTGTGTTACTGACTATTGTTGTTCAAACCCAGCTATCAGTGCATGTCTTTGTTTAAAATGTTTACATAAATAGTTTGAAATACCTTCACTATTTTTTGGGTTACAGACAGTGACTTACTGCTGTTGTTTTTGCTGTATTGTGTGTGTTATGGTGATTGGTAATAAATGTCACTCATCTTAATATGTGTATTTTTGAAATTAATATGTCCAATAATTATATATTATTTTGAATGTTTTTTTTTAACCCTAGATGGGCAAGGAACCATATATGGAAAGGTTGTTGACTTTGATTTGCAGCCTTAATATCAAAATTTTTTAATAAAGTCAGAAAACAAAATTGTCCTCTTATATCCACGAATAAGGGTTGCAATTTTAAATTTCCAAGTATTTCAATGAATGCCCTATAAAGGGTTAAGAGTGCACAATGAAAACCCTCTGCCTGAAGGCTCTGGGTTCGAGGGACGCCAACATCTACAGCTGCTTCAACAACTGCTGTAACCATTTCTCAAGGTGAACTTCCCTGCTGTGAGGTCAAGTAAGCAATGGACAGTTTGGTTGCTCTGTCAGATCCACTTGCCTCCATCCACTCATGATGACAACTAGCCTTGTTTTGCTGAAGTTGCTAATCAGGCATCTGATTGTCAACACAACATCAAGAGTTACTGGCAGAGACAATTTTGGCCAATTTTTCGTGGGTTCATCACACATACTCTGCTCTGCTGCTCATCCCACAATTGCATGTTATGTACAAATGTGGCACCACGCAAAAAGGAATTCAGGCTTTACAATGGTGTGAGAGTTGTTGCCAAGAAGCAATAAATAATCTTCCAAACATTTGTTACCTTGTTTTTTCTATTTTTGAGGATTGCTAATTTTTAACATAATATGTGGATGTTGATTTTCACTCTTTGTCAGTTTTTAATGTATATTCTGTCTAAGTTAATGTTAATTTCCCATGTATGTTATCAATGCATATTTTATCCTCCACTTGGCCAGTCACAACACAATTTCATGACTCTGCGGTCGCCTAATCAGAAATATTTACCGCCAAAACTTGTGAAGGAAATGACAAAATCTGACCTCAGCATAAGATAACATGTAGAACCACCAGATGCTGACTTTGGTTGGGAATAGGTATCCGGTATCAACCACCCATCAGCCAATTAAAAAATAACAAACAGCTATATATCAGATTTACAATTTCTGTATCCAGGTAAGATACGGTTGATCAGACTACAGCGATGTTCCAAGATGAGGATGCACACTTCACACTCATGGCTGGAGAGCCTAATTCTATGAGAGCAGTGAGTTATCTCATCATTTGATGTTTTGATGAATCATCAATTTACTTATTATACAAAAGGAATGGGTGAGAGGTTATTCTTATTCTTCCACCACACCTACCATTAAACGGTAAAACAAAGTTAAAGCACACTGACATGCAAACTGTGTTTTTCAGGCATCATATTAAAACAAAATTATCAAACATAGTTCAGTTTATTATTATACTTTGAACATGAGAAATGTCTGGCTGTAATTACAATAGAAATGTACATTTTTTATTTTGAGAGAGCATGGTTAAATGTTGGAGGTGAATAAATAAATAAATAAATTAACAATAAAATATTGTTTTTGTATTATGTTTCATCATTACTTGATGTAATATATTAACAACACAAATTAACAATAAGGCCCATTAAAATTTGGGGGCAATATAGCTGCATTTGACTACTTATAAACCCAATTTTAATTTCAAAATATGATACAGTATGTGCATAAGGATGGTTAATGACCCACCGTTATAAGCCAGCAAAAATATCACTCTGACCCGGGATCAAAACTTGAGAGTCCTGCTCTCATATGATTATAAATCACAGTTTCAACATTTATTCAGCCTATGGTCTGATTCCATTGGGTAATTATTCAAGGTCACTGCTTATACCGCCCACATGTCATTTGCCTGCTGTAACTCAAGGAATACCATGAAAAGAAATACATTTTTACATCATGCAAAGCAAGCTGTGCATCTGCAGAGATGAGGTATTGATACAGAAACACAGAAGCATCAGTTCATTTGACAATTGGACACCTGTGATTCTGGACAGCACCAAAGATTAGACTGCACCAAAGAGGTAGGCTGCCTTTCACCACTAAGTTTGTCTCATTCTTTTGATATGATTATTCAAGTAGATTAAGAAGAAGTTCTAACCTTCTACAATCTTAATATGTAATCCACTCTACTAGTCCTGAGGTATCATTTCAGACTGAAATGTAACAGTCTAACAGGAGGTTAAGGTTAAACAAGACTCCATTGTGTGGAACGGTTTAGATTGACCCTTAATGTAATCCTTCCCTTCTATGTCTTTATCCATATCTTATTTTTGGTAAGCAGCACCACAGAGCATTTCTTGTGCTGAACTTTCACCCTGATCTGTCCTTACATAAGATGTATAATCCTGAGGTTAGAATGCTATGAATTAAGAGTCATCCGCCCTACCTTTTAAAGTCTTTCTAACTTGCTATTCTTATATGTCTACTTATTCACTGGTTATTAGATCTCCAAGTCAACACTTCTCCCACATTTTGACCTATTATGCAGATATTATCAATTTCTCATGTCATTAAAACAGACTCACAGACTTCCTGACACCAGAACAGCTGGTGTCAGCGCATGCTACTTTGTTCAATCTGTTCTTCACTCATTTTTATTTCCTCCTTCTTCCAAGTCCAACAGCATAAGCACACAAATCAAACATGGCTGCAAACTCATCATCATCCACTGACAAAATTATGTACTGCTCAGACTCCGTCGATGCCAGTCACATCTTCCTCGCCTACACCATCACCAGGATCATCCTTGTCTCACCCTTCTGCATCCTCATCTTCTACCTGGGGTACCAGAAATGGAGGAAGCAACGCTCCTTTGCCACAACAAGCCATTCAGACATCTTTACCTACCAAATGATTGCTCTTGAGCTGATCCTAGCATTGGGCAGCACTATCTACTACTGTGGCGTGTACACTGGTAATTCCAAAGTGATGAAGGCAGGGTATTATATATCCAACGTAAGCATACCTGGACAGATGGCCTTTCATATACTGTTCTGTGTGGAGCGATACCTTGCTGTAGTTCACCCTGTACTATACCTCAAGCTGAAACATTCAGGGGGGGTCAATATTCGTAATATCAGCATAGTTTGTGCTTGGATTGTGTCTTTTGTATGGAATGTACCAATGTCTCTGTTGAGCATTGTAATACCCTTTCAGGGGTATCACGTTTTAGTGATACTGACTTTGGCAGTTATATCTTTTTTCAGCCTTCGTGTTCTCTGTGTCCTGTTCAGTCCAGGACCTGGGGAATCTGGCGGGGATAGGGAAACTGTGGATCAAACAAAGCTAAGGGCTTTTCATACTATCACAGCGATCACAGCATTACTGTGGTTATGGATTGGAGTCTTCTTCATTGGTCTCGCCCTGAAAAATTTGTCTTTGCTTAATTACCAAGATGAATGTTTAGTGCTGGTATCAATGCACTGGTTCAGTCTGCCAAGCAACTTGATTCAACCTCTGCTGTTTCTTCACCGAAAGGGAAAACTGGTCTGTTTTAAGTGAAACATGAGGTTGAGTCAACAATAGGAGAAGGTCAGGGGAGTTCCATTAAAATATGTTTATAGTGTGTGTCGTGGAAGTTTTTCCCTGTTTCTGATGAAGAATGAAATAGAGACATCTTGCTGGCTGACATTGTTTTATTTTCTTTCCAAAGAAAAGGTCAGTCAACACACGAGTAGTTCGAATGGAGAGAGACCCTTAATCCAGAGAGATCAGGATTTAAATACTTTAGCAAACAAAAGAGATGCAACAGCTTTGATACACAAAATGGGACAAGGGGCACTGACCAGACATGGTAAAACAATAGCTGACAAAATAAATAAAATTTACATGGAGATGTCATTGATCTTTGATCAAGGGCACCAGGAAGGGTGGGGGACAGCCTGAGCTGAAGGTGTCAGGAGGGGAAGCATAGCTGAGGGACGCCCCCTAAGGTAGGCTTCAAAACCTGGCTGCTGAGGGAGAGATGCCACAATTTAGGATACAAAAGGATTTAAAATCAAAGAAGTCTGGCAGGATATAGGGTAGGGATCAAGAAGTGGGCAAAGGTGGAAAAAGAAAAGTACCTTGTATATTGGTGAGAGCAAGCCGAGGGTTCAGGGGAGTATTAAAAGTCTAATGATCACAATTTTCCATCACATGTGTTTTCATTTTTTGTATCTGCTCAACATGGCTTGACTTCACTGTTTTCATGTGCTGTACTAGTTTATTTAATATGTGTAATTTAATATATGTAATTTGGCCACCTGCCACTTGTACATATGTAAATTTCAATAAAAATATAGGGCTCTAAATACAGAGTGTTTGTTGACTGTCTTTTGTGTTGGCCAGTTTCCATCTTGCAGTCTGCAATACCTATCTAGTCACAACACAAATTCATGGCTCTGTGGTCACCTAATCAGAAATATTGACTGCCACAACTGGCGGAATATATGTTCAAGTCTATCTTCAGCATATCCAGGCCAAATTAGGATCAATTACTTTGCAGTGTGTGCCATGCCTCAGTTTTTAAATATTTTAATTAAATGCCAACCTTACGTGTTGTGACAGTTACATTAGAGAAGCTGAAATCACAAAAAGTAGCAGATCTCTGCGGAAAAGTGTTTGTTGAATGTCATTCAAAGCATTGCAGACATTTGGACTGTAATTAACATGACAAAGCACCTGTCTTAATTTGCATGTCATTTGATTCCTTACATAAAATGATGGAGAAGCTACTAAGTAATAGGTTACAGTTTATAAATATCAACACAATGGGCCATTATGGCACTTCTTTAGTAGCTTAAGAAATGATTTTTATAATTAGAAATATTCTTTTCTTTGTTATTTCAAATGTCCCTGGTCTGATTCTACAAATGGGTTATTCTGGGTCATCATTCACAATGTCATCGCCTGTGTGACAGGAACATTTGCCTTTGAGAATACAATAACAAGATTCCATGATCTTTATGACATGCAAAACAAGCCAGGGATCATCTGCTGCCAAAACAGGGGGCATCGGTCTCATGAACAGACAAACACAGAAGGATCACTCATTTCATTTGGAAATCTGACACCTGTGATTTTGGATGGCACAACTTATCACAAATAGGGTAGGTCATTTTTTTATTTTATAACTGGTGTCATGTTTTTAATTATCTCTCATTCAAGGACTGGGTCAGCACTGTGACTATTACTTAAAAAAACAATTAACTGTTTATCCCAAGAGCTTAACATTTAATCGATGCACCATATTCATGACGCCAGTTTTTGGCATTATAAATCTCATTTAATTAAGGTAACATTACAGTTTGTTTTTTACATGTATGCCCCTCTGCTTTTATGGCCTGTTGGAGAAAAAAATCAAATATCATGCTTTTAATTCATGTCTATTGAACTCTTTTTAATGCCAAGATTTACTATGTTAACACAGTTCTCATAACTCAAGCTTAACAATGAGAAATAATTACCTTTCAAGGTTGTTAATGCAGATTCTTTATCTTTGGCTTTGAATGGGATAATAAATATTTGATCAAGTGACTCAAAAGCCTACTAGAGACATCTCTGTTGGGTTAGTACTTTTGATTTTGTAGTATTAAAGCATGTTATTACAACAGCTAATCAACTAAGCATCAAGACAGGGTGCTCTGTAAATGGCATGGTGGTCATGACATACACAGCTGACTCCATTCACCAAAGATGTGTAATTGGGATGTTAAATTACACTGATGGTAGTGTAGCTCAGGCCTTAAGGGCTTAGTCTTGGGCTTGGGAAGTTGGTTCGGTAACTGGGAAGGTGCATGCTGACTTCCGGAAGCACTGCCACCAGTCAAGGAAATTGATTAGTCAGCTGAAATAGTTTGAGTCTCATGCTCTCAGGGCCTTGGGTGTCGGGTTTGTACCTTTAAAATTATTTGCTTGTTTGCTGGAGGCAGACCCTGGGTAGACTCAGAACTTTCCCAAGGATTTGAGGAACATCTTGTTTGACTTGCTTACCCTGCTGCCAACCCAAACTGTCCAAGAGGAAATAGATGCTAATAAATAACTTTGTCCTTCCCTTTTTCTCTGTAGCATAAGGACACAAGCACACAATGACTAGCAACTCATCTTCCTCCTCCTACACTCATGTCCGCTGTGCAGACTCCTTGCAGCAGGTTAACATCAGTGTTGCCTACACCATTATCAGGGCCACCCTCGTCCTACCCCTTAGCCTCCTTATCCTCTATCTGGGTTACAAGAAATGGCAGCAGCAGTGCTCATTCGCCATGATGAGCCACACAGACATCTTCACCTACCAAATGATGGCTCTTGAGTTGATCCAAGCATTGGGTTACTTGGCCCTCTATGCTGGCACATACACTGATATTAAAGTACTAATGGCAGTGGGGTATCATCTATTGAGTTCTGTCATACCTGGGCAGATGGGCTTTCACTCACTGACCTGTGTGGAGAGATACTTAGCCGTTGTTCATCCTGTGATGTACCTCAAGCTGAAGCATTCAGGGGGAGTCAAGATCCGAAATGTCAGCTCATTATGTGTTTGGCTCCTCGCCTTTACTTGGAGTGTATTACTGATTCCTTTTACCAATGACATGCCTGATGAGGGATACTTCCTCTTAATGTCCATGACTTTGGCTGTTATATCTTTCTGCAGCCTCCGGGTTCTCTGTGTTCTGATCAGTCCAGGGCCAAGGGAGGTAGGCAGAGACAGGGACAGGGTGGATCAGTCAAAGAAGAGGGCCTTTTATACTATTATGACGATCACGGCAGTGCTGTGGATGTGGTTTATAGTTGGTCTTGTTGCTCTACTTTTGAATAAATCGGCACTGGTAAATAAAGATGCTGCTTGTTTGTCACTTTGTCTGCAAACTGGTTTAGTCTCCCCTGCGATTTAGGTTTACCTATGCTATATCTTCACAGGAATGGAAAACTAGCTTGTTTTACTTCAAAATTAAGTTTCAGTCAATAAATACAGACATTTACAGGAGTGTTTTTGTTTGTCGGTGCCTTCACTCACAAGTCAACATTTCATTCTAAAGCATTTTTTTGATAAAACAGTCATTTGGCAATGCCAAGGTCAGACTTTTTTTGATAGTAACAAAATTCAGATTAGGCACCCACAGAGCCATAAATTCATGTGCCTGTAAAATGCCTGACGGACTTCGCTACCAGAGCTGACTACATTTAACGGTTTAAAGAAGAAGGGGTAACACCGAAAATGGCAAACAAACACTGCATTTAGAGTTTATTTTTTGATTTATCTGCAAAGGTTTGTTGCATTATGTTTTAATTTGCTGATATATGTGAGCAGTCCTTCTAACATTTCTTTTTTACTGTCTGTAGTAGCTCCTCTTCAACACATCAGAAGGGCAGTGCGGCTGTTTTTAGTGCTTTGCAAACTATTCCGCCACCCTGTAGTTCTCAAGGCACAAACCTTAGTTTGTTAAATTTGTGACTGATTCACATGCAAATTATATAAAGGAGGACCAAAAATCAAACCTGTTAGACTTCTTGTCATGGAGCTGTTAGGCAACAGAAAGACCAAGTTTCATGGCAGATGGGTTCCAAACCCCTCTCTCCATCGGACTGGTCCATAATCATGCTCATGTCTTGTAGTCTGACCTTGTTAAAGTTTTAATGTTTATGTGAAGGAACATCTGTCTCTCTGTCATTGTTAAGACCGGCTGGTGAAAAGTCCAGGATGTATCTTGTTTCTCACCTCGTGTCAGCTAGGATGGTGATACTTTGCCATGCCCTGCTATTGCCATGCCATCTGATGGAAGATGTTTGAAAGGAGGATTCTTGATACCAGACTGTGGATTATCATAGTTATTGCTTGGTCAGTACAAATAGACATAGATGCAATTGGATGCTGACATAGTATTAGTGAGTGAGGATGTCTGCATGCTCACTGCTTGATGTGTCTGAGCAGATGCTTATATTGTATATGTTAGGCATTCACAACATGGTTAAGCTACTGTGTTAGTATTTGCTTTCTACATGGTGGTGGTATATTTGATTGAGTGCCAGACTGTCTGTGTGGGGTTCATCTGTACTCAGCATCAGCTCAGCATAGATTCATCTGTATAAATACATGAATAACTTAAATCTGGGTGCATGGATAGCAAACTTAAATTATATTTCTAGCACAAGTTCATGATCAAATAAAGATTCATGAACTTGAGCCTCCCTTGGCCCCAAAATAGGGACAGGGATGGTAATCTGTTAATTTCAGCTGGACTTCACTTTTTGTTATAATGCCTTTTTTATCCTTTAATATATTTTAAAACAAAAATGTCTTGGAGACTGTCTGAGGGATATGATAGCTGCATTAGCGCCTTGATTCCCAGGTTGGGACCCAGGCCATGGCAAGGAGAGGCAGGACCTGAGGGGGCCTGGGGTGCTTCAACATTGAGGTTTTCAAAGTTTCACATGTACATTTAAAGCAAGGACAACACATACAGTGTTTCTCAAAGTGTGGTGTGAAAATATCCTGCAGGGGTAAGGGCTTGGTCTGGACTGTAGTGTGATGAAACTGTGCCTGGGTCTCCCTGACATTTGATTGGACTCTTAAGGGGGTAAAACTCAAAGTTATGCACTCTGGTTGGAAATTTGTCATGTCAAAGTTGGGTTTGTGTTAAAAAATAAATAAATGTGATGTAAAACAATACGCTTCTGTTGGATTTTTCCTTGACACTGTTTGTTGTTGATGTGACTTTTTTGCTTTAGCTTTAAATTGTGATTATGATTTAAACATTTTCTTTAATTTCCTAAAAGACATAGGTGTACACCTACCACCCTGATTAGAATATGAAATATAATTCAATTGAAAAAATGCAATTTTCTTGATTGAATTATAATTCAATTTAAAAAATGCAGTTTTTTAAATTAATATTTTGATGTCAGTTTTTTCTCACTAATATTTGATCCAGACATTAGTGTGATCCATTTCAAAAAGTCTTTACTTTGCACTTTTAGCTGTTCTTGGGTATAACTAGGAGGGATCTGAGGAAAAGCACCACTGCATCAGTGAACCATGAATCAGAAAAACTAACAGCATCATTATTATCAGCAGGACCAAAGGTGGTCTGTATTTAGTGAGAAGAGGCCAATAACTTTGCATGCCATTTGAATCTTGTCACAGGTGATAGACCGAAGAACCAGAGGACAGCAGCAGGCATGATAATGTTCTACCACAGCAGGCCGCCTTGGGGACTTTGTTTAAAGTTAAAGAAGAATAAAATCCAGATCTTTCATGTCTAATGGCTTTTTTAACACAAAAAAGGTTGATGAATCTAATATTTAATTGAGTAAAAGTACTGGAGGACTTTCTTTAAAACAATACTCGAAGTATTCAAAAAACCCTACAAACTAAATATTGTATTTTCACAATTTATGGGTGCAGTCAGAAACACACATCTGGACATTCTGCTGCACCATGTTCTTAAAGAAAACACAATTTACTTTCTTAAAACTTGATTTTAGGCAGAAAAATAATAGAAATGACCAAAGCAGTTGGTGCAAATTAAGCACAACTAATACCAGACGACTTGTTGGGATTTTGTTGAGACTTTCTCAAACACTCTCACATCTACAGACAATTGTTCTAACTTACAGCATCTCCAGTTTCAGGTTGAGATTTTGCAAAAAATAGAAATCTTTGGTTGGTTTCCTGCTACAGACTCTAAAGTGCTACTAACTGGACTATTTACATGCCAAAACAGACTTTCCGTCACTCCTTCACCAATATGCCGGAATTAAAAACACTCAGATGCTACAATATCCACTGACATTTTGAACAAGACCCGACATTACTGTTTCATGAAAGACCATGTTGACTAGTGACCCCTGGCTGCTTGCATATGAGGCTTCCGGCCAAAAGTTTGCTTGATTGTTGTGCTATGTGAACCCTGCTTAAGAGACTTGGACTTGATTTATGCATTAAGCCAATGTATTACTTGACTCATTGGGAGACCTCCTTCTGATACTTCTGCTGATATGATGACACTGTATTTTAAGTTTTGAGCTTTAGCCTCTCAATCAAAGATAGCTTGGGACCATTAATCGGGTGATTTACTAAGCTCACTTTGGCATTCCTTTCCCGAACAGAAAAGAAAATATGAGGGTTGGGGCTGCTGCAACTTACAAGTGGGCAGTGAGGGGTGATTTCATCTCAACTTATGTTTCAGTAAAAAGTTTCCCATATAAAATAAAACAAAATTCAGCATTAAAATGAACTGGAATGCAAGAATCAAGTGGATTTACTTTCTTGCGGTTCACTTAGCAGCTGCTGATCTTGCTTGTAATGAGCAAATTTACCAGAGATGGATCAGATAGTAGAATTAAAAAAACGTAGTCATGTTCAGCATGCAAAACCAGCCAGAGATCTGCTGCAGTCAGTTCAAGATCCTACACCCATGATTCTGGATGTCACAACCAATCTGAGACACAAACAGGTACGTTTTTTTTACCCTCGTTTTTACATTAAAATGCTTTTTGTTTTACCTCTACTTCTACTTACTACTGTGGATTATATTTTAAAAAATACCTTTACAACTATATAAACGAGACACCCTCTTGAAAACAAGATGCAACATCTTAAAGAGCTAACCTTGAATGTAATTGTAGTCAGAGGCAAACATTATGAAATTCGATTTATGGTCAAGGCATTGTTAAGTTAACCTTGCATAGCAGATGGGTCTGCCTGATTCAGTTCCTGAAATCCTGCGGATCCCATGTTGTAGCGCTCCATTGACCAATGGATTCAATGGATTCACTCGGCTAAAATTTTAACGGCCCAATCAGGGAAGAGAGGCGGGAGCTGTAGAATGCGGACTTGACGACAACCGGAAGTTGAAACCGGAAGTTGAGAACGGATATGCCGATTAGCCTATGTCTTCATAGATACTTAGTAATACTTGGCGAAATATGCCCTCCTCATAAGTTTACTTTTAGGGATTGTCTTTGACGAGGTTCATGTCACATATACGTGTTAAATGAATCATCTGTGTGGTACGATTTAGTGTAAGACGATAGTATAACGCTGTTAGCGGCTAAGTTAGCGGCTAACGGCTAACGCTCAGTTACTGCCGTCAGCAGCTAAGTTAGCCGCTAATGGCTAGCGGTCATTAGCTGTTGTTAGCTGTTAGCCGCTAAGTTAGCCGCTAACAGCTACCAAAAAGTATGCTATTTTTTTTCAATTCTTTATTCAGCCATTTCAAGTAACAAACAGGCACATTTTGCATCATACAGTCTTCAAAAATCACTGAGCAGCATCAGCAGTCAATATAAACAAAATAATAAAATAAAAAGAATATATAAAAGAAAAAAAATAATGACAAATTCAATGAAAACATTGCTTAATTATATGAGGCAACCCTGCTTGATGTGGATTGGTCTGTGATGAATGTGACGAGCAGAACGATTATCCAATCACAAGCTTGTGTTTTTTTTTTTACATTCTGCTCCTGAAGACAAATTAAAAGGGCCCCTACCCAGATGGACTTGTGAAATATTTCTGTGGCAGATGTATGGAGCTGTCCATCTGGCTTGTCAGGTTATTGTTAAGTTTGTTGCCATCTTAAATTCTTATTTAGTTTCCTTGTCTCTGAAATCACAGTTTCTTAAAATGTAATTATTCAGGCCTGTTGTAATACTAGTCTCACTTAAATCACTCAACACACAAAATGCGCTCTTAATAAGGAGGGTCTATAAATAAAACACATTGATATTATTTCAGATGTTTTTGGGCTTAGTTTTTCAAACAGCATTAAAAGTCAGTTTTTTTTACATGATTCCACCATGTTTTACATGAAGGAACAGAAAAAAAATGTAAAATGAATTATGTCACAGTGTAGTCCACCTCATGAAAAGTTGATGTTCTGTTTTGAGTTATAACAAACTGGGATTCCATTAATTGGCAAAGATTGTTTTTACGCATTATTCATTTCTGTGAATTGTCAAATGATCACATTTGCACTGCTCATCACAAAAAATGCACTTTCCATTTGTACCTATATAAAACAGTATATATATATATTGAAATTATTTCCAACTTTTTTTGGCTTAATCATTTCAACCAACATCGGTCCAAATCATAAACATTGAATGCCCATGATTGTTTTTTGTTTGAAATTGAGCCTTTTTAATGATATGTTTATAGCAAGATGTCACAATGTTTTTACATGAAGAAATAAAAAGAAAAAAGTCTAATTTATTGTACTACATGCAAAGTACATGTGTGTGTGTGTGCTGAGTTACCACAGCCTGAGATATGATATTGAGTCTCAAATTAGTTTTCTTATTAGAAGTTATTCTTTTGTTCGTTATTTCAAATGTCCCTGGCCTAATTCTACAGATTGATTATTCTGGGTCATCATTCACAATTTCATGGCCTGTGTGACAGGAAGATTTGCCTCTGAGAGTACAGTGACAAAATTCCATGATCTTCATGGCATGCAAAACAAGCCAGAGATCCTCTGCTGCCAAATCAGGGGGTGTGGGTCTCATGAACAGACAAACACAGAAGGAGCACTTCATTTGGAAATCTGACACCTGTGATTTTGGATGGCACAACATATCAAAAAAGGGTAAATAATTTTTTATTTTATAATTGGTGTCATGTTTTTAATTATCGCACATTCAAGGATTTGATCAGCACTGTAACTGTTACTTAATAAACAATTAACTGTTTATCCTAAGAGCTTAACATTTAATCAATGCACCATATTGATGACGCCAACTTTTGGCATTATAAATCTCATTTAATTAAGGTAACATTACAGTTTGTTTTTTGCATGTATACCACTCTGCTTTTATGACGTGTTGGAGAAAATATTCCAAAATCGTGCTTTTAATTCATGTCTATTGAACTGTTTTAATGCCAAGATTTACTATGTTAACACAGTTCTCATAACTCAAGCTTAACAATTAGAAATAATTATCTTTCAAGTTCATTAATGCAGGTTCTTTACCTGTCTTTACCTGTCTTAGGTTTGGGATCAAATAATCACAGGGTCAAGTTCAAGTCCTGATCAAGCCTTGCATTGAAGTTGGTTCGGTAGCTGTGGATGTGCAAGCTGACTTCCTGAAGCACTGCCACCAGTCAAGGAAGTTGATAAGTCAGCTGAAAGGGTTTGAGTCTCGTGCTCTCAGGGCCATGGGTGTTGGGTTTGTACCTTTAAAATCATCTGCTTGTTCGCACTGAAAGACGTCCAACTGGAGGCAGACCCTGGGTAGATTCAGATCTTTCCCAAGGGTTTGAGGAACATCTTGTTTGACTTGCTTACCCTGCTGCCAACCCAAACTGTCCAAGAGGAAATAGATGCTAATAAATAACTTTGTCCTTCCCTTTTTCTCTGTAGCATAAGGACACAAGCACACAATGACTAGCAACTCATCTTCCTCCTTCTCCAATCATATCCTCTGTACAGACTCCTTGCAGCAGGTTAACATCAGTGTTGCCTACACCATCACCAGGACCATCCTCGTCTCACCCCTTAGCCTTCTTATCCTCTACCTGGGTTACAAGAAATGGCAGCAGCAGTGCTCATTTGCCATGATGAGCCACACAGACATCTTCACCTACCAAATGATGGCTTTTGAGTTGATCCAAGCATTGAGTTTGTTGGTCCTCTATGCTGGCACATACGCTGATAGCACAGAGCTGATGGCAGTGGGGTATCATCTGATAAGTTCTGTCAGACCTGGGCAGATGGGCTTTCACTCACTGACCTGTGTTGAGAGATACTTAGCCGTTGTTCATCCTGTGATGTACCTCAAGCTGAAGCATTCAGGGGGAGTCAAGATCCGAAATGTCAGTTCGTTATGTGTTTGGCTCCTTGCCTCTACTTGGAGTCTTGTACTGATTCCTTTTACCAATGACATGCCTGATGAGGGATACCTCTGCTTAATGTCCATGACTTTGGCTGTTATATCTTTCTGCAGCCTCCGTGTTCTCTGTGTTCTGATCAGTCCAGGGCCAGGGGAGGTAGGCAGAGACAGGGACAGGGTGGATCAGTCAAAGAAGAGGGCCTTTTATACTATTATGACAATCACGGGAGCGCTGTGGATGTGGTTTACAGTTGGTCTTGTTGCTCTACTTTTGAATAGATTGGCACTGGTAAATAAAGATGCTGCTTGTTTGTCACTTTTGTCTGCCAACTGGTTTAGTCTCCCCTGCGATTTAAGTTTACCCTTGCTATATCTTCACAGAAATAGAAAACTAGTTTGTTGTAATTCAAAATGAAATTTCAGTCAGTAAATAGAAGCATTTACAAGAGTGTTTTTTGTTAGTGTCTTCACTCATGAGTCAATATTTCATTCTGAAGTATTTTTTCGATTTAACAGTCATTTGGCAATTAATATACACTCCTGATAAAAATCTTAAGACCAGTTGAAAAATTGCTAGAATTTACCTTTTTCACTTTTGGATCTTAATGAGGTTTTAAGTAGAGCTACAATATGTTAAAGAAAGAAGGGGGAGTGTGACAAAAAGCACTTTGAAAAAGTAATTTATAGAAAACAACAAGTAAACTGAAATCAGCTGTTTATCAGCTGATCAAAAGTTTAAGACCACAGGCTATTAAAGCCAAAATCTGCTCAAAATGTTCATTTTCTGTCAGGCATTCACACGGTCATGCCCTCCTGATGACTAAAGCTAAGAAGCTTTCTCTTCTTGAACGTGGTCGGATAGTTGAGGTATATAAGCTAGGCCTCTCGCAGCGTGCCATTGCTGCTGAGGTTGGACGCAGTAAGACAGTCATTCTAAATGTTTTTGAAAGAAATTGAGCATTATGGAACAAAGACGTGAAGTGGCAGACCCAAAAAAATTACACCTGCACTGAGCCAGAGTATCTGATTGGCTGTCCGTCAAGACACAGGGTGGTCCTCGACCCAAATTAAGGCCCTTACTGGTGCCAACTGCAGCGCAATAACCATCACACAGCATCTGTGGGAAAAAGGTTTCAAAAACAAAAAACAAATTTGAAGACCTCGTCTCCTTCAACACCACAAAACTGCCCGTTTAGACTTCGCCATTGAGCATCAAACATGGGACATTGAAAGGTGAAAAAAGTTTTATTCTCTGATGAGAAAAAATTTAACCTTGACGGTCCAGATGGCTTCAACGTTACTGGCATGACAAGGAGATCCCACCTGAGATGTTTTCTACCCGGCACAGTGGAGGGGGTCCATCATGATCTGGGTGCTTTTTCATTCAGTGGAACACTGGAGCTTCAGGTGGTGCTGGGTCGTCAAACGGCGGCTGGTTACGTGCAGATGTTGCAGAGGGCATCCCTCATGACTGAGGGCCCTCGTCTGTGTGGTAACAGCTGGGTTTTTCAACAGGACAACGCTGCAGTTCACAATGCTCGCTTGACCAAGGACTTCTTCAGGGAGAATAACATCACTCTTTTGGACCATCCCGCATGTTCCCCTGATTTAAATCCCATAGAGAACATTTGGGGATGGGTGACAAGGGAAGTTTCTAAAAATGGCCATCAGTTCCAGACAGTTGATGCCCTTCGTGAAGCCATCTTTACCACTTGGAGCAATGTTCCCAAAAGCTTCCTTAAAACGCTTGGATCAAGCATGCCAAAACGACTTTTTGAAGTGATTAACAAGAACGATGTTGCTATTCATTACTCAGTCCGACTGATAAACATTTTTGTTCGGGTTTGGAGAGGTTTTTGCCATTTTTTGAGCGACGGTCTTAAACTTTTGATCAGCTGATAAACAGCCTATTTCAGTTTTCTTGTTGTTGAAGTGCTTTTTGTCTCACCCCTCCTTCTTGCTTTTGCATATTGTAGCTCTACTTAAAACCTCATTAAGGTCCAAATGTGCAAAAGGTTAATTCTAGCAATTTTTCAACTGGTCTTAAGATTTTGATCAGGATTGTATCTAATGCCAAGGTCAGACTTAAGAATTTTTTTGATAGCAACAAAATTCAGATTAGGCACTCACAGAGCCATAAATTCATGTGCCTGTGACATGCCAGATGGACTTCACTACCAGAGCTGACTGCATTTAATGACCAATGCTTAAGAAGACGGGCAAAAATGAAAATGGCAAACAAACACTGGGCTGTATTGAGAGTTAGTTATATGGTTTATCTGCAAAGGTTTGTTGCATTATATTTTAATTTTCTGATATATGTGAGCAGTCCTTCCAACATTTCCCTTTAACTGTCTGTAGTAGCTCCTCTTCAACACATCAGAAGGGCAGTGCGGCTGTTTTTAGAGCTTTGCAGACTTTTTCGCCACCCTGTAGCTCTCAAGGCAAAAACCTTTGTTTGTTAAATTTGTGACTGATGCACATGCAAATTATATAAAGGAGGACCAAAAATCAAACCTGTTAGACTTCTTGTCATGGAGCTGTTAGGCAACAGAAAGACCAAGTTTCATGGCAGATGGGTTCCAAACCCCTCTCTCCATCGGACTGGTCCATAATCATGCTCATGTCTTGTAGTCTGACCTTGTTAAAGTTTTAATGTTTATGTGAATGAACATCTGTCTCGCTGTCATTGTTCAGACTGGTTAGTAAAAAGTCCAGGATGTATCTTGTTTCTCACCTAGTGTCAGCTAGGATGGTGATACTTTGCCATGCCCTTCTACCGCCGTGTCATCTGATAGTAAGATGTTTGAATGGAGGATTCTTGATACCGCACTGTGGATTATCATAGTTTAATGTGTGGTCAGTACAAATAGACATAGATGCAATTGGATGCTGACATAGTCTAAGTGAGTGAGGATGTCTGTATGCTCACTGCTTAATGTGTCTGAGCTGATGCTTATACTGTATATGTTAGGCATTCACAACAGTGGCGATTGCTCTAAGACTGCAAGGGAAGCTCAGCTTCCCCTAAAATATCCCCAGAAAAAGTGGTGATATGTACTGCTATGTGTACATTTCATTGACTAAATATGAGCTAGAATACCTTCATCATTTGTTCAGAATCAGCTACTTATCACAGGTAACTGGCGCGACTTCCTTCTCATTCATCCCCGCAGCGTCTCAGCGTTACAGTTGGAGTCGGACGCTGAGCGTCTTCAGACTTCAACAGGAAAACTTAGAGTGGGTTGTTCCACTGTGAAAACTGGACGGTCATTGGATAAACGCTGGGCTTTGTCCCGCCCATCGGACGCTCAGCGTCTCTGGGAGTCAATGAGGCAGTGGGCTGGCCTGGACGCTCAGCTTCTGCGTGATGATTGGATGATCTGTCTGAGACCAAATCCCTTTTTGATTGACAGTGAAATGAGCCAATCAGCAATCTTGAAGTATCGTCCTTTACTGCAGCATCTTCTAAGTTTTACATTCAGTTGTTCTGGACTGATCCGGAGGCTTTATCGATCTCCAGTGACTTTATCTTTCTTCAGGGTTCCCGCGGGTACTTAAAAAGTCTTAAAATGTCTTAAATTAAAATCCAGGTAATTAAGGCCTTAAATTGTCTTAAATTTACCATAAATTTGCTGTGGGTATTAAATTTTCAGATGATGCGTTTAATGCCAATGGGAAAGCACTGTGGCCCACTGTGTTTCATTAACTTACCGTGCAGTAAATATGAGCTTGAGCGGTGGTCCGCCGTAAAACCTCTTCTGAACGATTAATAGGTGTTTTACGGTACGTGTCATACAACGTCAGACTGCGGGACGTGTCGCCATTCGCAGTTGTTGAGGTGAGCGGAAAGATGCTAAGATGGGGAAGTGTAAGTTCAATGAAAAATGGATGGAAGACTATTTAAGAGGTGGTTGGCCCTGCTGAAAACAACAACAGCAACGCCATGTGTAAATTCTTCAAAAAGACTTTTTCTTTAGGGACTATGGGGCTCAAAGCCAGTGGTATGTGGCGGCAGCTAGCGGGGCCAGGCTAATTCCTGTGTTGCTTCCAGCACAACGCACAGCGTCAGTGAGAAGACATAAGTTGTCATGTTTGATGGGAGCATGAACAAAACTACTAAAACTAAAGAAATGGACCTTCATTTGCGGTTCTGGGGCACAGATGAGACGGGAACACAGCACGTCATTTCCTGCAAAAAAAAAGAAAAGAAAAAAATGCCCACCGTGTGCCTTGATGGTGTTTACAATAAAATAGATCAATTTTTTGCCACAGAAATTGTCATGAAATTTATGGTCTTAAATGATATTTTTGAGGTCTTAAAAATGTCTTAAAAAGCATTAAATTTGACTTTTAAAGTGGTGCAGGAACCCTGTTCTTAAAAACAACTGGTGTTGTGTTTGAAGACTCTCTCCTGCCACTTTTCTTTTCACCAACGAGCAGATGCGGATCTTCTCTCCCTCTCACTCACACTCACAGCCAGTCAATAGTCTCACGTAGCTGCTCCAGCTGCTAGCAAGCTGCACATCATGGCAGATAGTATGAATGTTGTAGACCAGATTTTGGCGAAGCCATTTGATAGTTTTCCTTACAAAGAGAAAATTAGAGTAAAACAGCAGGGCAGATCAACTCCTAAGATTGATTTAGTGCAAAAGGTGGGGAAAAGAAACAGGGCTTTTCAGCATTCCTGTTATGACAAGGAGAGCTGGCTCATTGGAAGTGCTATCACAAAATGTGTTGTCTGGTCAAAAGTGAGTTTTGGAGAATAAAATCCCTGGAAAAGACACCAAACAGGGTCACAGATCATTTAGATAAATAAACAAAATTATGATGTAGGCCGGAAAAAAAATGAGCTTCCCCTCCTTGACTGACCAGCAGCCGCCACTGATTCACAACATGGTTAAGCTACTGTGTTAGTATTTGCTTTCTACATGGTGGTGGTATATTTGATTGAGTGCCAGACTGTCTGGGTGGGGTTCATCTGTACTCAGCATCAGCTCAGCATAGATTCATCTGTATAAATACATGAATAACTTAAATCTGGGTGCATGGATAGCAGACTAAAATTATATTTCATAGAATAAGTCCATGATTAAATAATTATTCATGAGCTTGAGCCTCCCTTGGCCCTAAGGGACATGGATGGAAATCTGTTAATTTCAGCTGGACTTCACTTTTTGTTATAATGCCTTTTTTTATCCTTTAATATATTTTAAAACAAAAATGTCTTGGAGACTGTCTGAGGGATATGATAGCTGCATTAGTGCCTTGATTCCCAGTTTGGGACCCAGGCCACCATGGCAAGGAGAGGCAGGACCTCAGGGGGCCTGGGGTGCTTCAACATTGAGGTTTTCAAAGTTTCACATGTACATTTAAAACAAGGACAACACATACAGTGTTTCTCAAAGGGTGGTGTGAAAATATGCTACAGGGGTAAGGGCTTGGTCTGGACTGTAGCATGATGAAACTGTGCCTGGGTCTCCCTGAAATTTAATTGGACTCTTAAGGTGCGTTCACACCGGACGCTACCTGTACTACCTCGCGATCTCTCTCCATTCAAAGTCAATGTACAGCCGCGATGGGGCGGGGCTAACCCTCCCGCGATGCGACAGCCACGTACAAAATGATCACTTCACTCGTCGCGCGATGTCAAAGTTAAAAAATAGTTGATCTATTCAGGCGATGTCGTGTGTGGCTGTGCAGCATCAGTCAATCAGCGGTGTGTGTACGTGTGATGGTGCTGTTATTCATCCGGACTACAGGGAGGAGGACTTCCGTCTAGGCGGACCTAATCTCAGTGAGGACATTAGTTCCACCTAGACGGACCACAGTAAACTCACAGATAATGCTGCTGCATCATCAGCTGCAGAGTTTTGTGTTTGATAAGTGAGTGAAAAGGACACAGCTGGAATAATGTCCGCTTATACATCCTATTATGTGATATATGATATGATCGCAGTGAAACTGGAGTGGGCGTGATGTCACCGAGTGACGGCAGCGGTTACCAAAAGGTAATTATGGACGCGCGACGCTACTCAGTGGGTGACGCGACTTTGGTAGCTGGGACGCTTGCAGTGTGAACGCAGCATTACGGGGTAAAACTCAAAGTTATGCACTGTGATTGGAAATTTGTCCCGCCAAAGTTGGGTTTGTGTTAAAAAAAATAAATAAATGAATAAATGTGATGTATAACAATAAGCTTCTGTTGGATTTTTCCTTGACACTGTTTGTTGTTGATGTGACTTTTTTGCTTTAGCTTTAAATTGTGATTATGATTTAAACATTTTCTTTAATTCATAAAAGACATAGGTGTGAAACCTACCACCTTGATTTGAATATGAATTGTAATTCAAGTGAAAAAATGCAAAACTTTTAATATTTTGATGTCAGTTTTTTCTCACTAAACGTTAATCCGGAGATTAGTTTGATTTATTTCAAAAAGTCTTTACATTGCCCTCTTAGCTGTTCTTGGGTATAACTAGGAGGGCTCTGGGGAATAGAGGTAAAGCACCACTGCATCAGTGAACCATGAATCAGAAAAACTAACAGCATCATTATTATCAGCAGGACCAAAGGCGGTCTTTATTCACTGAGAATAGGCCAATAACTTTGCATGCCATTTGAATCCTGTCACAGGTGATGAACTGAAGAACCGGACAGCAGCAGGCATGATAATGTTCTACCACAGCAGGCCGCCTTGGGGACTTTGCTTAAAGTTAAAGAAGAATAAAATCCAAATCTTTCATGTCAAATGGCTTTTTAAACACAAGAAAAGGTTGACCAATTGAACGTTTAATTGAGTAAAAGTACTGGAGGACTTTCTTAAAACAATACTTGAAGTATTTAAAAAAACTAAAAAGTAAATATTGTATTTTCACAATTTATGGGTGCAGTCAGAAACACACATCTGGACATTCTGCTGCACAATTTACTTTTTTAAAACATGATTTTAAGCAGAAAAATAATAGAAATGACCAAAGCAAGTGGTGCAAATTAAGCACAACTAATACCAGAGGACTTGTTGGGATTTTGCTAAGACTTTCTCAAACACTCTCAAATCTACAGACAATTGTTCTAACTTACAGCATCTCCAGGTTGAGATTGTGCAAAAAATAGAAATCTTTGCTTTGTCTCCTGCTACAGATGGCGAAGTGCTGCTAATGTCATTAACAACCAAGCAAGAACACCACTGAGTCCAAATCGGAATCCAAAAACCAAAATGTATTGCATAGTCTAAGGTTCGGTACACAATGGAGGTAATCAGGACAGGCTGGATTCAATACACAAAAAGACAGAGTAGCAGAGGTGTCCAACAAACGAGAGACCAGAAGGCAAGGTCAAAAAACAAAGGAAGTCAGCTACGGCAACAAGACTGGGGAGACACGGGGCGATATACAAGAGGTAATTAGGGGTAATGAGAAACAGGTGGGGAGGAACAATCAGGGAGCAGGAGTGACATGCCAGAACAGGAAGTGTAGCCTACAAAACAAGAAAGGAAATGTGAATTTTAAAATAAAACAGGAAGCACACAGACAAGACATAAAACATGAAAACAGACAGGGTAACTTGACAAAACACAGGATCATGACAGCTAACTGGACTATTTACATGCCAAAACAGACTTTCCGTCACTCCTTCACCAAGATGCCGGAATTAAAAACACTAAGATGATACAATATCCACCAACATTTTGAACAAGACCCGACATTACTGTTTCATGAAAGACCATGTTGACTGGTGACCCCTGGCTGCTTGCATATGAGGGTGCCATGGTCAGAACATCTGCTGATTCAGCAGGAGTACCCATTAAAGTGTTTAATGCAGTGCTTCTCAATTATTTTCTGTCAAGCCCCCCATAGGGAGAAGAAAACATTTTGTATTTCTATAAAATGTTATAGAATGTTTATATTTTGAGAATATAAACAGTAACATTCGTCTAAAAATTGTTATAAGTACACCTCTGCATAACATAGTATCCTTATTAACATTAAAGAATGCTAAAAAAGAAAACAGAAATATAGATCAACTTTAATTCTAGTTATTCTAGATACATAGTTATTCTAGATACATTTTATTCTAGTACGGCCCAAAAACCATGATTCCCAGTGTTACATGCGCCCCCCCTGGCATCGCACCGCGCCCGCCCCACTATTTGAGAAGGACTGGTTTAATGTCGGGAGTTGATCAAGATTCAAACACTTATCTAAATTCAAAATATAACAAAAATTTACTCAACACACCTATTACAAGTTAACATAGCCACAAGTTAAACCATAACACTTTATACACATGGTAGAAACAATATTTAAAGTGCATCATTTGCCTGGAATTGAATAAAAATAAATAAATCCTTATTTAAATTATAAACTTTTTTGACTAACCTAAATGAAAGTCTCCTGAAAGCCAAGGCGAGGAAATATAACAAAGCGTACATAGCGCTTGGCTTCACCGTGACCACGGTGGGATACGAGGACAGACCGGTGTGTTTACTGTGTCTAAACATGTTGCCAGTGGACAGCATGAAGCCAAATAAATTACAGCGGCACTTCAAGACATTACACCACAATCACACTGATAAGCTGCTGAAGTTTTTTCAGCAAAAACGTGCCGACTATTGCTGAACTGTTAAGCAGTGCATAGTGTCTTTACTGAGTAAACACACTGCGGTCTTTCCTCGTCTCCCACCGTAGTCACAGTGAAGCCAAGCGCTTCGTCATATTTCCTCAACTTGGCTTTCGGGAGACTTTGTATCATTATCTCTGCCTCTCTCCGCCTTTCTTTTACACTCCTGTAACATGTTTTTCCATGCTGTCTCTAGAGGCTTTGTTTACTGCTCTTCGTATTTCCTGCTCTGTGCTGTGTTTGCGCATGCTTGGTGCATACACACTGACAGTGACAGCAACACTGCTCCCTACTGAGGTGGATGTGCAATTACATTTTATTCTAGTACGGCCCAAAAACCATGATTCCCAGTGACAGCTAACTGGACTATTTACATGCCAAAACAGACTTTCCGTCACTCCTTCAAGATTTAAACACTAATCTTAATTCAAAATATAACAAAAATTTACTCAACACACCTATCACAAGTTAACATAGCCACAAGTTAAACCATAACACTTAATACACGTGTTAGAAACAGATATGAAAGACAAAGCCACATGTGAGTACAGATAACATCAGATTTTTCAGTTTAGTTCCTGTCCAGTGTGGTGATCCACAAAACTGAGACACAGGACACCACAACCCAACCACTCATTTACCAAGAAGGCAGCACCATTGCTCTCACAGCTAGTGATCTTCAATGTAATGGTAGAAAATGTCACAAAGCTAAATATGGCTAGCAGTTACCTTCCTTTGACAATCCTTGGTGGTTGTGATTTCAGCACCTCTCCTCATCACTTTGTGATAATTTCAAGTTGTACTGTTAAGATGCTTGTGTGTTTTATTCAAATCAATGAGTTGGACCTCCATTTTGATATTTGTCTGACTTTGTGCTTTGCCTTTACTCTTGTTGCCATGACTTCTTTGGCTTCCGGCTTTAACCAACTCACTCCCTGATTGGCTTTGCTCTAGTCCATGCGACAAACACAGAGAATACGCTCAGCGGTTCTCAGTGCTCCACACACATCACTAATTCTGGGTGTTAATAATTAACATTTTTAACAAGAGGGGGTCCCGATCCTTTTCAGAGAGGATAAACTGACCCTTCACGTACCTCACACAACAGGTAATCAGGATTTTGCTGAGTTTGAACAGAAGATCCAGCCAAAAGTTTGCTCGATTGTTGTGCTGTGTGAACCCTGCTTCAGAGACTTGGACTCGATTTGTCCTTTAAGCCAGTGTATTACTTGACTCATCGGGAGACCTCCTTCTGGTATTTCTGCTGATATGATGACACTGTATTTTAAGTTTTGAGCTTTAGCCTCTCAATCAAAGATAGCTTGGGGCCATTAATCGGGTGATTTACTAAGCTCACTTAGGCATTCCTTTCCTGTCAATTCACAATCCAACAGAAAAGAAAATATGAGGGTTGGGGCTGCTGCAACTCTCAAGTGGGCAGTGAGGGGTGATTTCATCTCAACTTATGTTTCAGTAAAAAGTTTCCCATATAAAATAAAACAAAATTCAGCATAAAAATGAAGTGGAATGCAAGAATCATGTGGATTTACTTTCCTGCGGTTCACTCAGCAGCTGCTGATCTTGCTTGTAATGAGCAAATTTGCCTGAGATGGATCAGATAGTAGAATTAAAAAAACGTAGTCATGTTCAGCATGCAAAACCAGCCAGAGATCTGCTGCAGTCAGTTGAAGATCCAACACCCATGATCCTGGATGTCACAACCAATCTGAGACACAAACAGGTACGTTTTTTTACCCTCGTTTTTACATTAAAATGCTTTTTGTTTTACCTCTACTTCTACTTAGTACTATAGATTATATTTTTACAAATACCTTTACAACTATATAAACCAGACACCCTCATGAAAACAAGATGCAATATTTCAAAGAGCTAACCTTGAATGTAATTATAGTCAGAGGCAAACATTATGAAATTCGATTTATGGTCAAGACATTGTTAAGTTTGTTTCCATCTTAAATTCTTATTAATTAAGTCTCCTTGTCTCTGAAATCACAGTTTCTTAAAATGTAATTATCCGGGCCTGTTGTAATATTAGTCTCATTTATATCACTAAGCACACAAAATGTGCTCTTAATAAGGAGGCTCTATAAATAATACACATTGATATTAATTCAGATGTTTTGGGGATTAATTTTTCAAACAACATTGAAAGTCAGTTTTTTTTTACATGATGCCACCATGTTTTGACATGAAGAAGCAGAAAAAAATGTAAAATGAGTTATGTCACAGTGTAGTACATGAAAGGTTGGTGTTCTGTTTCGGGTTGTAACTACCTGGGATGTCATTAATAAGCAAAGATTGTTTAATGGATTATTCATTTCTGTGAATTGTCAAATGATCACATTTGCACTGCTCATCACAAAAAATGCACTTTCCAAATGTATAAAAATGTATTTATTGATATTATTTCCACTTTTTTTGGCTTAATCATTTCAACCAACATCAGTCCAAATCCTAAACATTGAATGCCCATGATTCTTTTTTGTTTGAAATTGAGCCTTTTTAATGTTATATTTATAGCAAGATGCCACAATGTTTTTACATGAAGAAATAAACAGTAAAAATGTCCTATTAATTTTACTACATGCAAAGTACATGTTGTGCGTTTGTGCTGAGTTACCACAGCCTGGGATATGATTTTGTGTTTAGTTACAACTCACTCATTCTCAAATGGCTAAAATGGCTCCACCTGGTGGAAAGTGGTAAAAATGATCAATTCCAAGTCAAAAGTCTGGATTGACACCCAGAAATAACACATTTCAGGTATTGTGCTTTAATGGAAGGGAGAACAAAAATTGCAGTTTTAATGGGTTTCAATGGGGTAATTTTTGCAATTTATGGTACATGGGTAATGCTTGTTTTATTCAAATAAAAAAAGAAGAATGAAAGGGCATTAAATGTGCACAATGAACTTTAAGGGATTATATAAACCTCCTTTTTCATGTCTTAAATTGCTAAGATAACAAAAAGATGAGGGTAAGAACAATTTAAGTTAAAAAATTGAGAATGAAAGAGGGAAACCAGGACTAGTCCAATCTGCTTCTCTTCTGATCAGCTGTCTTTGAGATGATCACTTCAGAGCACAAACTTCTCATGCAGGTCTCTCTTTGTCCAAAAAAAAAAAAAAATCTTTGGAAGCAAATCTTCCTTGGCCAAGGTATTAAGAAAAAATTAAGTGTCTTATTTTCTGTTTCTGTTTCACCCCTCATACTGTTAAGGAAATATTTGTTTGGGACAGTAATTGATGAAACATTTTTTCTTTCCCTGCTTCTATGTCCAACAGCATGCCTGCCAACTCCACCTCCTCCTCCAACTATCAGATCTACTGCACAGACATCATAGACAGATTTGTTGTCCCTACCGCCTACATCATTACCCGGACCATCCTCCTCTTACCTCTCTGCATCTTCATCCTCCACCTGGGTCACCAGAAATGGCGGCAACAGCGTTCCTTTTCCACGACGAGTCACTCGGATATCTTCACCTACCATATCATCGCCCAAGAGCTGATTATTGAAATTGCGAGCATCCTCTACTATGCTGGCATGATTACAGGTGGTTCAGAGGTGATAGCTGCAAGTGTGCATGTAGCTTTAGTTGGTTTGGCAGGACAGATGGCCTTTCATGTGCTGACCTGTGTGGAGAGATACCTCGCTGTGGTTCACCCTGTGCTGTACCTCAGGCTGAAAAACTCATCGGGTGTCAAGATTCGAAACGTTAGTGCAGCTTTTGGTTGGCTTGTGTCATTTGTATGGAGTGGAGTAGTGTCTCTGTTTAACGGAGCATCTCCCAATGTAGGAATGTTTGTGTATCTGGTGCTTACGCTAGCTATCATAACATTCTGCAGCCTCCGTCTTCTCTGTGTTCTGATTCGTCCAGGGCCTGGAAGAGCAGGTAGAGACAAGGAAAGGGTGGACCAAATGAAGCGAAGAGCTTTCTACACCATCACAGCCATCTCCACTGTGCTGTGGATATGGTTTGCAGCCACCATTGTTGGTTTGGCTTTTGATATGTCAGATTTGCTAAGTTACAGTGATGGATGTTTGCTGCTGATATCCCTTAACTGGTTCAGTCTGCCCAGCAACTTAATTCAACCTCTGCTGTATCTTCACAGAGCTGGAAAACTGGGCTGTTTTAATTAAACTATAGAGGAGTGCAGGGATTACCTGTTTCTGTGGTCCAGTGCAGAAGTTAGCATTGTGCCAGTTCCATCGACTGCAAGCCTACTGAAAGCCTTTGTGACATTTCACTGTGTTTTGGATCAATGCTGACTATAACCTCTACAGTGAACAAAAACCAAGAAATTTATGTGTTCTAACCAACTTGTCAGGATTTTCTACACTAACTAAACACTATCATGAGAGTAAAAAGCTATTATCAAACTACTGAGGAACTAGAAAATGGTGGTTCGACTTAAGAGCAACTACAACATTTCTCTTGCTTGAGAACTCCGTCTTAATCAAATGATCCGATCAAGTTGGTGCTCATGGCTATGGCAATAGTGAATGAGTAACTGATTATTAAAGAACAACCAGAAATTCTTACTGTCGGGTCCACAGACATTTTTGTAGTCCTTGTTGGCTGATAGCTAGCAACCGCCATTTTAAACATGCACCAACAGTTTAGGATTCAAAAGCAGACAACATCAGATACACTTGCATGTTCTCACTACAGATCGTATTTTAGGCATTTATCTGAAACAGGGATTCTGAGTCCCAAATAATTTTGAACTTGGGGCCCAGAAACTGCTAATTGCTAACTCACTGTATTTTTTGATTCATTCCTGCACCACTCAATAGGCCATGACCATTTGTCAAGCTCCGCCCTTTGCAGGAAGTGATACTTGGCAAGCCCCACGCCCCTTGGTTAATAGGTTAGACAAAATCTGTTGTTGCCCCTATCTCAAACAACTGAAAACAAGCTGCTGTTTTACAAATTTTTGTAAAATATTATTTCATTAATTTCATTCTTTGTAAAACTTAGCCTCAGTTAAGTTTAGAATTAAGTAATTTGAATGGTATGTAAAAAGATGTAAAAAAAAAAAAAAAAAAATCTATTAAAATAATCTCATCCATTCTGGATCATTATCTGTATACATCAACAAAATGCTTTGAATATTACAGCTAAATATTAAAGCCAGCAAATTTTTGTCAATATAATGATGTTTCTATTACCTTTCATCGTGGGTAAGTTTTCTTTGAGGTTTCCCATGTTGAAGTGACAAATTTAAGTGTTTAATATCACTTACAGGCACATAAGACTTCATATGACAAATATTTCATTACTTGTTGAATTGGTTCATCAGGAAACCAATCGGAGGGCCAACAACTCTGGTCACCTGGATGAACCAACGAGATAAACCTTATCTGTTTTATTATTTTCAATACTTTCCCACCTTTCCCAAAACGTTTTAATGCTATTTTTGGTCTTCAAAGAATAATTCAACTCTGATATAAAATAAATCAGAATATCACTTTATACTGTTTGTTGTTCTTTTGATGGAGTATTATGGATCGCACGCTTTTACAGGTATTTATGAAAAGTTTTACAGGTATTTATGAAAAGTTACAAGTCCGGCCTCGATATTTATTTTTGGTAATTCCAAGCCATTTTTGGTCATTTTTGGTCTGATTGTTTTTGTTTTTTTTTGGTTGCTTTTGCTGTTGTTTCTGTTTTTAAACTTTATTTAAAACCTCAACCTTTTCAAAAACAAGAAAGATCAAGACATCTTTTTTTTAAACAACCTGGGCTCCAAGAAAATTTACTTTAGAGTATTGTCAAATCAATGTAGTAATTTCATTTTTTTTTGTCCAGAAATAACTTGCAATATAGTTCCTTCAAGGATAGATTCTAACAGCTTCATTAGCAGTTTTGTTAGACCTGGACCACATTTCTTTGTCACATATAAAAACAAAAATTTAAAAAGAACTAGAAAATTGTGTGGAGTTGCAATGTGTTGTTCAAGTACCCAATCAAGATCCAACCCTGAATCATGAAACTGTTTAACTTGATTTGATATCAACACATATAAGACAAAAGGCATAGAGAGTGTAATTTCAGCTTTAATGTCTCTGGCACACACAACTTTCCAATAAGCAAACAAACAGTGCTTCAGACAAACTTCCCTGACCGACATCTGTATGTCTTTTTCTAAGTGTCACTGACATTACCAGCTGACTTATTAGTGAAAATGACAAAAACTGCCCTTTGTTAGTATTGTAAATTTTCTGGATCCGTTTCTGGAATCACCACCAAAATCTAATTACTTCTTTGTGCTATGACCAACATTCCCAGATAATTCCATCAAAATCCACGGACACCTTTTCTTGTTATCTTACACACAAACTCC
The DNA here is from genome assembly GCA_036419115.1 of Scarus forsteni. Taxonomy (NCBI): domain Eukaryota; kingdom Metazoa; phylum Chordata; class Actinopteri; order Labriformes; family Labridae; genus Scarus; species Scarus forsteni. The sequence goes on from JAZDUH010000444.1 coordinate 416,729, forward strand.
TGGACAGATGGAACAACAAACAATGCAGATGGGTACAGAAACTGTGTGGCTGAGTTGAGAAAAATCTGTGAGTGTTAATAATGGTCAAAGTTACAATGTTGGTGAGTTGATCTGCTAAAATGCCTGGCTAAATACAATTAAAAGTACAAAAAAATCAGCAACACAAGACCCTCCGACCTACTGTGTAAGCAAAGTGGCATGAGTGTCCTTGATTATAACCCAAATCTTATTTCTAATGATCTCTCCAAAAGCTAAGCAAAACACCTGTTGGATCAGGTGGTTTTATGGTCAATGAAGGAATCACACTGATGCCCCATCCTGGAAGCATCAAGTAAACTTCCATCTTCAGACCCTAAAGCTCTTCTTTCTGTTGAGCTGATTTTACGTGCACCGCTTTGTTGATGTTCATCGCGGCCCTGATAGCAGACTTCATAGATGTCTCAATCCAAGCATGAGGGAAGGCTGTGTGCTCACCAGCAAAGTGCACCCTCCCCTCACTCCTGAAGAGCTCCTTTGCATACTCTAAGTGCTGATAGGGTGTGAACAGAGCGAAGGCACCCAAGCTGTAAGGATCTGCACTCCACTTTTTCACAACCACCCCTGTGCAAAGAGACCTGACATGTTTGCCATGGATCTTCTCCAAGTCTCTCAAAACCAGATCTTTTAGGTCTTCGTCGCTTGCACCCAAGAACAGAAGGGAGTCGTCGGACCAGGTGTAGGAAGCCAGGAGGACACCAATGGTTTTGTTTGTTGGGAAACTGTGGCTTGGGTAGTAGATGAAGCGAGACGGCCCATCTGTAATGCTCTTCCCTCCACGGATGCCGTCCACCTCCCAGAACTTCTCACTGAAGGTGAGGATGATTTTAGTGGAGCTCTCGTAGTGAACCCCCCTCAGGGCCTCCATTTTTTTGTTGGAGAGTCTGGGGTTGAAGTCAATGAAGAGGGCAGCTTTGGCTGTGGTAGTGACCAGAACAATGTCAGCAGACAGGTCTCTCATGGATGATTGATCATCTGTTTGGTATGAAACAGTCACTCCCTCTTTTGACTGACTGATGCGTTTGACCCTGGAGTTCAAGAGGATGGGGACATCGAGGACAGAGAGGAATGCTGTAGTCAAGAGGTCGGTTCCACCAGTGACCTCATAATATCTGCAAGAAGAAGTTCAAAACAGAGGTTGACATTTGGTGATAGGCTTGTAATTTACATTCTTGCAGTGTAACTTATCTAGCAGTTCCAATTCAGGGTTAAATTGGCATAATGTGTATAACAGAAACATAAGATCAACATTAACAAATCATTTTCAACTTATGTTTGGTTTAAAAAACTGTAATGATGGGGTGCTGGTTTGGCGAAGTGGTATAGCAACCAGGCACCCCATGCATTTGCTTCTGCCGGTCCAGGTTGGAATCCCGCCTGTGACCTGTTTGCAGGGTGTCTTCTCCTACTCTCTCACTCCCTTTCATAAGCCTATCCATTGTCTCTCTCCTATCAATAAAGGCACAAAAATGCCCAAAAAATACATAAAAAAAACGTTAATGAAAAATATAGTAGTGCTCAAGCCAATAAACTTTTATTTGCACACATTCTCTAACTTTGAATTTGATGCCTTCAACATGTTTCAGATAAATCTAGGGCAGAATCTCCGACAGAATGGCATCTCATAGTAATGGCAGCCATTTCAGATCCAATGTGCAAAATCAGTTTTTAAACCACAATTTCGATCAGCGAAACATCTTTTTGGGTTAATGTGAGTACAGATTTATAGGCTTACACAGTGTTGTCATTGACATCACTCTGGAGATAGATCAGTTCTGTCAGTGCAAGATGCATGAGGCTCTGTTCATTCAGCAAGTCCCCAATCATGTCCACAGCCTCTGAACTCAAGCCACCTTCCTCTTTAAGATACTCCTGTGAGACAACAAAGTTTGATCTACCTTGACAATGAAGGAAAAACATTGTTGCACCATTCTCAAAAACAAAACCTTAAATATTTACCTTGACAGAATAGTGATCATATTTCTGCAGTGCTGCTTTGCATCCATGTGCCTCCACATAATCCTTTACCTGCAGAGAATCATTTAGAAACATTGGTGCATCTTTTCAGTTACTCCAGCAGAGCATCGCACACCCTCCTCCTCCTCCTGCCCAAACTCCATACAGTACCTTCTGAAGAGCCTGCTGGAGCAGGTCATCTGCAGACTTGTGTTTCTCATGTTCTGGCAGGTTGTACTTCAGGATATCAGGGTTTGCTTTCACTGAATAGGTTTTCTTGCGCAGTCCATGGACAAAGTAAAATGTGTTCATGTCATCCATGGTAAATTTATTTAGCTTGACTCCAAGTTCTTGAGCATACCAGAGGACAATCCTGTAGAGAGATTGGATTCTTGAGTTTCATATAAATAGTGGCCACCACATTCCTAAATCATTGTTAACTGACTGATCACTTCATTGGTTACAAATACAAAGCTAATTAGCCAATCACACTGCAATAACTCAATTTATTTGGTCATAGAGACATAGTAGCATACCGAAGGTCAAACTGAGAACTGAGATTAAAGAACTAAGAAAAGTGATTGAATAGACTTTTAATGTGGCATGCTGGTTGGTGCTTGATAGACTCAGACTAACACTGAACCATCCTGCCATAAATCAGCAGTTCAGGCTGTTGCTGGTGGTGTCATAGTGTTGGGGATCTTCCCTTGGCACACTTTGGCACACCCTTACTCCCACCTGAGCAGGGTTTGAACCCCACAGTCTTCTTGGGTATGGTTTCTGATCATGTCTCAAGGCTTAGATCATCTCAAACTGGTCTCCTTTTCTACCAGTGGCCTCCACTGTCACCAGAAATCAATCCGTAAGAGCACCTTTTGGATGTGGTGGAACAAGAGATACTCACCATGATATTGACTAAAATCTTTGAGGAATATTTCCAGCAATACCAAGAGTTAAAGAGCTCTGAAGGCAAAAAGAGTCCAACCAGGTACAAGCAAGGTGTACCTAATATAGTGGTTCTAGTAAGAAGGTATGGGGTTCCACAGGGATGCATAATTGGCACCCTATCCTTTTCAGTGATGGAGAAAAGGGCATGACTTTGAAAACACTTTTGAATGTATTTGTAAAATGTATTTGTCTTTTTCAAATTCTGTTTCTGAACATTGGAAAGATAAATTTAAAGTCAGACTCACTGGTGGAAACTCGGTATCCTCATGGCACCCATTTCAGCATACCAGCCATCCTCCTCATTCCTGTAGGTCTCCACTCTTCCTCCAACACGACCGCTGGCTTCTACGATGGTCACCTTTAAAACAAAGATGACGTTTTTTCACATGATCCTTCATCTTCTCATGCATGCATAGTTCTGATTGGAAACTGTATGTTTGTTTAAGCGTCTGTTGGAAGCTGAACTTGTCTGACCTGAATGACTGCAGAGAGAAGCAGCTCAAGAAAGAAAAAAATCAACTTTTATGAGAAAATTACCTTGATTTTTCTATCTATACCAACATTGACAACTTCCTTTGTTCAACAGATCAAACACTGACATCTTAAACATCAACTGTCTCCATAAACAAGACCTTAAAATGCATCTCTCCAGATTTTCCCGCTGCATGTACCTTGTGTCCTGCATTCTGCAGTAATTTGGCAGCAGTAAGTCCAGCCACGCCCGCTCCAACAATGACAACATGGTTGGATGTGCTGATGGGTGGCAGGTCGTTCTGCACTGTTTTCAACAGATCATCATAATCTCTGTCCTCCAAGCAGTCGGACAGATGTTGCTTCAGCCTGGCAGCTGCAGGGCTACTGCAGAACAAGCTGAGCAGGAGAAGACTGAAAGGGACTAGAAAGAGGAGAAATATCAATCAGCTGACTGAGGACGATTTTTAAGTCGTGCTCACAAATGTTAAGACACTTTTGGATATGATTTTTAAACTTATCGTCCCACGAATGGACTCTCTGGTGTTCAAGAAAAAGCTATAAACTTTACTTAACTTAAACAAATATGAGATTTTAACTGATAATTGCAAAACACAGTATCCCATTGAGAGTTCAGAAAGGATGTTTAATCAAGAAATTTTAAACTGGCTGCATGAGGCTGTTGTTTGTGCTGCTTTGTCTTTTTACTTATTTCTGACTGCATATTCCTGCTGCCACAGCTCTCACCTCATTAATTTCACCTGGATAAAGATTTCAAAGTTCCTTACAGCATGCTAGAGCTGCCTACTTCTCCTCACTTGTCGAAGGTAATACAACAATCCAAGGTACGTTTTCAGCTCCATAGCCAGGCTGAAACAGAGTCAGAGCTCGACTGACCCTGTGATTCACAGTTGTGAGGACTTCATGGGCTTCATTAATGATATAATTCTTAAAATTAGAGATAAAATTAGCAACTCCCTGCCCTTGCCTTAAGCTTCCATACCACAAAATGTAGTTAAACCTGATTTTCAACAGTTTGCCTTCAGGAACTAAATTCTTTTGTTTCCTTCTCTAAACCATCAACCTGCCCTTTAGATCCAATCCCAACTAAGCTGTTAAAGGTCTTTCCCTTAGTGTGTACATCCTTGTTAGAGACAGTCAGTTAATATATAGATATAGCCAGTAATATATAGATATTGACTGAAAAAAATGCCTTTCTAGTTTTTCAACTTTCTGTCTATTTTGGCCAATATTTATTGAAAGTTTCTGGTAAAACCAGGCTGGTTGTAAACATCTTCAATTTAATCTTATAACCACAACTTTGAGTCAGTTTATATTTAATAGAATGAAAACAAAATAAGGGAGATGTGCTCATTTAAGTCAGACAAAAGAGGAATTTCAGAAAACAATCCTAGAAACCAAAAAGCGGTTCGTCGGCCTTTGTAAAATCAACTTCTTCTAAACATGTGATTTTCTGTGCTTCAGTTCTGCTTTCTATTTTGTTGTTTCATGAGTTACACTGAAATATCCATCCCAACATGAAGAAATAGAGAGAGGGAGGGAACTCACCCTTCCCCAATTTATCACACCACAGACAGAGATGGAGGTCAAGGAACGTCTGTGACTTTCAATGTGGGTGGATGTGTGTAAAGTCAGAAGACTGAGCGATCCATTATACTTCCTCTAAATTAATCATTAAAAAAAATATATGTGGTTTTTGTTTGGTGGAGTGGTGAGCAGCTGGGAATGAACCATGAATGTTATCCAGCTGGCCTGTGTTTGCGCCCAGCCTGTGCCCAGTGTCTTTCTCACTCTCTCTCACCCTTTCACAAGCCCATCCACTGTCACTGTCTTTCCTATCAATAAAAGAACAAAATGCCTAAAAAATATCTTTAAAAAAACAGTCATGTCATACTCACCAGAATTCCATTTTACCAGAGTCTGATTCATCTTTACTGGCAGTTCGTTCCTATTTTCTTTCCCCAGAAGCAAGAAGAGGAAAACAGAAAAAGAAGACGAGATTTCAAAACCTCAGAAACATCTAACTAAAGATTGGGCTCAGATGTTCAAAGTGTGTGTTCACAGACTTCTTTTAAATAAAGACGTATAGATCAACAAGCAATATTAATAATCAATAATTAAAGAGTAACAATGAGAAATACTAAAGAGACATTGACACAGTATGAACACATTATTAATATTTTAATTGATATTTTTAATGCTTGAGTTGGTTCATTTTAGAGTACTATTCTAATCTTTTAATTCAACATGTCTGGCCCTGCTTTTTAAGTCTTCACATTTCTTTATTTGTATACATTTGAATGGGTTTATGGTTATTGCAGAAAAACAAGAATAAAGTTTCAAAGCAATCCTAGCAGGTATGAATAGACAATTCTAAGCATCAGTAACTACCAACATTACAAACAAAAATGATATAACGTTAACAAATCACCTCAGATTTGTAATAAAATTTAATTCATGATGCCAGTATATCATCATTATTTCTTCACTAACTGTTTTATTAATTGATGATACCTTAACCTTTTTATATAAACTTCCTTCGAAAGAATTGAAATTTGGGTAGCACATTCCCTGAATAAAATGCTAAAATCTACTAAACATGGAAACATTGGATTTTGGAGGGGGGTGCAACCCACACTTTTAGATTTGTTGCTCATTCCTAGAATGCACAATCCTTCTAGGTTGTGTTTTAAAGGCGAAAACCAGGCTTTCAAAAATGGAAATGAAATACCACTTGGTTTTATCAAAAGGGAGAAATTATCCATCAAATGAAGTTTGCAAGCTTTAATGCTGTGATCCAGCATTGTAACATATATTGTTTTCTGAATAGATGTTCATTAAAGTGTACTATAAACAAATAATTAGATCAATACTACTTACAGTGGTTGTACATGTATACTTACAGAACAAAAACAGTTTAGACATATAAATTACTTTATTTCTTAACACTTACAAAACTGCTTGTGAACACAAATGTCAAATCAGCCAATCAGTGCAGCAACCCAGTGCTTTTAGGCACATAGATGAGGTGTAGATGATGTGCTGAAGTTCAATTGGAGCATCAGAATAAAGACAAAAGCTGATTTAAAATTTCAAGACGGGTTCTTACCTCAGAGGAGCTCGGTGAGAAGTTTGATTCCAAACTGATCTGAAAGTCGATTTTAAGTGTTTTATCTGCCTCACCCAGTAAGCTGGAATTTTTGTAACCAGTCTTACCAAACCTGCTGACAGTGTATGCATTTGTTTGTTGGTTTCATTTTCACCAGCTCCTGCATCTGGAATTTACCATGACCAATGCTCTCATGATCTCTGTAAAGATTTACACAGCTCAGGACCATCACCGTGCTGTTTTAGGCACGTCTTCAAAGAGTAACAACCGTGACAGAACTGGAAGCATGAATTTCCCCATTTGTTCCATATTAATTTTCGGTTTTAACTTATTAAAATTCTTTTATAAAAAATAATTCATGTTTTAGATGTGCCATGCCTTGAGGTTTGGTGTTTGAATTGTGTTTCCTATCAGGCTGAAGAGACCTGACTTGATTGATTTTATTTGTTGAAAGTGATGCATCAAATTTTTATTGTGCCTTTGAATTTCAGTTACTTAAAATTTGAAACAGAATAATAATAATAATAATAATAATAATAATTTATTATTATTATCATTATTATTATTATTAGTAGTAGTATTAGTAGAAGTAGTAGTAGTATAAGTAAAGCAACCAGGGGTCTGTTGCACCAAAGTAGGATTCAGACATCCAGGATAAATGATTGAGCCCAGCTCATCAAATCCTAAACAAGGGGGTTCAGGCTTATTTGGTTGCACATAAGACCAAGCGAGGATGAGAGCACACCAGCAACAGCTGGTCCATAGGGGGCGCTGGGGCTCCGCCCCACCAGTTGTGGAGTGGAGAAATACTTTTTGCGTTTCTTTAAATCAATGTCAGTTTTACTTAATACTGTGTGTGTCTGTGCCTACATGCAATTACATCATTTAAAGAACATTTCCACCAACTGACACTCATTAAACAGTGAATTTACACTGACAGACAGTGTATCATTCTCTCATGGGGCGCTCGGCAAACTGCCCCTGACTTGCAGCTAAATAGCCAATCCGGTTATGGTTGCTGGGGGAAAATGATGAATAATTGGCCAATCAACGTCGCCAAATTTAATGCCTGATGGGCGCTAGAAAAATAGCCACAAGGGCTACGTAAAATACGTGAGGGGTTAGGAATGCTCGAGCTACATGAAGAGCCAGCGAACGTTTTTTTCGTAGTGCGACTCCCAGACTCTGTACGGAGGGAAAAAACTACGGCGACGAAGAAGAGAGATGATGGCGGTGACGGTAGTTCAAGCGCAGCTTCCACCAAATACGTTGAGATCTTTATTAATGTACCCCTTTGAGAGACGGACGACGGAGGGAAAACTTCTCGTTCAGGCGCTGGGACCCGACAAGCCCGAAATCAACACTTCACAGCAAACCAAAGAGAAAGGTAAGTCGTACAAACGGAGTTTTTGCATGGCTGACAGGTTGTGGCGCAGAGGAACACACAGAGGCAGCAGTGTTGTGATGTAACGAAGTACAAATACTTCGTTACTGTACTAAAGTCGAATTTTCACATATCTGTACTTTACTTTGTTATTCATAGTTCTGAAAACGTTTCTTTTTACTTTCACTCCACTGCATTTCCTAAATAAAATGTATACTTTTACTCAAATACATTTTGGAGAAGAATGTTCAGAAGAAACAAGCTCTGAGGCTCTCAAAAACCTACCGTACAATTACAAGGACACTCAGAGAGCATGACGGACTTTTATGACATTATATATCACGTTGTAAAAGATTGTCTAGAAGCCTCACTGAAAACAAACACATTCTCGTCTAATTTTGAGCCTTTTTTCTTTTGGAAACACTTTAAAATTTAATTGTTACCTTTAAATAACAGACCTTGACGAAGAAGATTTTGTATTAAAGACAAAAACACATCCCTCTTTACACTAAAGACAACCTCTAGTAGGATTCAAACACTTCAGTGCCGGATGTACATGCTTGCTTACCACTGTGCCAAAGCAGAATGCCAGAAGCCCCAGTCTTTATTTAACCTGTATGTGCAGAACTTGGCCTGACCCTGCTTTACCTCAGCTGATTTCAACTAATTGTTTTAAGATTTTTCAACTTAAGTTATGAAATGAGAACAAAACCTGAAGAAGCACACCGAGGGAGGTTAAATTTAATTTCATTTAGTGAAAATTAATGTCAGCTCTATTTAAGTTATCATAAGCATGATGCACCTGGCCCCTTAAAGCCTGTTGTGTCATATTTGATAGCCTATATACTGTATATGTATGACGCCTCTATCTAATCAATATGATAAACAAATTACTCAGAAAAAAAGTTTGAATACAATCAGATAAATGACCAAAATGTTCTTAAGTGGATTATCAGTTGCAAAAAACACCTAATGTACCAAATGAGATACAAAAATATGTAGGATAAATAAAATGGAAATTTTAATTTTGGGATTTTATTAGAAGGTGAAAGAAACATTTCAGCTCCAAAATATTAGAATGTTCTGGCTGTCATTTGTGTTTTCAGACTTTAGAGGGTAAAAGACCACATTAGGTTAATTGGCAGTTTACAGAGGAGCATTCAGGATTAGTCACGTCTACTACAGCACCATGTGTTTTATTACATTTGGGATTTGCTTTACATTAATTTCCTCAAAACTCAGTTTTTAGGCTGATGTTATATATTGTATATGCAGGCTTACTGTCAGGATATGACTTGTTCTGCTATTCCATGTGTTGTCTCCTGAGTTGTGAAGGGTGTTTCTTGTTTTTGCTTTGTTTTTTGTTATGACTTTGTTTGGTATCTTCGGAGCTACAGTTACAAAGTTTTTTTTTTTTTTTTTTTACTTTTTAGGACTGAGATCACATTTTTTGTGTTAAAAATTATGCCTTTTGTAGCTCCTGCAATTGGGTCCTGCACTTTTTGTTTATTGTTAGTTTCTTTTGAGTTTTATTCCTTGACACTAAGATTATTGATCATAGTTAAAGTGCTTAAATATCCACTCAACAAGTTTTCTTCTTTGTTGATCACCACCTAGGAACAAACTGTTGATAAATGAATTCAGTTCAGGCTACACAACTCAAACAAAGCAGTAAATAAAAGTTAGTAGTGTTAGTGATTAGGTGGTAGGAGTGGCAGTCCATGAGTCTTTATAGTTATTTAAATTAGGTACAGATAATAATAAATAATGGTCATTTAACTGTTGTTGAATAACATTTAAACCCTGTAACTTAAGTTGTTTTACTTCCACTTATCATTGCTCAATCTTACTGAATTTGTCATCCAGCAATTATTTTGTTGAATCAAATGAAATAGATTGTTTTTAAACAATGGTATTTTGTCTTTCATCACAGGTTCAGTCCCTGCTGCCATGAGCCCAGCTGCCCAGGCAACCAACATCCTGCAAGCAGAAGCAAATGCCACAGTGGGTTGGCAACTTCCAACCATCAACCTGTTGACCATCCAACTTAACAGAGTCAAGTTGCAGCTTAAGTACTGCAGGCCTCTGGTGGATGCTATACAGGTAACTTTCATGACTGTATTTTTATATTGTCTTAACTCTTTAAATGATTTCAATTATATTTATTCAAAATATATTTAAAGGGTGAATCCACAATCAAGTAAGACATCATGGGGATAGTGTAATGTGTAGATTTTGAGTATCTCCAAGTTATATATCTGTGGTTTCTAATTAAAAAAATCTTGAATTATGGATGCATGGATAGTATATTAAATTAAAATGACAAATGTTAAATTTAAAGCTAAAATTAAAGAGTTATACATGTCAGAGTTGCATTAGATCTATAATTTATATTTTCATTGTCACTATTTCAGGAATTGACTACATCAGACATCAGACACATTGAAGAACCCTTCCTTCAGCTAGCAGATGCCAACCGGTCTACTTCGTCTGATGATGAGGACTTCTTTTCTAACCTGCAGTCATGTCAAGCACAAGATGGTTCCAAACAACTTGATGGATACTTGACCTGTTCATCAGATCACATGAACCTGCTGAAATCCTTCCCAGCAGTGTGCAAACTTTCTGTGAAGCTGAACACTCCTCTACCTGCCTCAGGAGCCTGTGAAGCTGAACAGCATCGCAGGACTTGTCTTCAGCCCAAGAACAGCAAGACTGAATTCTTGCAACTTTGAAAACCAACTTCTGAAGATGAACAGACACCTTTGCAGTTTCAGACAACAACTTCATCCCAGTTGAGATGCATGTAGTTTGTCCATGTTGCTCACAGGGAGGTTGAGAGAGAGCTAGTCCCCAGTGATGATGGCAGAGGTTTAATTTTTAATGTTGAAAAAGTTCAAGCCTCTTTCCCTGTGCCTGGATATTATGCTTTTGCTGTAAGGAAGCCACAATAAATTAAATAATGAAAATTCTAACTGATCACTGAAATACTTTTACTTTTTATACTTAAGTACACTAAATATCAGGGACTTTAAGGCTTTTACTCAAGTAATATTTTAAAAGGTGACTTTAACTTCTATCAAAGTCATTTTCTGGTAAGGTACTTGTACCTTTTACGCAAGTATTGCTTTCAAGTACTTTATACAAGACTGCACAGAGGAACAGACACACAGAGGAAGAGGGTGTCTTTAAGTTTATTTTACATTCATTGGGCATTATGTTATTATATAGTATTTTATGCAATCATAATATAGTTGTGCAGACTGCTTTGTTTCTCTCATGCTTTGACATGCAATGACAAATGTTGCTGCTCCTATATGGCACTGATGCTGTTTTCTCCAATTAAATGTTTCATTTTTTTCTTTATTAGAGAGGGTATTAAAACAATCTGAAATTAAATTATTATTGTGGAACTGTATTAATTTTCGGACTGTTCATTTAAATGCTTATGCTAGATTAGGCAGGGAAATCTGTTGACACACCAGCCCCACCAAAAAAAAATGTCACCAGCCGCCACTGGAGCACACGGATTCATCAAGTAACCCATCCTGGATCTGTGCGCATACGTGATTCCTTAAACAGACCCTGCGATCAATCACAGAATCAAGGATTCCCCATGACAACAAGAGCAGTGTGCTTGTCTCATCGAAGCAGGAAGTCCTCATAGAGGCGTATGAGAAGGTAAAAGATTGAATTAAAAAAGAGAAAACACCACCACGGCAACACAACAAAGACAGAAAACTTGGCAGATCGCCTGAATGTATAATAGTGCACTGATACACACTCCATCCTCCACTGAAACATCACAATATTGATTCAAACACTTCATTAATGTTTTTTGTGCCCTGATTACTAATTTGAATTGCACGTGAAACTGAAATGAAAACATCCACATTTGCTCTTTATGTTACATGCTACTGATGGAATGATTTATCCTCACTCACTGAAGAAAGACCATGTGACTCTTTGACTTTTATACTAACTAATATTGAATGTGCATTTTATATATATTCTCTGGATAACTCTTATCTAATGATTTCAAAATCATGTAAAATCAGAATTTCATCTAAAATCACTGTAACTGATGGTCACAAATGTTCAAATAATGACTGTGAGTCTTGTTTAATGAGATAACAATGTGTGGTGGGCAGTGGAATAAAAGCTGTTTTCAGTTTGTGGGGACTGCTGACTGAGAAAGGGGGTGAGATTAAGTAAATCCTGGAACTTATCCTGGTCTGGAGCAGGCTAGAGCTACAGAATAAATCACCATGGTAACATATGTCAAAACATATACCACTTCCCTCTATCCAACTTTTGTGCATCCACATCATGGATCAGTTGATAACCAAGTTGATTAGTTGATAATTCAGGATAACCAAGATATCTCGGCTTAATCCCTTATCTTGGTTTTGTGGAACGGCTATAAAAACATTTGACTTGGTTTGATATCAACACAACAGAAGACAAAAGGCATAGCAAGTTCAATTTCAGCTTTTATGTCTCAGACATACACAAATTTTCAACAAGCAAGGAAAATTTTTTCAGACAGACTCCTCCCTGACCTACATCTGCAAGATTTCTTCTGAGTGTTACTGACATTACCAGGTAACATACTTGTGAAAATGTACAAAGCTACCGATTTAGTGTTGTAAATATCCTGGATCCATATTTGGATCCCTAATAAAATCTAGGCACATGTTCCCTGTGCCATGACCAAGATTCCCAGATAATTCCATAAAAATCCACTGATATCTTGTAAAGTAATTTTGCACACAATCACCCAGACCAATGGAAATAAACAATGCAGATGGATACAGCAATTATAAACTGACATTGATAAAAATTCTGGTGAGCTGATCTGATAAAACACTTGTTTGAATACAATTAAAAGCAAGAAAAAAATCAGTAAGAAGCAGTCGTGCAGACCCTCTGCACCACCCAAGATCCTCAACCGCTGTATGCAAAGTAAGAGGTTTATTAGGGGTTTAATAAGAGTAAGAGGTTTCATGGTCAAAGATGGACTCACACTGATGCCCCATCCTGGAAGCATCAAGAAAACCTCTATCTTAGACCCTAAAGCTCTTCTTTCTGTTGACCTGATTTTGCGTGCACAGCTTTGTTGATGTTCGTCGCAGCCCTGATAGCAGACTTCATAGATGTCTCAATCCAAGCATGAGGGAAGGCTGTGTGCTCACCAGCAAAGTGCACCCTCCCCTCTCTCCTGAAAAGCTCCTTTGCATACTCTAAGTGCTGATAGGGTGTGAACAGAGCGAAGGCACCCAAGCTGTAAGGATCCGCACTCCACTTCTTTACAACCACCCCTGTGCAAAGAGACCTGACACGTTTACCGTGGATCTTCTCCAAGTCTCTCAAAACCAGATCTTTTAGGTCTTGGTTGCTTGCACCCAAGAACAGAAGAGAGTCATCGGACCAGGTGTAGGAAGCCAGGAGGACGCCGATGGTCTTGTTTGTTGGGAAACTGTGGCTTGGGTAGTAGATGAAGCGAGACGGCCCATCTGTAATGCTCTTCCCTCCACGGATGCCGTCCTCCTCCCAGAACTTCTCACTGAAGGTGAGGATGATTTTAGTGGAGCTGTCATAGTGGACCCCCCTCAGGGCCTCCATTTTTTTATTGGAGAGTCTGGGTTCAAAGTCAATGAAGAGGGCGGCTTTGGCTGTGGTAGTGACCAGAACGATGTCAGCAGACAGGTCTCTCATGGATGTTTGACCATCTGTTTGGTATGAAACAGTCACTCCCTCTTTTGACTGACTGATGCGTTTGACCCTGGAGTTCAAGAGGATAGGAACATCGAGGACAGAGAGGAATGCAGTGGTCAAGAGGTCGGTTCCACCAGTGACCTCATAATATCTGCAAGAAGAAGTTCAAAACAGAGGTTGACATTTGCTGATAGGCTTGTAAGGGTATGCCTTGTTGAGGTTTGATGTGTTTTCTGTGTTGTTGCTCTAAACTCTTCATTTAAGTTATTTTGGTGTGACTTCATAATTCCAATGAAGTTGAGATGTTGTGTTAATAGAGACAAAGCACAATGATTAAAAAAAATCAACCTATATTTGGTTGAATACACTACAACGACAACATTTTCAAACTCCTTAACTTAATTCATTGTTGCATTTATCCAGTCATTTTGTAATTCATGCATTTGACACATTTCAGAAAATCTGGGACAATGGATATTTACCACTGTGTGGCATCACCTCATCTTTTATCAACACTCAATTATAAACTGTGGAACTAACTGTTGAAGGTTTGTAAGCAAAAGTCTTTCACATTCTTGTTTCATGCATGACTTCAGTTGCTCAGCAGTCCAGGGTCTCCATTGACATATTTTGGCCTCATTATGCCCCACACATGTTCAGTGGAGACACGTGTGGAATGCATCAGGTCAGTCTAGTACCTGCAGTCTTTTCCTCTGAAATCATGCTGTTGTAACACAAGCAGAATGTGTCTTCATTGTCTCTGAAATAAGCAGTGATGTCCCTAAACCTGTATATACCTCTCAGCATTAATGGAGCCCTCACAGGTGTATGGGTTACCCATGCCATGGACACTAACACCCCCCCATACCATCACAGATGCTGTCTTTTGGCCATTGCTCTGATAGCAGTCTGGATGGTACCTTTCCTCTTTAGCCTGGAGGACACCACATCCATGATGTCCAAAAACAGTCTGAAATGTGGACTCAGACCACAGCAGACTTTTCCACTTTGCCTCAGTCCATCCAATTGTCAAATTCCATCTTTAAATGTCAGCTTACATGAGTTCAACATCTTTTTGGGTAAATGTGAATGCAGCTTTAAGCTTACGTGGTGTTGTCATTGATGTCAGTCTGGTCATAGATCATCTCCGTCAGTGCAGTATACATGAGGCTCTGTTCATTCAGCAAGTCCCCGATCATTTCCACGGCCTCGAGACTCAAGTCACCTTCTTCTATGAGATACTCCTTTGAGACAACACAGTGAAGTTTGATTTACCTCGACAACGTAGGAAAAACATTGTTGCTACATTTTGACGAACAAAATCTTAAATATTTACCTTGACAGAATAGTGATCAAATTTCTGCAGAGCTGCTTGGCATCCATGTGCCTCCACATAAACCTTTACCTGCAGAGCAAATCATTTAGAGACATTGCATCTTTTCAGTTACTACAGGAGAGCATCGCGCACCCTCCTCCTCCCGCCCAAACTCTATACAGTACCTTCTGAAGAGCCTGCTGGAGCAGGTCGTCTGCAGACTTGTGCCTCTCGTGTTCTGGCAGGTTGTACTTCAGGATATCAGGGTTTGCTTTCACTGAATAGGTTTTCTTGCGAAGCCCACGGATAAAGTAAAACGTGTTCATGTCATCCATGGTGAATTTATTTAGCTTGACCCCAAGTTCTTGAGCATACCAGAGGGCAATCCTGTGGAGAGATAGGATTTTTGAGTTTCATATAAATCACTTTATTGGGTACAAACACAAAGCTAATTACTGAGAACTAAGAACTGAGATGAAAAAACTCAGAATGGTGATTTAATAGACTTTGAACGTGGCATGCTGGTTGGTGCTTGACAGGCTCAGACTAACACTGAACCATCCTGCCTTGCATCAGCTGCTTAGGCTGTTGCTGGTGGTGTCATAGTGTTTGGGATCTTCTCTTAGCACACTTTGGCACACCCTTACTCCCACCTGAATAGGGTTTGAACCCCACAGTCTACTCGAGTATTGTTTCTGATCATGTCTCAAAGCTCAAATCACTTCAAACTGGTTTCACTTTCTACCAGTGGCCTCCACGGTCACCAGATATCAATCCAAAAGAGCACCTTTTTGGATGTGGTGGAACAAGAGATACTCACCATGATATTTACTAAAATCTTTGAGGAATATTTCCAGCAATACCAAGAGTTAAAGAGCTCTGAAGTAAAAAAGAATCCAACCAGGTACAAGCAAGGTGTACCTAATATAGTGGTTCTAGTAAGAAGGTATGGGGTTCCACAGGGATGCATAATTGACACCCTTTTAATCTCTTTTATTGATGGAGAAAAGAGCATGACTTTGAAAACACCTTTGAATGTATTTGTAAATGTATTTGTCTTTTTCAAATTCTGTTTTTGAACATTGGAAAGATAAGTTTAAAGTCAGACTCACTGGTGGAAACTTGGTATCCTCATGGCACCCATTTCAGCGTACCAGCCATCCTCCTCATTCCTGTAGGTCTCCACTCTTCCTCCAACACGACCGCTGGCCTCTACGATGGTCACCTTTAAAACAAAGATGACGTTTTTTCACATGATCCTCCATCTTCTCATGCATGCATAGTTCTGATTGGAAACTGTATGTTTGTTTAAGCGTCTGTTGGAAACTGAACTTGTCTGACCTGAATGACTGCACAAAAAGGCAGCTCAATAAAGAAAAAAATCAACTTTTATGTGGAAATTACTTTGATTTTTCAATCTATACCAACACTGACAACTTCCTTTGTTCAACAGATGGAAATACTGTCACCTTAAACATAAACTGTCTCCATAAACATGAACTCAAAATTCAGCTTTTCAGCTTTTCCTGCTGCATGTACCTTGTGTCCCGCATCCTGCAGTAATTTGGCAGCAGTAAGTCCAGCCACGCCCGCTCCAACAATGACAACATGGTTGGATGTGCTGATGGGTGGCAGGCCGTTCTGCACTGTTTTCAACAGATCATCATAATCTCTGTCCTCCAAGCAGTCGGACAGATGTTGCTTCAGCCTGGCAGCTGCAGGGCTACTGCAGAACAAGCTGAGCAGGAGAAGACTGAAAGGGACTGGAAAGAGGAGAAATATCAATCAGCTGACTGCGGATAATTTTCAAGTTGAGCTCATGAATGTGAAGACACTTTTGGATATGTTTTTTAAACTTATAGTCACCCAAATGGACTCTCTAGTGTTCAAGAAAAAGCTATAAACTTTACTTCACTTAAACAAATATGAAATTTTAACTGCTAACTGCAAAACACATTGTCCTATTGAGAATTTGGACAGGATGTTTTATCAAGAAATTTTAAACTGGCTGCATGAGGCTGTTGTTTGTGCTGCTTTGTCTTTTTACTTATTTCTGGCTGCATATTCCTGCTGCCACAGCTCTCACCTCATTAATTTCACCTGGATAAAGATTTCAAAGTTCCTTACAGCATGGTAGAGCTGCCTACTTCTCCTCACTTGTCAAAGGTAATACAACAATCCAAGTTTTCAGCTCCATAGCCAGGCTGAAACAGAGTCAGAGCTCGACTGACCCTGTGATTCACAGTTGTGAGGACTTCATGGGCTTCTTCAATGATATAATTCTTAAAATTAGAGATAAAATTAGCAACCCCTGCCCTTGCCTTAACCTTCCATACCGCTAAATGTAGTTAAACCTGATTTTCAACAGTTTGCCTTCAGGAACTAAATTCTTTTGTTTCCTTCTCTAAACCATCAACCTGCCCCTTAGATCCAATCCCAACTAAGCTGTTAAAGAAGGTCTTTCCCTTAGTGTGTACATCCTTGTTAGAGACAGTCAGTTAATATATAGATATAGCCAGTACTATATAGATATTGACTGAAAAAAATGCCTTTCTAGTTTTTCAACTTTCTGTCTATTTTGGCCAATATTTATTGAAAGTTTCTGGTAAAACCAGGCTGGTTGTAAACATCTTCAATTTAATCTTATAACCACAACTTTGAGTCAATTTATATTCTATAGAATGAAAACAAAATAAGGGAGATGTGCTCATTTAAGTCAGACAAAAGAGGAATTTAAGAAAACAATCCTAGAAATCAAAAAGCGGTTTGTCGGCCTTTGTAAAATCAACTTCTTCTAAGCATGTGATTTTCTGTGCTTCAGTTCTGCTTTCTATTTTGTTGTTTCATGAGTTACACTGAAATATCCATCCCAACATGAAGAAATAGAGAGAGGGAGGGAACTCACCCTTCCCCAATTTATCAAACCACAGACGGAGATGGAGGTCAAGGAACGTCTGTGACTTTCAGTTTTGGTGGATGTGTGTAAAGTCAGAAGACTGAGCGGTCCATTATACTTCCTCTAAATTAATCATTAAAAAAAATATATGTGGTTTTTGTTTGGTGGAGTGGTGAGCAGCTGGGAATGAACCATGAATGTTATCCAGCTGGCCTGTGTTTGCGCCCAGCCTGTGCCCAGTGTCTTTTTCACTCTCTCTCAACCTTTCACAAGCCCATCCACTGTCACTGTCTCTCCTATCAATAAAAGAACAAAATGCCTAAAAATATCTTAAAAAAACATAATCATGTCATACTCACCAGAATTCCATTTTACCAGAGTCTGATTCATCTATACTGGCAGTTCGTTCCTATTGTCTTTCCCCAGAAGCAAGAAGAGGAAAACAGAAAAAGAAGACGAGATTTCAAAACCTCAGAAACATCCAACTTAAGATTGGGCTCAGATGTTCAAGGTGTGATCGCAGACTTCTTTTAAATAAAGACGTATAGATAAACGAGCAATTTTAATAAACAAGAATTAAAGAGTGACAAAGAGCAATACTAAAGAGACATTGACACAGTATGAACACATTATTAATATTTTAATTGATATTTTTAATGCTTGAGTTGGGTCATTTTAGAGAACTGCTCTAATCTTTTAATTCCACATGTCTGGTCCGGCTTTTTAAGTCTTCACATTTTTTATTTGCATACATTTGAATGGGTTTATGGTGTTACGGCCCCAGCCGTTTAGGCTGTTGTGTGCATGTGTCTGCCTGTGTGAGTATGTGTGTGCGCATGCGTGTGGGTGTGTCTGCTTCTCTCCTCAGGCGGCCGGTGGAGAAGTAATTGGTGTAGGATGTCCACCAATCAGGAGCCGGCTTTCGTGGTCGAGGAGCCTCAAAAGGACAGCAGAGGCTTCAGTCGGGAGCGGCTTGTCCTGTGGTGGCCTGTCGCCCAAACCCTGTCTGCGCTCGGCATCGAAATCAATAAACCTAATCTAAATCAAGACTGTTGTTTGATTTAGATTAGGTTTATTGTTAATTTAGGTTGTTTGAAGACAAAGATCTCTTGTTTAAATTATTTTTTTTAAATTATTTCTGAAAATAATCCTTTGTAAAACTTTATCTTATTTTCATATCAAGCACTTCTGTTCACCTTTACATCTGGTTTTATGTTACCTCCTTTTAACCCCTTTAAGAGCTGTGGACGTAACAATGGTTATTGCAAAAAAAGATGAATAAAGTTTCGAAGCAATCCTAGAAGGTATAGACAATTGTAAGCATCAGTAACTACCAGCATTACAAACAAAAATGATATAAAGTAAACAAATCACCTCAGATTTGTTATAAAATATAATTCATGATGCCAGTACCACATCATTATTTCTTCACTAACTGTTTTATTAGTTGATGATACCTTAACCTTTTTATATAAACTTCCTTCGAAAGAATTGAAATTTGGGTAGCACATTCCCTGAATAAAATGCTAAAATCTACTAAACATGGAAACACTGGATTTTGGAGGGGGGTGCAACCCACACTTTTAGATTTGTTGCTCATTCCTAGAATGCACAATCCTTCTAGGTTGTGTTTTAAAGGCGAAAACCAGGCTTTCAAAAATGGAAATGAAATACCACTTGGTTTTATCAAAAGGGAGAAATTATCCATCAAATGAAGTTTGCAAACTTTAATGCTGTGATCCAGCATTGTAACATATATTGTTTTCTGAGTAGATGTTCATTAATGTGTACTTTAAACAAATAATTAGATCAATACGACTTACAGTGGTTGTACATGCATACTTACAGAACAAAAACAGTTTAGACATATAAATTACTTTATTTCTTAACACTTGCAAAATTGCTTGTGAACACAAATGTCAAATCAGCCAATCAGTGCAGCAACCCAGTGCTTTTAGGCACATAGATGTGGTGTAGAT
This sequence comes from Scarus forsteni, assembly GCA_036419115.1. Classification (NCBI taxonomy): domain Eukaryota; kingdom Metazoa; phylum Chordata; class Actinopteri; order Labriformes; family Labridae; genus Scarus; species Scarus forsteni. The sequence goes on from JAZDUH010000444.1 coordinate 436,562, forward strand.
GATGTGCTGAAGTTCAATTGGAGCATTAGAATAAAGACCAAAGCTGATTTAAAATTTCAAGACGGGTTCTTACCTCAGAGGAGCTCGGTGAGAAGTTTGATCCCAAACTGATCTGAAAGTCAATTTAAAGTGTGTTTTATCTGCCTCACCCAGTAAGCTGGAAATTTTGTAACCAGTCTTACCAAACCTGCTGACAGTGTATGCATTTGTTTGTTGGTTTCATTTTCACCAGCTCCTGCATCTGGAATTTACCATGACCAATGCTCTCATGATCTCTGTAAAGATTTACACAGTCAGAATCATCACCGTGCTGTTTTAGGCACGTCTTCAAAGAGAAACAAGAGTGACAGAACTGGAAGCATAAATTTCCCCATTTATTCCATATTAATTTTCGGTTTTAACTTATTAAAATTCTTTTATAAAAAATAATGCATGTTTTAAATGTGCCATGCCTTGAGGTTTGGTGTTTGAATTGTGTTTCCTATCAGGCTGAAGAGACCTGACTTGATTGATTTTATTTGTTGAAAGTGATGCATCAAATTTTTATTGTGCCTTTGAATTTCAGTTACTTAAAATTTGAAACAGAATAATAATAATAATAATAATAATAATTACTACTACTAATAATAATAATTTATTATTATTATTATTAGTAGTAGTAGTAGTAGTAGCAGTAGTAGTAGTAGTATAAGGAAAGCAACCAGGGGTCTGTTGCACCAAAGTAGGATTCAGACATCCAGGATAAATGATTGAGCCCAGCTCATCAAATCCAAAACAAGGGGGTTGAGACTTATTTGGTTGCACATAAGACCAAGCAAGGATGAGAGCACACGGATTCATCAAATAACCCATCCTGGATCTGTGTGCATACGTGATTCCTTAAACAGACCCCGTGATCAATCACAGAATCATGGATTCACCATGACAACAAGAGCAGTGTGCTTGTCTCATCTAAGCAGGAAGTCCTCATAGAGGCGTATGAGAAGGTAAAAGATTGAATTAAAAAAGAGAAAACACCACCACGGCAACACAACAAAGACAGAAAACTTGGCAGATCGCCTGAATGTATAATAGTGCACTGATACACACTCCATCCTCCACTGAAATATCACAATATTGATTCAAACACTTCATTAATGTCTTTTTGTGCCCCGATTACTAATTTGAATTGCACGTGAAACTGAAATGAAAACATCCACATTTGCTCTTTATGTTACATGCTGCTGATGGAATGATTTATCCTCACTCACTGAAGAAAGACCATGTGACTCTTTGACTTTTATACAAACTAATATTGAATGTGCATTTTATATATGTTCTCTGGATAACTCTTATCTAATGATTTCAAAATCATGTAAAATCAAAATTTTATCTAAAATCACTGTAACTGATGGTCACAAATGTTCAAATAATGACAGTGGGTCTTGTTTATTTAATGTGATAACGATGTGTGGTGGGAAGTGGAATAAAAACTGGTTTCAGTTTGTGTGGACTGCTGACTGAGAAAAGGAATGAGATTAAGTAAATTCTGGAACTTATCCTGGTCTGGAGCAGGCGAGAGCTACAGAATAAATCACCATGGTAACATATGTCAAAACATATACCACTTCCCTCTATCCAACTTTTGTGCATCCATATCATGGATTAGCTGATCCAGGATAACCAAGATATCTCGGCTTAATCCCTTATCTTGGTTTTGTGCAACAGGCGCCATGGCTATTAAGATATTTTTGTCTAAGTGTTGTCAAGTTAATGTAGTAGCTATTGTAGTAGTAGTTATTTGTCCAGAAAGAACCAGATCAGAACCAGAATCTATAAGAATCACTTTAATTTCTATTATCAGCCCAAAGTGGTACAGCGTGAAGTTAGGGCTCATACAGAGATTAGCATTGATGCTAACAACTTCAGTAGCAGTTTTCTCAGATCTGCACTATATTTATACAACAAAATTTACAAGAGAATAGTGCGGAGTTGCAAATATGTTGTTTAAGTACCCGATCCAGATCCAGCTTTGAATCATAAAAACATTTGACTTGGTTTGATATCAGCACAACAGAAGACAAAAGGCATAGGAAGTTCATTTTCAGCTTTTATGTCTCAGGCATACACAAATTTTCACGACCAAAAAAAACTGTTTCAGACAGACTCCTCCCTGATCAACATCTGCAAGATTTCTTCTGAGTGTTACTGACATTACCAGGGAACTTACTTGTGAAAATGTAAAAAGCTACCAATTTAGTGTAGTAAATATCCTGGATACATATTTGGATTGCCAATAAAATCCAAACACATCTTCCCTGTGCCATGACCAAGATTCTGAGATAATTCCATAAAAATCCACTGATATCTTGTTAAGTTATTTTGCACACAATCACCTAGACAGATGGAAAACAAACAATGCAGATGGATACAGCAATACTAAACTGACAGAGATAAAAATTCTGGTGAGCTGATCTGATAAAACACTTGTTTGAATACAATTAAAAGCAAGAAAAAAATCAGTAAGAAGCAGTCGTGCAGACCCTTTGCACCACCCAAGATCCTCACCCGCTTCATGCTATGTAAGAGAAGTGGAATGGGTTTCCTGGATTTCCCACCAAATCTTAATTTATATTGTAGCTCAGTGATGCCTGTCCCCACACCAGTACCTGTTGGATCAGGTGGTTTCATGGTCAAAAATGGACTCTCATTGATGTCCCCTCCTGGAAGCATCAAGAAAACCTCTATCTTAGACCCTAAAGCTCTTCTTTCTGTTGAGCTGATTTTGCGTGCACAGCTTTGTTGATGTTCGTCGCAGCCCTGATTGCAGATTTCATGGCTGTCTCAATCCAAGCGTGAGGGAAGGCTGTGTGCTCACCAGCAAAGTGCACCCTCCCCTCACTCCTGACAAGCTCCTTTGCATACTCCAAGTGCTGATAGGGTGTGAACAGAGCGAAGGCACCCAAGCTGTAAGGATCCGCACTCCACTTCTTCACAACCACCCCTGTGCAAAGAGACCTGACACGTTTGCCGTGGATCTTCTCCAAGTCTCTCAAAACCAGATCTTTTAGGTCTTCGTCGCTTGCACCCAGGAACAGAAGAGAGTCGTCGGACCAGGTGTAGGAAGCCAGGAGGACGCCGATGGTCTTGTTTGTTGGGAAACTGTGGCTTGGGTAGTAGATGAAGCGAGACGGCCTGTCTGTGATGCTCTTCCCTCCACGGATGCCGTCCTCCTCCCAGAACTTCTCACTGAAGGTGAGGATGATTTTAGTGGAGCTGTCATAGTGAACCCCCCTCAGGGCCTCCATTTTTTTATTGGAGAGTCTGGGTTCAAATTCAATGAAGAGGGCGGCTTTGGCTGTGGTAGTGACCAGAACAATGTCAGCAGATAGGTCTGTCATAGATGACTGATCATCTGTTTGGTATGAAACAGTCACTCCCTCTTTTGACTGACTGATGTGTTTGACCCTGGAGTTCAAGAGGATGGGGACATCGAGGACAGAGAGGAATGCGGTGGTCAAGAGGTCGGTTCCACCAGTGACCTCATAATATCTGCAAGAAGAAGTTCAAAACAGAGGTTGACATTTGGTGATAGGCTTGTAAGGGTATGCCTTGTTGAGGTTTGATGTGTTTTCTGGGCTGTTGCTCTAAACTCTTCATTTAAGTTACTTTGGTGTGACTTCATAATTCCAATGAAGTTGAGATGTGTTAATAGAGACAAAGCACAATGATTAAAAAAAATCAACCTATATTTGGTTGAATACACTACAACGACAACATTTTCAATCTCCTTAACTTAATTCATTGTTGCATTTATCCAGTCGTTTTGTATTTCATGCCTGTGACACATTTCAGAAAATCTGGGACAAGGGAATGTTTACCACTGTGTTGCATCACCTTATCTTTTATCAACACTCAATTAGAAACTGTGGAACTAACTGTTGAAGGTTTGTAAGCAAAAGTCTTTCACATTCTTGTTTCATGCATGACTTCGGTGTCTCAGCAGTCCAGGGTCTCCATTGGCATATTTTGGCCTCATTATGACCAACACATGTTCAGTGGAGACACGTGTGGAATGTATCAGGTCTAGTACCAGCAGTCTTTTCCTCTGAAGTCATGCTGTTGTAACACGAGCAGAATGTGTCTTCATTGTCTCTGAAATAAGCAGTGATGTCCCTAAACCTGTATATACCTCTCAGCATTAATGGAGCCTTCACAGGTGTATGGGTTACCCATGCCATGGGCACTAACACCCCCCCATACCATCACAAATGCTGTCTTTTGGCCATTGCTCTGATAGCAGTCTGGATGGTCCTTTTCCTCTTTAGCCCGGAGGACACCACGTCCATGATGTTCAAAAACAGTCTGAAATGTGGACTCAGACCACAGCAGACTTTTCCACTTTGCCTCAGTCCATCCAGTTGTCAAATGCTGTCTTTAAATGTCAGCTTACCAGTGTAACATCTTTTTGGGTTAATGTGAGTGCAGATATAAGCTTACGTGGTGTTGTCATTGATGTCAGTCTGGTCATAGATCATCTCCGTCAGTGCAGTATACATGAGGCTCTGTTCATTCAGCAAGTCCCCGATCATTTCCACGGCCTCGAGACTCAAGTCACCTTCTTCTAAGAGATACTCCTTTGAGACAACACAGTGAAGTTTGATTTACCTCGACAACGAAGGAAAAACATTGTTGCTACATTTTGACGAACAAAATCTTAAATATTTACCTTGACAGAGTAGTGATCAAATTTCTGCAGTGCTGCTTGGCATCCATGTGCCTCCACATAATCCTTTACCTGCAGAGCAAATCATTTAGAGACACTGGTGCATCTTTTCAGGTGTCAGTTACTGAACAAGTGCATTGTGCACCTCCCCACCCTCCCCTCTCAAACTCCATACAGTACCTTCTGTAGAGCCTGCTGTAGCAGGTCATCTGCAGACTTGTTCCTCTCACATTCTGGCAGGTCGTACTTCAGGATATCAGGGTTTGCTTTCACTGCAGACGTTTTGTTAAGCACCCCATGGACAAAGTAAAAAGTGTTCATGTCCTCCATGGTAAAATTATTTAGCTTGACTCCAAGTTCTTGGGCATACCAGAGGACAATCCTTTAGAGAGATTGGATTTTTTGGATTTTTGAGTTTCATATAAATAGTGACCACCACATTCCTAAATCATTGTCAACTGACCAACCACTTCATCAGGTACCCAATTTAAACTGTTTTTTAATGCAAAAAGCTCATCACATCTCATTAAATCACATTTTAACAACTAAATGCATTAAGGTATGTAGATGCAGACAAGATAACATACTGCAGTTCAAACTGAGCATCAGGATGGAAAAGGAAGGTGATTCAAGAGACGTCAGATATGGCATGATTGTGGTTGCAGGACAGGACTTTCTGTTAGTAACTGCTGAGTTACTGATACTTCAATAAAAAACAACTCTAAGGTTTACAGAGGACAGTTTGAAAAAGTTAAATATCCAGTGAGCAGCAGATCTCAGGGTCAAAATGCCTTATTGATGCCAGAGAATAGTTTAGAGTGGCTGGAGATGATATTTCTTAGTTCCACCTGAGCATGGTTTAAACCAAACAGCCTACCTGAGGATTCTCGCTGACCATGTCGATTCCTTAATGACCACAGTGGAGCATCTTCTGATGGAGACTTCAGCAGCTCCAAGTCTCAGAGCTTAGATCATTTAAGACTGATTTCTTTAATACAACAATGAGAAGACTCTATAGTCACCAGATATCAATCTGGTAGAGCACCTTTGAGGAACATCTTTGAGGACTTTTTCCAGCAACAGAAGTTCTCTTATTGATTCATGTCTTTGAATGCACTTTTCATGCAATTTAACTTTCTGATCATGTTTTTGAAGAACAAAAACATAAAGTTAAAGTCAGACTCACTGGTGGAAACTTGGTATCCTCATGGCACCCATTTCAGCATACCATCCATCCTCCTTATTCCTGTAGGTCTCCACTCGTCCACCAACTCGACCGCTGGCCTCAATGATGGTCACCTTTACAACAAAGATGATGTTTTTGCTCATGATCCTCCATCTTCTCATGCATGTAGTTTTGAATGAAAATCATAGGGCTGTTTATTCAAGTGAGTGTTGGAAACTAAACTTGTCTGACCTGAATGACTGTGGTGTCAGAGGAACTACTGGCATGTTTAACATGAAACTACCTCCTCAAATATGTACATGAAAACAAGGCACACAAGCACACAGGATGGAAGCGGAAGAAGGTCAACAAAACAAAGCCTCTGTTTAGCAGGAGAAGAAGATAATATGATGGTATTAGAAGATAACGTTAAATAAAGGGGCTAAAAAACAACTCACAACAAGCACACAGGACCGTTTAGAGTTGCTTTAAAGTTTATCCGATGGCTCTCTTGATCACTATTGCAGCGGCTGTTGCAGTGGCACTTTGGATTTGAGCATAGCCTTGCAGATTTTGGGCCTGCCCTATTACAGGGAAATTTTCTACTTTCTACTACTATTGCTATCATAACTGTCATTTTTCTTCTTATTATTGCCATATTTACATGATTATTATTATTTTTCGATCTCCCTCTTTGTAGTACTGCAGTTACCAGCATTTATATTATATATCATATACGAATTATAAACAAACTCACTCACCCACAAACACTCACAGTTGCACAGACTCACACATTCCCTTACACAGAGCAGCCATTTTTTCTAATTTCCTTTTGATATATTTATCTTTGATTTTTTTCTTTCTTCTCTTTTTTCCCTTTCTTTCTTTGTTGTATGTATAATCAATGAGTCATTAACAACTATAACTGTTCTCTTCTTTGTTATGCATTATCCACTATCTCCTAGTAAATTGCAAAATTGACCTGTTTGTTTATTTTCTTATGTCTTTCTTATGTCTTGCAATCGATAAAAAGTATAAAAATTTAGAAATAAAAAAGAGTTTATCTGAAGACTGTAGGCAGAGGCAGGCTAACCCCACCCATTGACTCCCAGCGTTTAGTGAAGCTAATTAGCAGTGGAGCCCTGCCTATCTCTTCCTTGTTTCTACAAACACAATGTGAGGAGTGGTGTCTTTTTGTTTGTCATGGACTCAGGAGTGAAGCGAGACAAAAAAATCCTTTAAAGTTCATCTCTGCATGTACCTGGTGTCCTGCATCTTGCAGTAACTTGGCAGCAGTCAGTCCAGCCGCACCCGCTCCAACGATGACAACATGGTTGGCTGTGCTGATGTGTGGCAGGCCGGTCTTCACTGTTTCCAACAGATCATCATAATCACTGTCCTTCAAGCAGCTTTGGAGAGTTGCCTTCAGCCTGTCAGCTGCAAGGTTACTGCAGAACAAGCTGAGCAGGAGAAGACCGACAGGGACTGGAAACAGGAGAAATATCAATCCAACGAATGAGGAAGATTCTCAAGTCCTGCTCACAGATTTAAAAACAGTTTTTAACATACAGTCCTACAAACAAACTCTCTAGTGTTCAAGAATAAGTTAGAAACTTAAATAATCAAATTTAATCTGCGTTCCTTTGAGAGTTTGGAAAGGGTGGTATTTACGCTGCTGTGTCGTTCCAACCTAGAGCATCCATACAGCACAATGTGGGCACATCTTCCTGCTGCCACAGCTCTGTCTCACTTCATGACTTTCACACGAATAAATATTTCAACAGTGATTTGTAAAGAGGGAAGCAGGCAACCTTAATCATCAAATAACAGACTCTGAAAAAAGTAAAAGGGGATTGTCAGCATAAAAGAGGCAAACAGAGCTTTAACTTCCAAAAACACAGTCAGGAAGCTGAAACTGAATGTTGTATATCTTTCTGTGACATATCCCATGGACTTTTGCATTGATTTTAACTGAAACAAATGCTTCCTACTTTTCTACTTTCCATCAGTTTTAACCGAGATAAGTGAACAGCTTCTTGTAAAACTGCCCCTGAGTTTTTGGGTCAAGAAATTAATTCAACACAAGCAAATTCTGCTGACAACCTACTTCACACACCACTGCTGTCACGTCTCATTGAAAACATCTTTTATTTAATCTGAGAATCACAACTTTGAGTCAATCTATTTTCAACAAAATCAAATATAAACTCAATGATCATGCCTGTGTTTGTCAGAAAAAGAAGAACATTTAAGAAAACAATCCTTGAAATTAAAAAGCTATTTGTTGGCTTTTGTAAAATCCAACATCTTATCGTGTGATATTCTGTGCTTCAGTTCTGCTTTCTATAGTGCTGTTTTATGAGTAACAATGAAATATCCATTCCAGCATGATGAAATAGAGACAGCCTTCCCCAATTTATCAAACCACAGTCTGAGACCGAGATCAAAGGTCTTTGACTTTCTGTTTGGGTGGACCTGTGTGAAATCAGAAGACTGAGTGGTCAATAACACTTCCTCTAAATTGATTCTTAAAAAACATTTTGTCATACTCACATGATTTCCATTTTATCAAAGCCTGATCCATTTGACTGGCAGCTGGTTCCTTTTTATCTCTGGAGCAAGGGGAGGGAAACAGAAGATTTTAATCTTTGGAAACAAAAATTGGGCTCAGATATTCAAAGTCAGTCATCTTAGTAAGTCAGTCTTTTTTAAATAAAGAAGTAAAGACTTACAGGAAATAATATTAACCAAGGAATTAAAAAGTGTGTGAAATAGTAAATGGACATTTACATGGTATGAATGATATTTTTTATTAATATTTTAATGTTGAATATGTTGTGGGGTGCTGGTTTGGCGTAGTGGTTAGCACCCCATGTACTTGCTTCTGCCGGTCCAGGTTCGAATCCTGCCTGTGACCAGTTTGCAGAGTGTCTTCCCCTACTCTCTCTCACCCCCTTTCACAAGCCTATCCACTGTCTCTCTCCTATCAATAAAGGCACAAAATGCCCAAAAAATACATTTGAAAAAAAAAAAAAAATGTTGAATATGTTGTAAAATAGATGTTTTGATTAGTTCCTTTTAGAGGAATGTTCTGAACATTTAAATCTGGTCCTGCTTTTCAAAGATTTGTCTGGACTATTTAAAAGAAAACCCTCTGAAAGACAAGGCATTGCTGTAGCTGTATAGCTTTTAATGTGTTTTTTGTGATTGCACAAGAACAGCAAGTTTTGGATGCAATCTGAGGAGGTGCAAAGAAACAAGTCTAAGCATCAGTAACTACCAAAGTTATGTATTAAAATTGTACCAACTTTCAAAAGAATTCATGTCAGAACTCTAATAAAACATTATTTTTAATGCCATAACTTCACTGTCATTTCTTCACTAATTACTTTTTAATACTTGATATCCAAACTTCTTTAAAAAGTATGGATAAATTATTTTGGTTTATTATTTATCTGCTGTAATAACCACTTGGTACTGTATTTTTTACTGTACAGTATTGGAAAGCCTGATTCTTCCCCTTTACAACAAGATAACACTTAATGTATGGGTGCCACATCAGCATAAAAAATGTTAAAATGAGAAGTCAAGTTCTTACCTCTGTGCAGCTCGATAAGGAGTCTGATCCCAAACTAGTCTGAACGTCAAATCTAAGAGTGGTTTTTCTGCCTCACCCTGTTAGCTGTAAACTTTGTACCAGCCCTGCCAGAACACAAAGAATCTGATTTTGCAGATAGTTGCTTCCTGGTTTATTTTTTCCAGCTCCTGTATATTAAATTTATCACAGCATGACTTTTTTTTTTACTATTGTCACTTGAGAAAAACAAAATGCTTTATATATACAGTAAACTGGTACACTGGCTCAGACAATCACATGGCAGCAACATATTGTTTTAATAGATATAGACATGTTCATAGTGACCTGCTAAAGCTAAAACTGAGCATCAAAATACAACAATCATTATAAATGTTGTTAATCTTATTATATTATGAAACACTGTTAAAATAACAATAATAACATTCCACTACTATAGTTATTACCATTCAAAAGATTTTAATAACAAATAATAATGTAAGAAGAAGAATTTTATGACACATGTAAAGACAAATGTCTACAATGTGCCTTAATATAGAGAGAGACTTTAGATATATAACTTTAGATAAAAATATCTCAATCAATCAGGGAATCAGGGAATGTCAGTATATTAAAATAGAAATAAAACAAAAAAAATAGAAATGAAAACACAGTCTCAGGGGATAAATCAAAGTACAGTTGATAAAAGGTAATATCTATTAACTCAGTAAATTTGCTCATAATATCAGATGTACCATCATCTTTAAAACTGAAATAAAAAATTGGCATGCTAACTTTAGTACGAGGACATGTGAGCATAAGCAAGGAGCATGATGAGTAATTCTTAGTTATCGAAAGGTCAAATCCAAGTGTCTATTATCTGCCTCACCCAGTTATCTGGAAATTTTCTCACCACTTGAGAAAGCTGAAAGAATGTGACTTCCTTGGTTTTGTTGATACTGGCACCTGCATCTGCAATGGACTGTGACCTCTGCCCTCATGATCTCAGTAAAGATTCACACTGATCAGCAGCATCACTGTTCTCAAACAGGAACAGCAGTGACAAATGTGTCTTCAATCATCAAATATTGTTCTTGTATTCAATAAATCTATCACTACTGACTATTTACATTATTTTATTTGACAGTGCAGCGATTTATTAAAAAAATGAATGAAACAAAACATACATAAGAATCAAACTTATTCAGTCTTATTCTTTAAAACTGTTGCTGCATTTTTACTACAATATAGCCTGTGCTAAACTTTATCACTATAATTTATTTATTTAGTCATGCAGGACCAAGAAGACATGACATTGCTCCTCCAAAAAGTTTAGAAATGTTGTCAGTCATTTTTGTCCTTGAATAACACCAGAGGTGAGGATGAGGGTGTTAAACTTTAAGTTGATTGCCAGAAAAGAAAGAAGTGGTAGTATTAGAGGTATAACTTGTAAAATTATGCATTTGCATAACGAACAACACGGCTAAACATGTGGGAAGGGCCTAAACAGATTTGCCAAATTCCTGTTGTCCCTAGAAGAAAGCCTACAGTTTCTCAGGTAATGAAGGGTGAAGAACCGGTCTTCCTGGGACGCCCACTTTGCAATTTGTTCTTTGTTAACAATCTTACTGAATGTGATCCAGAGTTTAAAGATGTAACCAGGGCTGAAGCTCTGTGTTCCAGGATTGCCGGGGATTTGTTGCAAAGGTGACCAATCAGGCTTTCCAATGATACAAAATACAATATACAGTATCTCACAAAAGTGAGTATACCCCTCATGTTTCTCCAAATATTTTATTCTATCTTTTCTTTGGACAACAGTGAGGAAATGACACTTTGATACAGTGTACAGTAGTGAGTGGGCAGCTTGTAAAACAGTGTAACTTTACTGTCCCCTCAAAACGACTCAACACACAGCCATTAATGTCTAATTTGCTGGCAACAAAAGTGAGTACACCCCCAAGTGAAAGTGTCCAATTGGCATCCAAAGTGTCAATTTTCTGTTTGACCTCAATTATTTTTTCAGAACTGCCTTTACCCTCTTGGGCATGCAGTTCACCAGAGCTTCACATTTGCCACTGGAATCCTTTTTCACTTCCTCATGACCAAATGATGGAGATGGTGGATGCTCAATAAGGTTCAGGTCTGGAGACTTTCTTGCCCAGTCCATCACCTTTACCCTTAGCTTTTGACTTTCATTCCATTTAAAACTCTGCACGGCCATTGGCCTCTGCCAGGTAAACCCCACAGGGAACCACAGTGACGTTACAAAGTCTTTAAAACAAGACCACGACCAAAGCTCAATGCTATCCCCTGGAAGTCTGTCCAAAAGTGAGCTCTTACAGGCTTTCTCAGTGATTTGACTGTCCAAAAAGGAAGCACAGAACTCAAACGTTTGTTCTCTTTCTTATCATCATATCTAGGTTCCAGTCTCGCAGGCCAAGCAGACAGCTGTTTCTTTGTTGTTGTTTTTTTCAACTTCGTTTTTTTGACTCAGACTGCTGCACGAGCAGCTGATCACACCAGTAAGAGGACGAGCATGCCGACTTTGTTAGGAGCCTAATAAAGTATCTCGTCCTCTGTCTATGGTTTGTCCTTGCTGTCACTGGACAAACCTGTACCTCGCTACCGTGAGAAGAACTTAGACCACCTGAACTCCCCAGACGCAGAGCGCAGTCAGCGCTGCAACGCACAGGCAGACCAAACTCGCAGCGCAGACTCAGAGCACCATCAGATCCAGCATGCAGTGCAGAGTCAGAGCTTTGTTGATCCCAGTGTGCAGCACGGACTCATCGCGTAGCAGCAGACTTCAGAGTGGACTCTCTTTTCTCTCTCCGTCATCGCTCGTCCACACTCCAGAGTACCGGAGCAACTCAAAGTAAGAGGCTTATGTCTGAGCAGAGACAGATTAGTTTAGAGTGTGTTTAATTTGCCTTTGTGCTTGTGAGACCTGTTTTAACTTGTGCTGCTTTTTATTTTTGATCGTCCACCCGTGATCAGTTGATGAATAGGGTATCACTGGTTGAAGTCCAATATCAGACCAGGTAGACTTCGGTTGACTGGCTCTGCTATTGTGTAGTGATGCTGTTATTATCAGTTGTATGTGACATCTTCCCCAGGGTTTCTCTCTCACCTTCTCTTTCTTTTCCCCTCTATTTCCTGCTCATACACACACCTCCCTCACACCACACAGATATTAAAGGTGCCGTCTGGTGCACCACCTAAAACTATTCAAGGGTCGCCTCAGTAACACGTGAGGCTGAAAGGCCCCTTCCCCTCTTATTTGTTAACGTGGTGAGTGTCCATCTTGGCTCTAGAGAGGATAAGACGCTTTCCTCTGTCGCCATTTTGGTCCAGGACACGCCCTCACGTGATCCCTCAGCCACTCCCTCTCTTTTTCTCCTTCCCTCTCTCACACACACACACTTAAGCTCCATCATCTGTGATTGCATTTGCTGTTGCTGCTGTGGTTGCTGTTAGTTGTTGCCAGTGATATTGTGGGTACAGCTGCTGCAGTCATTGTATTCATTGATGTTGTTGCTTTTGCATTTTAAGTAGTTTGTACTTAGTATAATGTTTTGTTTATTATTTAAATTAGAATAGTTTATAGCAAGTAATGTTATTTTAAATAATTATTGCTTTAAATAAACTTTATTATAATTTAATCTGTCATTGTTTGTGTTTATTGTGGTTATATAACTGTGATACTTGCTGGAGTCATAGCAGTCAATGCTCGGACTACATGCTAAAATTCTTCACACCTTGTGAGACTAAATTCTAATTTAGTCAATTTGGTTATCGGTCCCTGGAAACAAGGTGGTGCCCCTAAAATATTGGTTATATAATAATATTTATCAATTTTAAATAATTGGGTGGCACGGTGGCGCAGCTGGTAGAGCGCATGCCTCACAGCAAGAAGGTTCCCGGCTTCCTCCCACAGACCAAAAACATGCTCATTAGGTTAACTGGTGACTCTAAATTGCCCTTACGTATGAGTGTGAGCGTGAATGGTTGTCTGTCTCTCTATGTGGCCCTGCGATCGACCGGTTCAGGGTGTACCCCGCCTCTCGCCCGATGATAGCTGGGATAGGCTCCAGCCCCCCGCAACCCCGAAAAGGATAGCCGGGTATAGAAAATGAATGAATGAATGAATGAATGAATTTTAAATAATTATCTTTGATAATTTCTAATAGTAATAATTACTTTTTAATTATTATTAATATCAATAGCCAATAGCCAAATTGCCCCCTACTAGTGCACATTATATAGCGCTTTTTAAAACAGAAGTTTCCAAAGTCCTTTGACAAAAAACAATAAAGTACAAAAATTACAGCACAAGGAAACAAAAACAGAAAGCTTAGTTCAACGCCACTCTTACAGAAAGACACAAAACACAAAAGACATAAAAGACACCAGCAATGAAAGTTTGGAGGTATCAATGACTTTGGGCCTCTGGCTCAGAGGCCCTTTCCATATGTCATTGTAACCCAGAAATTAAAGGAGCCATGCAACATTAAATGAGACTATGAACATAACCCAGTAAGAAAATAAAAGGTGATTGAAAGCTAAAAACAGGACAGAAAATATAAAAAGAATAATTTAAAATGATGATAAAAATAATAAAAAAGAATAGGAATAAAAACAATGATAAAAAAGAAAAACAGACATGGTCAATTAAAGCCCAAAAGGTAAACTATGAAAAAATTAAAAGTGTAACAAAGGATCAGATAAAAAAAAGGTAAGATAAAATCAGAGCTAAAAGTAAGTAACTGAATAAATATTAACATAGCATAGAATATGAATAATTGAATAAAACAGAATGGACCTAAAAGTAGAGAATTTAAGACCTGACAGAAAAGGCGAAAAGGATAGTAAAGGTAAAATAAGATAGACATCAAACATGCATCACACAAAAGCAAGTCAGTAGAAGTGAGATTTTAAAGTGACGTAAAATAAACAACAGACTCTGCATGCATTATGTCCTCTGGAATGTCGTTGCAAGGCCGAGGAGCTCTGATGGAGAAAGCTCTGTCACCTTTGGTTTTGAGTCTTGACTTTGGAACCACCTGTAATGTAATCACCTGCCTTAGGACAGTGGATAAATTTTAGCTATTGTGCTAATTCTGTATTATTTATAGCAACATTTATTGCAAAATTGTTGACTGATCAAATGAATGAATTAAATCAAAGTTTGTAACAAACAGGTTTGCACAGCTAAAAAGGCCTGTTAGGTCATATTCTCTATATTTTTTCTTGTCACTTTGACATTCTCTTGATAACACTTTCTCTCTGACATTGATGACACCATTTTAATCTTTATTTTTAAGTATTTTCTGTTGCTCTTCTGTCATTAAAATTCTTTCCTGTTGCTTTCTCATGGGTACATAAGCATTACCCTCAGTCACGTAGAAACTGTGTGTGAACTTTCAGAATAATGAATGTGACCACAGAGTTTAGGTCAGAGCTGCTGTAGATGCTGTGAACGCAGCACTGTGGTCAGACCATCAGCTCTGAAATAGACTCACAATTCAGACAAAAGCCGCTGAAGACCGTCTCAGTGTGTTTGAAATACATTTATTATTTTCTCACAGTTTTATTTTTACAGTGGTGCCAAAGAAGAGGTCATCGCAGATGTTTGAAAGCAGAAGTCCACAGTTCCGTGCCTGTCCTTCAAGAGGTCAAAGGTCTCTACTCAGAGAGAAGCATAAAGCTCTGTAGACCAGGATGAACTGGAATTACCTAGATGACCTGACCGTAGAGACCATTGTCAACTAATGAACAGTGGTATGTGACTTGGGTCCTGCATCTTCGGCAAAAGATGAGAAATTAAGATTTTGTAAATACAAAATAGCTTGTGTATCATCATACCATGACAAACAGAAACATCAACAAATGAACTACAAAAGCATGTTTAGAGAGGAAACAAACCTGTGTGCAAATACAAACACTGACATCTCCAAGTCAGACCTTAACAGTCGATCAGAACATATAACAATGGATGGATGACATGCAGAAAGATGGATGGACAGATGAATGGATACACAAAGGGTTAACAGAGAGATTCAACTTGCAGACAACTTGTGCTCAAAGATGGATGAAGGGGTTTATAATGACTGATGGATTTATTGCCAAAGTGATGGATGGGGGAATAATCAAGGGATGGATGGATTAAATACCAAATAATAGGCTGTGTGTTTTCCAATGGATAGATGGTTGGATGAAGAATAGTCTGTAGCTTGACAGAGTGATGGATGGATAAAGACATGGAAAAATTAACAGGTGGATGGATGATATTTCTTGTAGATTAATGACTTAAAGACTGAGAGATGACTGAAGATTGGAAAACAGGAAGATGGTTAAGCGAATTTCTTAGTTTTGCCTGAAGCTTAAAAAGAAAAGACTGTAAACAGCCCATATTTTACCTATGTCAGGTACTTCACATGTGTCATAATCTTAAATCAGGTTTGTTGTTTGGCATGACTCTGTCTCCCTCACTGGTGGACCTTCATAGGTCACTGTAGAAACTTAAATAGACACAGAAAAAAATATGAAAAATCAGACAGACACACTTAACGTGGTGAACAGATATAACTGCTTGATAATGCAAACAGCTAATCAGACAATCACATGGCAGAAACAAGTGCAATCAAACATGTAAACAGGGTAAAGAGGAAACAGCTGAAATTCAAGCTGAGCATGAAAATGGAGAGGAAAGGTTTAAAGGGATTTTGAACATACCACAGCTGTTGGTGCCAGAAGCTATGGATCTTGTGAGTTTTACACCAGTTAACAGAGAATGGTCTGAAAAAGACAAAATATCCAGTAAGTGGTAGTTCCCTAGTATGAAAAAGTCTTGTTGTTGGCAGAGGTCAGAGGAGGATAGACAGAGTGGTTGGAGATGATACAAAGAAAAAAGGAGCTCAGTGGACGTAGAGAAGGGCCACAGCAGTGGAAGACCACACCTAGTGCCACCCCTGTCAGCTAAGAACAGGAAACAGGCTACAGTTCACTCAAGTTTACCAAAACTGGACAAGAGAGGATTGAGAAGGTGCTGAGTCTGGATTTATGCTCCAGACTGACATGTGGGGGATGTTTTCTTGACACATTTGGTACCCTTACCTGAGCATGGCTTAGACCTGAGTGTGAAGATAATCACATTTGCCCCACACTTGACATGACTCAGAGCAGTGTGCAGGTGGCTAAGTCTGCTCACAGCTCAGGTCAGACTCAGCTGATTGGCCTGATTAAGACCAGCTGTGGTGAGATGATACCTACACTTTGGCTGTGGTCGAATGGTCACCTCCTAAGCCCTTTCCTGTCTACTTTTCCTTAACCTTGATGGAAAACATCATGA
Organism: Scarus forsteni; assembly: GCA_036419115.1. Lineage (NCBI taxonomy): Eukaryota > Metazoa > Chordata > Actinopteri > Labriformes > Labridae > Scarus > Scarus forsteni. The sequence goes on from JAZDUH010000444.1 coordinate 453,360, forward strand.
GGTTAAGGAAAGGAGAAAGGGGAATTCAGAAGGACTTAGGAAAGGAAAACTGCCGTGCAGAGAGAATCAGACTACATTTTCACTACACTACATCGTGTGACGGCGGATGTTACTGCTGTGGTGAAACTACAATTTTCCAAAGGTGGACTACAAAAGGCTCATCACGTATTATGTATCATGACAACATTGTTCCTTTCAGACAACATTCAACATAATAACCTGGTAAACATTACATCTGCATAACCGATTTTGGAAGTGAGGATTTAAATAAATTTGTCTTTTATCAACATGAACACCAATCAGTGCATGAAAATAAATGAACTGAATGAAACAATAGCTTAGTGTTAAGACCACACTCTAATGGTCTCTTCTCGTCTTCTCCAGCTTATCTGTGGTCGGGTCGCGGGGGCAGCAGCCCAAGCACTGAAGCCCAGACTTCCCTTTACCCGGCCACCTCGTCCAACCCTTCCCAGGGGGTCCCGAGGCATTCCCATGCCAGCTGAGAGACATAGTCTCTCCAGTGTGTCCTGGGTCTTTCCTGGGGTCGCCTACTGGTGGGACATGCCTGGAACACCTCACCAGGGAGGCGTCCAGGAGGCATCCAGGAGGCATCCGGACCAGATGCCCGAGCCACCTCAACTGGAGAAGCAGCGGCTCTACTAAGAGCCCCTCCGGAGTGACCGAACTTCTCACCATATCTCTAGGGGAGAGCCCAGCCACCCTGTGAAGGAAACACATTTCGGCCTCTTGTACTCGCGATCTTGTTTTTTTCCGTCAAGACCCACTCTAATGGTGTACAAACTATTAATATTGAACCAAGTTTAAAATATAATCAGCATCAAATGTCTCATATCCTTCTCTCTTCAGAGAATCAGACTGCTGGAAAGTTAAGACAGGTTTTGGTAAACTTTATAAAGAATCAAACAGCAGTGGGAACTCACATGGTCTGTGTGATTTGTTCATAATTATTCTGTTGAATTCGGAAGCCGTCTGATAACGCACTGCATATAAATGCTGTTGTCGGGGAGAATTGTGGGACAGAATAATCTCCTCTCCTTTCATAAAGGATGGTCCTGTGTATCCTATGCTAAAGGGGATAATGAAGGAAGCGCCAAGCCACCTTTCCTAAGCATTTAAACTACTCGAACAGCTCTAATAACAAACTACTTCTGGTTCAGTTCACTCAGTTAGGAAACTTCATAAGCAAAAATGACTTTTCGACTGCAGCCTTTGTCTCAGTGCTCGGTGCTGACACACTGTCTTTGCCATCAGAGGGTTTGAGAGCTTCTCTGTGCTTGTAAACAAAGCTGTAAATTAACTCGAAGTTCTGCCTCAGCCTCTTAAGCTCTCTTTAAACAAAAAACAACTGATTTTTGTATTACAAAAGTATTTAAGGAGAGTGTAGAAGAACATCCTAAAGGGTTCATTTTATTTTTATCTGCATTTCAACAGTGGTTTAGTTTAAACTTATGTTTGATTGTTTAAAGAAAAGTCAAACATGAGCTCTAGTTGTTTGGCTGATAGCCCTCCTATTTGGGTTTGCAATTATCCTGACATCAAATCAAATCATCTCACAATGGTTTCTTCAACATGAGGCCCCCACACTCATCAGATCTCAATCCAGTACTCTGGGAAGTGGTGGACCAGGAGGTTCTAATCTTCTGAAAACAAGCAGCTGTGTGATGCTGTCATGGAGATGTAAACCAACATCTCTGAGGAGCTTTTGAGCACCTTGTTGAATCAGTGCTGTTAAAGGGATAAGGCAACTTTTTCTTTTCATGTCTTGCCTCACTTTTAAGTCCATGACATGATGATAGACTCCACTCTTTTGACTGTGCATGCAGTAACAAGAAAAAGATGGCCCACCACTAACTAGCCTATCTAAAACACTGGAAGTCAATGGGTAAGTTAGTCTGCCTCTGCCTACAGTCATCAGATAAACTCTTCAGCAACTCTTAGTAGTCCTCTGTTCTCGTTGGGACTCATCTAGACTTATCTTCTACTACCACCATATTATCTTCTTCTACTCCTAAACAGAGGATTTGCTTTATTGATCTACTTACAAGCACTTCTGTGGTGGTTTGAGCTAGGCATGCGATGTTCACAAAGTCATTCCCCATCTTTTGGACAGCTCTTTAAAGTGACAAGGTTATGGTTTTAAGGTGAGAAACGATTCACATTTTTGGGTAAGCTGTTCATTTGTGAGATTTCTGAAATGCAAATTAATTGCAAGTGTAAGGAATAATCGGCTCACTTATAACTGAATCTGTTCTCATCATTCACTTACAAGAGCTGTTCAAAAGACTTGACTCATTCAGGAACAAAACATTTCTAATGAAAACCACAGTGTAGGTAGGTCAACATAACAAAGCCTCTGTTTAGGAGTAGAAGATAACACGATGATTGTACAAGATAACGTTACAGTAACAGTTACAGTAAAAAAGAATGGCAACAAGCACACAGAGTTGCTGAAGAATTTATCTGATGACTGTAGACAGAGTCAGGCTAACACTACCCATTGACACTCAGTGTTTGAGCTAAGCTAACTAGCTGTGGGTGAGCTTTGGCTGTCTCTTTCTTGTTCCTCAATATACAGACAGAAAGAAAAGTGTCTATCTGCTTGTCATGGACTCTGGAGTGAGGCGAGACCTGAAAACAAACAACATTTTTTTGCTGCATCCCTTCAAAAGTCTTGTCTTTGTGACAATATGTGTTCTGACATCATTACCTGTTTCTGGCCTGTTGGAGGTGGATCTTGAAATTTGCTTTGTCGGCAAGGGAGTGATGAGATCTGGAGTATAAAGGGAAGGAAAATGTTACAGAAAAAAACAAATTACTCAGACAATTCTGTTCAGGTTGGTCCTTTTCCTGATAACCAGCCATACCTTTGTAATTCTGACATGAGAAAAGTCCCAATACAAGCAGCAGCACAGCCAACACAACAGAAGTCCCCATGATGACCCAATAAGAAGACTGATGACTGGGAGGATTTGATCCTGCAGAGACTGTTCAAACGAGCAATTACATTTGGAATTTCTGATCTTCCTCAAGAATAAAATGTTGAATAATAAAGCTTTTTTTGAAGTCTCACCTTGGACAGCCAACAAGCTCTCCAGAGATTCTCCAGCACCAACAATCCTACACTTGTAGAGTCCTTCATCAGACTTAGAGACATTATAGATGGTCATGGTTCCATCATGGCTAGCCCTTGACAGGACACCATCTTTATAAAAATCAGCTACAACCTGTGAATTCTTCTTGTGAATGCAGCTGAGAGTGACGTCTTCTCCTTCAGTCACAGGGAGAGTCGGACTCACCAGGATCACAGAGCCAGCTGAAGAACAAAACATTTGACTGTGTCATAAAAAAAAAACCATAAAAATTGTGCAACGTGAGAAGCATAGGAAGTGGACTTCAAAGTACTGTATCATCAGGGTGTTTAGCAATACAGTTTTCATTTGAATTCCTTTCAGAATTGCTTCAGTGGGGTAAAAACTAGATTATTTTCAGTCCAAGTTTTGGCTCGAATCCCCTCCTGCAATCAAAGTCAGCAATGGCCAGATTACCTTGAGGTTCAAAGATGATCATGCCTGACTATTCTGTGCTGTGTGGTTTGGTCAGAGTTATTTCTTTAAAGAGAACTTTGGACACCAGGCATGAAATTGTGAATATTAGATGTACCCATAAAGCTCTTTATGAAGTCTCACCTTGGACAGCCAACAAGCTCTCCAGAGATTCTCCAGCACCCACAATCCTACACTTGTAGAGTCCTTCATCAGACTTGGAGACATTATAGATGGTCATGGTTCCATCATGGCTAGCCCATGACAGGACACCATCTTTATAAAAATCAGCTACAACCTGTGAATTCTTCTTGTGAATGCAACTGAGAGTGACGTCTTCTCCTTCAGTCACAGGGAGAGTCGGACTCACCAGGATCACAGAACTGGCTGAAAAACAAAACATTTGACTGTTTCTGTGTCTTAAAAAAAAAAAAAAAACATAAAAATTGTGCATCGTGAGAAGCATAGGAAGTGGACTTCAAAGTACTGTTTCATCTGGGTTTTTAGCAATACAGTTTTCATTTGGATTCCTTTCAGAATTGCTTCAGCGGGGCACACATTAGATTATTTTCAGTCCAAGTTTGGGCTCGGATCCCCTCCTACAACCAAAGTCAGCAATGGCCAGATTACCTTGAGGTTCAAAGATGATCTTGTCTGATTATTCTGTGCTGTGTGGTTTGGTCAGTTATTTATTTAAAAAGGACTTTGGACACCAGGCATAAAATTGTAAATATTAGATGTGTCCATAAAGCTTTTTTTGAAGTCTCACCTTGGACAGCCAACAAGCTCTCCGGAGATTCTCCAGCACCCACAATCCTACACTTGTAGCGTCCTTCATCAGACTTGGAGATTTTATAGATGGTCATAGTTCCATCATGGCTAGCCCATGACAGGATGCCATCTTTATAGAAATCAGCTACAACCTGCGAATTCTTCTGGGTAATGCAGCTGAGAGTGACGTCTTCTCCTTCAGTCACAGGGAGAGTCGGACTCACCAGGATCACAGAGCTGGCTGAAGAACAAAACATTTGACTGTGTCATTAAAAAAAAAATAACATAAAAATTGTGCAACGTGAGAAGCATAGGAAGTGGACTTCAAAGTACTGTATCATCGGGGTTTTAAGCAATACAGTTTTCATTTGGATTCCTTTCAGAATTGCTCCAGTGGGGTAAAAACTAGATTATTTTCCGTCCAAGTTTTGGCTCGAATCCCCTCCTACAACCAAAGTCAGCAATGGCCAGATTACCTTGAGGTTCAAAGATGATCTTGCCTGATTATTCTGTGCTGTGTGGTTTGGTCAGAGTTATTTATTTAAAGAGGACTGTGGACACCAGGCATGAAATTGTGAATATTAGATGTGTCCATAAAGCTTTTTATGAAGTCTCACCTTGGACAGCCAACAAGCTCTCCAGAGATTCTCCATCACCCACAATCCTACACTTGTAGAGTCCTTCATCAGACTTGGAGACGTTATAGATGGTCATGGTACCATCATGGCTAGCCCATGACAGGACACCATCTTTATAAAAATCTGCTACAACCTGTGAATTATTCTTGTAAATGCAGCTAAGTTTGACGTCTTCTCCTTCAGTCACAGGGAGAGTTGGACTCACCAGGATCACAGAGCCAGCTGAAGAACAAAACATTTGACTGTGTCATGAAAAATATAAAAACACATAAAAATTATGCATTGTGAATAGTGAAGGAAGTGGACTTCAAAGCACTGTATCATCATTTTTTTTAGCAATACAGTTTTCATTTTAATTCCTTTCAGAATTCATTCAGTGGGGTAAATTCTAGATTATTTTCCATCCAAGTTTTGGCTTCGGTTCCCACTTACAACCAAAGTCAGCAATGGCCAGATTACCTAAAGGTTCAAGATGATCTTGCCTGATTATTCTGTGTTTTGTGGTTTGGTCAAAGTTATTTCTTTAAAGGTGATTGTGGACACCAGGCATGAAATTGTAAATATTCGACGTGTTCAATCAAAATTAAATGAAGAAATGATATTTACACACCTGTGATATTGATTTTGACTGAAGTGCTTCTTGTGTATCCGTTAGCATCACACCAGTATTCACCGCTGTCCATCTCAAATGCACCATTAATGTGACACGGCCCGTGAATTGTCTCCACATTAATCCCACATATCGTGTCCACTCCCCAGAGCTTCCTCATTACTCTCCACTTTGTGATATCTCCAAAGCCCACACACGAAAAGGTGATGTGTTCAAACTCAAAAAACTGGAGTCTGCTTGGAAAAATTTGCAAATAACGTCCTTCTGAAAATAAAAAAGGGACAATGATCAAATTCTCAAGGGTCAGTGTTCACTGTTGTTCAGAATCTTAGACTTAAAGTCCCAAATCACATCAGTCATTTCCAACATTTGTCTTTAGTGAGTTTAATACTTTCTCTATTTCCACTGGAATACGAACACTTGTTTAACACACAAAGAGGACAACTGATAGTTGATACAAATAGTCCAACAGCCAATAACTTTGCAGAAACTCAATATATTCAGTCAGTACACATGGTCAACACAACCTGCTGAAGGTCAAACCAGCATCAGAAAGGAAAACAAACGTGATTTAAGTGACTTTGAGCATGGTGTTGTTGTTGGTGTATTTCCTGAACTACTGATCTACTGGGATTTTAAAGTACTGTCACTTTAAGGGTTTGGAGAAGATCTAAGCTGATGCCAAAGGTCAGGAGAGGGAGGTCAGAGTTGTTGGAGATGATAGCAAAGCAACAGGAACTCAAGTAACCACTTGTTATAACCAAGATACACAGATGACTATTTCTGTACACGTGAAATGTCAAGATAGGTATCATAAGCAGAAGACTGCTGCCTATTGTGGAGATTTTTCTTAGAAATGATAAAATTTAAACTCTTTTTTATCAGTCCAGCAAGATGAACATTTAACCTGATATTAATATATCAGCCAAGATGTACTTACCAGCTCCCTCAGCGCTGCAGCAATGCTGATCTCTGGCAATAAGAAGCATCTGTATCCAAAGCACTGGAGACAAAGACACAGACTCAGAGTAAACTTAAATTCATCACTGTGCTGATATTTTATCTGATATCTGTTATTAACTGATTCCTCACATGATCCACGGCACAGGGCTGTAGCCTTCATGTTGTCTGCCTGATAACTCTGGGTGCATCTAACTGACGAATACATGAATCTAATGTGGGTGGAAACTTCCTTTCTAAACAGAATATTTCTGATATGTAAAAAAGGTTCAACAGTGTACGTGACAGAGAGCTGCTCTAACAGAAATCATGCTGGTTGTATCAAGAGGTACAAATAAACAGCAATGCCAAAAGCAAACCCTGTCGAGCTCATGTAAAGTTGCAAATAGTTAAAGCTCAGATTTTGGCAAGTTTGTTTTTATTTTATCTCAGAAATGACTGACTCTGAGCCACAAATTTCACAAATAAAAAAATAAATAGCTACAAAGCAACAAATTTAATTTCTGATTCAGTAAGGGTCTTGGCTTAAGGATCAACTACTTTGAGAGTATATTTCATTTCAAGGCATCTTACAGGTTAAATATGGTTTGTTTTGTTTCAAAATATTCTTACTTATTTCATATAATTAAATACAAAGTAAAGACATTTATGTCTAGTAAAGGCATTTATGTCTTTATGTCTTTACATAAAGTAAAGACGTGAAGACATAAAGACATATAAACCCATCAATCACATGTTTAATCAGAAGGCTGGTTGGTAGAACACTGGATAATAACGTTTATTTGTAAATGTATGTGTAACTCTCAAACGGTTTGTAAATTTAATTCAATATAGATCACTACAATGCATTTTAATACTCTAAATTTTTATTTTTTAAAACAACAATGGATATGCAAGAAATGGCACATGGCAACATAACATTGTGCCAAACACAGAGGCATTCTTGAAGACAAATAAAAAGAGATCTAAAATTTCCTCCCACTCTTACATTTGACCAAACGGCTTTGTGGCTCATTTTATGCAAAAAAATGATACCAGTCATTTCAGCTCATTCTTCATTAAGGCACAAACTACTGAACCGTTCCTTTTAAGGAAAAGCAGTTACAAATTCCAGACAAGTAAAACCCAGGACAGTTGGTGGCTCTGAATCTGGTCCAAGTTGTCTGTGTTTTGCCTCTTATCTTTAATTTGCTATTGTTTATTCAGTGGAGGCAGTTTTACTGTGGCTGAAACAGAGGAGCCCATCACATGTGGGTCAGAAAGACTGGTGAAATATTTACTTTATTGTAGTATTGTGCTTATAAGTGCTAACCTGACAAGCCAGATGGACAGCTCCATATATCTGCCACAGAAATATTTCACTAGTCCATCTGGGTAGGAGTCCTTTGAATTTATTTTCAGGGGCAAAACGTTAAAAAAAAAGTAGCATACATAGCGGCTAATGGCTAACAATAGTTCATGGACATTAGCCATAGCAGCTAACTTAGCTGCTAATAGCTAACAACAGTTATCGACCGATAGCAGAAAATGTAGACGCTAACAGCTAACAGCCTTATACTATCGTCTTACACTAAATTGTACCACACAGATGATTCATTTAATGCTTATCTGTGACATGAACCTCGTCAAAGACAATCACTAAAAGTAAACTTCTGAGGAGGGCAGATTTTGCCACGATTCACTGAGTAACCATGAGGACAACAGGCTAATCGGCCTGTCCGTTTTCAACTTCCGGTTCTCAACTTCTGGTTGTCGTCACTTTCGCATTCTGCAGCTCCCGCCTCTCTTCCCTGATTGGGCCGTTAAGTATTCAGCCGAGTGAATTTGTTGAACAGCGGAGGCTGGCAAGACAGACCGGCAGGATTTCAGAATCAGGCAGGTCTGTCTGCTCTGCAAGGCTAACAAAGTGCACCTGTGGCACCAGAATGTTTTTCATTCAGCTGAATTGACTGTCACAAATATGAGGTAAATTTCTTCAAATGACAGATAAATGTCCTTCACGGATAGGTTGGCCAATATGTTCCATTTTTCATTGTTGTTTTTCAGTTATTTGCAGACAAAATATGCAGTTATGTCAACAAAACTACAGGAACTGAGGCCTATATCACGAAGCGGGGTCAACTTATCCCCGGTAACTCACATCTATCCAGGATTGAGTAACCACAACAATGGCAATCAGGATAATCAATAGCACGCCGCAGATTATCAACACGGTAACTCAACCCAGGATTGTCTCATCAAGAGCTCTTGAACGTGCACGTTTAAGGGGAGGGCTCAGAGGCAGCTGACCAATCACAATCATGAGCGGAAAATACGCTGAGAAGCGAACACACTGAGAGAGCTCCATATTTTACATGTGAAGAGCAACGTCTGATAATGTTAAAATGTGAGGATGAAAAAGCCAGAATAATGGAGAAAGGAAACACTGTAGCAGCTGTCAATCATAAACAAAATGTGTGGTGGACTGTGAAAATACGCAAATTACTCATCATTGGCTAAATCTGACACTGATCACACTCATGAATCTCATGAAGTAATATACTGTGAACGTGTGTTGCATGTCTGACAATTATCACCCCATTCTCTCAGATGTAATCCCTCTGTCATGACGAGGTCGTGGGAGCAGATACAAAATAAATACAAAAGCATAACTACGTCTGGGAGGTTGGTCTGTTTCATGTCATATCAGCTACATTTAAGATTGAAGTCGACGCCACAATGAAATCATAAAATCATACCGAGCTGATTTCTGACCCAAATTAACAATTTAAAAATCAGCAAGAAAAAAATCCCTCTAACACATGAATAAAGTGGGGTGCTGGTTTGGCCTAGTGGTTAGCACCCCATGTACATGCTTCTGCCGGTCCAGGTTCAAATCCCGCCTATGACCAGTTTGCAGAGTGTCTTCCCCTGCTCTCTCTCCCCCTTTCTCAAGCCTATCCACTGTCTCTCTCCTATCAATAAAGGCACAAAATGCCCAAAAAATTAAAAAAAAAACAACAAAAAAAACAACAACTCATGAATAAAGTGCAGGAATGACATGATGGAATAATGTGCTGTTTCACATTAGAATCACATCCCTTGATTTGTCAAGCACTTTATGATGCATTTGAATGTAAAGGCGCTGTAGAAGTGAAGTTTATATTGCAGGGTGATGCACAATGACAGTGTGACAGTCAGTGCACCGCTCCTGCGGGTCACACAGGGAATAAAGGGCTCCAATATATCACACAGGTAGATGATTCTGGGCCGCTAGAACTGGTGTCTTATAGCGCGTTGTCAGGTTGATCTCATGGGTCAAAACGGTATCGTGACACTCTTTCTCATCTTCATGATCGTCTCAAAAGTTGTGCGCCTCCTTCTACTGGGTTCAGGAGAAGAGGGCAGGCCGTTGATTTGGAGAAGCTGATTGGCTAGTGCGAGGGTCATTTCGCAGGATCAGATTCAACCCCCAACTTATCCTGCCTTGGAGCAGGTTAGCCGTTCAGAGTAAGTCACCATGGTGATCTACTCCGATAAGAAATGAACCGGCTTTGTGCTGTGGATAATCAAGAGTTAACCCTTAAGTTATCTCGCTAAGACATTAATCCTGCTTCGTGCTATAGGCCTCTGATCAGATCAGAGGAGGACCTGGAGCATTCATCTGTCAATAAAATAGAAACTGAAGGAGAGGAAAAAATAAGGTTTAAAGACAGAAAATAAAAGTTTGGAAAGTAATTTAACTAAACTCTTTAACACCAGTTAAAACAACCTCCATAACAACAGAATAGTGCCCTTTAACTCATTCAAACAATGACATGGTAAAAGCTCCACATATTTTAGGTCAACATGGGCGTTAGCTTCATGCTGATTCTCTCACTTTAAATAATTATTGTAATGGTGAATTTCTTGGATCATTGTTGACATGTTTTGTTCATCACGATAAACTTTATAGACAATTACAACTTTCATGATTTTTAAAGCTGTATCTTTACAAGACTAAAAAGCTTTATTCAGGTATTTGTACTTGTGATGTTACTGTAATGATCGATGCTGCACACTTACATTCAGGTATTGATAAGGCCATGCATTTTGTTTCTCTTTTTGCCTGATTGTCATTTAACTGTAATTTAACTTATTTATATGTTCACTTAATTTAATCAGCATTTTAACATAATTCAAACAGGATACTGAAACAAGCTCTCTCAGCTTTCTACCTGTATCTTTTTATGTGTTTTCTTAAATGTGCAGCAAAAGCTAAAACCATGAAGCCATTATGGAACTATTACATGGCAGTTTTACTGTAAGACAAAGACAACACTTTACCAAAGTACATCAAATTTTTGTGACAGCTTGAGAATTTCATACAATTTCAATGACCTTATCAAGTTGGTCCCCATGGCTGTGTCACTGTAAAGTTGTTTATTACCTCCCCCAAGGAGGTTATGTTTTCGGGAGAGTTTTTTTTGTCTGTTCGTCTGTCCGTCCGTCTATGAACAAAATAACTCAAAAAGTTATTGACGGACTTTGATAAAATTTTTCAGGGATTGCTCAGCACGGTAAAAGGAAAAATTGATTCGATTTTGGTGTTGATCCGGATCAGCGTCTGACCGCCATGGTGAAAAACATGATTTCTGTGAATAACTACTGAGCTAAAATAGATATTATGAATCCAATTGCTAGTGGTATGTTTTCATGGTCAAGGAATCTAAATATTTAGATGAAATAAAGGTAGGGCTAATATTATGGTCAAAATCACAATATGGCTAAGGACTATGGTGCTGGCGGAGGTCTGCGCTCTCCAAGTGCTTTTCTAGTTAAAAAAGAAATTATTGAATTTGGGTACCCAGACATTTCTGTTGCCCTTGTTAGCAGGTCTTTAGGTCTTTCTAAAGAACAACAAAGCTGTAAATTAAAAACCTGGGCAACATTCAATGCATTTTATTTTTGCAAAATGAAATTTTAAATCTAGGGTATCTACCCTAGTGCTGAAATCCTAACACACTTCAGCAGTTTTGGAGTCAATACTGTGCCAATTAAAGAAAAAAAAACAACAGAAAATTTAACAGGAAATGTCACTGGTTTTCATGAATTTTGAAACATTGATCAAATTAAAAGCTTTCAACATTTCAGCAGAATAGCAATGCTGCTCGGATAATATATTTTATATTTTTCATAATAATTTTTTGCCAAAATATATACAACTAATTACCTGGTTTTGCAGTGCATGTTGATTGATTTTGATGGATTAAGAGGCTATTGAATGTTTATTACCTCTTATTATGCATTGCAGTCAAGTCCTTGGTTTCCAACTTGTAGTCCAAGATCCTCCATTCGAAGTGGGGTTCTTTTTTAAACTTAATAAAGGTGTCAGCGGCTCAGTCTGGTGCTGCACTCAACCGGTCATCAGAGATAGAAGGTTCGAACCCAGGCTGTAACTGTGCATAGCTGTGTTAGCTTATACTGATGGATAGCTAAAACAGGTAAGCAGGGACATGCAGGAAGGTGCGTCACACAATTTTTCACAAAACAAAGACACAAAGTATTGGGAGTGGGGTAAACTGGGCCAGTGAGTAAGTTGACCCACCCCGTTTCTGGGAAACAGTGAACAATTCTTCTCATGTGGTCCTAAATTCAGAAAGCCCCTTTCACTTCTCCCTGCCTCTGTTGAAGAGGAGCACCTAGCACAAACTGTTGGTACCTTAAATTTTCAGCATGTCAGGTATATTGACCTTTTATCAAATCAATTATCCATGTATAAAATGGTGTATTATACATATTTGTTATTTACTGATGTATATAAAATAATGTGACTTACTTGGCTGCAGATGAGCCTGCAAAGCAAAGTTTACCACATCTTTCCAAAATGTTGACTATGGGGCAAAGTGAGCCACATGTAGTGGGGTAAATTGAGCCATTTGTTCCTTTTATACCACCAACAGTTGGAAAGTTATATTAATGTGCTGAATCATAAAATACTATTTAATGTTATGTTAACCAACTGACTTGTCTGCTCAAATATTAAACAGCAGAAAATCATGCTGAGTCAAGTGGAAAACCAGCTGGGGCTCAACACCACTTGCTGAGATTAAGAAAGTAATGAAGGAAGTCATGAGTGAAAGTCGATCAGATCTGTTGTAAAGAAGTGAAATACTGACAGGTAAACCCTGCAGAGGTAAATGAAGAAGAGGGATGTTTGAACTTGCTTGTCTTAGCAAGTCTGAACTTGTAAAACTTTAAAGCATAAAAGTACATGTAACTTTTCCAGAAGGAATAAAAGTTTTCTTTCTTCCAAGAACTCATTTTGTTTTTGTTTGTTTTTCAAACCTCGACAGGATCTCATTTTACTTTATATGAGTATCTAAGTTTCCCCAAAAAATAGCAAAATGTGTCAGTTTATGGCATTAAAATATTTAAATTACTGATTTTTTTCTAGGTTGTTTAAGTTAGGTTTAAGAAAACACACATGGGGCCTGTACTACGAAGCTGGATTAGCTCTTAGAGAGATAACTTCCTGGATACGTTTGGGTTTTCCGCACTACAAATGTGGATCTCTTTTCATCCAGACACGTTGTCCCGGTAACTGAGGCTGAACGCCAAACCTGGGGCCTGTACTACGAAGCTGGATTAAGTCATCCAGGATAACTCTGCGACATCTCGCTAAACTTCACCGGATCTCCGTCATCCAGATCTGCTGTACTACGAGGCTCGTTATCAACTCGATAAGTGAATCCGGCTGGGATCTGTGCGCGCACTCATATAATGGGCGTGGTTAGCGGCCCCGGAGCATTTTCCACAATGGAGAAGAGAACAGCCTACTTCACGGCGGAGGAGCAGCAGATAATCCTGCAAAAGTATGAGGAGTACTGCAGTATTATCCAGGCCAGGAGCAACACGGTGAAAAACATGGCCCTACATTTTCCAGAAACACAAATCACTTAAATTGTAATAAAGAACTCATCCACACTAAACCAAAATTATGTAATTAAATAGTCTTTTAAATGGTGATGAATAATTATCTTTTTTATTTTAAATGTAATATAATTAGCCTAAATATAATATTTAATTTCACTTTTAGTGTACTTTGGATCTACAACAACATTTGTCCCTGTGTCATGATTCACCGCTATTGGACAGTGTAAAACATTTCCTCTTTTTTGTGAATTAAAATAATAAATGAACAGTGTTGATAACACTGGGATATATCTACGAATGAAATTAAACGTAAATTAGATATTTAAAAATATTTCTTCAAACTAAATTCTGTCCCTCAGTTTCATGGTGTTACTACCAAAATTTGGAGATCATATTACATTAGACAACATTTAAGATATGATGATTACTTATGTAATTGTAATTGAACTTTAAACCAAAATTATTGTTACTTGACTTTATCCATAATAAAGTTCAGTACAATTATCAGCATATGTTGTCTTTTATCAGAAGTAAACATCCTCAGATCAAACGTTATCACTGACATTGAGAAATAATGTCAAATAGTTTGAATTAAACAAGTTTCATGGAGTTTTGTCAGCAGTCTTCAGATGTTGTGATATGTGCCTTTAGATTAATTTTATTGCATTCATGAATCTTGTGATTGTAACCTAAAATATGTTAACACCAATGACAGAAATAAGATAAAAATACTGACAAGAACGATTTTTCTATGTGTCCATTATTGTTGCTAAAACATCATGGTCAACATACTAATAAATACTCTACATTTGTCTAAACGCAATTAATTTTTTCACTTGTTTGACCAGGAAAATCACATTCATATTTCAAAATGACCGTAGTGCATTATTTGCCACGTAAGGCTCCAGCAGGTCACAGATGTATAGAAGTCCCTCTACGAGATTTCTTCTGGTAAATCAAGCCGATGACTTCTGTCACGAAAAAAACGCTCCCGACGAAGCGCTCCTCTTACAATTTGTGCACCGACATTAACCGGTTCTGGCAGAAATGGGCAAGCCATTTTCCAAGACAGCAAATTAGTGACTGTGCGGTCTTTTATGCCCGCCCGAGAGAACCGATTGGTCAGCGGGCGATCTGTCACACCCCGTGAGCTCTTATCCTGGAACTTAACCTGCTCCAGACCAGGTTTGGCGTTCAGCATCAGTTACCGGGGCAACGTGTCTGGATAAAAAGAGATCCACATTCGTAGTGCGGAAAATCCGAAACTTATCCAGGAAGTTCTCTCTCCAAGAGCTAATCCAGCTTCATAGTACAGGCCCCTGGTCCGGAGCAGGTTAAGTTCCAGGATAAGCGCTCACGGGGTGTGACAGATCGCCCGCTGACCAATCGGTTCTCTCGGGCGGGCATAAAAGACAGCACAGTCAATTTGCTGTCTTGGAAAATGGCTTGTCCATTTCTGCCAGAACCGGTTAATGTTGGTGCGCGAATTGTGAGAGGAGCGCTTCGTCGGGAGCGTTTTTATCGTGACCGAAGTAATCCGCTTGATTGGCATTATTTCTCAATGTCAGTGATAACGTTTGATCCGAGGATGTTTACTTCTGATAAAAGACAACACATGCTGATAATTGTACTGAACTTTATTCATAACAAGTGTTATCTCAAGACACTTTACAATAGAGCATAAAGCTCTTCATTTTATGGATACACATATATGCATAGATACATATATACATATAAAATACACATATACATATATATACAAATATATACATCCAACACCCAACATGAATCCAAATAGCCAATCATGGATCCCTCCATCATGGCGGCAAGAAAAAACCTTCGGTTAAGCAGCAGGAAATCTTGAATGTGGATCCCAGTCTCATGATGAACAGCAAATCCACACGATGATGTGTCGGGTGTGAGGGCAAAAGAAGGGAGGTAAGAGAAGACAAGTGGACTAGAATAAGAACTAAAATTAGGGACAGGTTCATGTACCATCAACCTGTCGTCTGATTTATTAGAGGGTAGTCTCTTGAGATGCTACATTTGTATGTTTAAGCTTTTGAGCATCAACTGTCATCATGAAGTAATTTAAAGATGCAGACTCTCATGTTCCATTAGCCAGTGAATGTTCTCAAAGTAGGGCTTTCTGAAGAAGATGAGAACTCAAAAACATTTCAAGTGCACAAATTCAAAACATCTAACCACCTACAACCCTCATATCAATCAGCTTTTGGAGGCAAAATACCTCATACAGCAATGCTAACTTCGGTTAGCATGTAGATGGGATATCCCATTATGTGTTAGCATCAAGCTAACACAGGCATTTTTGTTAAATATTGAAGCCATGGATGTGTAAGCAGGCTTAGTAGGGTGTTGTTTTAGACTTGATCACACTATTTAGTTATACTTAATACATACTTTTCAACTCTGAAAGGTAATAAATGTTTGGATTTGTATGTTTAAGCTTTTGAGCATCAACTGTCATCAAGAAGTAATTTAAAGATGCAGACTCACATGTTCCATTAGCCAGTGAATATACTCAAAGTAGGGCTTTCTGAAGAAGATGAGAGCTCAAAAACATTTCAAGTGCACAAATTCAAAACATCTAACCACCTACAACCTCATATCAATCAGCTCTTGGAGGCAAAATACCTCATACAGCAACGCTAACTTTGGTTAGCATGTACATGGGATTTCCCATTATGTGTGAGTATCAAGCTAAAACAGGCATTTTTGTTAAATATTGAAGCCATGGATGTGTAAGCAGGCCTAATAGGGTGTTGTTTTAGACTTGATCACACTATTTAGTGATACTTAATACATACTTTTCAACTCTGAAAGGTAATAAATGTCTGGATTCGTATGTTTAAGCTTTTGAGCATCAAGTGTCATCAAGAAGTAATTTAAAGATGCAGACTCTCATGTTCCATTAGCCAGTGAATGTACTCGAAGTAGGGCTATCTGAAGAAGATGAGAGCTCAAAAACATTTCAAGTTCACAATTTCAAAACATCTAACCACCTACAACCCTCATATCAATCAGCTTTTGGAGGCAAAATACCTCATACAGCAATGCTAACTTCGGTTAGCATGTAGTTGGGATATCCCATTATGTGTTAGCATCAAGCTAACACAGGCATTTTTGTTAAATATTGAAGCCATGGATGTGTAAGCAGGCTTAATAGGGTGTTGTTTTAGACTTGATCACACTATTTAGTGATACTTAATACATACTTTTCAACTCTGAAAGGTAATAAATGTTTGGATTTGTATGTTTAAGCTTTTGAGCATCAAGTGTCATCAAGAAGTAATTTAAAGATGCAGACTCTCATGTTCCATTAGCCAGTGAATGTACTCAAAGCAGGGCTTTCTGAAGAAGATGAGAGCTCAAAAACATTTCAAGTGCAAGAATTCAAAACATCTAACCACCTACAACCCTCATATCAATCAGCTTTTGGAGGCAAAATAGCTCATACAGCAATGCTAACTTTGGTTAGCATGTAGTTGGGATTTCCCATTATGTGTTAGCATCAGGCTAACACAGGCATTTTTGTTAAATATTGAAGCCATGGATGTGTAAGCAGGCTTAATAGGGTGTTGTTTTAGACTTGATCACTCTATTTAGTGATACTTAATACATACTTTTCAACTCTGAAAGGTAATAAATTTTTGGATTTGTATGTTTAAGCTTTTGAGCATCAACTGTCATCATGAAGTAATTTAAAGATGCAGACTCTCATGTTCCATTAGCCAGTGAATGTTCTCAAAGTAGGGCTTTCTGAAGAAGATGAGAGCTCAAAAACATTTCAAGTGCAAGAATTCAAAACATCTAACCACCTACAACCCTCATATCAATCAGCTTTTGGAGGCAAAATACCTCATACAGCAATGCTAACTTCGGTTAGCATGTAGATGGGATATCCCATTATGTGTTAGCATCAAGCTAACACAGGCATTTTTGTTAAATATTGAAGCCATGGACGTGTAAGCAGGCTTAATAGGGTGTTGTTTTAGACTTGATCACACTATTTAGTGATACTTAATACATACTTTTCAACTCTGAAAGGTAATAAATGTTTGGATTTGTATGTTTAAGCTTTTGAGCATCAAGTGTCATCAAGAAGTAATTTAAAGATGCAGACTCTCATGTTCCATTAGCCAGTGAATGTACTCAAAGCAGGGCTTTCTGAAGAAGATGAGAGCTCAAAAACATTTCAAGTGCAAGAATTCAAAACATCTATCCACCTACAACCCTCATATCAATCAGCTTTTGGAGGCAAAGTACCTCATACAGCAATGCTAACTTTGGTTAGCATGTAGTTGGGATTTCCCATTATGTGTTAGCATCAGGCTAACACAGGCATTTTTGTTAAATATTGAAGCCATGGATGTGTAAGCAGGCTTAATAGGGTGTTGTTTTAGACTTGATCACTCTATTTAGTGATACTTAATACATACTTTTCAACTCTGAAAGGTAATAAATTTTTGGATTTGTATGTTTAAGCTTTTGAGCATCAACTGTCATCATGAAGTAATTTAAAGATGCAGACTCTCATGTTCCATTAGCCAGTGAATGTACTCAAAGTAGGGCTTTCTGAAGAAGATGAGAACTCAAAAACATTTCAAGTGCACAAATTCAAAACATCTAACCACCTACAACCCTCATATCAATCAGCTTTTTGAGGCAAAATACCTCATACAGCAATGCTAACTTTGGATAGCATGTAGATGGGATATCCCATTATGTGTTAGCATCAAGCTAACACAGGCATTTTTGTTAAATATTGAAGCCATGGATGTGTAAGCAGGATTAGTAGGGTGTCGTTTTAGACTTGATCACACTATTTAGTGATACTTAATACATACTTTTCAACTCTGAAAGGTAATAAATGTTTGGATTTGTATGTTTAAGCTTTTGAGCATCAACTGTCATCAAGAAGTAATTTAAAGATGCAGACTCACATGTTCCATTAGCCAGTGAATATACTCAAAGTAGGGCTTTCTGAAGAAGATGAGAGCTCAAAAACATTTCAAGTGCACAAATTCAAAACATCTAACCACCTACAACCTCATATCAATCAGCTCTTGGAGGCAAAATACCTCATACAGCAACGCTAACTTCGGTTAGCATGTACATGGGATTTCCCATTATGTGTGAGTATCAAGCTAAAACAGGCATTTTTGTTAAATATTGAAGCCATGGATGTGTAAGCAGGCCTAATAGGGTGTTGTTTTAGACTTGATCACACTATTTAGTGATACTTAATACATACTTTTCAACTCTGAAAGGTAATAAATGTCTGGATTCGTATGTTTAAGCTTTTGAGCATCAAGTGTCATCAAGAAGTAATTTAAAGATGCAGACTCTCATGTTCCATTAGCCAGGGAATGTACTCAAAGTAGGGCTATCTGAAGAAGATGAGAGCTCAAAAACATTTCAAGTTCACAATTTCAAAACATCTAACCACCTACAACCCTCATATCAATCAGCTTTTGGAGGCAAAATACCTCATACAGCAATGCTAACTTCGGTTAGCATGTAGATGGGATATCCCATTATGTGTTAGCATCAAGCTAACACAGGCATTTTTGTTAAATATTGAAGCCATGGATGTGTAAGCAGGCTTAATAGGGTGTTGTTTTAGACTTGATCACACTATTTAGTGATACTTAATACATACTTTTCAACTCTGAAAGGTAATAAATGTTTGGATTTGTATGTTTAAGCTTTTGAGCATCAAGTGTCATCAAGAAGTAATTTAAAGATGCAGACTCTCATGTTCCATTAGCCAGTGAATGTACTCAAAGCAGGGCTTTCTGAAGAAGATGAGAGCTCAAAAACATTTCAAGTGCAAGAATTCAAAACATCTAACCACCTACAACCCTCATATCAATCAGCTTTTGGAGGCAAAGTACCTCATACAGCAATGCTAACTTTGGTTAGCATGTAGTTGGGATTTCCCATTATGTGTTAGCATCAGGCTAACACAGGCATTTTTGTTAAATATTGAAGCCATGGATGTGTAAGCAGGCTTAATAGGGTGTTGTTTTAGACTTGATCACTCTATTTAGTGATACTTAATACATACTTTTCAACTCTGAAAGGTAATAAATGTTTGGATTTGTATGTTTAAGCTTTTGAGCATCAAGTGTCATCAAGAAGTAATTTAAAGATGCAGACTCTCATGTTCCATTAGCCAGTGAATGTTCTCAAAGTAGGGCTTTCTGAAGAAGATGAGAGCTCAAAAACATTTCAAGTGCACAAATTCAAAACATCTAACCACCTACAACCTCATATCAATCAGCTCTTGGAGGCAAAATACCTCATACAGCAATACTAACTTCGGTTAGTATGTAGACGGGATTACCCGTTATGTGTTAGCATCAAGCTAACACAAGCATTTTTGTTAAATATTGAAGCCATGGATGTGTAAGCAGGCTTAAGAGGGTGTTGTTTTAGACGTGATCACACTATTTAGTGATACTTAATACATACTTTTCAACTCTGAAAGGTAATAAATGTTTGGATTTGTATGTTTAAGCTTTTGAGCATCAACTGTCATCAAGAAGTAATTTAAAGATGCAGACTTTCATGTTCCATTAGCCAGTGAATGTACCCAAATTAGGGCCATCTGAAGAAGATGAGAGCTCAAAAACATTTCAAGTGCACAAAATCTAAACAACTAACCACCTAAAAACCTCATATCAATCAGCTTGATAAGCTTTTGAGCATCAAGTGTCATCAAGAAGTAATTTAAAGATGCAGGCTCTCATGTTCCATTAGCCTGTCAATGTACTCGAAGTAGGGCTATCTGAAGAAGATGAGAGCTCAAAAACATTTCAAGTGCACAATTTCAAAACATCTAAGCACCTAAAAACCTCATATCAATCTGCTTTTGGAGGCAAAATACCCTCATAGAGCAATGCTAACTTTGGATAGCATGTAGATGGCATTTCCCATTTTGTGTTAGCATCAATCTAACACAGGCATTTTTGTTAGATATTGAAGCCATGGATGTGTAAGCAGGCTTAAGAGGGTGTTGTTTTAGACTTGATCACTCTATTTAGTGATACTTAATACATACTTTTCAACTCTGAAAGGTAATAAATGTTTGGATTTGTATGTTTAAGCTTTTGAGCATCAAGTGTCATCAAGAAGTAATTTAAAGATGCAGACTCACATGTTCCATTAGCCAGTGAATGTACTCAAAGTAGGGATTTCTGAAGAAGATGAGAGCTCAAAAACATTTCAAGTGCAAGAATTCAAAACATCTAACCACCTACAACCCTCATATCAATCAGCTCTTGGAGGCAAAATACCTCATACAGCAATGCTAACTTCGGTTAGCATGTAGACGGGATTTCCCATTATGTGTTAGCATCAAGCTAACACAAGCATTTTTGTTCAATATTGAAGCCATGGATGTGTAAGAGGGCTTAAGAGGGTGTTGTTTTAGACTTGATCACACTATTTAGTGATACTTAATACATACTTTTCAACTCTGAAAGGTAATAAAATTTTGGATTTTTATGTTTTTTGAACATCAAGTGTCATCAAGAAGTAATTTAAAGATGCAGACTCTCATAATCCATTAGCCAGTGAATGTACTCAAAGTAATGCTATCTGAAGAAGATGAGAGTTCAAAAACATTTCAAGTGCACAAATTCAAAACATCTAACCACCTACAACCCTCATATCAATCAGCTTTTGGAGGCAAAATACCTCATACAGCAATGCTAACTTTGGTTAGCATGTAGACGGGATTTCCCATTATGTGTTAGCATCAAGCTAACTCAGGCATACTTAATACATACTTTTCAACTCTGAAAGGTAACAAAATTTTGGATTTGTATGTTTTTTGAGCATCAAGTGTCGTCATTAAGTAATTTAAAGATGCAGACTCTCATAATCCATTAGCCAGTGAATGTACTCAAAGTAGGGCTATCTGAAGAAGTTGAGAGCTCAAAAACATTTCAAGTGCACAAATTCAAAACATCTATCCACCTACAACCCTCATATCAATCAGCTTTTGGAGGCAAAATACCTCATACAGCAATGCTAAATTCGATTAGCATGTAGACGGGATTTCCCATTATGTGTTAGCATCAAGCTAACTCAGGCATACTTAATACATACTTTTCAACTCTGAAAGGTAACAAAATTTTGGATTTGTATGTTTTTTGAGCATCAAGTGTCGTCATTAAGTAATTTAAAGATGCAGACTCTCATAATCCATTAGCCAGTGAATGTACTCAAAGTAGGGCTATCTGAAGAAGTTGAGAGCTCAAAAACATTTCAAGTGCACAAATTCAAAACATCTATCCACCTACAACCCTCATATCAATCAGCTTTTGGAGGCAAAATACCTCATACAGCAATGCTAACTTTGGTTAGCATGTAGACGGGATTTCCCATTATGTGTTAGCATCAAGCTAACACAGGCATTTTGTTAAATATTGAAGCCATGGATGTGTAAGCAGGCTTAATAGGGTGTTGTTTAGACTTGATCACACTATTTAGTGATACTTAATACATACTTTTCAACTCTGAAAGGTAACAAAATTTTGGATTTGTATGTTTTTTGAGCATCAAGTGTCGTCATTAAGTAATTTAAAGATGCAGACTCTCATAATCCATTAGCCAGTGAATGTACTCAAAGTAGGGCTATCTGAAGAAGTTGAGAGCTCAAAAACATTTCAAGTGCACAAATTCAAAACATCTATCCACCTACAACCCTCATATCAATCAGCTTTTGGAGGCAAAATACCTCATACAGCAATGCTAAATTCGATTAGCATGTAGATGGGATTTCACATTATGTGTTAGCTTCAAGCTAACACAGGCATTTTTGTTAAATATTGAAGCCATGAATGTGTAAGCAGGCCTAATAGGGTGTTGTTTTGGACTTGATCACACTATTTAGTGATACTTAATACATACTTTTCAACTCTGAAAGGTAATAAATGTTTGGATTTGTATGTTTAAGCTTTTGAGCATCAAGTGTCATCAAGAAGTAATTTAAAGATGCAGACTCTCATGTTCCATTAGCCAGTGAATGTACTCAAAGTAGGGCTTTCTGAAGAAGATGAGAGCTCAAAAACATTTCAAGTGCACAAATTCAAAACATCTAACCACCTACAACCCTCATATCAATCAGCTCTTGGAGGCAAAATACCTCATACAGCAATGCTAACTTCGGTAAGCATGTAGATGGGATTTCTCATTATGTGTTAGCATCAAGCTAACACAGGCATTTTTGTTAAATATTGAAGCCATGGATGTGTAAGCAGGCTTAGAAAGGTGTTGTTTTAGACTTGATCACACTATTAAGTGATACTTAACACATACTTTTCAACTCTGAAAGGTAATAAATGTTTGGATTTGTATGTTTAAGCTTTTGAGCATCAAGTGTCATCAAGAAGTCATTTAAAGATGCAGACTCTCATGTTCCATTAGCCAGTGAATGTACTCAAAGTAGGGCTGTCTGAAGAAGATGAGAGCTCAAAAACATTTCAAGTGCAAGAATTCAAAACATCTAACCACCTACAACCCTCATATCAATCAGCTTTTGGAGGAAAAATACCTCATACGGCTATGCTAACTTTGGTTAGCATGTAGATTGGATTTCCCATTATGTGTTAGCATCAAGCTAACACAGGCATTTTTGTTAAATATTGAAGCCATGAATGTGTAAGCAGGCTTAATAGGGTGTTGTTTTAGACTTGATCACACTATTAAGTGATACTTAATACACACTTTTCATCTCGGAAAGGTAATAAATGTTTGGATTTGTATGTTTAAGCTTTTGAGCATCAAGTGTCATCAAGAAGTAATTTAAAGATGCAGACTCTCATGTTCCATTAGCCAGTGAATGTACTCAAAGTAGGGCTATCTGAAGAAGATGAGAGCTCAAAAACATTTCAAGTGCATGAATTCAAAACATCTAACCACCTACAACCCTCATATCAATCAGCTTTTGGAGGCAAAATACCTCATACAGCAATGCTAACTTTGGTTAGCATGTAGATGGGATTTCCCATTATGTGTTAGCATCAAGCTAACACAGGCATTTTTGTTAAATATTGAAGCCATGAATGTGTAAGCAGGCTTAATAGGGTGTTGTTTTAGACTTGATCACACTATTTAGTGATACTCAATACATACTTTTCATCTCTGAAAGGTAATAAATGTTTGGATTTGTATGTTTAAGCTTTTGAGCATCAAGTGTCATCAAGAAGTAATTTAAAGATGCAGACTCTCATGTTCCATTAGCCAGTGAATGTACTCAAAGTACGGCTATCTGAAGAAGATGAGAGCTCAAAAACATTTCAAGTGCAAGAATTCAAAACATCTTACCACCTACAACCCTTATATCAATCAGCTTTTGGAGGCAAAATACCTCATACAGCAATGCTAACTTTGGTTAGCATGTAGATGGGATTTCCCATTATGTGTTAGCATCAATCTAACACAGGCATTTTTGTTAATTATTGAAGCCATGGATGTGTAAGCAGGCTTAATAGGGTGTTGTTTTAGACTTGATCACACTATTTTATTGATACTTGATACATACTTTTCAACTCTGAAAGGTAATAAATGTTTGGATTTGTATGTTTAAGCTTTTGAGCATCAAGTGTCATCAAGAAGTCATTTAAAGATGCAGACTCTCATGTTCCATTAGCCAGTGAATGTACTCAAAGTAGGGCTATCTGAAGAAGATGAGAGCTCAAAAACATTTCAAGTGCAAGAATTCAAAACATCTAACCACCTACAACCCTCATATCAATCAGCTTTTGGAGGAAAAATACCTCATACGGCTATGCTAACTTTGGTTAGCATGTAGATTGGATTTCCCATTATGTGTTAGCATCAAGCTAACACAGGCATTTTTGTTAAATATTGAAGCCATGAATGTGTAAGCAGGCTTAATAGGGTGTTGTTTTAGACTTGATCACACTATTAAGTGATACTTAATACACACTTTTCATCTCGGAAAGGTAATAAATGTTTGGATTTGTATGTTTAAGCTTTTGAGCATCAAGTGTCATCAAGAAGTAATTTAAAGATGCAGACTCTCATGTTCCATTAGCCAGTGAATGTACTCAAAGTAGGGCTATCTGAAGAAGATGAGAGCTCAAAAACATTTCAAGTGCATGAATTCAAAACATCTAACCACCTACAACCCTCATATCAATCAGCTTTTGGAGGCAAAATAGCTCATACAGCAATGCTAACTTTGGTTAGCATGTAGATGGGATTTCCCATTATGTGTTAGCATCAAGCTAACACAGGCATTTTTGTTAAATATTGAAGCCATGGATGTGTAAGCAGGCTTAATAGGGTGTTGTTTTAGACTTGATCACACTATTTAGTGATACTTAATACATACTTTTCATCTCTGAAAGGTAATAAATGTTTGGATTTGTATGTTTAAGCTTTTGAGCATCAAGTGTCATCAAGAGTCATTTAAAGATGCAGACTCTCATGTTCCATTAGCCAGTGAATGTACTCAAAGTGGGGCTATATGAAGAAGATGAGAGCTCAAAAAAAATTTCAAGTGCATGAATTCAAAACATCTAACCACCTACAACCCTCATATCAATCAGCTTTTGGAGGCAAAATAGCTCATACAGCAATGCTAACTTTGGTTAGCATGTAGATGGGATTTCCTATTATGTGTTAGCATCAAGCTAACACAGGCATTTTTGTTAAATATTGAAGCCATGAATGTGTAAGCAGGCTTAATAGGGTGTTGTTTTAGACTTGATCACACTATTAAGTGATACTTAATACATACTTTTCATCTCTGAAAGGTAATAAATGTTTGGATTTGTATGTTTAAGCTTTTGAGCATCAAGTGTCATCAAGAAGTAATTTAAAGATGCAGACTCTCATGTTCCATTAGCCAGTGAATGTACTCAAAGTAGGGCTATCTGAAGAAGATGAGAGCTCAAAAACATTTCAAGTGCAAGAATTCAAAACATCTAACCACCTACAACCCTCATATCAATCAGCTTTTGGAGGCAAAATACCTCATACAGCAATGCTAACTTTGGTTAGCATGTAGATGGGATTTCCCATTATGTGTTAGCATCAAGCTAACACAGGCATTTTTGTTAATTATTGAAGCCATGGATGTGTAAGCAGGCTTAATAGGGTGTTGTTTTAGACTTGATCACACTATTTAGTGATACTTAATACATACTTTTCAACTCTGAAAGGTAATAAATGTTTGGATTTGTATGTTTAAGCTTTTGAGCATCAAGTGTCTTCAAGAAGTAATTTAAAGATGCAGACTCTCATGTTCCATCAGCCAGGGAATGTACTCAAAGTAGGGCTATCTGAAGAAGATGACAGCTCAAAAACATTTCAAGTGCAAGAATTCAAACCATCTAACCACCTACAACCCTCAAATCAATCAGCTTTTGGAGGAAAAATACCTCATACGGCTATGCTAACTTTGGTTAGCATGTAGATTGGATTTCCCATTATGTGTTAGCATCAAGCTAACACAGGCATTTTTGTTAAATATTGAAGCCATGGATGTGTAAGCAGGCTTAATAGCGTGTTGTTTTAGACTTGATCACACTATTAAGTGATACTTAAGACACACTTTTCATCTCTGAAAGGTAATAAATGTTTGGATTTGTATGTTTAAGCTTTTGAGCATCAAGTGTCATCAAGAAGTAATTTAAAGATGCAGACTCTCATGTTCCATCAGCCAGGGAATGTACTCAAAGTAGGGCTATCTGAAGAAGATGACAGCTCAAAAACATTTCAAGTGCAAGAATTCAAACCATCTAACCACCTACAACCCTCAAATCAATCAGCTTTTGGAGGAAAAATACCTCATACGGCTATGCTAACTTTGGTTAGCATGTAGATGGGATTTCCCATTATGTGTTAGCATCAAGCTAACACAGGCATTTTTGTTAAATATTGAAGCCATGGATGTGTAAGCAGGCTTAATAGCGTGTTGTTTTAGACTTGATCACACTATTAAGTGATACTTAATACACACTTTTCATCTCTGAAAGGTAATAAATGTTTGGATTTGTATGTTTAAGCTTTTGAGCATCAAGTGTCTTCAAGAAGTAATTTAAAGATGCAGACTCTCATGTTCCATCAGCCAGGGAATGTACTCAAAGTAGGGCTATCTGAAGAAGATGACAGCTCAAAAACATTTCAAGTGCAAGAATTCAAACCATCTAACCACCTACAACCCTCAAATCAATCAGCTTTTGGAGGAAAAATACCTCATACGGCAATGCCAACTTTGGTTAGCATGTAGATGGGATTTCCCATTATGTGTTAGCATCAAGCTAACACAGGCATTTTTGTTAAATATTGAAGCCATGGATGTGTAAGCAGGCTTAATAGCGTGTTGTTTTAGACTTGATCACACTATTAAGTGATACTTAATACACACTTTTCATCTCTGAAAGGTAATAAATGTTTGGATTTGTATGTTTAAGCTTTTGAGCATCAAGTGTCATCAAGAAGTAATTTAAAGATGCAGACTCTCATGTTCCATTAGCCAGTGAATGTACTCAAAGTGGGGCTATATGAAGAAGATGAGAGCTCAAAAACATTTCAAGTGCATGAATTCAAAACATCTAACCACCTACAACCCTCATATCAATCAGCTTTTGGAGGCAAAATAGCTCATACAGCAATGCTAACTTTGGTTAGCATGTAGATGGGATTTCCTAATATGTGTTAGCATCAAGCTAACACAGGCATTTTTGTTAAATATTGAAGCCATGAATGTGTAAGCAGGCTTAATAGGGTGTTGTTTTAGACTTGATCACACTATTTAGTGATACTTAATACATACTTTTCATCTCTGAAAGGTAATAAATGTTTGGATTTGTATGTTTAAGCTTTTGAGCATCAAGTGTCATCAAGAAGTAATTTAAAGATGCAGACTCTCATGTTCCATTAGCCAGTGAATGTACTCAAAGTAGGGCTATCTGAAGAAGATGAGAGCTCAAAAACATTTCAAGTGCAAGAATTCAAAACATCTAACCACCCACAACCCTCATATCAATCAGCTTTTGGAGGCAAAATACCTCATACAGCAATGCTAACTTTGGTTAGCATGTAGATGGGATTTCCTATTATGTGTTAGCATCAAGCTAACAAAGGCATTTTTGTAAAATATTGAAGCCATGAATGTGTAAGAAGGCTTTATAGGGTGTTGTTTTAGACTTGACCACACTATTTAGTGACACTTAATACATACTTTTCAACTCTGAAAGGTAATAAATGTTTGGATTTGTATGTTTAAGCTTTTGAGCATCAAGTGTCATCAAGAAGTAATTTAAAGATGCAGACTCTCATGTTCCATTAGCCAGTGAATGTACTCAAAGTAGGGCTATCTGAAGAAGATGAGAGCTCAAAAACATTTCAAGTGCAAGAATTCAAAACATCTAACCACCTACAACCCTCATATCAATCAGCTTTTGGAGGCAAAATACCTCATACAGCAATGCTAACTTTGGTTAGCATGTAGATGGGATTTCCTATTATGTGTTAGCATCAAGCTAACACAGGCATTTGTGTTAAATATTGAAGCCATGGATGTGTAAGCAGGCTTAATAGGGTGTTGTTTTAGACTTGATCACACTATTTTATTGATACTTAATACATACTTTTCAACTTTGAAAGGTAATAAATGTTTGGATTTGTATGTTTAAGCTTTTGAGCATCAAGTGTCATCAAGAAGTAATTTAAAGATGCAGGCTCTCATGTTCCATTAGCCAGTGAATGTACTCAAAGTAGGGCTATCTGAAGAAGATGAGAGCTCAAAAACATTTCAAGTGCAAGAATTCAAAACATCTAACCACCTACAACCCTCATATCAATCAGCTTTTGGAGGCAAAATAGCTCATACAGCAATGCTAACTTTGGTTAGCATGTAGATGGGATTTCCTATTATGTGTTAGCATCAAGCTAACACAGGCATTTTTGTTAAATATTGAAGCCATGGATGTGTAAGCAGACTTAATAGGGTGTCGTTTTAGACTTGATCACACTATTTAGTGATACTTAATACATACTGTACTGCCCCCTTGTTTGTGTGCATGTTTTCACCACAGGGTGGCAGTGTTGCATATGTGAGTCAGTTACATTGGAGCATGCTGCAGCTGTTTAGCTCTCCAAAGTTCGTCTTTCTGCAAAGAACAACAGAGAATATATGCTTGTAAGTATTGTTTATTGTTTCAGATTTAGCCTTTGTAAATTGCAGAATTGTTTGTTTATGATGTTACAGTTTGTATGAGGAGTTAAAAATGATCATGATCGAGATGCTGATTGCGTTAGCTGGTATGTGGCATTTTCCTTTATGTGTTAGCATTAAGCTAGCTGACTTTTGTGAAGCTAATGCTGGAGACAATACATTTTTTTGTGAATAATACTTTATGTACCATATTGTATATGTAAGCATATACTTTATTCTTCTTTGTTATTTGTGTTTAGTTTACAGTCAACTTCTGCTGAGAGTGCAATAAAGCCCATCAAAAGAGGAAACTTTGGCTCTCATTGAAGAACTGTTAGCTATCTGCCAAACTGACAGCTTATACCCAGGGAGGGCAGAATAGTAAAAAGCACATCTCATCACATTCTGCTGAAAAACAGGCGGACTGCTCTTCATCTGCAAGAGTTTCAAGCAAAGAATAGACAGTAATTATGGCAACTCCTGCAGAGGAAAACAAAGGAGATACATTGGAGACTAGATCGATGACATCAGGTTCTCTGCACTCAAGTCAACTCACTTCATCATCTGTTGCTGCTGCCAGGGCAAGAGCAAAGGCTGAAGCTGCTCGAGTGGAGTTTTCCCTTGCACAGAAGGAAGCAGATATATTGAAAAAACAGGCCGATCAGCTTAGGATGAAAGCTGAGTTAGATGCAGACCTACATGTGCTTAAATCAGAAAAGGCAGCTGCTGCAGCACAAGCTGAGGCTCAAGCTTGGGAAGATTCGGCGCAGGAAGTCGGGAAACCACAACAGCCTCAGCTGGTCCAGATGGCACCTATGAATCCAACTCAACGCACTCAAGAATATGTGCAGCAACATGCTGGATTAAGCGATAATCTGAGAAAGTATCATATACACACTACTAATCCTCCATCGCCACCAGTGCCACGGCCAACCATGGATGACAGGGAACCAGTCTTAGAACACAAAGATCTGCGTGGCTACCAAAGCAGGGTGCACAGCGAGGAAAAGTTTGAACCTCTGCCCTTTCTTACATCAGACCAAAGACAGCAAGTTGGACAACAACACACATGCTCAGTAAGTCCAAAAAGAAACTATGTCAGCAGGACGTATGGTCCATATGAAGATAGGTTCACCAACAATAGTCGATATCCTGAGCACAAAGTTTCCACCCCAAAACTTCCTGATGTCTATCCCACAGAGACCCCAGACTTTGCTAGATATTTAATGCGACGTGAGATGGTAAGTTCGGGGCTGCTGAGATTCAACGACCAACCTGAGAATTACTGGGCGTGGAAAACATCCTTTCACTCTGCAGTTTGGGACCTGAATCTGTCACCTCAAGAAGAGCTGGACCTGCTCTCCAAATGGCTTGGACCACAATCAGCAGCTCATGCAAAAAGAATCAGAGCAGCTTACATCCATGACTCCCAAGCAGGTCTCAAAATGGTGTGGCAGCGACTTGAGGAATGTTTCGGGGCCCCAGAAATCATCGAGCACGCACTGTTAAAAAAGATGGAGGAATTCCCAAAGGTGGCAAACAGAGAAAACCAAAGACTAAGAGAGCTGGGAGATCTTCTTTTGGAGCTACAAGCTGCAAAAATGAACGGCTATCTTCCCGGCCTTTGTCACCTAGATACAGCGCATGGAGTGAACCCTATTCTGGTGAAAGTCCCATACAACCTTCAAGAGAAATGGGTTTCAGTTGCTTCAAAATTCAAGAGAGACAATAACGTGTCATATCCTCCATTTTCAATTTTTGTCAGCTTCATCAATAAAGAAGCTAAGATTCGCAACAACCCTAGCTTTGCATCTGTCACAACTCTCAACCCAAGAACGGAAAAACCTAAAGGTCCAAAGCAGAGATACCAGGTTCCAATCTCTGTAAGGAAAACAGATGTATCGCCAGCAGGTGGGGTAAGTCAAACTGCTCTTAAAGACGAGAACGTCATAGACCCTGATAAGCAGTGTCCCCTGCATGACAAGCCCCACCCATTAAGAAAGTGCCGTCTGTTCAGAAGCAAAAGTTTAGAAGAAAGAAAATCTCTGCTCAAAGACAAGCGTATCTGCTTCAGATGCTGTTCTTCTGTTAGTCACATGGCCAAAGACTGCAACATGGTGATAAAATGCAAAGAATGCGGCAGTGAAACCCATACCACAGCACTCCATCCAGAACCTCTTCTTGTAAAAGAAAAAAGCTCTTCTGCTGTAGACGACCATGGCGGGGAGCAGGAGGATAGCCAGGCATCAATAGCCACAGATGTAACATCAAAGTACACAGAAGTCTGTGGAAATGTGGCAGGCTCTAGATCATGTTCAAAAATATGCCTGGTAAAAGTGTATCCTGTTGGACAGCCAGAAAGAGCAGTCAGGATGTATGCTGTTCTTGACGAACAAAGCAACCAGTCATTGGCAAGGACAGACTTCTTTGACCTTTTCAATATAGATGGACACGCAGAACCATATGTATTGAAGACATGTTCAGGGGTCATGGATGTGACAGGAAGACGAGCAAACAACTTTATCATTGAGTCTCTGGATGGAAAGACACAGCTCTGTCTTCCCACTCTCATTGAGTGCGGCATGATACCAGATGATAGAGCAGAAATCCCAACGCCCGATATTGCTCTTCACTACTCTCATCTAAAACCAGTTGCAAGCAAAATCCAAGAAATCGATCCACATGCAGAAATACTCATCCTCCTTGGTAGAGACATTCTATGTGTGCACAAGGTCAGAGAACAGCATAACGGACTCCACAATGAACCTTATGCACAACGGTTAGACCTTGGGTGGGTCATGGTTGGAGAGGTGTGTCTTGGAGCAGCACATAAGTCATCCAAAACCAGTGTTTACAAAACCAACATTCTACATAATGGAAGAGTTTCACTTTTAGATCCATGTACCAGCAACATTCAGGTAAAGGAGAAGTTCAGCAGACAAACACCAAACCTGACTCTTCAGAGCTCCATGACTAACTTGGCTAGGTGGACTGATGATCTTGGTTGCCAAGTTTTTGAGAAAACGCCACAAGATGATCGACTCGGTCTGTCTGTTGAAGATGTGATTTTTGTAGAAACACTGAATCAACACACACATAGAGATGATGAAAATACTTGGGTTGCTCCCTTACCATTTCGATCACCACGGAACCGTCTACCAAACAACAGGTTGCAGGCTGAGAAGCGTCTGTCATCTGTAAGGCGCATTCTAGACAAGAAACCACAGATGAAGAAAGATTTCATTGACTTTATGCAAAAGATATTTGACGCCAAGCAAGCAGAGCCAGCTCCCCCTTTGAGAGACGGACAGGAATGTTGGTACCTACCCTTATTTGGTGTTTATCATCCTCGTAAACCCGAGCAAATAAGAGTAGTGTTCGACTCAAGTGCCAAACATGAGGGAGTTTCTCTTAATGACGTGCTCCTTAGTGGTCCGGATCTGAACAATACCCTCATTGGAGTACTGATCCGCTTCCGCAAAGAACCAGTAGCAGTAACTGCAGATGTGCAACAGATGTTTTACTGTTTCTCGGTCTGTGAAGAACACCGTGATTTTCTAAGATTTCTGTGGTATGAAAACAATGACCTGCAGAAATCAGTCAAAGAATTTCGCATGACAGTCCATGTATTTGGCAATAGCCCATCGCCAGCAGTTGCCATCTACTAAAGGATCTAAAGGTTTTGTAGTTTTTTAGAGTAATGCAATTTCTCAAGTATGCCATGTCACATTTTTAGGTATTATCATTGATGAGAAGTTAAATTGGAAACAACACATTAACTTTATTCATAAAAAAACTGCAAAGTCATTAGGAATCATCAGCAAACTTAGACATTTTGTTGATAAGTCTTCTTTATTGACATTGTATTATTCTTTGATTTATCCATATTTGATTTATGGTAATATAGTCTGTCAAACACGTACCACTCCAATCTTCATAAAATTTACTCTCTGCAAAAATGTTTACAAGACTGGCAACTTTTTCTACTTGAACAGAAACTTCTGCCCCACTCTTTAAAGAACTGAATATTCTCTCAGTTTATGATATAAATATTCATCAGATATGTGTGTTTATTTATAAATACATGTTCTTACTTTCTTCTTTACCTTCATCATTTAGAAATGTCTTCAAATTAAATTTACAGATTCACTCAATTTGAACACATTTATTTGTTTTTCTTAATATTTCCAGTTTGATCTTATGTATCTTTTATAGTGCAAATCTAATAAATAAATATACATAAAAAAATTTTTTTTATAGCCGTCTGGTTTTGACATGTCAGATTGTTTTTTAACTTCTTTAAGAAGTTGTGATGTTCTGTGATCGTTGTTGTTAACAGTTTGATCAGAGCTGGCTAACATGTCAGTGTTTGGTCAAACTTATTGTTAACCGCAGCCAAAAAAACAATTGTACTATTTCAAATATGAACGCTTTCTCAAAAATGTTGCACTCACAGATTTTGCATTCAAGTATTAACATTGTTTTTTAATTGAAAATGTATTTTATGTGACTGTAAATTGCCCTTCGGTATGAGTGTTAGCGTGAATGGTTGTCTGTCTCTCTATGTGGCCCTGTGATCAACTGGCGACTGGTTTAGGGTGTACCCCGCCTCTCGCCCAATGACAGCTGGGATAGGCTCCAGGACAGGTCTTTCAGAGCAGGAGGAGCTTTTATTCTGGCTTCATGCTGCTTTTCAAAGTTCAGGATTGATAGATGTCCAACTCTGGGCAGTAGGAACATAAATAAGTCCAGACTGAACCAGACGCAGCTACAGACAGCAACAAAAAGCTGTTTGATTTTCTCCCTGAATATAAAATCCTGTCATTAAGCTGCAGTGAAGCCTTTTAGTCACAAGAGGACGCCAGAGGTGTGGAGCTGTCTGAGGATCCTGGAGCTGGACTTCAGGTCGAGAAAAGAGGAGAAGACTCTTCAACAAGAGTTTTCTCTCCTTTATTTACAACTGATATTGTGTTTGATATCAGTGACATGCCTAAAAAGTCACTTTGACAACAAGGTACAAACTTGTAAGGATTGTGTTTTAGTGAAATGAGAAACACTGTTAAACATGTGAGTATATTTCAGAGATAAAACAGTAAAGGCTCAAGACAGGGTTACTTTAATGAAGTGGGTTTTTATTTTACCCAAAAAGAAAGTCAGTCAAATTTCCAAACCAAACTGTGAAGAATCAGGTCTGTAAAGGAGGTCAACTTAACATAAAACTAAATAATTCAAAGTAAAGATAAAATGTTAACTCAACAAAACAGAGTTGACAAAATGAGACAAAGGTTTGGTCAAACTAAAGGAAACAGGAGGTGAAGAAAATGGCAGCCACACTGAACTAAACCCAAAGAAAAACTAACTTTAACCCAAACACCCCCACACCATGAAGATCTGGTCCAGTGAGATCACCATGGCAACACTTTTGTCTCCAACCAGGAAGTTTCCCTCCTCCATCATCAGGTGACTCAAAGAAAAGAAAACTGAAGCTAAATCTTACTGATAATAAACTATTCACACTAAATTCAGACAGTGTCAGACCTAAAGTTTAATTCTGCTATTCTGCAGGTGAGAGGTGTAACAGGTGGTGTTGGAGCAATTTGTGGATGGGCTCTGTCCAAGCACTTCGGAGTGGATGAGGTGCCATCAACCAGTGGGTCTAGGGTCAGCTGTCACTCTGGCTGAAGACCACCTCGCTCCAGGGTCACCCCCCAGCATCCACCCCTCCAACCCAGCTCCTCGGAAAAAATTCCTTAACCAAAAAATTAATCACTCGAGTTCATCACTGTCCCCAACCCCTGTGCAACGCTCAAATCCGGACTGAATATCCTCACTGAACATTTTCTCTTTTCAGACCATTCTGTAAACCCCAGAGATGGATGTGCTTAGAAACCCCAGTAGATCAATAATCATGCCACAGTCACTTCAGTGACCTTTGACCTTCTTCATTCTGATGCCTGACCATGTCTGCACACCTAATGCACTGGTTTGCTGCTGTGTGATTGGTTTACCAGCTGTTTGCATTAAGAACAGTTAAACAGGAGTATCTAATGACTGAGGAGACTTTCACAGCTTAAATCAGTCAAACATTATTTGTAAAGCACTTTTCATCCAAGACATTGTGATACAAAGAGTTTTACATGGGACATAAAATAATATAAAATAATAATAAGGGAAATAAAAAGTTGAAAAATGAATAATTGCATAAAATGAAAACATAAGATCCCCCCACCCATCCACATTCAATACACACACTCAAACGCACAAAGATATAAAATGGAAAAAAAAAAACAGAAAACAGAATTAGAGGACTGAGGAAACACAGGAGTTAAAACTAAAATGACACTAAAAAATCATGATAAGACATTAGATAGAAATACAACAAGGTAAAATAGGTAAATATGTAATTAAAATAATATAATAATAATATAAAATAAAATATAAATAAAATATATGGTAAAATGAGAAGGCCTAACATCAGGTGCATAATAAATTCACCTAAAATAGGATAATGAAAGAAAAGCATTTAACAAGGAATACAATTCCAACAACAAAAAAAAATCTTAACTGAAATGTAGAAATAAACTAGAAAAGACCTCCACCAGGACCACAGTCCTCATCCATATTGTGATTTTCATCATAAATATTAGTCCTACCTTTATTTCATCTAAATATTTAGACTCCTTGACCATGAAAACATACCATTAGTGATTATAATATCTATTTTAGTTCAGTAGTTATTCATGAAAATCACATTTTTCGTCATGGCGTTTTCTTCTGGATCTAGCTCCAAAGTTTTTGAAGATACAACAAATCAGATTGAACACTCCAGATTCCACAGTATCTTGGCTATATTTTAGTGTTTGTTGTAAGTCTATATCTTTGTTTGTTCCCTTGGTATGACAAAAATTCAAGAATATCTAAATTTTTCTTGTTCTGGATCAGAGGATCCAGAATTTTGCCGGGATCCAGATCAGTCTTTGATATCTTGTAGAACCTGTTAGAAACTTGTCCTGAATTTTTTTTCCAAATGCTCTGACTATTTTAGGTGGAGTTATATGCACAAATGCTGAAAATGGTCCTATCTCGCAATGTCCTTGTCCCAATACAGACATTTTCTGAACATTTCATCTAAATCCGTCCATAACTTTTTGAGTTATGTTGCTAACAGAGAAACAAACAACAAGAGAAACAGAGACCAGCAACAACATAATCTCCTTGGAGGAGGTGAACAGAATCAGAGGGTTAAAATCAGTTAAAACATAACGTAAAATAATAATAAATATAATCATCTTAAAGCCAGATTAAAAAGGTAGGTGTTGAGTTGGCTTTCAAAATTATGAACAGTACAGGTCGGTTGTTTTATTAAGATTCAGATGAAAAAAAAAAAAATCTACAACTGTAAATACATATGTTACTGAGCACCTAAAGGGACATCAGAGGAAAAATAAATGAATTAAAACTGTGTGGTGCACAGAAGATAGTATCTGATGAGGAGCTACAACCAAAACATAATGGAGGAGGTGTTAAAGAAAACACAGGACTTGGGGTGGATCTGAATAGTCCTTCCTAAGTCCTTTCCTATCCACTTTACCTTAACCCGGATAAAAAAGCGTCACAGGGTCAAGAGAAGGAGGGGAAAAGATGAGAGGAAAGAAGAAGTGAGGCCAAAGAGAAATTCGACTGCACTTTCACTTTGATGTCATATTTATGTGACGACGATTACTTGGAACATAGGTAAGCCACGACAAACTACAATGTTCTGAAAATGAAATATAAGAAGCGCATTTGTCCTCTGCCTTATCTCACAGGGTCATTTTGTGTCTTCACAGGTTAACATTAACAATCCCTGACCAGAGGATTTACCTATGATGGTGTTTAGTCTTTGGTCATGCAGTGTGTGTTTCCTGCTCACAGCTGTGAGGTTCATGAGAGCATCTATAAATGTGGACATCTTTGGCAAACACTGACAATCTGAAGCCTGATAATACAGCAGACTGTCAGAAGCACTATTCCCCGTTTCATTCACATATATCATCATGAACATTGTTCGAATTTATTATATTTGGAGTATTGTAAAAGTCCTCATTTGTCCTTCTTTTATTGATTGTTTTTAATAAATGTTGTTAGGCCTCATCGTTCTGTCTTATTATTGACATGATTCACTTCAGAAATAAAGACAGGTGGAAATGTAGTAATTAATATACAATAGGCTATTATCAGGTACAAAAACTGTGTGTTTAATATTCATTTATATTGTGTTGGAGAGAACGAAATTCTTTAAAATGAGTGCTTTTTAAATTCAAACATGTAATTTTTATCTGTCCACCAAGTTTCTGTAAACTTTCGGCAGGAGCCGTATTTATACACGTCACGTGCCGCAAGGCATTATGGGGCGTTTTCTTCTCCTTTCCTTTTAAAAAGGATGGTCCAGTGTTTCCTAAGCTAAAGGAGATATTAAAGGAAGCAACGACCCTCCTTTCCTTAACTTTTGGAGAATTCAAACAGCACTTATCATGGCCGATGCTTAAATGCTTCCGGGTCATTTCTTCAGTGAGGAAGGTTCCTTGGGTGCTTCCCAATGTGCCAAAATGCAGTCTCCTCTCTCCTCTCTCCTCTCTCCTCCGCGACACCGGAAGTACTTTGTGAGCAGCCATATTGAAGGACGTTCCAAAGTGCCAAATGCGCTCGGAGGAGAGAGGAGAGAGGAGACTGATCTGGAGGAGGCATAATCGAGGAAACACAAGTGCAGGCTTCGCGGAAGTCTTTTCACTGACAGACACGCCCCCTTGTGACGTATCAGCAGCCGGCTGTAAAGCGTCAGCTGCCCACATGTGTGAAATGTAAACATCATGGAGCAAAAGAAAGTGTTAAAGTAAAATTAGCAACTTTTGGGAGTCATTGTAAAGAGTATATCCACATTTCACACAAAGTAGTCGATGTGTAGGCGTAAAAGATTAAAAGATTCTAAGCTGAACATACTGATATTACAGAAAATACTGAACACTATCATGGGGCAGTTCTTTCAGGTTTTCCATCTGTTGTCTGTCCTGATTTATCTGTGTTGTTTGTGTTTATGTCTGTAACTGTATTCTATAGTAGACAGGTCTGTTCAGGTAAACACATTTTAGATGAGATTAGATTAGACAACTTCCAAAGGGCAATTCAGTTTTTTCAGTCTACCCAGACCATACATACATTTACAAACAGCAAACATGGACAATAATAAATAATAAAAAAAGAAATGCTCGTTGACAAATATCAGCACCCAATAGACCCTGGGGTCAGGCAGATTATAATGCACTTTAACGAAAAGCATGTTTTATGTAGTTCCTGATCTAACCAAGCATAAATAAGGAGAGAAAGTAGTGAATTGTACACTGTATCTCAGGCCTTTACATTTGTTTTCTATATAAATGCTCAGAGAGGGGGCTTTAAGTGCTTATAGCAGAATAAAACATTATTTATGAACACAAAGTGGCCGTAATATAAAAATTAAAAACTCCTATTATTCTGGGCCTGGGAAAACTTGACATTTTTCTTTTTCATTCATGTACATATTCACTTTAAATTGATGTAAAAGTGGATATGAATTTACCGCGGTCGAGCGCCCTGGAGTTTACATTATTTTCTTTAATTCAGTTTCTCCTGTGCGCTCAGACCGGCATATCCAGCTGTGACACCGTCATCACTAAAAGACGTCGCTTCATGTGACGCTCCGGAGGAGAGGACATCTCAATGCTCTTAAAATGAATCTCCTCTCTCCTCTCTTCATTTCCTCGCATCTCCGGCATGCATCTCTGGTGGGCAGGACTAAGACGCAAGTGAACGAAGCAAGTGGAGGAGGCGAGGATGGAACTTTGGAGCTTTGAGATGCACCCCTTATCAAAAAAGGACTATTCGGATGCACCCTTGATCTTTGGCAGCTATAAAATGAGACACACCTGTTTTGGTTAATCTGTGATCCTCAGTCATCTGAGGAGTCAAATCAGGGCTAGAGCTCCAGGAGCCAGCTGCAGTCTGACGAGCAAAAGGTGGAGTTAGAGTTTAATGATGGATTTTGCCCTGCAGTCTGAGGAGTAAGATATGATGGTGGAGTTTGTGTGGAGTCTGACACAAAGATCTGAGGAGGGGAGTCCGCTGCCTTTATAAAGTCTTAACATTCTCTTAAAATATGAAACAACACAGAGCTCATTAGAGAAGAAGAATGACGGAAACAAACAAGTCAAAGCTTCTTGAAGACTCACTAAGAAAGGTAAGCTTTGTTTTCATGATGTTTTGCCATTTATAGGATGGGAATTGATAAGATTTTATCAATACCAATGCTGTTTACGATCCTGCTAATCGATCCAATTCTTTATCGATTCCTGCAGATTTTGCATGTGTGCCAATGTTGGTCTGATTTTCAGTGGCAACAATGTCAAACAAGTCACAGCATAGATATCTGCTTGTGCAAGTTGCTGGTGTTTCCCCTCCCTTAAGGTTGTGTAGCAGGTGCAATGAAAATTAAGCTACAATTCTGACACTTCTGAACCCTGTCAGTGGAAGGAATTGATAAGAGGATTGATTAGCAAAAAGATTAATGATGTTGATTCTTTGATGGAGCTGTTAATGATTCTCCACTGCAATTGGTTTTCAATTCCCATCCCTAGTCATTTACATCCTGAATGTTTTATATTAAAGAACTTTTCCCTGTTCAGATGTAGCTCATATGGTTAATGTTTGACTGCTTGACCACTTGAGTTCATGTTTGATTTTACACATGAAAATCCAGTGGTGTAGTCGGTCTGGTAGGTGGATAAACTCGGTATCAGGGCCGGTTTTAGGCATGCATACATGAGGGGGCAGGCAAAAATGTGAAGGGGGCATCATGCATACACATCATGCACATCAAACTTGATAACTACTGAGTACAAAGAACAGGCAAAACACACCTACAAATCCAACATGGCTGACTAACACAGAGAGACTTGGACAAGGACTAAAGTAAAAACCACACCTATAGACAGACAGGTGAGTGAAACAAGACAGGTGAAAGCACATGAGGTCAAGTAAGGCAGAAAGTAGAACAAACTACAGAAGCTACACAAGGAGAAAATATCAGGCATGAAAACAGATAGGGGTTGAAAAAGGTTATGACCCCTAGAGGGGTCCGGGGCCATGCTCCCCCATCGGAAAATTTTGAGTATTTCATATTTAAAAGCATCAATCTGCTGCATTTAAAAAAAAAAAACATGAAGCAGAATTACAGGACAGCATGACTGTAGAATAAAGTATCTATCTATGCATGGTCACATTCTGCTGTGTAAGAAATGAGTTTGGGAAGGTAAAGTTGATATTTTCACTTTTTAGATCAAACATACAGTGAAGTGGAGGATCTCTACAGCTCTGTCCTGAGTAACATTCACCATGTTAAGTCATCATGACCCAGATCTCAACAAAGATCAACCACTTTGATTTGTTTAGTGAAAAAACATTTTTGTGCAAAAAGAGAGACTGGAGAAAAAATGTTTTAAACATTAACAATATAAAAGATCACACATCCATAAATCTTAACACCCTGTGTCCCATCATAAAATTTATATGAGAGTTGTTTTCTAGATAACTCAAGTCTAAAGTCCATCATAGGACAATCCCCAATTTATATGCTAAGACAAAAACACATGTCAAGATCCTGAGAGAGCGGCTAATGTTGACTTGATACAGAACAGAGTAAAATAAACTGTATGGAAGTTTGTCCGCTCAGGGCTTCTGAACACTGGAAACAGTTTTGCCACATTTTTACCTGATTTATACGACATCCACTGAAAACAGCTCTGAGACCCACTGTTGGGCCTCCACCCACGGGTTGAAAACCCACTGCACTAACAGACTGCAGTTGGAGCTAGATCTTTCACAGACTGTTCTTCCATCATGGAGAATAATGGCCCTTTTCCATTAGCCCTACTCTACTCTACTCGTCTTGTGCTGCTTTTCCATTAGCCCCAGTCGCCTGCCCAAAGGGTGACATCAACTGCGTCGATGTCATTTTGAGCGTGTCACAACAATCTGTGGCTTTTTGTCACAAACCGATTAAAAAAGGAAAGCAGAAGAAGGCTGCAGGTGGCAAGAAGAAATACCCCTTGAGAAGCACAGGAGAGTTTTGGAAGCTATACAATAGAATGAAGCCGAGGACGAGAGCAATCGAGCTGCAAAGAAAAGACATATGAGGGTAAGCTAATGGTAGCTACACTAGCATGCTAGGTCGTCGCACTCATGACTCATCAATGACGACATTGCCTGACCAATCAGTAGCCGGCTGTCGGTGATGTCATCTTTTAGTATTGACTCAGTTGCTTGGAACCAGAGCAGAGTAGGTACTAAAACTAGCTTGTTTTAGGAGGTACCAGGCTAATGGAAACACGCTGCAAATCGAGTAGGGCCGAGTAGAGTCGGGCCAAGGGTTGCTCGTGGAAAAGGGCCATAAGTGACGCAGGATGAGTTTATCATTTAGAAAAGGTGAAAACAAGAGCTGCTCAGGATAGTAGAGTTTTGCTGAACCACAAGACTGCCTCCTCATTTTTATAAATCGCTCTGTTTTCATGAGTAAATGACGCACCGTTTGAGTCACAATAAGCACACAAAGTGATTCAGGACAGCTGTTCCGTGTGCTGTGCGTCTTTACGCTCACTGGCACCATGAGAAGATGTTCACACTCATAGCTTCATGCTCTCGCGCTTGTAGAGTAAATGTTTTTATTGAAGTCAAGGCTCCTTCAGGTGTGCGCACATGTTGGCAGTTCACTGATAATCTCTGGGATCATGTCCCGTTCATACCCCCACCCCGTCTACACTGATGTCCATCTCGGTGCTTCTGAGAGACCTTCAGGCTGTTCATGTTAAAATGTTCTGTGGTCTGCGGCCCTACTGACACTTTGAGTTGGTTATTAAATTATTTGACAAAACCAGAGCCCAGCTCAGAGGTGGAGGAGCTCAGCACCAAGGTGGCGGAGCTGAGCTCCGGCCCACTTTAACCCCTGGGCTCATTTGCATACTATAACTATTTTTGGGTGTTTACTGAGGGGTGGGTTGTTGCTGACTGCAGACAGACACCGGCGGCTCACAGGACGGAGCGGAGGAGAGAGACAGAAGAGGAAGCTGAGCTCTTTTCGGCACATTTGTTTGAGGGAACAAGGTTGCCCCCTCTTTCCCCGGCCTATAGCCGACCCCGCTCAGTATGCCCACAAAAAAGGCCCTGAATTACCATAAAACCAGAATGTGCAAAGATACCTACAGCGTGGTTGGGTAACTTTGACTTTCCTGTTCCTAAATTTGTCTTCAGTTAATCAGGGTAAAGCATGAATGAAGCGTTCACTGATCTAGGTAACTTTCACACAAAGGAGAGGAAAACATGAAGAATAAAGATTTTCATCCTCTTCATGTCTAAGGTGTGAGCCGCTTTCAAATGCAGCCACCATCTGTTGCTGCGTTCCATTAACCTCAGAACTGGGAAATGGGAGTGACATCATCTCCGAGTTATTGGCGTTCCAGTTGAAGTCGGAAAAAAACATGCCGATCTACCAGGCTATTGTTAGCTGTTGTTAGCACGCCCTGTGTTGTTGTATGAAGAATGTGATTATCACTATAGCAGCATTTTTGTAAATATAAGTCTAACAATACGATGTATACAGCTGATCTAGAGCAACACACCCCAGTCAGAAGTGCAAATAAATTGATTATTACAGGAGCTAAATAACTGTTCACACTGGGGCATCCATCTTTGATTGTCAACTCGGGGGTGGTGAGGTTTCACCGAGTTCCCAGTATGAAATTTCGACCTCGGGGTGCGTTCCAGTTACAGTTTCCTACTCGGAACTCAGAAATTCCGACTTCCAACTACAACTGGTACGCACCATGTGACCAGAAGGGCACAGTGTGGGAGCTGCTTCTTTTAGGCTTCCTTCTTTTCCACTTGTGCCATTTCGCTTTATTGTGTTACAGTCTTCCTGTTCCTGTTCCCCCTGCATGTCACTGTCATTGTGCGTTCTTGGATGGATTAAACTGTAAAGAACAATTTGGTTGCTGTGTACTTGTGACATGTGCAATGAGGATAAAGTCTGATTCTGATTTTGCTCTGTGGACGACAGACCTGATTTTCTGCTTTTAACCTGAGGGCGCTGTTTTAAAACACATCCTTCAGTTTTGTTTGATTTGGCTGTTTGACTTGAGCTGCTAAAAACATAACTGATAAATATGTTTCTAAATGTTTTCTCAGATCTCTTCGGCAAGCTCAGCCTTCGTCAAAACTTTATTTTAAATAATGGATTCAACCCTTTAGCTGCCAAATTCATAGATGTCCCTGATTTGGTCAAAAAGTGACTGTTTAATGTAGAAAAAGATCAGAGGCTGGAGATTTTTTTTATGTGCTATCACACTCTTGGATCTGTCAAAAAATAGTAAAAACATTGGATTTGGCACATTTATTATTTTTTGCACAGCATCAGATTTTATGCTTTTCTCCCTTTGTTACTGTTTGACCATTTACAGCCAAAAATATTTCTTATGTTTTTTCCCAAAATCTCCCCTCAAGCTCGGCCCTGATCATAAATCATGATTTTTTTAAAAAGATTATAAATTTAAACCCTTAAAGGTCGGTCTCATAGGTGATGCCACTAATTTGGTGAAAAAAAAAAGATTTTTAATATAAAAAAAAAATCAGAGGCTGGATATTTTTTACGTGCTATTCCACTGTTGGATCTGTTAAAGATAGTAAAACATCAGCTTTGGTGCATTATTATATTTTGAGCAAAATCAGATTTTTAGTTTTACTCCCCATTGACTCCCATTATAACCACGTATTTCTTAAAGGCACCCACGACA
The DNA here is from genome assembly GCA_036419115.1 of Scarus forsteni. NCBI lineage: Eukaryota > Metazoa > Chordata > Actinopteri > Labriformes > Labridae > Scarus > Scarus forsteni. The sequence continues at coordinate 496,874 of JAZDUH010000444.1, forward strand.
CTGTCGTGAAATCACCTATGAAATTGCCATTTAACGGATTAAAATCCATAATCATAAAACAAAAAACATAATTTTTATCAGGACTGAGCTACATGAAGAGACTTGAGGGGAAAAGAACTGTGAAAAATAATTTTCTTTTATGTTTTTACAGCAGCCAAAGTTCGTGGCACTCTCTTTAAGACAGTGAAAGTTATGGTCCATTAGTTCAGTATCAGCTCTTTGTGGTAAAAAAAAACCCATCGAGAACCAAAGGGTAAAGTGTGGCTGAGCATCTCGTCCTAGACGGAGGATGAGATGCTCATTTAGGCTTCTAACGAGGTTGGCGTGCTCGTCCTCACAGACGCTCGATCAGCTGATTGTGCAGCGATCTGAGTTGAGTATAAAGGGAGGTGAACAAAAGGGGAAAAATAAAATAAAACGAATGGCAGGCTATATGCTCATCCTGCAAGTTGAAGACTGCGAACTAGGTTAGAAGTGTCCACAGAAAAAGAACCAAATGTTTGTTGTATGCTCCCTTTTGGTGGTCAGGTCACGAGAAAGCCGGGAGCTCTCTATTATATGACAAGAAGCTTAGGAATGCCTTTAGGAACGTGAGGAGCCCAGGCTGCGTCTTTGTTTTAAGGACTTGATGACAGGAGAAAATACGTAAAATAGGGGAGACTTGTCATAGAACTTATCATTTTGGAGGAAGGGTGGGAGGAGCTGCACAGAGTCCTGAGGAAAAGCTATATTCAGATTAATGCTAGTTTTCCAAAATTACCGACCCCAGTTTAAAGAGCTTTGCCAGTTGGAGAGTTTACCAAACTACTCATGGTTTGTTTTGTACAAATGAAATTAAGTTTGGAAAAAAAACAGCTGTAGCCTATTTCCACTTTGCTTGAACTGGAACCCAGCGTAGCATACTACAAATAAACCTAACAGAACAGTCATACTACATTCAAGTGTAGTAGGCAGTATGCAGTGTCTACTACATACTACTTTCATGCACAGTATGTAGTAGGTGAATTCGAAAACGGCCTGCGTTTTCCTTGTGACATCACACATATGTCTTTGTTCCAGTGGTTTCCATGGTGATTGTAAATCTCAATTCATTTAAATGGGAACGAAATAAAGGAATCTATTCATTTCCATGGGTCTGAAACTGCAAAAGAATTTACTAAGGCCAAAATAATTGTGTTACAGACCTGAAAAGTCAGAGCTGCATAGTTCTTTTTAATGGGAAATGCGAAATCAACAAGTGTTGTTAACACATAAACATCTACTTATTTACTTAAGATGTTATTTCTGTGAACTTTAACTGTATATTATTCAATTCATCATGAGCAGAGCTTCCATTATAACCTTATAGAGACTCTGTAACAATTCTGAAAAAAATTTCCCAAAAATGGCAAAAACTCCCCCCCAAAAACCCTAAAAAACACCAAATGTGGCGGCCATCTTGAATTTGGAGGTTAAAATAAGGTCAAATCATCATGTAACTCAGAAATATGTATTTCTTAACAAAAATAAGGTCTGAAAGCATTTACTGTCCATCATTGTAGGTCGAGCCTTGAAAAAGATCATTTCCACGACAGCCATTTTGGATTTTGGCCTCTAAAAAAATTTCCCCGCCATTTTAAAAAATACACCAGGGCTAAATTTGTTTTTTAGCCCTTCTAGATGACAAATCCATTGAGAAATGGACCTTCGCTCACTGCGGTCACATTTTGCTCCAAAATGACCCTACTATATGGTCTACGATCTGAAATCCAGTTTGGCTCTTGAGACAGATTTGAAAAACGCAGCCTGTCCCCCCTTCACTCACCCTTCCCCTCAGTGTTCCAAGATCCCGCCCCCCAGATTGTGTCACCTCCTAACAATACGCCCCCTCCGATAGAGTAATAGGCCGGTCATTAGCAAATATAGGCACAGACTAACTAGAGTTATCCAGCAGACATCTCCCACTGTAGGAAACAAAGTTATTACCTGTTCAACCTGGGGTGGAATGGCCAGTGCTGAAGGTCGGCCGGCAGCTAGTGCTGCGACCGGTGGCCAGTGCTGTGGCTGGTGCTGCGACCGGTGGCCGGTGCTGTGGCTGGCCATTCGGTAGCTGGGGGCCAGCGCAATGTTCTTCCTTACTTCAGCCTTTTCCTCTAAACTTTTACGTTGTTAAAATTCTGATTTTTTTCTCAAAACAGAGAAAAAGTTTGATGTGTTTTTGTCCATAATTTTGAATCTTTCTCAGTCACATGATTCATGTCTTTGTGTTTCTCTTCCTCCAGAGCTGAACTGATGAAGAAAATGATCTTCATCCTCCTGTTCATCTCTGTAGTCAGTCCCTCTGTCTGTTGTGTCGTGGATGTTTGCTGAGGGACAGTGAAGGATTAGCTGGATATACAGTCCTGCTCAGTATTATTGGCACCCCTTCTTTATTTTCATTACTTTAACAATATCTTCAGAAATAAATTGAAATGTACAAAATTTATGTCATCAGGATCTTTTTAATTGAAGGTCCAAAATATTTTAACAAAAAAAAAAATACCAGTTACATATTGTAACTTTAAAGAGAGAACTGAAAAAAGCATGTGCAGTAATAATGTCACCCCTCTTCAGTATTTTGTTGCACACCCTTTGGCACTGATGACAGCCTCCAAATGTTTCTTGTAGCCATCTATAAGCTTCTTGCACTTCTAAGCTGGTATTTTCTCCCACTCTTTCTATGCAAATTGTTCAAGCTCTTGAACATTTGCAAGTTTATTTTCCCCAAAGGCAGATTTCAGCCATACCAAAGATTTTCAATTGGATTGAGATCAGGACTCATTGCTGGCTATTTTAAAATAGTCCATTTTTTACTTTTTAACCATTCCTGTTTGCTTTTGGATGTGTGCTTTGGGTCTTTGTCTTGCTGGAAGACCCAAGATCTTCAACTCAAACCAAATTTTCTTACACTAGGTAGGATATTTAGCCCTAAAATTTCTTGATAATTCTCAGATTTCATGATTCCTGTGATACGGTCAAGGCCTCCAGTACCTGATGCAGCAAAGCAGCCCCAAACCTTTATGGAACCTCCACCATGCTTAATTGTTGGTAGGGTGTTCTTTTCCTTGTAGGCTTCGTTGCGCCACCTGTAAACAAACTGTTGGTGTGCATTGCCAAACAGCTCTATTTTCGTTTCGTCTGTCCACAGAACATTTTCCCAGAAAGATTGTGGTTTGTCCAGGTACTCTTTGGCAAATATTAGTCTTTCCTTTATGTGTTTTTTCTTCAGCAGTGGTGTCTTCCTTGGCCTTCGCCCATAAAGCCCTGTTTGGTTTAGTGTGTGTCATATGGTACTGGTTGAGACCATGACCCCAGAATGTTCCAGGTTGGTCTTCAGGTCTTTGGAAGTTAGATGTTTTTTTGTTTCCACCATCCACACCAACCTTTGAAGACTTCTGTTATCAATTTTTCTCTTCCCTCCACGTCCAGGGAGGTTCTTGACAGTTCCATGCTTGACAAACTTCTCAATAACATTACACACTGTGGATACAGGAATACCAAGGTCTTTGGAGATGGCCTTGTATCCTTTGAAGGTCTTGTGTTTGCTGATAATGGCTCCTCTGATGTCCTCAGACAGCTCCTTTGTTTTCACCATTGTGACAAAGAAACAGGGGGCTTTAAAAAAAGTATCCATCATTCATTGGCTAATTGATGTCTCATGAGCACAGACAATTCATCACAGGTGATTCTCATTTTGATTTGCCACAGATGAGTCACAATGTGGTTCCATACTGATTTGCAGCAAAGGGTGCCAATACCAGTGACACAGCAAACTTTGCTTTTCGATTTTTTCCTCCCATCTTTTATTGTTTAAAATTACTGTTTATCAATTGCTCTTTTGTGTCAAAGCAAGTTCTCCATAGAATTAAATGTTTGACTTGATTCATTTTTTTTCCAGAAGATATTCAACATTGTGTACTTAAACTTCATGGGTGCCAATAATGATGAGTAGGACTGTATAAATGAGTGAAAAACAGAAAGTGGGGGAGAAGTGGGTCAGCTGGAGGGCCAGTGGAGAAGTTAGCTGTAACCTCATTTGACGTTTTACTGGAGACACAGAAAACACCCTCGACAGTTCACACCTATTTTTATTCCAGCTCACATCCATCCATGTCCCTGTGGGAACATCAGTGAGCACGTTACACTAATGCTGCATTCACACCGCAATCGACCAAGCTACCAAAATTGCGTCGCTCACTGACGTATCGTCGCGTGTCCATAAATAACTCATTGTGGTCACCCTTGCGTTGCTTGGTGACGTCACGTCCGCTCGAGTTTCACCGCGATCATATCATATATTATATGATAGGATGCATAAGTGGACATTATTCCAGAAGTATCCAACCACAAAACACTGCAGCTGATGCCCTGCAGCAGCATTATCTGTGAGTTTCCGGCGGTCCGTCTAGGCGGAACTAATGTCCTCCCTGACTAATGTTTCCCACACGGATATAAATTGTTCCTCTGTAGTCCAGATGAAAAACTGTCTGTCACGGGCACCGTCACACACGCAAACACCGACATCGTCTAAATAATCAACTTTTTTTTACTTTCACGTCGTGCAACAAGCTGTGTGGTCTTGTGAAAAGTGGCTGTCGCATCGTGGCAGGATTAGCCCCGTCCCATCCCGGCTGTACATTGACTTTGCATGGAGAGTGATCGCCGAGGTCATACTAGTAGCGTGCACTGTGAACGCAGTATTATTCAGCAAAAGTGACGTTTCCTTTACAAACAAATATATGATCTCTGACATGAAACTCCAGCAGGAGTGACCTCACTGAGCGATGAACAGTGACAATTTGAGCAATTCCATCGACACTCAACCTGACTTGGGTGAGCGACACGATCCTGGTCACCAAGTCGTTTGGTGTTGACACACCTTCATCAATCGGTCATTCAAACTTTATTTATACAGCATTTTTTCAAACTAAAAAGTGCTTTACAGACAGATAACTAAAATATAATTAAAGGAATAATGACCCAAACCCACTCCACCCAACCCCTGAACCCACCCACCCTGTAAATCCATACACAGTAAAATGCATCAAAAATTTAAGACAGCAGTGAAGCAGGAACATTGTTGTACCCATTACACAAGAGGATGATGTTAGTGTTAATGTTAGAACAAGAAAGCACTCAAAGAACACAAACTCAGCACAGGTAGCTCACATATTACTGGTAGGGTTAGGGTAAGCTTACACTGTCTTAAAAAGTGATCTGGTGTGTAAAGATGTGTGTTCTTTCGAAGAGAGACTTCAGGGTGACTTTGGTTTCTTCTTCTCTGTCAACAGAAACATTTGAGGTCAGATGCGCTTGTATCAGGTCGTATCAAGGCTTCAACAATGAGGACGTCACTCTGGAGTGGACCTTCACAGACAGCTCTCTAGAGTCTCTTCAAATCTCCTGTTTTGCAATCATTAATCAAAAACACCAAGTCCTGTTAAAATATGATAAAGGGGTTCAGAGTCCTCTGGATGGTCCCTTTGAAGGACGAGTTCAGTTGGACAGAGACGTCCTCAGAGAGAGAAGAATCAGACTTCATGTGTCCTCCCTCAGGACTGAAGACTCTGGAGACTATGAATGTGAAGTCCAAACATCAGAAGGATCAGACTGGGCTCAATGTGGCGTCACTGTGAAAGGTAAATTATTTGAGTTGAGGTGATAAGGCATGATTGGACAGGAGAAAAGAGTAATCAGTGTGTTACATCCCTGCCCGTATGTATGAATAATCAGATGTGAGTGAGTGGCAAAAAAGTGTTAGGGTGCAGCAGTTCTCCATGTGTATGCTTCTGAATTTTTGTTGTTAAAGCAAACCCCTGTGTGGATCAATGAGGCATCAGTTAAAGAGAGCAGCAACTAGTTTGTGCAGCAAACTCAACAAAACTTGTCATGAGGGAGACTAAATATCATTTTATTGAGAAATAATTTCAGTGTTTCTTCTTCATTAAATTAGTTTAAACTGGTACTACAGCAATTAGCATCTATGCTAATGTCTTAGAAAACAGTTATTGACAGGCTTCAGTCGCCTCTTTCTGTCCTCACAGTTGTAGCTCCGCCTCTTTCTCCTCAAAGGATACTGATTGGTCAGCTTGAAGTGTTGTCAGATGGATCTGTCTGGTTCTAAACATTGAATTAGATGGATCCAGCTGCACTGCAAAGTCAGTCTATGCCTCAAAGTTAAAAAGTGATCTGTTGTGTAAAGATGTATGTTCTTTAGAAAAAGAGACTTCAGGGTGACTTTGGTTTCTTCTTCTCTGTCCACAGAAACATTTGAGGTCAGATCTGCTCAGAGCTTCTATCAGGTCTTCAAGAATGAGGACGTCACTCTGGAGTGGACCTTCACAAAGAGGTCCCTGGATTCTACTGTAATCTTCTGCTGTGTGGACACTGATCAAGACCACAGCATCCTGTTGGACTACATTAAAGGGCACGAGTACCATATAAATGGTCTCTTTGAAGGACGAGTTCAGTTGGACAAAAGTCTCCTCAGAGACGGAAGAATCAGACTTCATGTGTCCTCCCTCAGAACTGAAGACTCTGGTCTTTACCGTTGTGATGTCACAACAGGTGAAGAACATGACTCGGCTTCATGCCGTATCAATGTGAAAGGTAAATTACTTCTTCTAAAGGGGATAGGTCTTTATTCGAACTGTTGCACTGGGATTACAACATTCAGTGATGGAAAACAGGGCAAAGGTGTAATTATTGATTTTAAAAATTTGGTCAAACGTCGCTTTTCAGTGAGTTTGTGACATTACGCTCTCAATTTTGGCTTGTTGTTGTTGCTTCATGTGTCCAATTTTTGGACACTAGGCCTTATGTGTCACATCTTTGCAAATTCAGACCCTCCAAAAAAAAAAAAAAAAAAAAAACTCAAATCAGTGTCAAAATTTAAAAGACATGTCATAGATTGATAAACCTGGGAGACATATCCCTCAAATGCTCTGTGTTGTTACATGTAAAACTAAGAAAGCATTGTGCTCTGTAAGAAACTGTTACTGAAAGGGACAAAAATTAAAAATGGGGAAACAATTTGATGGATTGGTCTGTGCATGACTATCAGGTCTGTTCCCTTTACAACAGAACCACAGACTAGACCTGAGACCAAGACTGAGACTGAACCAGACCCTGAGGACAGAAACACATGGATTGGAGGATGGATCGGCCTCAGCATTGGACTGATAGCACTTGTGCTTTGTGTTAGTGCGTGTTATTGCCTCTGCAAAGGAGCATTTACACCCTCAAGATTTGTCACAAAACATCCTGGAGAAAACTATCCAGCGAAGACATTAGTTTGAACCAAAATGATGAAACATGTCAGACAGAAATCTCAGCTCTCAGAGAAACTGTTGATTATGATTTGCTTTCAACAGTGCTATTCTCTGTTAAGTTTACTCTGACTCTAACAACAATCTGACACTGATGTACCTTGACCTTGGAGTTCTCCTCTAATCTCCTTGGAAGTTGTTCTGGGCTCTTTGGTTTCCATTCGTATTCTCCGTCTCTTCAGTTTGTCATCAGTTTTCATCCTGCAGCCTCGTCCAGGGAGGTTGGCTACAGCCCTGTGGACCTTAAACTTCTGAATAATCTGTGCAGCTGTAGTCACAGGAACATCAAGCTGCTTGGAGATGGTCTTACAGCCTTTACCTTTAACATGCTTGTCTATCATTTTCTTTCTAATCTCCTGAGACAGCTCTCTCCTTAGCTTTCTGTGGTCCATGTTCAGTGTGGTACACACCATGATACCAAACAGCACAGAGACCACTTTTCAGCCTTTAAATAGGCAGACTGACTGATTACAAGCTTGAAGACACCTGTGATGATAATTACAGGACACACCTTAGTTTAACATGTCACTATGGTCACATCATTTTTGTCCAGGCCAGTTTCATTATTATTTTTTTTTAATGATTCTGTTGAAACGCAATTAAACATTAATGACTAAATTTTAAAGTTTATTTTAAGAAAATGTGTATTTATTGCTATTTTGTCAGTTACATATTATAACTAAAGACCATTGTGGGTTTTGCTCTCTTTAATGAAAGGGTACCAACAGTTTTGTTCATGTGTATATATAACCAGTTCTCACTGTTGCTGTTCAGATAATAAACTTCAGCATTCAGACACAGCAGCCTCCTGCTTCTTACTATAAATACAACACACAGTCAGCAGGGTTTTCTTAAACCAGGCAGCTGCAGCGAAGTGCAACTGCACACAGCTACATATGACTAAATGCACTGAGATCATGCCATATGATTGGCTGATGTACTTGTATGAATAAGCAGTTCAGCAGGTGTACCTACTGAAGTGGCCGTGAGTGAGTAAGCTAAGCTCTGAGGCAGATCCTCCTTAAAGATGCAGAGTTGATCAGATTCACTCCAGCTTAAATGACTCATGCTTTACTTAAAATCCATACTTTACACAAAATTGCTGAACTGGCCCTTTAAGGCTGAAAGATGATAAGTAATTATCTGTCTTTCACTGCTGTGCCATCTCTGCAGGCTCTGATAACTGTTTAAAGGCTTGTTATCTTCATGAACATAAGAAGTTTAGGGACCACATCTAATTTACTTTCACTTTAAAAACACAACACTGTTAATCTGAACCACACAGAAGTCTTCCCCCAGAGAGGAGGTCACACGTCTCTGATGAAATTTTTACAGGTGAGTAAAACCTCCTTTAAGAACTTTGTTTCAGATCAACAGCTGAGCTGCTTCGATTTTTAATTGTTAACAACTCATTTGATCAGATTTAATTATTATTACTATAGATCATGGGGTTTGATTTAGTGACTCAAAGTTCTTTTTTAGTTTTCTTTGTTAAATTCCTGACACCGTGTTACGGTTTAAAGAGTAACCATGTTAACTAGTGATCATCAGCACTTATTGTATGATATTTTTTGCAAGCAAAGCACTTAATTCTGTCATGCAAAAGCTGTTGGTTTATGATGAGAAATGATCGGCTTGAGAACTTCAACAGAATTATAGAAAATGCATTTATGTGCATTTTTGTGAGAGAGACTTGAATGATTTACTGTTACTTTTATTCGCATTAATCTATTAGCTAAATGCTAGTCATTTTTGATAAAGTATTTCATTAAAATAATGACAAAAATTACAACATCATTATTTAAACAATTAATGTAACTAGGATTAAATACAAAGTCGAAGGAAAATTGTTAATTGTAGCAAACTGATTGGTGCTATGGAGCCAATAAAGTTTTGAGAGAAAATGATTTTTTAATGATAGATTTATTTAGCCTTTCTGATAAAGAACAAGGCAGTATAAAATAACCAGAAAAATTTCACTATGGCAAACAGAGTAAATATATCATGAGATATCACCAGTTTCTGTGTGTATCAATAAATAGTATGGCATTAAAACATACTGTTACAGCTGTGGCCCTATTTGGTTTTGGTGTTTTGTGCTTGTATTTTCTGTATGAGTGAGTGCTCTGTTCTGTGTGGATCTTCGCTTTTTGTCCAGTCTGTTTTGTGAGAGAGTGGGCGGTCTTGTGTGAGTTGATCTCTGCTTTTCAAATGATGGTGCTGTGTGATTAGCCGATAAGATCGGGGGCTGGCGGCGAGGATGCGAGGATTGGCCTCAGCATCTTCAAATACGGCGGCCTGTGGTTGACGGGAAGACCACCTGACAGCAACACACCTCTGTTTCTTCCCTGGCTGCAATCATAGTGAGCTTTGAGAAGCTCGATTGTAAGTGGATGCATGTTCTTTGTTTAAATGGTGAACCTTAGTTTCTTTTTCCCTAGTGAATTGTGTTTTTTTTTTCCTGGAGTAGTTTTATTTCTGAGAGCTTATCGCCTCTTTTGTTTGAAATCCAGATTTCTGCTCCATCTTGTTGTGTGAGTGTTTGAGCTGTGAGCTGTTTATTTCAATTTTTTTAAATAAATCCTGATAAACCCTTTAAAAGATATTTTAATATTTGCAAAAACGTAAAAGTACATTAATTTTGGGGTTAAAAGGCATTTGAAAACTGAAATAGTGCAAAGGTAATGTGACTGCCCGTTAGTTTAGTTAGTTTAATGCTTTCATTTGATGCAATAATCTTGTGTTTTTGTATTTTTGTCCATAATTCTGAACTTTTCTCAGTCCCATGATTCATGTCTTTGTGTTTTGGTGTTTCTCTTTCTCCAGAGCTGAACTGATGAAGAAGATGATCTTCATCCTCCTCCTGTTCATCACTCTGACCTGCTCAGTCTGTGGTCAGTCCCTCTGCTCTCTGTTCAGTTTCTGTTTTCATATGAACAAAAAACACGAATGTATCTGACTATAAGGTTAAAAGTCATTTGGTGTGTAAAGATGTGTGTTCTTTAGAAAAAGAGACTTCAGGGTGACTTTGGTTTCTTCTTCTCTGTCAATAGAAACATTTGAGGTCAAATCTGCTCGGAGCTTCTATCAGGTCTTCAAGAATGAGGACATCACTCTGGAGTGGACCTTCACCAACAGCTCTCTGGATTCACTTTATTTCTCCTGTTTTGTGTTCACTGATCATCATCCATCAGTCCTGTTAGAGTATGTTAGAGGAGTCGAGCTTCCCCAGCATGGTGTCTTTGAAGGACGAGTTCAGTTAGACAAAGACGTCCTCAGAGAGAGAAGAATCAGACTTCATGTGTCCTCCCTCAGGACTGAAGACTCTGGTCGATACAGCTGTGAAGTCGGCACAAGAGAAGGACGCGGGGAGGCTTCATGTCGAGTCAATGTGACAGGTAAATTATTTCAGCTGAGAAAAGAAAATCTCAACACACCAATAGATGTACAGCTGAGTATTGACATTTTATTAGTCAAAGGTTTATTCAGGATATTTTTTATATTGAAGTTCAGTCTCCAGACACTAGGTGGCAGCAGACATTCAGACATTTGATTCTGTTGGTCATTGGGTTAAGAGGACATTCTCAAATATGGAGTTAAAACATGAGGTTAGAAGACTAAGAGTGGTAGCTTTAAGCTTGGGATTTACTCACTGTTAACTACACAGAACCAGGATGGTGCCTGCGTTGCTTGTGCACATGGTCCATAATGAAGTGGACTCAGACTGGAGCTGCAGTCCACTGGTCAGCAGGAGGATCAGTGTAGAGGCAGAGGAGAGAGGACAGACTGATCACAGCAGCAGAAAGAACAAGAACAGACAAACTGATAAATCAAGACCACCATCATCAACATCTGAAGAATCAGACTGAACACAAACAGGACTGATCACCAGCTGAGGAGGACCAATCCTCCTTTAGATGTCAGGGAACAAGGACACAAGTATGGTGTTTGGATTCAAATGGTGAATGTGTAGACTGGTGACTTGGAGTTGACTTTGAAGAAGTTTGTTTTAGAGAGTTTCTTTGGCTGTTTTTTCTCACATATAAACTAATGATCTTTGATGCACTGGTGAATTAAAGTGAACCACTTTTGGGTCTCCCTCTGCTTTGTCTATCAGCATTAATGACATCGATACACCAAGATAGATTTGACGGAACACAGAGGAAAATATCCTTAAAACAAAGTTCAGAAAATGCTGATGCTGTGTCAGTTTGTATCATAAATTTTAGCTTGTTATTCTGAAGTATCCACTCTTTGTATGCAGGTCTAATGAGTCACATCTTTGTCAAAACTTGATTTTAAAGGACTGAACATAAGAGAGTCACTTTAATGGGAAGCTTACTTGTTAATCAACAAGTGTTGGGAATTTTCTGCTCTTTTTAAAGAATGCATGAAGTTAAAATGTTTGAAAAATAAACTTCAAATAACATTTTCATATCATAACTTTAAACCAATCAGCCACCAACACTCCTGGAAACGAGAACAGCCTCTAAGCTTCTGAAAACCTACAAAATAACAGCTGCCACCTACTGGAGCTGAGCTTACATGCTGCATTTCAGAAACATGAGCTCTGAAAGCATGAAGCTGCTCATTCTTTCATGGTGAGGCCTCATCAAAATGCCTCTATGACGAAATATCTTTTCAATGGGTGCACAGGTAGCAGGAATGTGAACGTGCATGCAGGTAAGCTAACACACATGCCCGCCGTGGGCTGAAGACTGATATGAGGACCTTATGTCGGACTCGAGTCCTACATCACTGGTGAGTAGGGATGGGTATCTTTCACATTTAAACCGATACCATACCGATGCCCGGTAATTGGAAATCGGTATTAGTACTCAACGGTACCAATTTTCGGAATTTTGCATGCGTTTATGGGGTAATAAATATTAATTTGTTTAATATTAAGATCTCTAATTTTTCAATGTAAATTTATTTCTTAATATATAAAACTTGACAGATATATATCAAAACAACATTCAACTGTTTGTATTGTAACATTGTAGTCATTCCAAAAATTTCTTCAACATGAAAACCAGAAACTAAAATGAACCACAACTTAATAAATTAACTGCAGCCCTCTCTTTAACTTTAGGGCAGTTTAACAATGGGTCTGACAGAGCTGTAAATACAAAAAGCATTAACATTAATGTTACAGAGTAAGAGGAACCATTCTGAGAATGATAACTGACGCACATTAAAATACCAAGCTAATACCATCTTGAACACGAGGCTTATTTACCTGGACCACGTATCCTCCTTGTCACATTTGCTGCCATCACCAAATGTTAAAGCCATTTCTTTTCCTGTGTTTCTGGCTGCAGACGACAAGTCGCCATTGGACACAGGCAGGGGCAAATCTAGAAAAATATTTATAGGGTGGTAAGAGGGGGGCAGGAATTTTTTTAGGGGTGGCAACCTACATCAGATGCATATAAACTGAAGCAGTCATCGTAGCTTGATGAGAAATAGACAATTTACACTGAAGTATTCCTGCTTGCAAGACTTAGAACATAACTTAGAACGTACATATTCCACATGTAAGCAGCATTTGTACAAGCAAAAACTATCCTAATGGACTGTAATAAGGCCAGCAGCATAAATACACAATGGAAACCAATGGGTCATGGCACTTAAACAAGCCACTGGACACAAACCTGAATAGAGGTCCCATATGAACACATTTAGCTTCCAGTCAGAAAAACTACAAAATTTTGTAACCATGTACACACAGGTTGTTTTTATACAGTAATATACACAAAATAAGAGCTATCAAGAAACAAAAACAGCAAAAACACTGCTTCATGTTCAGCAGAATTTACACCATTTACACTGGTGTCACATTTTCAACTCTTTATTTTTAAGGTTTTATCTATCAGATTTGCTCAGTAACCAAAACAGAAATTTGGGTCTTCTGCCAAAAGAGTGCAATTTGCTTGTTGTAACGCTACAAAATTAAACTTCATTTTTCATTCCATTCCAAGATAGAGTTTAGTAATATACGCACTTACTCGTTCAAAATAAGTACTGGTCAATCTCAGGCAACTTTATTTAATTTATTGCAACTTTCGACAGTTTATTTTGATTGCAATTTTTTCTCTGCACTTAACAAAACTCAAATTTTAAAAACCGTTTCATTTTAAAGCCATGTTTAAAAAATATCAACCACATACTATGTTTTCCCTTAGAAAAAGAGTTCATTTATCAGAAATGGCTGGTTACATGCCGAAAATATTTATGACAAAAAATGACTTTTTTTGCTGTTACTCTTTATTTGAGTAAGAGTTAAGTGATAACTTACTTTTGGTCTTCCCATGACTTGCAGAAGACCTAAATGATGCCACCTCCTGCAGAACATGTCACTGGTGAAATGTTCCAAAATTCTAAAGGGGGGAATGTGTTTGGGTAACAGCAATGAGTGAAAGCTTGGGGACAGCACTAAAATGTGAATTTTAACCAAAATATAATGAGTTTTTTGTAAAACTTTTGTTTTAAAAGTGTAGATAGAAAATGGAGTCACACTTAAATGCAAAAGAAAATTTGCTTTGGAAGGATTTTCTTCATAATGAATTGTAGAAAATTGAAGTGTTTGGCAAGAAATGCTATGTATACGTGTTTTGGATGCCATTTTAAAATACTGAAAACATATATATCTGTAATTTCTACAAAGATTAAAGTGTATGGTGTTTAGTATAATAACAAACATAATTTGTTATATATTATTAATTGTGTTTATAAATTTAATATAGCTACAATAATATCCTGGGAACAGAAATTTCACTCTTTTGGCTATATGGGCAATTCCGCCAAAAGAGTGAAATTTTTAGAGCAGATTGAATTTACAAGGTTTCCCTTTACAGAAACTGAATCGATATTCAGTGTGTTTGTAAGCTATTTAAATGTTTTATTTAACTTTTAAATGTGTGGATCACTGTGTCTGTGTTTATATGCGAGCGAGACACATGGGGCTGGTTTCGGTTCGATTCCGTGGGTTTTTGGCAGAAACACGGCCACTTTGGACTCTGATTTTTCTTTCTGTGATCGTCTTTTCAGCCTGTTATTTGGGTGAGTAGTAGTTAATTGAGTCTGGACCCGGGGGGATTATGAAGAACACGTTGCCGCCTGCACGCCTCAAATACTAGATCGTGGTTTCTACCTCTCTCCTTCTGCCTTCCTCCTGGACTCTGGACTGGCTCTCTTTCGCTTTGCGCCCACAGACTGTATGTTCGGTGCTGCATTCACTGTCATCAGACATCGGACCTTCGCGGTCGGAACTGTTAAATTTTTCTATCAGTTCATTGCTGCCAGTTGGGGTGGCGGTAGGGGTGGCAAGGGTTTATTTTAGGGTGGCATTTGCCAGCCTATGCCACCCTGGTAGATCCGCCCATGGACATAGGCATGCTAACAGTGCTGAATGAATCCTTTGTGGCCGTACAGTAGATCTGAGGCTATCAAAAATTGTGCACTCTTCCGCTTTAAGAAAAATTTTGTGCATCACCAGGTGCTTCCTCAGATTTGAAGTAGCTTTGTTGACTGAGCCCGCGGCTGCTGACATCATTACGCTATTGCTGTGCTGCGTTCAAGTCCGGTATGGAAATTCACCTACTCTACCCAATAGTATGCCTGCTTCTTCCACTCCCTAACAGTCACAAGGATGTGTTTAGGAACCTCAACATGGTACCTATTGGTTTTACATGAATCGGTACTCGGTAGTACCTACAGAATTCGGTCGGTACCTCTTAAAGTACCTAATTCGGTACCCATCCCTGCTGGTGAGCAGTCAGATAAATCATGTTGAGTGTTCTCAGGTTTTCTTTATTCTCAGTCTTTTCTGTCTCAACCCTGTGACAGCTCTAATTTTTGATTTTCCAGTGAGTGAACTCCACAGGCCCCTACATGTGAGTCAGAGACTGATCTTTGGTCTGAGCCGGACTGTGCAGGACTAACAGGTCTGTTCTTCTCTCTACAGACAAACTCCAGATTAGAACTGAGACTGAACCAGTGGAGAGAAGCACAGAGAGGGGAGTGTGGCTCGGCCTCATCTTTGGACTGTCAGCACTCGTGCTCAGTGTTTGTGGTTTTATATCTATTTGCTTCTACAACAGAAAACATAACTCCAGTGCAGATACAAGAGGAAACAGTGCAGATAAAAATACAAATGCAGCTGGACACGAGGACATTTGTTTAAACCAAGTTGTTGAAACACATCAGACTGAAGTCTCAGCTCTCAGAGAAACTGTTGATAATCTAAATCTCCATGAGTCTTCATCTTCAGTCCGTTCACATGGACATCATGTCCCAACTGAACACAAGGGTCTGACACTAAAGCTGAGCAGGAAACTTCCTTTTCACTCTGCAGCCATTAAATACTCAACTGACCCTCTGTGGGCTCTGATTGACTCATCAACCAATCAGTCAGGGAGCTCCCTTTTTCACCAGCTACTCCACTCAAACTTTCATCTCAGTCGAGTCTTTTGAATTCAATAATGTGAAATGTTGACCCTAAGTTAAAGGAAAAGTTCAGTTCCTGCAGCTTTTACATTGTTTATAGAATGAAGAACAACAATATACTCACCCAGAAGGCTTTCCTGATCCAAACAGTGCTTCGGGAGATATTTAGATCCAAAATCGAGCAGTGGACACCGATATAATGGTAGCCTGTAGGGCATAGATCGCCGCTCCTAAAAACTGCATTAATCGTCCAAAAACTCATGTTTTTCACCAATATTCCATCATGATCCATTCCGGATGATCCACCATTGCAGTCTGTGTCACTCCACACAGCGCTGTGTGGCTGAACCAACGAGTTTGTTTACATGCCCTTCGCACATGCGCAGTGCGGCTCATTGTTTAAGGGGAAGACCAGCAGCTACAAATCGACTTTCTTCTTCCAGTTTTGTGCAAAATGGACGAATATCTATCGGATGAAGATGTTGTGGAGGAGGACTTTGAATATGATGGGTGTCCTTACAGTTTGGAGCCAGAGTATACAGATAAGGAGCTCATAGAAAGGAAGAAGCGATCGCAACGCTCCAGAGAGTACTGCGCATGCGCGAAGGACGCATAAACAAACTCGTCAGTTCAGAGGTTAGTACAGCCACACAGCGCTGTGTGGAGAGACACAGACTGCAATGGCGGACCATTCGGAGCGAATCATGATGGAATATTGGTGAAAAACATGAGTTTTTGGACGATTAATGCAGTTTTTAGGAGCGGCGATCTATGCCCTACAGGCTACCATTATACGGATGTCCGCTGCTCGATTTTGGATCTAAATATCTCCCGAAGCACTGTTTGCATCAGGAAAGCCTTCTGGGTGGGTATATTGTTGTTCTTCATTCTATAAACAATGTAAAAGCTGCAGGAACCGAACTTTTCCTTTAATAACACCAGCCGATTTTACTAGATCAACTTTATTTCTGGATTTGATGTTTAAATAGTTTTAAAATATTGTCTTTCATCAGACTGCAGATCATTTGATTTTTAATAATGAAGAGCAAAGGGTGTTTAAATATGTATATTTATATTAAATATTCTTTTGTGTAATATTTGGGGTTATATCCTTGAATATCTTTTTAGTTTTTTGTTGTGAAGATTTTTTCTTCTGCAAACCGAACCATAACTTTGTCTTTTCCGGAATAATAAACTGAAACTCTCAGAAAAGGAGCTTAAATTAACAGCACAGCTCATTGTCTGGCTGTCGAAAAATGTACATACACACTCCTGAACATTGTGAGGTGTTTAAAAGACTGAAATTGACAGAAACTTTTTGTTTGTTTTATTCTTATTTACTTGCACTGTCAATAACAGCAGTTTAAAAATTTCCACGATGTGATTACATGTTATCATGTCTGTACAGTCACACTTTTACCTTGATATAGTGAATTCCTCTGGCTGGTGTGTGTCCATTATATATTGAAATGTATTCAACTCATGGTCGGACATTAGCTCTGTTGGTAGAGCGTGCGCCCCATGAACGGTGGCTGCCAACCCCCAACAGCGGCTGTAGGTTCGAATCCCGGCCTCAGCACTGTGCTGCATGTCATCCCCCCTCTCTTCACCCGGTTTCCAGTCACAACTTCAGCTGTCCTATCCAATAAAGGCTATAAAAAGCTCCAAAAAATAACTTAAAAAAAATGTATTCAACTCACTTATTGCATTTTCATTTGTGTATTACATTGATTTTTAACTTGATAATGTATTTTTCTGTATCTTTAAAAGCTCAACCAAAGACAAAAGTCTGAATCAGCATTAATCTTTCTGTCCAGCTCATCAGCTCTGTGTCTTTGACTGAAACTGTTTTCAACTGAATCTAATAAAAAGAATTTAATTCAATTCAAAATGACTCCAACTTTGGAAAAAAGGGAAAATATCATCTGTCCACATTTTATAAAATGTTTTTTGGGCATTTGTGCCTTTATTGATAGGAGAGAGATTGTGGATAGGCTTGTGAAAGGGGGTGAGAGAGTAGGAGAAGACACTCTGCAAACTGGTCACAGGCGGGATTTGAACCAGGACCGGCAGAAGTATGTAGATGGGACGTGCCTGGTTGCTAACCACGCCACCAAACCAGCACCCTCATTTGTCCACATTTTACTGAAGCTGCACACACGCTCTGATGGTGTTTGTACACAAGCACAGAAATGATTTGACTTGGTTGTTGAGTAAAAAGTCCGACAGCAACAATGTGATCCAGACATTATCTGTGGGCTGCACGTCCATGATGAGAATCTCCTGTTCCAGCTCATCCCAAAGAAACCAGTGTGAGATGATCTGAGCTCTGAGACGCGGAGCTGCTGGAGGTCCCATCAGAAGATGATGGAGGGATGGACATGGTCAGCAACAACAGCAGAACCACGCTCAGGTGGACCTTTGGGATGTGCTGTTGCTCTTCATGATAAAACATGAAGGTCAAATACGAAGTCCTCACCGAGGTCCTCATTTATGTTTTTCCACATTGTGATTAAACAGGTAAATTAGTGTTAAATAATAGCTTAAAGCTTCATTACACGAACAGCAGGGAGCCACTTAGCAGAGCTCCTATAGGCTCAAAGTCTGAGCTGTTACTTCCTGTTTGTGGCTGCGGCGCCATCTTGTGTCAAATCATGAGGTGAATTCAGTTGAACATTTTTTCATTTTCAACATTTTTCTTTATTTGCATCTGTCTTCTATTTGCTTTAAAATATGACACATGTCTGTATTCGTGAAGATGTTTTTTTTTTAATCTACTTTAGGAGAAAGTAAACTTTCATCAGGCTGCTGGTTGAAAAGGCTTCAACTTTTTTAAATATCAATCCATTTTTCTGGAAATTTTTTGGTTGATTGGGACGAGATTGTGTTTCCAATATTGTCTGTTGTGATCATTTACTCTTTAATTTATTTTAGGGATGGGAAACCTTCTACACCCAGAGGGCCACATTAATGTTATTTACACATTTGAAGGGCCACAATACAAACTACAAACTGATTTACTCAAATTAATAAACTCATAAAAAAGGAACAAACTGTGAACACAAACTAATCAATATTCAGACTTTAAGTTAAATGTAAATAATACATTTGAACAATATAAGCATTATTTAAAAGACATGTTAATCAGATTCAGGAAGACTTCCTGTGATCATCAATCAGCTGATGTCACCTGACTTTGCCATAAACCTAGAGGCTATCAGCAGGATTAAAATAATTCTGATTTGTGACGATCAGTTTCCTCTAATCTATCTTATTCTGTCTAATTATGACAACCCTGCCTTCCTAAAGTCACCATCAAGTTATGAAAACTAAACAGATCAGGCAAACTGTGTGATATTGATCCAAGCTGAACAGAAACCTCAAATGGACTTGACAAATTAATTTAAAATATTAAATCTGTCAGGAACAATGGCAGGGCAACCAATAATGTAGATGGAGACAAGTCCGAGGTTCAAAAAACAGGTTTTTTTCCTAAACAGTCCAAAAATCCAATACCACAGGAGGTTTTCAGGCCAGGCAAGGTTCGATACACAAAGGAGGTAGTCGGACAAAACAGGGTTCATGCACAAAAAGGCAGTCAAAAACAGGCAGACAAAAACAGACGAGGAAAAGGCAGAAAAACGTGGTCAAGAATAAACGGGTCGAGATCAGAACTGTGGTAAGAATAAAGAACACCTAGAAAGTGACTAACAGTGCAAACAATCCGGCACAGGACAGAGGGAGACAGGAGGTTAAATACAAGAGGTAATGAGGGGGATTGGAAACAGCTGGGAAGGAACAATCAGGGAGCGGGTGTGACAAGCCGGAACAAGGAAGTAAATCTGTGAAGACGAGAAAGAAACGTGAGTCACCAAAATAAAACCGGAAGTGAATAAAAACATGAAACACAAAGACAAACAGGGAACTTAACAGACAGGATCATTACAAAATCAGTGTAAACATGAAAATAAAGGCAAAATCTGCTATAGAAAATACTGAAAACCTAAAATAAAAAAAAAACAATTAGTGAAATATATATACTTAACACAAAACTGCAGTGTAACATCTTGTTTTGTTTTTTTTAATAAATCTTGTATTTGCATCGCTTAATGTTTTTGAATGAATAAATTACAGCCAGCACGATGCTCAGCTCAGGCAGGTCGTGGATCATGTGACTGAACAAACTAAATCTTAATTATTTTAATTTAATTCAATTTTATATTATTCTTGGGCCACACAGTCAGATTTTCTCACGCACACTTACAGAAAAAAAAACAGTTAGACAAAAGGGCACAAGTGTTACCTCTGCACATGCCTGCACAGTTTAACCTTTATTTTGCTGTGATACTATAAATTTTCCTTTTGTTTATCAGTAAAAAGCTAAATGTTTTAAAAAGAAAAAAGTTACATTTAAGTAGTTTAAAGGTTTTTGCTTTGGTTAAGTTAAATTTGTCTTGTCTTATTTGGGGATAATTTTACTTGTTACAAGCAACTCAGGCTTTATTTTCAGTTCTGTATCTTCAAAATAAAATCATAATCAAGACATGTCAGAAAATTGTGGCTTAGAATAAGTGTAGTGAGATTTTTCTGTCTTGAAATTTGGTAGATAAATATGTGTTGTAAGTACATATTTGGATTTGGATCCTGGATTCTTTCCCTTCATTCTTTAGACTTGATCCAATAATCTAATGAAAACTTTTCCTTCCTTAAATCCAGAGGTGTCTCTCCTGCTTCTATTAAAGTATTTACGGAGGGTTGTCTTCATGGCTCGTTTGTAATGCTCTGTTCTGTAATCTGTCCATTTTGTAAAATGGTTTTAACTGCTGCTCCATCATTTATTCAGTTATTCAAAATTTATTTGCATAGCACATTTCATACAGGATTTTGCAGCACAAAGTGTTTTACATTAGAAGTAAAATAAACCCAAACAAGCATAAATCGTGTCAACTGGGCCAACCTCGGTCCAGTTGACACGATTTATGATGTTTGAGATTAGTCATGACCTGGATGACTGAGAATATCCACAGATTTAAGTAAAATAAATTTACAATAAATTAAATAAATATAAGAAAATTGCATTAAATGAAAATATGATACCATTCCACATGTAATACACACCTACTGACTCAAACACACGGACATAAACTGGAAATTCTGACAGAAAGCAGAATTAGAAAAGAGTCGACCTCCTGAGTGCCATAATGTCAAGTTTTTGTTTTACACGTGTTTTTTTCCATATAAATTAACTTACAGGACATTAGATCACTCACTGTTAGATTCTCCACCTCAATCTTTCTCTTATTTCTGATCATCACATAACAGAGCTTATTACTGACACCTTTAATGTGAGGATTTCACTCTGCTCCTCAGTCCTCTCTCCCGCCTCCTTTACCTCCTTCCCTCATCTCTCTCCTGCGGAGGGCGGAGGCGTGGCTCCAGGAGCACTGCAGCAGACACACCAGACACTCTTCTCCTGCAATCACCGTCACCTACTTCAATCCGTCTCCAGATGACTGCAGCGTGGGTGGATTGCTCTTACAATGCTGGTTTGTGCTCTCTACATGAGTTGAACTCTCTGCTCTCGCTCTAAGCCTGTTCCCCCTTCTCTGGGGATTTATTTGTGTTTTTTTGTGGTCTGCTTGGTGGACATCATCCTAACTTTCTCCTCTGCTCCCTTTGTTTCAGGTCTCCACTGAGCCCTCGCCACCGCTCCTTTTCACCTATTGACACTTACCTGTTTTTTGTCACCGCCTCATTAAAACTGTTAAAAACTCTCCCTGTTTCATCTTTGAGCTTTTGGATCCAACTAAACATCTTAGAGGGTCATTTCCTAACACTTTAAGCCCATTCATAAGATCATTTCTCTCCTTTCTCAACTACTCTATTTATTTTTCTGTCACATTTCTTTCTATCATCTGAATACAGATCTGATTTATAACCTCCCTCTACATTAACTATATAATATTTCATTATTTTTAAGATCAGATTAGATTGAACTTTATTAATCTTTTGGGAAGTCACCCTCAGGGAAATTAAGATTCCAGCAGCAGCATTATACAGCAGATTTATGTTGTGAATTAAAAGATACATTAAAAAAGACAGTTATGAATAAATATATACATATAAATATGGCTACTGCTGCTCCCATCCTCAGTGTTCCTGTTTGCTCTCTGATTTTGGACTGTCTGTATTTTCTCTTAAATGTATTTTTGGAACTGAACAGAAAACCAAAAACACTGAAAAACAGTTTTAAAGTTCCTTCATTCATCTGGAGCTTATGTGAAAATATAAAATTATAATAATCCTGCCTGTGGGGGGCAGCAGTACGCTTCCTTGTGTTCAGCCTTCAGGAAACCTTTGAGAAAAAAAAAAGATCTTTGTCAGACTAAAACTCTGACAAAAGGGAAACCTGAAGTGTCATCTTTATCAGACATCAACCCATCATCACCTGTTATTCAGGGAGGAGATCAGGATTTTTTCTTTTCAATCCAAAAGACTGAACTTGATTTTTTTACTGACTGAAAGGCTTGAAGCCAGAGGAGTGTTTCACCAAAGTGGAATTAAAAGAAGACCATCAAGAAGACAATTCAGGCTGAGAAGGAGCAGCTTCTTCAAACCGTATGTATGTAAAAAAGGATAAGATACTTTCTTTAAAAAACACATTACATTACAGACAAACTGCAGATGACGTGTACACTTAAATGAACCACTCTTCCATCAAATAACTAGGGTACTTATCTTCGTTCACTTTAGGCTGTTATTAATTTTAATAAATTTAATGCTGTTTTATGTTCTTTAACCCTTGAGGCACCTTGGGTGCCAAATTGGAATATTTTTCTTTTTTTTCTTTCATAAACTTCAATATCTCGACCAGTTTAACCCTCCTATTATCCTTGGGGTCAATTTGACCCCATTCGATGTTTATCATTCAAAAAATAAAAGTTGACCTTTTTTAGGCTTCATATTTCATGACTTTTCCTAATTTGATGGGTACTATTGATTTAGCATAAAATTATTATGATGATATTTTTTCATTGTGCTGTACACATATTGCATGCATCGGTGTTCCTCTGGGGTCAATTTGACCCCAATCTGTTTTAGCTGTGTAAAAGTTGTCTGTCTGTGTGTGACCCATGTGTGACCAAACATTCCCACACCTGCAGGTGCAGAGTTGATACTTTTGAGTTGATACATGGCATGGGGAGGGGGAACATGGGGGCAATGAATGTGTGTGTGTCTGTGTGTCTATGTGTGTATGTGTGACCTACTACTCACACCTGCCAAATAGAACTGAACTAAAGAACTGTTCCATGTTCTGACTATCTGACTGATGTTCTCATTATGATTTTCTGTTTCACAAGTGGGTGAATTTTCAAACGTATAAATCCCCTTAAACACACAAAAAAGAAACAAAAAAAAGAAACAAAATTCTAAAAAAAAAAAAAAAAAACAAAATACAACAAAAGAAACAAATAAGAAAAATCTTTAAAAAAAAACAAAAAAAAAACTTTAACCCTGCCACTATGGGTCCCAAGCCAGGATAACAAAAGAGGAGGGGAGAGTGAGACTTTAAAGTGACCACAAGTATGTTACAAAAACGTAGATAAAAATAAGTAAATAAATATGTTTATATGAGGAAAGGGGGGGTTACCAACATCAATCAATATGGTTCATTCTGTGTGCACCCCAATTAGAAAAGATTTGGATGAAAGATTTGAAAGATACACTTACTCTAAAACCGAAAGTTTGACCTGATGGTGGTGCTGCAGGAAAGGTCATATCATCACCAAAAACAATAGGGTTCATACTCTTGTGGTCATTAATGTTGTCAGTAAATTTGAGAAGATTTGGATGAAAACTTTTCAAGATAAATTATTTCTGATTGAAAAGTTCAGCCTGATGGTGGCGCTAGAGAACAGGTCAAGGTTTCATTAACAAGGGATTATTTATGTATTCAACAAATAAACAAAGGTCCTGACACAAAAACTTGGTCAATAATTTTCTGTAAATTAATTTCTGGAGGCAAATATCCTTTGGGGTCAGATTGACCCCGAGGATAAAATGTGTTAGTAATATTTGAGGAGAATAGGAGGGTTAAATGCAAATTATAGTTACTTAGTAGTACTATAGTTACAGTTACTTGGCAAGGTTTACTTTTTTACTTTTTATTTTTCTCATTCCATGGACCCGCTATTGTGAGTTGTATAGATATGCATCGAGCGTGCACTCTTTGACTTCCTGTCCAACTTGGTTCCATTGACTTCCATATAAACACATATTTTTGATATCCTGTAATCCTGACATTTTAAAATATTTTTCCATTGACAACCAAATTAATCTATACCTCTGAGTACAGAATAAAGGGAAAACAGGTTTTAGGTCTAATGAAGCCCCTAAACCCACCAAGGAGGCAAAACTACATCACATAACATTTCAATGTAGGCCTGTCCACAAAAATTGACTTTGGGTGTTGAAATGATTTCTGTGTGACTTTTATGTTAAATTCTGGAATGAACTCTAATTGCTCCTCAACCAAATAAGTCATCAAAATCAATTTAGTTATGAATTCTTAACCTAATTAAGGCTGTAAAAAACCTCACACCACAAACTCCACTTTGCTAATTATTTTTCGAAAAAAATTACATATTTTTGTTTTTATAACAACAAGTGCACAACAACAAATAAAACTTTAAAAAATAAAAATATATTTCATATCTATGGTTAGGTAAGGAGTTGTTGAAAAGATCTGAAGCGGTGAAAGTAGAAAAAAATATTGAGATTACACTTTTATGAGAGGATCCATTGTGGCCCATGAGGGGCTTTAGTATTCATTGATATTTTAATGCATGATGCACATAGCCTAGCAGAGTAATTCCAGCAAATCAGGGAACTGTGGTGTCAGAAGATGTGGTTGTAAAGAGGTCAACAGTGTGACAAAAAAAAACAGGCTGTTGTAAAGAGGAAGTAGCTGTGTTACTACACTGACACGCTGAGCATAACTGTTTCTCATTGATGAAAATGAAAAGGCAAATAAGTCAAAGGATTTTAGGTCTTCATTCTACAAAGAAAAGTTCAGCTTTTCATTCATGGTGATATTTTGTCATCTACACCCTAAATGTTTTTATGTTAAAAAACTTCTCTCTGTTCAGATGTAGATCATCTGTTTCCTGTTTTAGACGCGCTGTTTAACTGCTTAGAAGATGAGAACGACTGACGTAAAATGATGTTTAACTTAATTGTTGAGAAAAAGTCTGAAATCTGACTTTATTTCAGAATTTTAGGGATTAAATAAATTCAGAAAGTCTGACTCATTTAGGTTGTTTTCACTCCTTCGGCTTAGATTACCTGCTCTGGTTCAGCTGAAAAAATAAAAATAAAAACGCAAATTTTCCATAATTCTGAATCTTTCTCAGTCACATGATTCATGTCTTTGTGTTTTTCTCTTCCTCCAGAGCTGAACTGATGAAGAAGATGATCTTCATCCTCCTGTTCATCACTCTGACCTGCTCAGTCTGTGGTCAGTCCCTCGGCTCTCTGTTCAGTTTCTGTTTTCATGTGTCTATAGCTGCGTTTCCATTGCCCCTCGAACTGCGCAAAACCTGAATATCGCAACAAAAAACTGGTAATGGAAACACCCTCAAATATAGCAAAAAGGTTTTTACGCTCTCAAGAGGAGGTTTTTCAGACGTGTCGATAAAGAGAAATATCACAAAACCGCAATTATACGTCACAGGATGTGACGTACCTGGTCACATGATCACTTCTCTCGGAGTAAACATGGCGTGGGAAGTTTGGACAGAGGGGGAGACGGAGACTTTTCTTGCCATTATTCTCGAGAAAAACACACGTGCCATAATAATCAGCACACAACAGAGGAACGCAGAGTGTTTTAAGGAGATAGAAATGGGAATAAAGGAGAAAGGGTTCGCATCCATCTTCCTGCAGTGAAATCTCGCGGGGATGATATTTGACGAGAGTTCTGACACTGCTGCCGAGAACAACCTTCAATGGAAACACGTTCAAAGCGCAAATGTACTATGTCGAAATTTTAGGAATATCGCTTTTATTTTGCGAAAAACTGAAATGGAAACGCAGCTTGTGACTCTGTGCTGATTCAGTCAAACACAAACAGAAATGTGTCCCTGTGATTCTGTGAAGCAGGAGTTCACTAAAGTTTTCAGCTCAGGACACAAACTCACAAAACTACTTTATAAGATCTAAACTGTGAGAATTTAACCACAGTCAAACCAAAAGTATGTTTGTGCTCTTCTATCCAGCAATAAAAATCTGATGTCTCTTGATGCTGCAGAGGCTTTGACTCGAGGTGTCTGTTCAGTCTGTAGAGCTGAACTTCAGCATTGGTTTGGTGGTTTTTCTGCATCAAAACCCCAAGCTGTCCGCCCTTAAACTCTCTCTCAGAATGTTTGATACTCTCCAAGTGTCACGTAGACCCATAGACTTCCTTGTTGTGGCGGAGTAGCTCACAGTCACCCACAGCCCACACTCTCACTCTCTTGAGCCAATCAGACTTTGGTCTAATCTTAGTTAAGATGGATCTGTTTGGTTATAAACAGTGAATTAGATTGATCCAGCTGCACTGCAAAGTAAGTCTAAGCCTTTACTGTCTGACTATAAGGTTAAAAAGTCATCTGTTGTGTAAAGATGTGTATTCTTTAGAAAAAGAGACTTCAGGGTGACTTTGGCTTCTTCTTCTCTGTCAACAGAAACATTTGAGGTCAGATCTGCTCAGAGCTTCTATCAGGTCTTCAAGAATGAGGACGTCACTCTGGAGTGGACCTTCACCAACAGCTCTCCGGATTCACTTTATATCCTCTGTTTTGTGATCACTGATCACAACAACAACTCAGTCCTGTTAGAGTATGTTAAAGGAGATCAGCATCCGCCATCTGGTCTCTTTAAAGGACGAGTTCAGTTGGACAAAGACGTCCTCAGAGAGAGAAGAATCAGACTTCATGTGTCCTCCCTCAGGACTGAAGACTCTGGTCTTTACACCTGTGACGCGAACACAAGGGAAGGATTTAGCTCGGCCTCATGTCACGTTAATGTAACAGGTAAGCCATTATTGGAAATGTTGCACTGGGATTATCACGATTATTGATTTAAAAATGGGAATAATAATTATTAATTTAGTAAAAAGACTGAAGTCACTTTTCAGTGAAGTTGTGACTTCACATTGTGAATTTTTCCCTCTTTTTCTGATGTGTCCACTCTTTGGACTCAAGGTCATATGTGTCACATCTTTGTCAAATTCAGACCCTGTTAAAAAAAACAAACAAACATTCAAATCAAAGTTTATTAAAGACATGTCCAGATTGATTAATCTGGGTGTCAAATCCCAAAAATGCCTTTTTTTACTTCAGGATTTTAAAAAATCTCTGTTTTCAGTGTAAAATTTAGTTAGCATTGTTAATTGAAAAATTAGTCCACTTTTTGGAAACTGAGTCACAGACTGACCAAAATAAATAAAAAATACATTTTAATAAAAATTGTGATTTTTAAAATTTATTTCATGTCCCAGTCTTTTAAGAAATAAATCATTTGTTTTTCATTTTCCATCTTTAAAATGGTGATCTCTGTGTTTTCACAAATGTGAAATAAAAAATGAGGATGTATAGAGAGTTTCATTTTTCCAGTGAGTGAACTCCACAGGCCCCTACATGTGAGTCAGAGACTGATCTTTGGTCTGAGCCGGGCTGTGCAGGACTAACAGGTCTGTTCTTCTCTCCACAGACAAACTCCAGACTAGACCTGAGACCAGGACTGAAGTCCAGACTACACCTGAGACCACAACAGAGGTCCAGACTACACCTGAGACCAGAATAGAAGTCCAGACTACACCTGAGACCACAACAGAAGTCCAGACTACACCTGAGACCATGGCTGAGGCTGTACCAGAACCTGTGTCCTCATTCAAAAAGACACCACAGTGGCTCTTTATCGTCAAAATATTATTAGGAGCATTAGCATTTGTGGTTTTGTGTTGTTATGCACTTAGTTGGTGTTGCAATAAATGTGCTGGAGATGACAGTGAAGAAAGCATTAGATATGAAGCTGGACAGGTAGAAATGAATTAAACACGCGAATCATCAGCTACAGCTCTCAAATAAACCGTTGATATTCTAAATATTCATGAATCTTCATCATCAGTCTTGGGTCTGCATTTCCCCTTAATGAACTAAAAAGACCAAAGTTCTTCCGACTGGATAAGCTGTGCAGAAGAGGGGGCTCTCTGATTGGTTGGTCAACCAATCAGAGAGCCCCCTCTTCTGCACAGCTGATCCACTCAGACAGGTAAGGAGGGGAGGACCATGATCTCTCCTTCTGATGAAGAAAATCACCACAGATGAGACCTTTCTGACCCAAAACATCTCATCTGTGGTGATTTTCTTCATTTACTGACTTCAGAGCAGCTTCTGGTGTGAAGACCTATTTTCTCTTTTTGCAGCTGTTTTGGTGTCTTGAACTCAGAACTTCAGTTTTTTGATGGTCGAGCTGTTTTCTTTACAAAGTGACTCATGATGATAAATCATCTCAACAACTCTGAAGGTGAACCGAAGAGGGAACGGCAGCAACAGGAGAGAAGAAGATTTTTACATTTGAGCTGTTTAAACTGTTTTTGTGGTTCATTTATTATAGTGATGATGATGTCAGAGCACCATGTTTTTTTTATGTACTTTTTGGCATTTTGTGCCTTTACTGATGGGAGAGAGACAGTGGATAGCTTTGTGAAAGGGGGAGAGGGAGTAGGGGAAGACACTCTGCAAACTGGTCACAGGTGGGATTCAAACCTGAGCCAGCAGGAGCAAGTTCATGATGTGTCTGGTTACTAACCACTTCACCAAAGCAGCACCACGTGTATTATTATTTTTACTGTTTTTATTGTTATTACTTATTATTATTGTTGCTTTATTTTATTGAACCTGACTATCAGTCTGATGTTAGTCTGAGCCCAGACTGTCACATGTTAATGTGTCCTTGGGCAAGACACTGAACCACAGGTTTTACTCACTGCTGCATCAGTGGAGTGTAAATGGGTGTGAAAGTGTTACCCCCAAATTCCACCGCATGCAAAAGCACCGCGCCACACAGTGCAGCGGAGCGCCATGGTCTTGCTCCGACAGACAAACCCCACTGAAAGCGGCATACCGAGGAGCGCCACAGCGAGCAGCCCCAAATAGGGAGGGCTGATCCCGGAGAGCGACAGGCTCTCATGAGACTAGTGATGTCACACGCTCATAAAACATGTTATAGACTGAGAAAAGAAATAAAAAACACCTCACTTCGTTTCTCTAAGGTCGTTTTGCTGGTCCCAACCACACAGCTTAGTCACAGCGTGTGCAGTGGAATTTGCCTGATAGACTATAGTGGAAGCGAAGTGCCAAGTAGTATGTTTGAAAGAGCGTGGCGTAGCGCAGCACTTTCGTGTGCAGTGGAATTTGGGGGTTATGTGAACTTTGGTGTGAGGCAGCTTTGACTTGTCGAAGAGAAATCTTTTATATTTTTCATATACAGAAGCTCAGCTCGTCTGCTTTTAGGAATAAAGTTTTCAGTTTGTTAGTTATCCATCTGACCGTAATGACTGTTAATAAAACATAAATCACCTCTAACGTACAGCTTTAGCAGCTTTTATAGATGTCTGGTTTGGTCAGACTGTTTTTAATCTTCTGTTAAAGGATGTGAATAAATATGAATTCTGCTCAAAAATGATGACACATATCAGAGCTGACTTTAACGTGTCAGTAAATGTTTGTGTTTGTTCATACAATTCAAGTGTTTATCTTCATTAAAATATTAAGACATTTCAATAAATTTTGTGTCATGGTGTATTTATTGTATTTTTATGTGTATTTAATAAAATGATTGTATTTCCATTTGTGTATTACTTTGTTTTTTACTTGATAATGTATTTTTCTGAATCTTCAATATCTCAACCAAAGTCAAAAGAATGAATCTGCATTAATCTTTCTGTTCAGCTCATCAGCTCTGTGTCTTTGACTGAAACTGTTTTCAACTGAATCAAATTAAAAGATTTTAATTCAATTCAAAATGACTCCAACTTTGGAAAAAAGGGAAAAGTCTAATTTGTCCTCATTTTACTGAAGCTGCACACAACCAGTGAACTACTATGACCTTGTGGGGTGTCTTTGACCTTCACTTTAAAGTAACAGTCCCAGGTTGACATCAGAAACACACACCAACATAGACACACATGCACATGTGCACACGCTCTGATGGTGTTTGTACACAAGCACAGAAATGATCTGATTTGGTTGTTGAGTAAAAAGTCAGACAGCAACAATGTGATCCAGACATTATCTGTGGGCTGCACGTCCATGATGAGAATCTCCTGTTCCAGCTCATCCCAAAGAAACCAGTGTGAGATGATCTGAGCTCTGAGACTCGCAGCTGCTGGAGGTCCCATCAGAAGATGATGGAGGGATGGACATGGTCAGCAACAACAGCAGAACCACGCTCAGGTGGACCTTTGGGATGTGCTGGAGTAGGAGATTCTCCTCATGGATGTGCAGCAGCTGTGTGATGCTGTCATGGAGATGTGGACCAACATCTCTGAGGGATGTTTCAGCTCCTCCATCAATCTGTGACTCCAAGAATTAAAGCAGCTCTGACGGCAAAGGCCTCCAACCTGGAACCAGCACTGTGTGCCTAATGAAGTGGCCGCTTAATGTAGTTCAGCTTCACTGTCACCACCTCAGAGAAAGATAACTCCACACTTTCTCTGTTCCCATGAAACATCAGTACCTGAAACAAAGACTGAACACAAACGAGGTGAAGAAGTTTCTGTTTGATGATTTAAAGTTGGACAGAGCTGTGATCAGGTGATTGTTGCTCTTCATGATAAAACATGAAGATCAAATATGAAGTCCTCACTGAGGTCCTCATTGATGTTTTTCTACATTTTGATCAAACAGGTGAATTCGTGTAAAATAAAAGCTCAAACCTTTATTACATTAACAGCTGGGAGCCACTTAGCAGAGCTCCTATAGGCTCAAAGTCTGAGCTGTTACTTCCTGTTTGTGGTTTTGGCGCCATCTTGTGTTGAATCATGAAATTATTTCTGTTGGACTGGGACGTTTTATTTTTCTTTATTTGTTTCTGTCTTCTATTTGCTTAAAAATCTAACATATGACACATCTCTGTACTCGTGAAGACGTTTTTTTTTATCTGTTTTAGGAGAAGTAAAACTTTCATCAGGCTGCTGGTTGAAAAAGGCTTCAACTTTTTTTTTTTTGGTTGATTGGGAGGAGAATTAATATTGTCTGTTGTGATTATTTACTATTTAATTTATTTCAGGGATGGGAAACCTCCACCATCCAGAGGCCACATTAATGTTATTTACACAGTTGAAGGGCCACAATACAAACTACAAACTGATTTATTTAAATTTATAAACTGTGACAACAAACTAATCAATATTCAGATTTTAAGTTAAATGCAAATAATATAATTAAACAATATAAGCATTATTTAAAAGACATGTTAATCAGATTCAGGAAGACTTCCTGTGATCATCAATCAGCTGATGTCACCTGACTTTGTCATAACCCTACAGGCTATCAGCAGAATTAAAATAATTCTGATTTGTGATGATCATTTTCCTCTAATCTATTTTATTCTGTCTAATTATGACAACCCTGCCTTCCTAAAGTCACCATCAAGTTATGAAAACTAAACAGATCAGGCAAACTGTGTGATATTGATCCAAGCTGAACAGAAATCCCATATGGACTCGTCAACTTAATTTAAAATATTAAATCAGTGTAAACATGAAAATAAAGACAAAATCTGCTATAAAAATATTGAAAACCGAAGTTAAAATATAATATTAATTAGTGAAATATATATAATTAACACAAAACTGCCATGTAACATCTTGTTTTTTTTAATAAATCTTGTATTTTCATCAGTTAATGTTTTTGAATGAATAAATTACAGCCAGCACGACGCTCAGCTCAGGCAGGTCGTGGATCATGTGACTGAACAAGCTAAATCTTAATTATTTTAATTTATTTCAATTCTATATTATTCTTGGGCCACACAGTCAGATTTTCTCACGCACACTTACAGAAAGAAAAAAAAACAGTTCGACAAAAGGGCACAAGTGTTACCTCTGCACGTGCCTGCACAGTTTAACCTTTATTTTGCTTAGATACTATACATTTTCTTTTGTTTATTAGTAAAAAGCTAAATGTTGAAAAAAGTAAAAAGTTACTTGTAAGTACTTTAAAGTTTTTTTTTTTTGCTTTGGTTAAGTTAAATTTGTCTTGTCTTATTTGCTGATTATTTTACTTGTTACAAGAAACTCCAACCTCATTCTGAGTTCTGTATCTTCAAAAATAAAATCTTAATCAAGACACGTCAGAAAATTGTGGCTTAGAATAAGTGTAGTGAGATTTTTGTCTGTAAATTTGGTAGATAAATATGTGTTGTAAGTACATATTTGGATTTGGATTCTTTCCCTTCATCCTTCAAGCTTGATCCAATAATCTAATGAAAACTTTTCCTTCCTTAAATCCAGAGGTGTCTCTCCTGCTTCTATTAAAGTATTTATGGAGGGTTGTCTTCATGGCTCCTTTGTAATGCTCTGTTCTGTAATCTGTCCATTTTGTAAAAAGGTTTTAACTGCTGCTCCATCATTTATTCAGTTATTCAAACTTTATTTGCATAGCACATTTCATACAGGATTTTGCAGCACAAAGTGTTTTACATTAGAAGTAAAATAAATTTAAATAAGAATTTAAATAAGAAAAGTGCATTAAATGAAAATATGATCCCAATCCACATGTAATACACACCTACTGACTCAAACACACAGACATAAACTGGAAATTCTGACAGAAAGCAGAATTAGAAAAGAGTCGACCTCCTGAGTGCCATAATGTCAAGTTTTTGTTTTACACGTGTTTTTTTCCATATATATTAACTTACAGGACATTAGATCACTCACTGTTAGATTCTCCACCTCAATCTTTCTCTTATTTCTGATCATCACATAACAGAGCTTATTACTGACACCTTTAATGTGAGGATTTCACTCTGCTCCTCAGTCCTCTCTCCCGCCTCCTTTACCTCCTTCCCTCATCTCTCTCCTGCGGAGGGCGGAGCCATGGTTCCAGGAGCACTGCAGCAGACACACCTGACTCTTCTCCTGAAATCACCATCACCTACTTCAATCCGTCTCCAGATGACTGCAGCGTGGGTGGATTGCACTTACAATGCTGGTTTGTGCTCTCTACATGAGTTGAACTCTCTGCTCTCGCTCTAAGCCTGTTCCCCCTTCTCTGGGATTCATTTGTGGGGTTTTTTTGTGGTCTGCTTGGTGGACATCATACTAACCTTTTTCCTCTGCTCCCTTTCTTTCAGGTCTCCACTGAGCCCTCGCCATCACTCCTTTTCACCTTTTGTCACTTACCTGTTTTTTGTCAGTGCCTCATTAAAACTGTTCAAAACTCTCCCTGTTTCATCTTGGAGCTTTTGGGTCCAACTAAACATCTTAGAGGGTCATTTCCTAACACTTTAAGCCCATTCAAGATCATTTCTCTCCTTTCTCAACTACTCTATTTATTTTTCTGTCACATTTATTTCTATCATCTGCATGCAGATCTGATTTATAACCTCCCTCTACATTAACTATATAATATCTCATTATTTTTAAGATCAGATTAGATTGAACTTTATTAATCTTTTGGGAAGTCACCCTAAGGGAAATTAAGATTCCAGCAGCAGCATTATAAAGCAGATTTATGTTGTAAATAAAAAGATTAAAAAAGATAGTTATAAATTAATATATACATATAAATATCGCTACTGCTGCTTCCCGTCCTCAGTGTTCCTGTTTGCTCTCTGATTTTGGACTGTCTGTATTTTCTCTGAAATACATTTTGGAGCTGAACATTGAAAAAAAATTATAAAGTTCCTTCAGTCATCTGGAGCTTATGTGAAAATATAAAATTATAATAATAATAATCCTGCCTGTGGAGGGCAGCACTATGCTTCTTTGTGATCAGCCTGCAGGAAACTTATGAGAAAAAAAAAAGATCTTTGGCAGACTAAAGCTGACAAACTCAAAACCTGAAGTGTTATCTTTATCAGACATCAACCCATCATCACCTGCATTACAGGGAGGAGATAAGGAATTTTTCTTTTCAATCCAAAAGACTGAACTTGATTTTTTTAATAACTGACTTAAAGGCTTGAAACTAGAGGAGTGTTTCACCAAAGTGGAATTAAAAGAAGACCATCAAGAAGACAATTCAGGCTGAGAAGGAGCAGCTTCTTCGAACCAGATGTAAGTAAAAGGATAAGATACTTTCTTTAAAAAACACGTTACATTACAGACAAACTGCAGATGACGTGTACACTTAAATGAACAACTCTTCCATCAAATAACTAGGGTACTTACTTTCTTTTGCTTTAGGCTGTTATTAATTTTCATAATTTTAATGCGATTTTATGTTCTTTAACCTTTGAGGCACTTTGGGAGCCATATTGGAACATTTTTCTTTTTTTCTTTTATTTTTAAACTCAGTGTCTTGATCAGTTTAAAATACAAATTATATGATACTTGGCAAGGTTTTTGTTTTAATTTTTATTTTTAAAATTTCATGGTCCCACTATTGTGAGTTGTATAGAATAGGAGATATGCATCGAGTGTACACTCTTTGACTTCGTGTCCGATTTGGTTCCATTGACTTCCATATGAACACATATTTTTGATATCCTGTAATCCTGACATTTTAAAATAGTTTCTACATGAAGACCTAATGAATCTAAACCTCTGAGTTCAAAATAAAGGGAAAAATGGTTTTAGGTCTAATGAAGCCCCTCAACCCACTGGGGGGCAAAACTGCATCACATAACATTTCTTTGTAGGCCTGGATGCCTCACTCAGAAATGTGCATGGCATTAAAAAAGGTGAACACCACAAAAATGGACTTTGAGTGTTGAAATGATATTTTTTTTTTTTTTTTTTTTTTTTTTTCACTTTCATGAGAAGAATGGAAATGGTATACAAGAGATTTTGAATGTTAATTTCGTGAATAAACTCTAATTCCTCCTTAAACAAGTAATGCATCAAAATCAATTTTTTTATGAATTATTAACCTAATTAAGGCTGTAATAACCTCGCCCCACAAACGCCCCTTCGCAACTTTTTTTTTTTTTTTTTTTTACATATTGTAACTTTTTCCCTATTAAAAATCTCTATTAAAAAACTTTTTCACAAAAAGTGTATAAAAGCATAAAAAACTTTAAAAATATGAATAAAAAAATATTTATGTTAGGTCAAGAGTTGTTGAAATGATCTGAAGCAGTGAAAGTAGAAAAATATTAAAATTCAGATTTTTTACACTTTTTTGAGAAAAGGGACTTTTATGTTAAATTTAATAAACTCTAATTGCTCCTCAAACAAATAAGTCATCAAAATCAATTTAGTTATGAATTATTAACCTAATTAAGGCTGTAATTACTTCAGAACACAAAGTCCACTTTTTTAATTTTTTTTTTTTTTTTTTTTTTTTTTATGGTATGAAACCAGGTGTTTTAGTGTAGGACCCAAAAGCTGAGATCGGAGGCAGATTGAAGGTGCAATTAAAAGGTATTTATTGAACAGGGTTGAAGGTGAATGAATATGACGAAGTTTTTTTTTTTTTTTTTTTTTTTCTCAAATAACCATAAGCTACTTAAAGGGCCAACAAACCACAGGAGATGTGGAAATCCACTGGCAAAGGTGAAGGCTGCGTTTTTGTTTTTTTTTTTTTTTTTTTTTTTTTTTTTTTTTTCTTTTTTTTTTTTTTTTTTTTTTTTTTTTTTTTTTTTTTTTTTTTTTTTTTTTTTTTTTTTTGATTGTTTTTTTTTTTTTTTTTTTTTTTTTTTTTTTTTTTTTTTTTTTTTTTTTTTTTTTTTTTTTTTTTTTTTTTTCTTTACATTATAAACATTTATATGTATATATACATATGCATACAAAAGTACAAGAAGCGTCTATAAAATGATCAGACTTAATGATTCCATAATGTTCAGAGTTTTGTTGTTGTGGTATTTTTTTTGTCCATTTACACTTACATAAATTTAACATTTCCCATATACAATATTGTAGTATAACTAAATAAAGAAAATAAATCTTCTGACATTTTCTATTTTCACTCATGAAAATATAAAACGTCCTTTTCTTTAAGTTGAACTGTGGACCTGGTTTGTGCATTAAAGAGCTGCTCTACACCTGACCAAAATGCACAGCTATATAAACATTCAAAAAAAAAAAAAGGCAAATAGTTTCAATAGCATAGTAACAAAACACTGCATCTCTCATGACTCCAAACCTAGCAACATCTTGAAAAGTTTGATTTATTATTCCTTTTTAAATTAACATTTTTTTTTTTTTTTTGTTTTTTTTTCAACAGCTCAAATACAAATAAGTATAACATTTTTTTTTATAATTTTTTTTTTTTTTTTTTTTTTTTTTTGATCTCTGATGAATATTGTATGATCTCCTCCCATTTCACTAATGTCAAGAGAACATAAGTGCATTGTTTTTATTTCTAATTTTATTTTAATATTTTTATTTTATTTATATTTATGTGTTTTAATTAATAGTTTTATTTTGGTCTATCTTTTCTTCTCATATATCTTTGTCCCTGGTTGAGTTTTTCTCCAAGGCATTAATAAAGTACTATCTAATCTAAAGTAATCTATTCAAACACAATTGTGAACTTTTAAGGCGTGACTGGGATTTCATATTTTAATGATTGCCAGCTGGTTGCTCCAGGAGACTCCTGCCACACGTCACAACGCGATGAACTCTGGGTAATTCCCTCACGGTAAGTCTGCATTGATGCCCACTCACGGAAAGGGCGCATGAAGGGCTCAAAAAGTCAGCGAGAGATCCCTCACACACTTTGTGATTTGGCAGTGGGACAGCCCTAAGCCCTCACGGACTCTGCGGGAGCGCGCCTCAAAGTCAGTGAGTGTGTGAGGGTGGACATTGGGATTGGGCCTCAGTGTCGGCAGTGCAATGGTTCAGAGTAAATGAACTGGTCTCCTGTTTTTGAATTCAGGTATAGACTACTATTCATCCAATGAGTCCAGTTCAGGAGTCCTCCTCAGGGTTAAGCTCTATTTTTATTATTATTATTATTATTATTATTATTATTATTATTATTATTATTATATATTTTTTTTAATTAAAAAAAGCAACTACATGCACCTCAGGACAGTTCACTAATCCATTGTAAAGTTTTATTAGTAATAGTGGGCTGTTTGCATATTTTTTTCTCCAATTTATTGTAATTTTATTTATTTTAAAAATATTTTGTGTGGAAATTTTTCACTAAAAGCTTTTGCATGGAACTTCATTGTAGCCTGCTTTGTTTTTTTATTATGTATTTATAAGTATTTAGGTGTTGCATGAATAACATAAGTAGTTTTACACACATACACACACTTTATACAAAGGGTAAATAGTGATCTCATTGTCAACTCAGAGGGATATGGCAGGGGAATATTTACAATGAATCCATATAAAACTTTAAAATCTTGTCCGCACATGTCAAATGAAGCTAGAATCAATGTTTCAGAAGAATTCAAACTCAAATACTGGTGGGAAATCTGAGTTTGAAATTATTCTGATCCAAATCTCGGCCCATCATTCCTCCCTGTGATTATTTCCAAGATAAAATGAACTAAACCCAGGCTGGCCTCTTTAAAGTGAATAAATATAAAAAAGAGCCAAATGAACCAGTCTTTTGAACGGCTCTTTGAAACCAACGGATCCCAAAGATCCGTCTCCCTCCAAAGAGCCAAAATCCCATCTCTAGAGCACTCGCGGACTTCAGTCTTACGTAATGTGACGTCTTTACCGTCATCACATAAAGTCTGCAAGAGTGGGAGTGTACATTATGAATGGAGCTAATAGACAGACTTGGAGTCCGTTTCAGTCATTTCTGCGAAACTGTATGAAAAACTATTGTGCAAAGAAGATATAAATCCCAATTATAGGCTTTTTTTGAGAGTGAACAAATCAACACTTATACACATAGGCTGTACACATCCAAAAACAGAAATGTTTATTTACAGAACCAGACTAATATTAATTAATTTGGGTATTACTTACATTGGAAGACTTGCTTTCGTCCTTTTTCTGCCATTATTTTTCTCAGCTCAAATAAATAAATAAATATAAGTGCTCATAAATGATTTCGGCTCCAGACTGCAGAAAAAAAAATCGAAAAATTAAAACGTCACGTCCGTATTGCATGAATTGTGGGTAATCAAACTACTGAAGTCTGCAGAAGTCTGCACCCCAAGCAGACTCTCTGGAAGTCTGCAGAAAGTCCGCTTGAGGCCCCTTGTGGACTGGATGAATTGTGGATTTGGACAGCCCTCAGCACTCCCGGACTTCCTGTGAGCGCGCCCGCAAAGTCCGCGAGTTTGCAAGTGCGGTGAAGTCCAGAGATCTGGGGTGCATCCGAATAGTCCTTTTTTGATAAGGAACCTTCCTAACTGAAGAAATGACCCGGAAGCATTTAAGCGTCGGCCATGATAAGTGCTGTTCGAATTCTCCAAAAGTTAAGGAAAGGAGGGTCGTTGCTTCCTTTATTATCTCCTTTAGCTTAGGAAACACTGGTCCATCCTTTCCGAAAGGAGAGAAGAAAGGAATGCCCCATAATGCACTGCGGCAGGTGACGTGTATTGGCATTGTACGGAAACTTACGAGGAAGAAATGACGAGCTTTGTGGGACTATCAAGATATGTGGGCTATATAATTAAAAAAACCAAACATTTTTTCGCAGTCATAGAGAAGAATATACGCTTCGCTTTCAAAAATATCACCTTAGTTTTTTTCTTAATCAGTTTTGAAATGGTGGACTGATAAACAATTAAATATTAGTCTATAATTCATAAAGCACTTGATTTAAAACATTTTTTCTCCATACCCTTCGGGCCATCTACAATGTTCATCAGGTAATTAACAATTTTGGTCCTTGTGTCCTATTCTAATATTATATATTAGTTACCAGATTTCTATCAATCTTCATTTATGAAGTAAATCATGCCAAGACAGAACAATGGGGTCTCTAATAAAGTTTATTTAAAAAAGAATCAATAAAAGAAGGACAAATGAGGTATTTTACAATACTTAAGATATAGTAACGATGTTTAACAATGTGTGTTATGATATATGTGAATGAAACAGGGATAAAAGTCTTTCTGAAACATTTTTATGTTTTATCAGACTTCAGTTTTTTTTCCCGTGTGCTGTCAGAGATGTGAACATTTATAGAATCTCTCACCTAACCTCACATCTGTGTGCAGGAAACACACACTGCATGACCAGAGACAAAACACCATCACAGGTCTGATCATGGATTGTTAATGTTAACAGGTAAAGCTGACACAAAACTCTGTGAGGTAGAGCAGATGACAAGACACTTCTTGTAGTCCATTTTCAGAGCACTGTAGTTCGTCGTGGTTTACCTACGTCACAGGAAATCCTCGTCACATAAATATGACACCAAAGTGAAAGTGCAGTCGAATTCCTCTTTTACCGCAGTTCTCCTTTCCTTTCCTCTTATTCCTTCCTTTCCTTGACCCTGTGACGTTTTTTATCGGGGTTAAGGTAAAGTGGACAGGAAAGGACTTAGGAAGGACTATTCGGATCCACCCCTGGATTCAGCCGAAGTCTCCACGAGCCGGTTTTGTAGGTGAGTGATGAGATGATCTCCTCCAGGTGTGCAGCTGCAGAGGATCCGTGCAGGAGCCACGCCCACTCCTCATGCAGCAGAGGAGCAGAGGGTGCAGGAAAAGCAGGGATTTGATGGGAGGGGAATCCCAACAAAGTGCATAAAAACAAATAAAACTAAAAAAAAATAATTACAAAATATTTTATATCTATGGCCAGGTCAGAAGATGTTAAAAAGACCTGAAGCAGTGAAAATAG
Source organism: Scarus forsteni (assembly GCA_036419115.1). Taxonomy (NCBI): domain Eukaryota; kingdom Metazoa; phylum Chordata; class Actinopteri; order Labriformes; family Labridae; genus Scarus; species Scarus forsteni. Next base: position 536,645 of record JAZDUH010000444.1, read on the forward strand.
AAAAAAATATTTGAATTCAACATTTTTATCTCACTTTTTGAGAGGAAGTGTTTTGGCCCAAGAGAGCCTTTTATGTTAAATTCTACAATAAACCCTAATTGCTCCTCAAACAAATAAGTCATCAAAATCAATTAAGTTATGAATTATTAACCTAATTAAGACTGTAATAACTTCAGAACACAAAGTCCACTTTGCAACTTATTTTTCAAAAAAATATATATTTTAAGTTTTTCCCTTTTAAAAAAGTGGTTTTTATCCCAAAAAGTGCATTAAAATAAATACAACTTAAAAAAAAAAAAATAGATATTTTATATCAATGGCCAGGTTGAAAAGGCCTGAAGCAGTGCAAGTAGAAAAAAATATTTAAATTCAGCATTTTTGCACCCTTTTTTTTAGAGGAACTGTTTTGGCCCAAGAGGGACTTTTATGTTAAATTCAATAAATTCTAATTACTTCTCCATCAAATTAGTCATCAAAATCAATTTAGTTATGAATTATAAACCCAATTAAGGCTGTAATAACCTCAGCTCACAAACTTCACTTTGCAACTAATGTAAAAAAAAATAATCATATTTTAAGTTTTTCCCTATCGAAAAAACAGGTCTTTAACAGCAAGAAGTGCATAAAAACAAATAAACTAAAAAAAATAATGATAAAATATTTTATATCTATGGCCATGTCAGGAGTTGTTGAAAAGATCTGAAGCAGTGAAAGTAGAGTAAATGGTAAATGGTAAATGGACTTGAGCTTATATAGCGCTTTTCTAGTCTTTTGACTACTCGAAGCTGCTTTACACCGCAGGTCACACCTACCCATTCATACCCATTCACACCCATTCGCACTCACATTCACTCACTGATGGTTCAGAGTATCTATGTTAGTTATCCATCAGTATCTCTAACACATTCACGCCCTTTCATGCCCATTTACACGCCACTGACGCAGCAGTGGGAGCAACTTGGGGTTAAGTGTCTTGCCCAAGGACACATCGCCATGTGTCGCCCGGAGCTGGGCTTGAACCTGCAACCTCCCGATCACTGACCAAGCGCACTATCCAACTGCGCCACCGACGCCCCGTAGAGGAAAAATAATTAAGATTTCACTTTTTTTATTACACTTATATGAGAGGGACCATTTTGGCACAGGAGGGACTTTAGTGTGCATTAATGTTTTTGGCGCTTCAAGGGTTAAACACATGTAGCATCACAAAGTAATTTCAGTAAATTAGGGAACTGTGGTGTCAAAAGATGTGGTTGGAAACAGTTTAACAGTTTGACCAAAAAAAAAAGTCTGTTGAAAGAAGGAAGTTGTGTTACTGCGCTGATACGCTGACCATAACTGTTCCTCATCTATAAAAATGAAAAGGCAAATAAGTCAAAGGACTTTAAGTCTTCATTCAACAGAGAAAAGTTAAGCTTTACATTCATGATGATGTTTTGTCATTTACATCCTAAATGTTGTGTGTTAAAGAACTTTTCTCTCTGTCAGACAAAGATCATCTGTTTCCTGTTTTAGATGTGCTGTTTAACTGCTTAGAAGATTAGAACTACTGACAGAAAGTGATGTTTATATTTTGAATGTTGAGTTAAAGATTGAAATCTGACTATTTCAGAATTTTAGGGATTAAATAAGTTCACAAAGTCTGAAACATATAAGCTGTTTTCACAACTTCATCTTAGATGATTTTCTCTGGTTCAGCTGAATATATGTCTATATATATGTATATATATATACATATATATATGGGGGGGAGCATAAAAATAAATGCTATATTTTTTGCTGTGGTTTTTTTTTATATTGTGGTATTAAACAGTGACTATAATCATGCCATTGTTCCTTTTAAGTCCATATCCTACCTGTCTGCAGGTTTGTTTATACTCAACTGGCAATTCCAAGTGGTGTTGGGCGATAGTTGTCAATTACACCAGTTGTGACCAAACAGAATTTCTTTTCTCACCATGAACACTGGTCTGATCACAATTACAGCAGCTTTACAAGAACTGAAAGCTCAATACAAGTGCTACAGAATGTAATTAGGAACTGGATCTGTTCAACATCTGAGTCAAAGTCGTAACTACTTTATTTTTAAATAAATAAATCTAGAATAGAACAAAGAACTCAAATAAATAATGGCCTACATTGATGAATTCATAAATCCGGACAATATCGCACTAGAGGCATCTTAAATAGTTTAATATTGTGTCATAAATGAGAGGATGAGGATGTCAGCATGTCACCTGTCTGTCTTATCTAACTGTCACAGCCTCTTTTGCATCTTAAAGGAGAGGCTGTTTGCCAGCCAGTAGCAAACGGTGTGATAATTAACTTATAAATTGTTGAGTGTTTTAACGCACTTAATGGCGATCCTTGGCACTCTGTAGTCTGTGTCTGTGTGCGCACGCACCACATCGGGCGGAAAGCTTAATCAGCGTCTTGTGTTTATTTAAAGCATACTGTCAGACTTCGGACAAAGGAGTTGACATTTGCTTTTCATTTTCTCTGTGTGTCTGTTGAACAAGTGAAGTTATAACTGTTCAGTCTTTCAATGAAAGCTGCTTACTTAACCGCGGTCCTCCGCTCTGCCTGTGCGTCTGTATTTGCGTGCATGTGTGTGTGCGGCATCCGTGCCGGGAGAAAGAGGTTTGATCAAACCATTTTTCAGTATTTAAAATCATCAAACAGTGTGTTTTAAGTAGCACGACTTGTATTACACCATTACAAAAACATTTCTATACTATTAGAAAATTAATTACACCTGAATTTTTTGGGGGGACAACTTTATGGAAGGGGGGGACATGACCCCTGCGCCCCCCCCCGGGATTTGCGCCTGTGGATATATTTGATGATGCTAAAGATGAGAAAGTCTGTCCACAACTACTAAAGTTTAAAAAGCTGATGAGCAGACTACTCCTGATCCACCTCTGTGCTCACTCTGTCAGACTCTGTTGGAGCCTCTGACCTTCATGGTCCCCTTCCCCATGTGGGTCCAGACTGGTCTGACTGGTGAACAGGTCCACTCTGTCTGAGCTGGTTTAATGGTAGTTGGTAATGTTTTCATCAACTCTTCATTCATTATTTAGTCTTTGCTCTGCAGTGGGCTTGAACTCTTGATGAATCAACAGGTGGTGGGTTTATCTGAGGAGGGGGGGGGATCAGCTGTTTCAGGCAGATGTGGAGAAGACATGTAAATTAAATAAACAGCAAATTACACTCAAAAATGAATACAACTTTTTTAAAGTCAGATACTTATGAAAAAGTCAAATATGTAGACTTAGAAAAAATCTTGATGTGTTTTTTTTTAATTCTGAATCTTTCTCAGTCACATGATTCATGTCTTTGTGTGTTTCTCTTCCTCCAGATCATGACTGATGAAGAAGATGATCTTCATCCTCCTCCTGTTCATCTCTCTGACCTGCTCAGTCTGTGGTCAGTCCCTCTGCTCTCTGTTCAGTTTCAAACACTAATGTGAATATTTCAGAGGAGAATTGAACACAGCTCTGTTCACATGAGGAGAAACAGGATTTTACAATCAAACCAGAGAATTTCTAAAATATTTAAGATCCTGATGTGTCTGTGACTCTGTGCTGATTCAGTCAAACAGAAACAGAAATGTGTCCCTGTGATTCTGTGAAGCAGGAGTTCACTGAAGTGAACTATGAAGCTCAGAATTTAACTACAGCCAAAATTCTGTTTGTACTCTTCTATTGAGTAATAAACACTCTGTTCAGTCTTATGTTCTGTTATCTGTTATGTCTTGAAAAAACACAAATAGTCACACCCTGCCTGCCTCAGAATGTTTGAAACACCCTTTCAACGACTTCCTTGTCACAGCAGTGTAGCTCACAGCCCCCCACAGCCCACTCTCTTGAACCAATCAGACTTCAGTCTCCAGCTTGAGTCTTTATAAAATGGATCTGTCTGGTTATAAACATTGAATTAGATGGATCCAGCTGCACTGCAAAGTCAGTCTAAGCCTTTACTGTCTGACAATAAGGCAGGGCAAGTTTATTTGTAGAGCACAATTCATACACAAGGCAATTCAAAGCGCTTTACAGAACAAGAAAATGCATTAAAATCACAATACAAATAAAAACAACATTGATTATAAAATAAATTTAAAGAGAAGAGTGCAGATCAGATCCTTTCAGTCATGTGCACAGTTAAACAGAGCTGTTTTGAGCCTAGATTTGTCAGAGTAGAGGCCTGTCTCACATCTTCAGAAAGACTGTTCCAGATTTTAGCTGCATAAAACTGAAACCCTGATTCCCCATGTTTATTCCGGACTCTAGGCACCAGCAGAAGGCCGGCCCCTGAGGTCCTCAGAGTCCGAGATGGTTCATATGGCACTAACATGTCAGAGATGTACTTTGGTGCCAGGCCATGGAGAGATTTGTACACAAGCAGAGTCTATTCTCTGAGCCACAGGAAGCCAGTGTAGGGACCTGAGCACAGGACTAATGTGTTGTTCAGTTAAAAACATCAAATCAAGAAAATAAAAGAGATCACATTATTAATTAAAAATGATTTGTTGGACAAGGATCTAACATTGAGCACAGCAAGTTTCAGATTAGTTGCAGTAGGACTGGACATTATCTTCTTAGAAGGGATGTGGATTAAATTTCTCTGATTGGACAATCTAACTGTCCTTCTGTAATCTGGTCTATGTGGTGTGACTGTAGATATGGCACTAGGGGAAAATGATGTCTCACAGCTTGACATCACTTTAACATGACTGCTTGGTTGCTCAGGACCCTGTCTGGCCCATCCTGATGCCTCAGAGCCTGGAGGAGATCCAGATTGTCTGCCCGCTGTCTTTTGCCGACTTTATGACTCCTGTGTAGTGAAGATAATCCGTTTCCCCTTTGTCTATTAGGATCATTAAATTCATTAAAATCGGTCTCTGACGGTGGCAAAAATCTGTGAAGCTGTGTTTCAGGTGATTTAATGTTGGTCTTAGCATTGTTGTGCTGCTTAGCACCAGGTTCTCTTTAAGATGAGGCATTCTGGTCTTTACAGAGTTTTGGAAAAGACACTGTCACTCAGGTTGAAGATGGAAGAAGCAGGTTTGTCCCCCTTTTTACTGAAAGGAACTGTGGACTTCTTACCATCAGATGTCACTAGGAGCGTCTTGTGAAGTCCTTTTTCAGATTCTGAAGCAAAAATCTGTGCTTGCAGCTCATTAATTTCCTGTTGATATCTCTGACAGCGTCCACAGAAGGAATTTGTTTAGTTTCTTCTCCCGGACATGAATCGTTAAAAATCTAAATATGTTCTTCAAAGTCTTGGTTAATGTAAAATAATTCATGATGATGGATACAGAGATTGTAAAAAGCAGACTAAAGAAGGAAGCAGCAGGAAAGCTTCTGCACTCTTCAGAAGCAGGAAGAGGTTATAAAGTCATCTGTTGTGTAAAGATGTGTGTTCTTTAGAAAAAGAGACTTCAGGGTGACTTTGGTTTCTTCTTCTCTGTCAACAGAAACATTTGAGGTCAGATCTGCTCAGAGCTTCTATCAGGTCTTCAAGAATGAGAACGTCACTCTGGAGTGGACCTTCACCAACAGCTCTCTGGATTCTCTTTATTTCTCCTGTTTCGTGTTCACTGATCATCATCCCTCAGTCCTGTTAGAGTATGTTAGAGGAGTTGAACTTCCTCAGTCTGATCTCTTTAAAGGACGAGTTCAGTTGGACAAAGACGTCCTCAGAGAGAGAAGAATCAGACTTCATGTGTCCTCCCTCAGGACTGAAGACTCTGGTCGATACAGCTGTGAAGTCGGCACAAGAGAAGGACGTGGGGAGGCTTCATGTCGAGTCAATGTGACAGGTAAATTATTTGAGCTGAGGGGAAAATGAAATATCAACACAGCAACAGATCTCAATATTCAGCGGCTCAATCCTGTTTGACACAATATTGTCATTTTATTAATTAAAGGTTTATTCAGGATATTTTAAATATCATGGTTCAGCCTCCAGACACTAGGTGGCAGCAGACATTCAGCCATTTGACTCTCTGTTGGTCACTGGGTTAAGAGAACATTCTCAAATAAGGAGTTAGAGCATGTTGTAAGATGATGAAGAGTTGTAGCTTTAACCAGGGGATTTACTCACTGTTAACTACACAGAGCCAGAATGGTGCCTGCATTGTTTGTGCACGTCGTCCATAATGAAGTGAACTCAGACTGGAGCTGCAGTCCACTGGTCAGCAGGAGGATCAGTGTAGAGGCAGAGGAGAGAGGACAGACTGATCACAGCAGCAGAAAGAACAAGAACAGACAAACTGATAAATCAAGACCACCATCATCAACATCTGAAGAATCAGACTGAACACAAACAGGACTGATCACCAGCTGAGGAGGAGAAATCCTCCTTTAGATGTCAGGGAACAAGGACACAAGTTTGGTGTTTGGATTCAGAAGGTGACCGTGTGGATCGGTGACTCTGACTACAAACTCATTACACTAAGACAGTTCTTGTAGAGGCCAAGCCAATGCTTTAAGCCATTGAGGTGTTGCACCGGGTTATACAGTTGACGCGCTGAATTGTACCTGAATGATGAATGAAACTCCATGTAATATTTGCTCTTTGAACGATCAGTCCATTTATTTTCCATACAATCCACAGTGTCCAATACAAAACACCATCACCAACACATTGCCGCGTGTCATGCAGCCACACTACTCTCCCATCCAGCGGTCAAAAACTGTTTGACCTTCCGAGTGAAACACATGCCTACCCAACCAAGGTTCCACCCTTGTCAAGGATTTGACAGTTCAGTAATTCAACCAATCCCACTCAACATTTCACATAATCTGCTCCTACAGTTCTGATATTTCATAGAGAAAAAAAATCCATGAAACAAGTTCAGATGCTGATGGTGAGGTCTGCTAATCAGTTGTTAACAAATATTTATTGAGGATGTTGACAGTTGCTTATTTTGTTACTTTTTCTCTCAGAATTTCCACCATGTTTGTAGGTCAGCTCTAACACAGGTAGTTACATACAGCCTGAGGACTTTAGCATTCTTTAGTAACACATTCAGGTAAATCCATGAACAAAAACACTCATGATGCTAACAGACACAAACGTGAACACAGAGGCAGACTGTGAGAACATTTCTAATGTAGATTTAGCTTGTTATTCTGATGTGTCCACTTTTTGTATCAACGTCTGATGAGTCACATATTTGTCATAAACTTGATAAATATGGACAGGATGTGAAGGGACTTCAGGTATGAAAGTCTAAAGAGAATTTAGTTACTTTAATGTGAAACTTGTTTGAATGTATAATAAAAATGGACCGTTTTGGACACCGGGTCCTGTGAGACACATGTTTAGAGACTTTGTGTGAATTGTCAGTAAATCATGTTGAGTGTCCTCAGGTTTTCTTTATTCTCAGTCTTTTCTGTCTCAACTCTGTGACAGCTCTGATTTTTGATTTTCCAGTGAGTAAACTCCACAGGCCCCTACATGTGAGTCAGAGACTGATCTTTGGTCTGAGCCGGGCTGTGCAGGACTGACAGGTCTGTTCTTCTCTCCACAGACAAACTCCAGACTACACCTGAGACCAGAACTGAGACAGAACCAGAACCTGAGGACAGAAACACAGAGAGAAGAGGACGAATCGGTCTCATCTTTGTACTGCCAGCACCTGTGCTTGTTTGTGGTTTTATATTTGTTTGCTCCTACAAAAGAAAACTTATTTTCAGAGCAGGGTCTGAAGGTAACAGAGCAGATAGAATTAAAAATGAAGCTGGACACAAGGACATTAATGTGGCACAAACAGATCAGACTGAAGTCTCAGCTCTCAGAGAAACTGTTGATAATCTAAATCTCCATGAATCTTCATCTTCAGTCCGTTCACTTGGACATCATGTCCCAACTGAACACGAGCGTCAGACACTGAAGCTCACTGAGCAGGACACTTCACACTGCAGTCATTAAAAACTCAACCAACCTTCTGTGAGCTCTCTGATTGGTCCATTGGCAAACCAATCAGAGAGCTGAATTATTCTATGAGATGCATTTGTGAATTAATACTGCACTCTGTTTACATCAGAACTGAGAAGAGGCAGTGGAATCAGATCAGAGTACTCGCTGATCCACTGGGGGGTCATGGGTCAAATGTTGACCCTGAGGTCATGACAGCAGCTCTGATGATCACTCTCTCCATCACCAGGAGCTGTGCTGTGTAAACTTTAATAATGGAGACCCAAGAGTGTTTTCATTTGATTGAAATATTCAGTCAGAGGGTGAACTTTCATTTCTCTTGTTTTTGTTGCTCTCTGCTCAGGTCCCAAACTTCCAACTCTCCATTATATTATCTAAACAGTGACAGAGCCTGAGTCTGTGACTCTCTGATCAGAGGCTGCACATTCATCTGTTTGGGATATTAGGATATTCACATCAGCAGTTTGTGGTTTGTATTAAAGGATAAGTTTGGTTTCTACAGCTTTCACATTGTTTATAGAATGGAGAAGAACAATATTCTCACCCAGAAGGCTTTCCTGACCCGAACAGTGCTTCAGGAGATATTTCGATCCAAAATCGAGCGGCGGACATATGTATAATGGTGGCACATAGGGCATACAGCGCTGTCCCTAAAACTGCATTAATCGTCCAAAAACTCATGTTTTTCACCAATATTCCATCATGATCCGCTCGAAGAAAAAGAACGCTTTCTCCACACATGCGCAGTACTCTCTGGGGCGCTGCCTCCGCCTCCTCCATTCGATGAGCTCCTCATCTGTGAACTCTGGCTTGAAACTGTAAGGACACCCATCAAATTCAAAGTTCTCCTCCACAACATCTTCATCCGATAGATCTTCGTCCATTCAGGTCAGCACAGCCACACAGTGCTGTCTAGAGTGACACAGACTGTCGATGAGGAGTAGCCCGAGTGGACCATGATGAAATATTGTAAATGTAAATGTAAATGTAAATGTTCTTTATTTATACAGCCCTTTGCAACAACCCTTTCGGTGAACCAAAGTGCTTTACAATAGGTGCAAAAAAGAGCAATAAATAAAACAATTAAAATAAATAAAAACAATAACAATAATAAAAAAACAATAAAAGCAATGGAAAGAATAAAAGCAATAAAATACAATTAAATAAAGTAAAACAGAGTAAAAGTAAAAGTGTCACCACTCTACTGGGTATTAAAAGCCATCCTAAATAAATATGTCTTCAGTCTAGATTTGAAAAGGCCCAGGTCAGAAATGAGACGCATTTCAGTAGGGAGTTTATTCCAAAGTCTGGGAGCAGCGATGGAAAAGGCTTGATCACCCCAGTGTTTGTATTTTGACCTGGGCGCTTCCTGCAAAAGTTGGTTTGATGACCTCAGTGCTCTACCAGGTTTCCGAACAGTTAAAAGCTCAGTTAAGTACACTGGGGCGAGACCATGAAGAGCTTTAAAAACAAACATTAGAATTTTATAATATTGGTGAAAAACATGAGTTTTTGGATGATTAATGCAGTTTTAGGAGCGGGGCTAACATGCCCCATGTGCTATATGGATGTCTGCTGCATGATTTTGGATCTAAATATCTCCCGAAGCACTGTTTGGATCAGGAAAGCCTTCTGGGTGAGTATATTGTTCTACTTCATTCTATGAACAATGTGAAAGCTGTAGAAACCAAATTTATCCTTTAAGTAGTCAGTATTTAACAACCTTTTTTCCAAGGTTAGGTGCTTTTCCACTGTAGACAGGCTGATTTTTAAGCACTTTTTTTACACTAAACGTCCTGCCTTTGTTTCTGCTGCAGAGGTTTGTTCTCTGTTCAGTCTGAAGTCTGAGCTTCAGCTCCACAAACTCAGCATGGAGCCTCTCTGCTTCATCCTGAAGGCTTCAGCAGAGCAGATGTTTCTAAACTGGTCTTTCTCATTTCTCTTTAGCATCATGAACTCAGGGATGTGTCAGTGAGAAGAGTCCCTCACATGTTCCCTCGCTCTGAGAGCCAGAGGGTGGTGATGGTGTCAGTGAACAGATGAGGAGGGGATGAGCCTGCGCTCACAGTCACTTCACTGATTTGACTCTCTAAACTTTTACGGCTCTAAACTTTTTTCTGCTCCAAATGGAGGCGTTTTTGTCAGAGCTGACTCACATGTCAGGAAAAGTTTGATCAAACTAGTAAACAGCAGAAAAAGAAAAGTATTTTGTTGCTTTAGGTGTGAAGACATTTCCAAAACAGTCTTGATGCATTTGTCGTGTTTTAAACATGTATTTACTATGCTCTTTGTATTTCCATTTGTGTATTGTATTGCTTTTTTTACTTGATAATTTAATTTTCTGTATCTTTACAAGCTAAACCAAAGACAGAAGTTTGAATCAGCTTTAATCTTTCTGTTCAGCTCATCAGCTCTGTGTCTTTGACTGAAACTGTTTTCAACTGAATCAAATAAAAAGATTTTAATTCAATTCAAAATGACTCCAACTTTGGGAAAAGGGAAAAATATAAAAATGATGGTGTTTGTACACAAGCACAGAAATGGTTTGATTTGTGACTGTCACAGAGGGAAAAGTCACATTTTGACCAGAGAGGCTCAAACTGTTTGAAAACAACATTTCATTTTGCGGCGCCGACCCAAAAGTTGACTCAAAAACTGGGATTAGCAGTATCAGTTATTTCCAGGGTGACAAAAAAGCAACAAAAAGCTGTTTGATTTTCTCCCTGAATATAAAATCCTGTCATTAAGCTGCAGTGAAGTCTTTTAGTCACTAGAGGACGTCAGAGGTCTGGAACTGTCTGAGGATCCTGGAGCTGGACTTCAGGTCTAGAAAAGAGGGGAGGGCTCTTCAACAATTTTTTGTTATTTCCTTTATTTACAACAGTTATTAATATGGTGTTTGTTTCCCTAAAAAGCTGAAGTAGTCAGTTTAACAACAAGATACAGACCTTTAAGGATTGTGTTTTAGTGAAATGAGCTACAGCTGAACATGTGGGTGGTTGTTAGAGTTAAAGCAGTAAAGGCTCTAGACAGAGACATCAACATAGACGAAACGTTTTGGGTCAGAAAGGTCTCATCTGTGGTGATTTTCTTCATCACTAGGAGAGGTTATGGTCATCAGGGGCGTACTGGGGTTTAAATTCAGCCCGGGAGCTTGGTGTGAAGAGGCCTTTTATTCGACCTCAAGAAGGATGTAAGTGAAACTGTGATTTCAAAACAAGTACTTTAACTAAAGTATAAAAATACTCTATTACAATTAAAACTACTGTGTGGTTTTACGTTTGTGTGTGTGTGTGTGTGTGTGTGTGTGTGTGTGTGTGTGTGTGTGTGTGTGTATGTGTGTGTTGATAAGCAATAAAAACAAGCAGCTTATCATCAATATTCAAGCAAAAATTTGGCATCCAACACCAGCCTCCAAAGATATACAGACTTATAACATGGCAATGTCCCCCCACCAAATCTAACTGTCTCACATCATCAGCAAGTTTTTGAGCAGTGAACTTGTCTCTGCAACTCTGTCTATAACTACACTGTTATCGAGAGTCACCCGGGTCTCTTTCTCAGTTGACATTAGCATAAATGCCTCAAGATGCTCCTGTGTCAGTGTGGATCTCGGTCTGTTCTTCACAAACTTGAGTGTAGAGAAGGTCTTTTCACAGGCCACTTGGAATGTTTCAGCTCCTCCATCAATCTGTGACTCCAAGAATTAAAGCAGCTCTGAAGGCAAAGGCCTCCAACCTGGAACCAGCACGGTGTGCCTAATGAAGTGGCCACTTAATGGAGTTCAACTTCACTGTCACCACCTCAGAGAAAGATAACTCCACACTTTCTGTTCCCATGAAACATCAGTACTTGAAACAAAGGCTGAACACATAAATTATATATTTAAAGTTGGACAGAGCTGTGATCAGGTGATTGTTGCTCTTCATGATAAAACATGGAGGCCAAATAAGAAGTCCTCATTCAGGTCCTCGTTTCCATTTTGCCAAACTTTCACGAAACAGGTGAATTAGTGTTGAATAAAAGCTTAAAGCTGTATTAAACTAAAAGAAGGGAGACACCAAAACAGAGCTCCTATAGGCTCAAAGTCCAAGCTGTTACTTCCTGTTTGTGGTTTTGGCGCCATCTTGTGTTGAATCATGAGGTGAATTCAGCTGAACTGGGACATTTTATTTTTCTGTATTTCCATCTTCTATTAGCTATAAAATCTGGCAAATGACACGTCCCACAACCCTGAAGGAGGTCTTCTAACAATACATCAAATATCAAGAAGCCTTTTTACCCAGCACTATAGCAGTTTGAAGTTTTGGTTCTATTTTGTCACAGTGCTAAGCCTGATAATATTACTAAAGTGATTATTTTTATATGGTGATGACTCTAGTAAATGGAAAATTTGACCCAAACTTTTGGTTTTTATTCTCTCTCAGTTTCCATGTTTTGACAAATGTTAACTACAATCCATCGCAAAGAACAGATTAAAATTAAAGAAATGTACCAGAAGAAACAAGCTAATCAAGTTCTTGGGGGAAGTGTAGGAGTCCTGATGATATAACTGTGATGAAACTGAATAAACTAAAGGGCGTCAGCCCTCAGAGATGAGCAGGACGTGCTGCAGCTTGTTTGATGAGACTATTGGTTACTGTTGTGCCAATCGTGACCGAATCTTCCTTTTTACCGACTCTGGAGTTACGAGTCATTGTCTCCATTAACTCGTTCACTGACTCACCGCTGCTGCCAACAGTTAACAGCAAAGAGACATGCCACACAACTGTTACTGTTGAAGTGGTTATTTATCATAAAAATGTCTATAAAACAAAAAAGTAACTAATTTTGACAAACAAACACGATTCACCATTCAAGTTGGGTCATATTCAGACAATAAGAAAAATAAATGTCCACCCAGGATTCAGTTTTTGTCATTTACTCGAATCGAAAAAAGGATTAACAAACAATTCAAGCCACGTCTCATCAACCTGGTAAAAAACCTGTATCCCTTCCTGATGCATGAACACCAATGACTCCAAGACAAGACAAACACAAAATACATTCATTTTCAATAATTACCAAGAAAAATAGCTCGGACAGTTATTCTAACTGCACTTGCATGAAAATATCAAGCTATAATTTGTTTATTTAATAGGAACAGTGCACATTAATGAACATCTTTCAAAAAACAATAGATGTAAATATTTTCCGGATTATAGCATCAGTGCTAATTTACATCCACAGTCCAGAGGCAGATAAAGCACAAACATTATGGCAAAGACACACACACACACAAAAACAGGACAATAGATCATAATAAGAGCACAACACAACACCGTTCATTTCTAAAACCCTGGATGTTAATGGTTACAGGACTGGTTTGATTAAAAGTTTGTAATGTGGGGCGCTCTCTTATGTTGAGTGGGAGACTGTTCCAGATCTTACTGCCTTTACAGAAACAGAGTTTTGTCCAAAAACTGTTTTTCTGTTTCACCTCTCAGCCCCTCTCGATGAGGCCCTGGTGTTGGGGCCCTTATTTTAAAAAAGTCAGGCATGGGAGGTGGAGCAAGTCCATGGAGCACCTTATACGATAAACAAGCAAATTTAAAATGGATGAAGTTGTAAATTTTTAAAATGCTGCAAACATGGAATGACACTGGTTTTCTATAAAGGGTCTTGACTGATTTTTTTATAGAGTGATTCTATGTTTTTGCACGTATTTACACCTGCTAGTGACCAACATGTAACACAATATTCAATGTGTGACAGTATCATTGAGTGTAAGAACATTCTAGCAGCACCCAGTGTTATTAAAGGTCTTTTTGTTAGAAATTGTTCAGATTAAATCTCACTGTATTAGTTATTCTTTTAATGTGGCTTTTGAAACATAGTGTTGAATCAGGTGTTACAAACAGCAGACAGTATCCAAAGAGTGAGATCACTACAAGTTGGATCGAAAAGAAAACACAGCGCAGTGTGTTTGTTGCCAAACGGAGTTAGCTTAGCATGATAGCATGTCGTCAATGATGCAGCACCTCAGCAGTAAACATCTGTTCTGTGCATGAAGTCCACAGAACAGACACAACAAAATAACACTCATGATACATCAGCAGAAGCAGTTAATGTGATCAATAACTGATATAAGTCCAGTAAAACACAGACTTTGATTAGACTCTGTGTAAAGCCTGGGTCACAACGTAAATCAATGTGATGGCTGCCTGGACAGGTATGATTAACTTTACTTTGAATGTGACTGCAGTGAGTAAAAAAAGAAGGCGTAGGGCATCCTTTTGTAAGTTGATTAAATATACATAGCAAGTTGAATTATCGTAGTGTCTAAGTATTTGGGCCGATGAATAAAAATAAGCCAAATAAAAACAGAATATAACCTTTTTAAAGACAGAATTATTTGCAAAAGTCAAATATTGTAAAAATTCTGATTTATCTCAAAACTGAGAAAATAGCTTGATGTGTTTTTGTCCATAATTCTGAAACTTTCTCAGCCACATGATTCATGTCTTTGTGTTTCTCTTCCTCCAGAGCTGAACTGATGAAGAAGATGATCTTCATCCTCCTCCTGTTCATCACTCTGACCTGCTCAGTCTGTGGTCAGTCCCTCTGCTCTCTGTTCAGCTTTAAATGGCACTAATGTGAATATTTTAGAGGAGAAACAAATTCACAAAACTACTTTATATGATCTAAACCATGAGATAAAATCATTATCATAATTACTTGTGATTTAGTAAATCATCTGGGTCTGGTTGAATTGAATTACTAAATCAGATGGATCCAGCTGCACTGCAAAGTTAGTGTAAAAAGTCATCTGTTGTGTAAAGATCTGTGTTCTTCAGAAAAAGAGACTTCAGGGTGACTTTGGTTTCTTCTTCTCTGTCAACAGAAACATTTGAGGTCAGATCTGCTCAGAGCTTCTATGAGGTCTTCAGGAATGAGAACGTCACTCTGGAGTGGACCTTCACCAACGGCTCTCGGGATCCTGTTCGTATCATCTGTTTGATGAACACTGATCCCAATAGCTTCCCATTGTTAGAGTATGTTAATGGATTTGAGTTTCCTCAGTTTGGTCCCTTTAAAGGACGAGTTCAGTGGGACAAAGACGTCCTCAGAGAGAGAAGAATCAGACTTCATGTGTCCTCCATCAGGACTGAAGACTCTGGAAATTACACCTGTGAAATCGGCACAATTGAAGGATCAGACAGGGCTTCATGTCGGGTCAGTGTGAAAGGTAAATTATTTCAGCTGAGTGGAAAAGAAACTATCAACACACCAACAGATCAATATTGAGCTGCTCAGTCCTGTACGGCTCAGTGTTGACATTTAAAGAGTTGAAGGAGAACTATTTTACACATTTTCAGGCCTTTGTTTGATTTTTGGGCTCCTATAGAGCAGCTACACACGATTATCCACACAGAAAGCTTTGTAGATCTGGGCATGGCCATGTAGGGGAGTCCAGCACGCATTAACCTCACTGAGACTACGCTGAATAGACTGTTGTGTTGTAAACGTTAGCTTGTTATTCTGACGTGTCCACTTTTTGTGTCCTGGTCCCATGTGTCACATCTTTGTCAAAAACTTGATCTGAATGGATCTCCTGCGTTGTGGTCTCTGCAGAGACAGCTGTTCAAAGGCTGGTCTCTTGGATGTGCTCGGGTTTTGTTGTTATAGTCGCAGGTATCAGCCAACAAAGTAGCTGCTGGTGTGTCGTCACATACACTGCCACCTACTGGCCTATTATGGTATGTACATTTTTTTAAGCAAAAGCAAGATGGCCGACAGGATGTAGGAAAAGCTGGACATCCCTGGAATATTTTGCAGATCTTTCTATAACAGGACATCCCTGCAGTTATAAAAATATACTAGGACTGAATTATATCTAAGGGTTAATATAATTTTAAAAATATGCATATTTTCTATTTGTGGGAATTAGTAATTGATCAAATGATCACTAAATTGGACGCCATCCATCACTGGCGATATTTCAACTACATCAGGTTAGCAACATAAAAAATGCTTTTGTTTCATATTTTCCACACACTAAATCAGTTTCTGTTATTGTTGGTTAAATCCATTTTTATTTGGGTCAACAGTCAGACACATGGTGTCCAGCTGAGTGGACATGTTTGTCACTCTATGAACTTTAGATCCATAAATAAATTCAGTTGGATGTTTTTTTATTACTAAAGAGGAGTAGGAACACTTGATGGAGGTTTGTATGAAAATCTAAAGAGAATTTAGTTCCTTTATGGGAAACTTATTTGAGTTTCTAATAAAAATGCTCGTTTTTGGACACTGGGTCCTATGAGACACATTTTTAGAGAAGTCTTTGCATGAACTGTCAGTAAAAACATGTTGAGTGTCGGGCTGTGCAGGACTCACAGGTCTGTTCTTCTCTCCTCAACAGAACCCCAGACTGAGGACAGAAACACAGGGACTGGAGGACGGATCAGCCTTGGCTCAGGACCATTAGCAACTGTGATTTGTGCTTGTGTCGTCATATTTCTTCACACTTAGATTAACATTCAATTGGCCTTTTGTTTGCTCTCTGATTGGTTGGTCGACCAGCCAATCAGAGAGCCCCCTCTTCTGCACAGTTACTCCGCTAATACCCCTTTCAGACTGGCCAAAAAACCTGTTTAAGCTCAGTAACAATCAGCTCCTGTTGACAGTTTAATCAGCATTTTTATCCGGATCGAATGATCCTGCAAGTGACAAAGGTTTTTCACACCCAGGTCGACCTGTTAATTTACATCATGACGTGACATTTCCCTGCATAAAATCACTCTGTCTGTAACTTTTGAGACTCTTTGCCTTCTCAGGAACAAATTTCATCCCCCTTTGTATCATCAACACCAAGTTTGAACATTTTGAAAGAGGGTCAAAAGTACAAAGTACAGAAAACCGTGTCCATGGCCTCCATGCCTGGTAGTGTTTCATCTTGCTGATGATGTCATTAATGATGTCATCAGCTTGATGCATCAGAGGAAAAACAACAGCCACACGGCTCGTTTGACTCACATGTCAGTAAAAGTTTGATCAATCTTGTTAACAGCTGAAAAAATATTTTCCTACTTGTGAAGACATTTCCAAAACAGTCTTGATGCATTTGTCATATTTTAAACATGTATTTACAAACTTTTATATTTGCATTTGTGTATTGTATTGCTTTTTTTACTTGATAAAGTATTTTTCTGTATCTTGAAAAGCTCAACCAAAGACAAAAGTTTGAATCAGCATTAGTCTTTCTGTTCAGCTCATCAGCTCTGTGTCTTTGACTAAAACTGTTTTTGAGTGAATCAAATAAAAAGATTTTATTCCAATTCAAAATGACTCCAACTTTGGGAAAAGGGAAAAATATAAAAATGAGGTTTTTTTTAAACAGGCACAGAAATGATTTGATTTGTGAATGTCATAGAGGGAAAAGTCACATTTTGACCAGAGAGGCTCAAACTGTTTGAAAACAACATTTCATTTTGTGGCACTGACCCAAAAAACTGGGATTAGCAGCATCAGTTATTCCCAGGGTGACAAAAAAGTAACAAAAAGCTGTTTGATTATTTCACTGAATATAAAATCCTGTCATTAAGCTGCAGTGAAGTCTTTTAGTCACAAGAGGAAGCCAGAGGTCTGGAGCTGTCTGAGGATCCTGGAGCTTTTCTCTCCTTTATTTACAACAACTGATATTGAGTTTGATGTCACTGTAAAGCCTAGCTGCCTTGACAACAAGGTACAAACTTGTAAGGATTGTGTTTTAGTGATACATGTGACAGCTAAACATTTGGTTAATTTTAAGGGAGAAAGCAATAAAGCCTCAAGACAGAGGATGACTTGAATGAAAGTGGGTTTTTATTTTACCTAAAAGAAAGGAATCAGATTTTAACACCAAAATGTTAAGAATCAAACCTGTCAGTGAAGTCAACTTAATATTAAACTTAATAATCTAAACAAAAGATAAAATGTTAATTCATCAATAGAGATGAAAAAAATCAGACAAAGGTTTAACCAAACCATAGAAACCTTTCCCTTTCAACAGATAAACCACAGAGTGAACTGAGTTTAACTCTCACCAGTGTCTCCAGATGACCACCAGATAGCATGGTAACTTATTAGAGCATAACACCTGCAGAGGCGTCCACAGAGAAGAAGGGAGCAGCTTTAAAAAGGATAAATTCATGTGCTTGAAGGATCTGGACTCTGAGAACTAGACCAGGTTTGAGTCTGTTCATGCTGTGGAGGACTGTGGTCTCTTTAGTGCAGAGTGAGTGATGTTCACGTGTTGATATGGTCATGTATGTTGTGTCTGAGCTCAGACAGTGACTCTGTGGGATCAGAACATTTTTATGAAGCAGTATTTTGTTTCCAGTCTGGTTGTCTGTTCGTCTTAATGGAGCTATAATCTCTGCTGCAGCTGCTTCTCCTGCTACAGTGCTGTGATGAGGTAACTCACTTATGATGATGAGGTAACACTTATGTGTGATCCTCCCATGAAATCCCAATGTATTTCTCATTTTCAGAACATCGTAATTTGTCACGTCTTACCTCTTATTCCCTCCTTCCCTTGACCCTGTGATGTTTTAATCTGGGTTAAGGTAAATGGACTGGAATTAAGGAAGAGTTTTGTTGACTTTTGAAATGCACCCAAGAAATGTTTCAGCTCTGTTTCACCTCCAGCAGAGGGAGAGCAGGTCACTGGTGTCAGGTTATGTCTTACTTTGTACTTTGCTCTTTTTTTAGACCTTCTGTTCCCTGTTTTACTGTCTTGTCCCTGTTTCTTTATCCTTGTTAAACCAACACTATGTAGCTTTTCAAACATAATATGATCCTTCGATATTCATGGTGATGGTCCACCACTTGACAATAAGTTGAATGAAACCTCTGTGGTGGTCTGGAGTGGTCTGTATCCCTTTAACTGGCGCTATGTAACTTCGTGGTGGATGGTGGGAACCCTGCCACACTAAAAAACTACACGTTTGGACTGCTTTACGGCATACGTCACTTCCCCTGTTTCCCGATTCGTTTAAAACGCGAAAGCCAATTGCGGAGCTTTAACCATGGCGGAGGCAACAACGTCAGGAAGAGAAAAGTTTTGTCAGAGGATACAAAACAAAGAAAGCCAGAGAAAAACAAGCTGAATGCTCGGACCAAAATAAACATCGGTTAGGCGTTCACTCACTGGCGTGAAATAAAAGACGAGGAGGGATGTCCGACTACTATCAGGTATGTTGGGCGACTAATTTATGATGAAGTTCCTCAAAAAAACTTGATAGGAAAAAAAGTACAGCACAACAAATCCAGAACGTACCAGTATGTAGTTTTGTTTAGACCTATTTCAAGTGTGTGATATCGCCAGCTCGTCGTTGTCTATACTTTTATTTACTTTATCGCTTCAACAGGGATGGGGGGGACTTCACGGCAATAAAACCAAGTTGAACTTAGCGATTTTTAACATCGTCATTTAGTCAAAAATAAATATAGTACCTCGTCGCTATCCATCCTGCAAACAGCCGCTGAAGACAGAAGAATACTTTTGAGCGAAGTCCTGGCTTCTGTGATTCGCCTACAAAATAAACGTACGTGACCGGCAGATCTGTATCCTTACGACAGTATGCACGCGCTAGGGCTCATGGGTAGTTGAGTTCTGTCTCCGGTCAAGCGAGAATCTTCAGTTGTGCTGCTTTAAGTTGCCTGGTTTGTGTCTTTTCCCTCTTGTTTCCTGTTTTATTTTGAAATCCCTATGTTCCTCGTGGTTTTTTCCTGCCCTTCCTTCTGTGTCTCCTGATGATGCTTCCTTCCACCTGTGTGTCTTTTTCACCTGAGTTTGGTGTTCCCCCTGGTGTATTGGGTCATTTTGTCTTCCATGTTTCACCATGTGCTCATCCTCAGTGTTCTTCAGCATTCTAGGTAGAGTCTGTTGATTGGTTGATTTCTTTTTGTGAGACTTTGCTATACTTTGTCTCTTTGTTTCAGTTTAGTTTTTATATTTGGACTTTTTCGTATTGGACTGGTTTTTGAGTTTTGATCCCTTTTTGGTTCGTTAAAAAAAGATTTTTGTACCGTATTTTCTGCACTATAAGGCGCATTGGATTATAAGGCGCACCTTCAGTGAATGGCCTATTTTAAAACTGTTTTCATATATAGGGCGCACCGCATTATAAGGCGCATTGAGTAGAAGCTACTGTAGTGGCTGAGGTTGCATTATACATCCACTAGATGGGGCTGTGCTAAATGGAATGTCAACAAACCAGTCAGATAATTCAGTCAGTCAAACTTTATTGATAGAATACAAACCAGCATTCTGACAACTCTGTTCACCCCCAAAACAAGTTAGTGCATTCACAATACGGTACCGTATGTACCGGTAGCTCTTATCTGTGCCGCCCACTTTGAAAACAATGTAAACACAGTTTATCTCTTACCAACCGCAAGGTATAACAGGCAGTGCAATTTTTTATCAGGCAGTTTGTGCATTCACAAACGTGGAGGGGAACTTTCCCTTAATTCATAAACACGTAGAAGAAACAGTCCGACACCGCTAGGGTAAATCAAACGGTGCAATCACAACATAGAGCCTCTCAAAATAGTGCAATGCAATAAGAATATAACCATAAATCAATAGCTCAGCGGTGTTCAAACGTTAATGTCCATATTCACAATATCTCCCAGCCTTGTTCAGTTGGAAACACGTAAATGAAACACGTAAAACTCACTTTTTCAGTTTATTCCCCCTCCACAGATCCATCGAATTCTTCTTCTTCGGTGTCCGAATTGAACAGTTGGGCGAGTACGGCATCCAACATGCCCGGCTCCGTCTCGTCAAAGTCAGCATTATCCGAGTCAGTGTCGCCGTTGTTGTCTGGCAGCTCAGTGACAATTCCTGCCTTCCTGAAAGCTCAGACCACAGTTGAGACTGAGATATCAGCCCAGGCGTCCACGATCCATTGGCTAATAGTGGCATATGTCGCCCGCCGCTGTCTCCCCGTCTTGGTGAACGTGTGTTCGCCTTCTGTCATCCACTGCTCCCACGCAGTTCGCAATCTAGCTTTGAACGCCCTGTTGACACCAATATCTAGCGACTGGAGTTCTTTAGTTGATCCACCCGGAATGACGGCAAGCACTGAATTGGAGTGCTTCACTTGTTTTTGACACCATCGGTGATATGTGCGCGCATAGAGTCGTAGATCAATAGGGATGGAGCTGTGTGAAAAAAGCCACCCGGTCTCATGACTTAAATTTCTCTCAACCACTCACTCATATTTTCTTCATCCATCCATCCCTTTGGGTTAGCTTTGATGATGACGCCGGCTGGAAAGTTTTCTTTTGACAAGGTCTTCCTCTTGAAAATAACCCTGGGTGGAAGTTTCTGGCCATTAGCCTGGCAGGCGAGAACTACGGTGAAAGATGACCTCTCATTCCCTGTGGTGCGTACATTCACCATCCTGGTCCCCGTTTTCTCCACAGTGCGGTTCACACGTATGTCAAAGGTGAGTGGAACCTCGTCAATGTTGATGATGTGCTCTGGCCCGATCTTCTTTTCAGTGATTTTGTTTTTGTTGTATGCGCGGAAAGTGACCAGCTTTTCTTGGTAATCTTCTGGAAGTTGCTGCGAGACAGTAGTTCATGTGCGGATGGAGAGATTATGTCTCTTCATAAAATGAAAACACCAAGAAGGACCGCCTCTAAATTCATCGATGTTCATGTCACGTGCTAGCGCTGCTGCCTTCATTCGAATAGTAACTGTAGAGACGCTTCTACTTGCTGCTCTCCGTTCAACAACCCACTGCTTGAGTTTGTCCTCTAACTGTGGCCATCTCGCTTTGTTCCCTCGGAAACTCTGTTGAGTCTTCTTTACTTGGCGCAGGTCATCTTGTTGCTTTCTCCACTTCCATACCATTGATTCGTTAATGTTGAATTCTCTCCCTGCTGCTCTATTCCCATGTTCTACTGCGTGACTGATAGCCCTGAGTTTGAACTCTGCGTCGTAAGCGTGTCTCTTTAAAGGTGCCATTTTGGGGTCTTTATACACACAAAAATGGTGTGGGACTAGGATCCCCTTTTAACCTTTTTACCGCTGTTACTTCAGCCGCGCCCCCTGCCTACAGTAGCCATAATTAACCAATACTGATCCACGTATAGGGCACATTGGATTATAAGGTGCACCGTCAGTTTTTAAGAAAATTTAAGGCTTTTAGGTGCGCCTTATAGTGCGGAAAATTTCCCTGCATTTGGGTCCTCCACCTTTGTTTTGGTTAGTTTTTGGTTTCAAAACCCTGACAACTTGAGACAACTTTATCTGCGATCTCACCTGTGATGTTTTAAAAATGTTGTTTTCTAAACCAGCCAGTGATTTGAAAAACTTACCTATGCAGTTGAAGGGGAGGACAAAAGATCTCCAGAGAGCCACAAGCTCTCCTGTGAATTGTGAACACTCAATAACAAAACATGCCATAAACTAAATACCAGACATATTTTTCAAAAAGATTTGAAGATTGACATGAAACCAAAAATCAATTAGTGAAGTGGGAAAAGCTGAAAAAAAAAACTTAGGTCCAGATCCACAAAGAATGGGTGTCTCCTGCTAATAGCGCCATAGTTTGTGCAGAAATAGTTCACACTATCTGTCCTGTCTTAGCGCCTTATCCTCAAAAGAAATTGCTCTAATGATATGCAGGTGCTAACACGCCCACACAGTTTGGCATCTGAGCGCACTTTGCGCCTCTGACTGCAATAATTCCCGTGGCATATAGGTGTCGCTTTGTCCCTGCAAACTTTGAGATTGACGTCTCCTTTACACTGAGCAGCAAAAACAAACAACAGCACAAGAACAATATGCAGTAACAGCGAGAAAGAAGACACGAACTTGCAGCTCTTGATCTGAAATAATGATTTAAATATATGATAACTAAATAATATTAATAGAAATAAACAAGTCGACACAGAGCTGTCCATGGTCCTGAATCTTTTATACTGATCTGTTTACATTAGAGCAGAGCTGTCCATGGTCCTGTCTTTAGGTCAACATAAAGCCCACTCCACGGCCTCAAGTCTGTGTGGCTACAGAAAACTAAATAAAAGTTATTTTCAGGGAGAAGTCCTGAAGCTGCAGAGCTTTGGTCTTGTGTGTAGAAGTGCTCATGTAGAGACGACATGTCAAACACAATAAAGAGAAATTAGACTCAAAGAAAAGAATATGAACTTTATAAAGTCAGAATCACATGAGAAAGTCAAAATTCTGAGATTTTTCTCAAAACAGAAAAAAAAGGTTTGTGTTTTGTCTATAATTCTGAATCTTTCTCAGTCACATGATTCATGTTTTTGTGTTTTTCTTCTCTTCCTCCAGAGCTGAACTGATGAAGAAGATGATCTTCCTCCTCCTCCTGTTCATCTCTCTGACCTGCTCAGTCTGTGGTCAGTCCCTCTGCTCTCTGTTCAGTTTCAAACACTAATGTGAATATTTCAGAGGAGAATCTAACACAGCTCTGTTCATAAAAGGAGAAACGAGATTTTACAATCAAATCAGAGAATTTATAAAACCTCAAGAAGATCATGTGTTTGTTTTCAGCTCAGGACACAAACTCACTAAACTACTTTATTTGATCTAAACTGTGAGAGACAGTCACAG
Organism: Scarus forsteni; assembly: GCA_036419115.1. Lineage (NCBI taxonomy): Eukaryota > Metazoa > Chordata > Actinopteri > Labriformes > Labridae > Scarus > Scarus forsteni. The sequence goes on from JAZDUH010000444.1 coordinate 560,208, forward strand.
TCAGAACTATGTGTTGTGTAAAGATGTGTGTTCTTTAGAAAAAGAGACTTCAGGGTGACTTTGGTTTCTTCTTCTCTGTCAACAGAAACATTTGAGGTCAGATCTGCTCAGAGCTTCTATCAGGTCTTCAAGAATGAGGACGTCACTCTGGAGTGGACCTTCACCAACAGCTCTCTGGATTCACTTGTCTTCTCCTGTTTAGTGGACACTGACCATGATCACTCAATCCTGTTCGTATATGATAAAGAAGATGAGTTTCCTCCATCTGATCTCTTTGAAAAATGGGTCCAGTTGGACAAAGACGTCCACAGAGAGAAGAATCAGACTTCATGTGTCCTCCCTCAGGACTGAAGACTCTGGTCTTTACAGTTGTGACGTGAACACAAGAGAAGGATTTGGCTCGGCCTCATGTCGCATCAGTGTGACAGGTAAATTATTTCAGGGGAGAAGACATTATTGGAACTGTGGCACTGGGATTATCAGTGACAGAAAAAATAAAATGATAATAACTAAAAATAATTCAGTCAAAAAAATGAATTCATTTTACAGTGAAGTTTAGATTTAAGATTTTTTTTGTTAGTTTTTTCCTCTTTTTCTGACGTGTCCACTTTTTGGACTCAAGGTCTTATGTGTCACATCTTTGTCAAATTCAGACCCTGTTAAAAAAAACACTCAAATCAAAGTTTATTGAAGAAATGTCCAGATTAATGAATCCAGGTGACAATCCCAAAAATGCTTTTTTTACTTCAGGATTTAAAATAATCTCTGTTGTCAATGTAAAAATTAGTGAGCATTGTGTTCTGTGAAAACTGTGACTGAAAGGGTTTAAATGAGAAAAATGAACCAGTATTTGACATGACTGAAAAAGGTGCAAGTTGATTGAAAATTTAAAAAGAATTTGATAGAAATCAAAATAATCTTGTAGTTTTTGGCTTGTGTTTTACCAAGTCCACGTTTTTAAACTGGACCATATAAGTCACAGATAGAGCTGCAACTATCGAGTATTTTTGAAATCGAGTACTCTGTCAGTTATTTCTCTGAGTACTAGAGTACTCTAACAAAATATACTTTTTGTTTTTAAACAAATAAATCAATTGTATACAATGCAACATGTTAGGGCTTTCAAAATGAGCAACCAAATGCCGTTTATTCCTCAGAGAAGGGTTTTTATTTTAACAACTTTAAAGTTTAAACCAGTCCTGGCTTAAAACAAAGCCAATACAATACTGATTGACAAAGCAGTCATATAATTCTGCAATTATATTACTATAATTAATTATATTATATTTGTGAAGTGTGTTCTGGAGGGCATTGTGTAGTTTGGATTGAAATCCTTGATCATGTTCTTAAATCCTGTGTCCTCCACCATGGAAAGAGGACGCGTGTCTGTGATGAGCATATTTAAAATGCTGTAATAGTTGCAGCCCTAACGACGTGCTATCGTGCTAAGCTACGTGCTAGGCTAACTCAGTTTGACATCAGACACACTGCACTGTGTTTTCTTTTCGTCCCTTCTTGTAGTGACCACACACTTGGGACACTCTCTGCCGTTTCTTCTGCGGACTCTCTCCTTTCTGTCCCTCTCTTTTCTCTTCCTTCATGATTGTACAAGCTGCGCAGCAGCGGAGGTAGCAGGCGCGTTGTGCCACAAAAATGACCGTCCGTGTCAAACACCGTGCACTGTATAGTAGCCCAGATATATATTTATATGTATAATTATATATTAAACAAGGCTTCGAGGCACAAAATTTAATTCGAGGATATTTTGTAAGCGAGTACTCGCGAATATTCAAGGAATCGTTTCAGCTCTAGTCACAGACTGACCAAAATAAATAAAAATACATTTTTAAAAATAGTGATAATTCAAATTACTGTCATGTCCCAGTCTTTTAAACTATGTCAATTAAAAAAAAAAAATAGTAAACTGGCAACGTTTTATTTCTTCATTGTAGAGTTGATATCAAAACTCCTGGGTTGAGGTCAAGCCTAAAACAGCGAAATTCTTGCGCATTTGAATTTAACACATAACAAAAGTATTAAAATGTTACCATTGAGACACACTAATTTTTTTCACAGCTTCTTTAACCTAACCTTAACAAACACAAAAAATGTTTAAAAAAAAAAAAAAAAACACTTTTTTTGGAAATCTACCCTGGGGACATAAAAACTCCCCTAACTGAAGAATCACCCAAAAACGTAAATAATAAATTTCATGACAACACAATTTACAAGTTTCGGTACCAGGGAGAGCCACTATGCCATTTGAAAGTCCATCAAGTGGACATGAAATGGAGCAAACCAAGAGAACAACAAAAACACGAGACCATGGTCACTAATCATAAAACAACACAAAACAGTCACTTACACCCACTTAATATTTTGGGGAGTGGCGCTTTTGGATGGGAGCGGATTCCGGCTGGTTTCAGTGCATTTCAACAGTGTTCAAATGAGTAATCCATTTTAATCAGGAAATCTTGGCCGTAAAAAACAGACAACCACTACTTTCCTTCTTCATTCTGAGCACCGCCGAATCTTCGATCAGCTGATCAGTGTTTACATGCTGAAGGCGGTGACCGCTGCCAAAAGAGAGACCGACTGGGAAAATCTCCTCCATGGAGCGGCAGACTGGCTGTGGAGGGCCGGGTCCTGATCAATTCACGCCACTCCCACCTGTAACAGTGGTGTCATCCAGCAGGTAAACACAGCTGAGCAGCCGTTTACTACTACGCCCCCCCGTCATTGTGTCATTACGCAGCTCCGCCAGGCAGCGTGGTGTAACTCCATGGGAGGGCCCTCCTCCGCCCAAAGGTGCGCACTTGGAATGAAGGAGGAAAGTAGTGGTTGTCTGTTTTTTTACGGCCAAGAATTCCTGATTGAAATGGATTAGGCTACTCGTTTGAACACTGTTGTTTATGCAAATGCACTGAAACCAGATGAAATCTGCTCCTGTCCAAAACGCGCCACTCACTCCCCAACAGTTAAAACATCATATTTATATATTTATTTTATTTATACAACCATCAACTTGCTAGGATGTGCAAAACACAAAAACGAAAAAACGAGCAATTTCCTGATTTTTTTGTTTTTTGCACAAAACGGAAAAACAACCTGAATTCTTGTCTCTGTCTGTCTCTTTTATACCCAGGAAACAGACTGATAAAACTTATCTTGGTCTCATCTGGATGCTTTTTTCTTCCTATTTTTCTGTGTGATATTCTACATTTTCTTTTGTTTATTAGTAAAAAGCTAAGTGTCAGTAGTTTGAAGGGTTTTTTTGTTTTGTTTTTTTTTTGCTTTGGTTAAGTTAAAATTTCTTGTCTTGTTGGCTTTTTATTTTACTTGTTTCAAGCATCTCAGGCCTTATTTTAGTTCTGTATCTTCAAAAATAAGAACATAATCAAGACATGTCATCAAGTTGTGGCTTGGAATAGGTGTGGTGAGATTGTTTTGTCTTGAAATTTGGGAGGTAAATAGGTATTGTACATATTTGGATTTGGATTCTGGATTCTTCCCCTTCATCCTTTAAGCTTGATCCAATAATCTAACGAAAAAGTAAGAAAATAACAATAATAACAATAAATGAAATTTAAAAAATGCATTAAATAAAAGTGGAGAAGCACTCCGAGAGAGCAGGCCTCCGCCAAGCAGCACAGTTCCCAGACAGAGATCTGAATCAACACCAAAATTGAATCAGTTCTTCCTTTTCCCATGCTGAACATTTCCTGAAAATTTCATAAAAATCTATCAATTACTTTTTGAGTTATTTTGTTCACAGACAGACAGACAAACAGACTCTCTCCTGGCGGAGGGAATAAAACGATATATACTAAAAAAAAAGTTAAAAATAAATCTAAGCATAAATATGGCTACTGCTGTTCCCATCCTCAGCGTTCCTGTTTGCTCTCTGATTTTAGACTGTCTGTATTTTCTCTGAAACACATTTTTGGAGCTGAATATTACACCAAAAACATTAAAAAACATTTTAACAGTTCATTTATCTGAAGCTGAGGTGAAAATATTAAATAGGCCTATATTATCTGGTATTTTCCCTGGGACTAATAAAAGTAGCCTAGATCTTACCTTATCTCATAAAATAATAATAATTTCTGCCTGTTGAGGGCAGCAGTATACTCTTTTTTTTCTTTTTGACAAAAGAGAAAAAGAGAAACACTAAGAAGATCGTTGGCAGGCAAAAACCGCCTGAAAAACGGTAAAAAACCTCAAGTGTTGAAGCAGAGAGAGCTGAGATGAAAACATGTGCAAGCTGCAGGAAAACCGTTAGGTGATATGGGCCCCAGAGTGGCAGCGGTTTCCTGGAGGTGGTCCCTTTTTCCCTTTTTGATTTGTTATGTCACGGTGCTGTGTAGTTTTGGATATCTTCTCCTTTTTTGTTACCGCTGTCATAGTAAGCCTCTCAGTCCCCTCCTCAGTTAGTTTTTTTTTTTTTTTTTTTTTTTGGCAAGTCCCTTATACCACTTAACTGTTAGTCTGTTGATTGTTTTAAGATAATTTGTTTCCTTAAGTATTTTTCGATCTTTTGAAACCCTGTTCTCTTTCCTGATGGATTTTTATTATTAGAACTGCGTGCCTTCATCATTGTGAAGTGTGGGTGTCTTTTTCTGTGTGAGTGTCTAAGCTCAACTCATCAGTCAAATTGACCCTGTCTGTGTTTTCTTGATCAATTCCTCTGTCCTTTTGACAAAAATGGCATAAAAACATATAAAATATATAGAAAAACCTTTATATCTCAGGATAGGTCAGAAGTTGCTGAAAAGATTTGATGATGTAAAATAAAATATTTAGATTAAACATTTACACTTTCATGACAAGAATGGTATACGAGAGACTTTAAATGTTGATTTCTTGAATAAACTCTAATTACTCCTCAAACTAATAATGCAGCAAAGTCAGTTTAGTTACGAATCATTGCATCATTAAGACTGTAATAACCTCACCCCAAAAACTCCACTTTGCAACTTATTTTTCAAAATCTTGCATATAAGTTTGTCCCCATCGACAAACAGGCGTTTTTAGAACAAGAAGTGCATTAAAACAAATAAAACTTAAAAATAATAAAATATTTTATATCTATGGTTAGGTCAGGAGTTGTTGATAAGATCTGAAGCAGTGAAAGTAGAAAAAAAATGAGATTTATCATTTTCATACACTGTAGGCCTGTCAAGATAACAAATTTTGCTGGACGATAATTGTCCAAAAAATTATTGCAGATAAACAATATTAATGTCAATATAATTTTGAAACATCATTTTTTCATTAATGTAATTATAATATATGTCATAATAAAGTGAGTACATCGTATCAAAAGCAATACACTTTAATTTCTTAAGAGCATTTAACCTAAAATGGAAGGTCAAGAGCTTTTAGATAAAATAAGTTAAACAAATCATATAATAAATTTAACAAACAAAAGAAGAGAAAAAAACTCAATGAAAATGAAGTGGACTCTCTTTTGGGAAAAATTGCATGTAAATAAAAACCATTATACTAATAAAAAAAAATTCAATAAAATAGACCATGTCTCTGTAAAGAAAAAAAAACTGCAATAAAAACACACAAAACAATAAAAATAATTAATAAAATGGAGTTTATACAGTTCCTGAATTGTTTGTGACATGTCTATGCTCCCTTCTTCTGTCTGTAAAATGTTTGTAACATTTCCTGAACAGCTGGCTGTTCAACCGTATTGAAGGGCAGTATTTCTTTTGCAAGACAGTGAACCACACTGTCTGTGAACGTGCACCATTTTACTCTCTTTTATTTATATTTACTTTGCAGCAGGGGCGTACTTACCATTAGACAAACACAGGCAGTTGCCTGGGGCCCCGAGTTGTCCAGGGGCCCCCAAACATCTCATAAAAATGTATTAATACATTTTTTTTTTTCAGTTCAAAGCAGTTATTATTTTTTAAGTCTGAATTTACATGCTGTTGTTTGAAGTAGGGTGGATCAACGTCCTTATTTTATCATCATTTTGTCAGTCGACCTCATACATTTGATGGCACGGCTTTATTTTCAATCATAATATCCTGAAAAATACTTTAACCCTTGAACTGCTTGCTCAACTGTTTGGCAGAGGTCAATAAATGCAGGACTATTTTATTTGTTAAAAGAACATAACACATTGTTTCTATCAATGACTCAGGACACAGAAATAAATGCAAACAAACCAAAAGAACTAATATTTTCTTTGTGTAGGATTTCAAAAGCTAAAAGTTATTATTATTATAATCATTACTTTTTTAATTACTTATCTAAAACATTTACAAATATGATTTAAATCTATTATTCATTAAACAAATTATTTTGTTTTTTTCAAACTCAGTATCATCTATGTAAAGTTGTGTTTCCTGTTTCATTTACATATATTTCTGCCTGTTCTAATTTATTTTGTCCTAATTTTTTGTACAATTATATGTCATTACCTAATCAACCATTAGCTTTTAAAACCTTTAAGTCCCAGACCAAGAAAATGTCTCTTTTTGGTTTGTTTTTAGTTTTCTTTGTTCCCTCAAGTGATTACAAAATCAAACAAGGATTTGATTATTTCTGTTTTTCAAAACATGAAATATCCCTGAATTTACCGATGACCTCTATCAAACCGTTGAGCTGGTAGATAAAGGGTTAAAGCATCTCTTTGTCTCCCTCGGCACGGGCTGTTGATTTCATAAACTCTTCACCTGCGCTGCAGGTGAGCGTGCAGCAGCCGAGGAGCGCGCAGCAGCCGAGGAGCGCGCAGTTACGGAGCGCGCCGTTGAGCGGCGCGCAGCTGTGTGCTGCAGAGCGCGCTTGGAGCAGAGGAGCAGAGGAGCAGAGGGGCAGAGGAGCATGATGATGATTTTAGTATGCACACACCCGCTCTTCCAGATGGGGCGCCGCAACAATGGCATGAATATAATTAGTCAAAACCATGTTTCCTAACACATTTTTTGACAGAGGAAGAGCAGGCTGCCTGTTATAATTACAATATTTAAAGAGTTATTTGGCACCACCCATTTTTTTTCAAGTTTTACTGTAACTTGATTTATCTTTACAAAAACCCTGTACAGTATGTGCATGTTATGTCTGGTGTTGCCATCAATAGGAAAAGCAAATCAAAACAAAGCAATATAACACTGCAAAGTAAGCTATCTAACTTTTAAATAATTAATTTAGCTATTGAAGAGGTGATCATCATCATGACCACATCTTTGCTCCTGTAATGTGATAATGACAAAATAAAAAGATAAACAGCATTAAAAATGGCTCCCTGTGACTGACCTGTCAAACTGTTGTTAGGGACCTTGCTTTTCCATTTTAATCAAATTGGAGGCATACCTTTTAAGTTTTGGATTTTAAAATAAGGGACATTTTCCAGTGCTTGCTGTGAGCTGTCCCACCACCCCAACCAAGCTCCAGTATCCCTTACATTTTAAGACAGGAGTACCAGATAAAAACAACTTGTCAACAGCTTACTAATTAGTTAGGTGATCAGAATCTGAGAGGCCTACCTTTGTTGACATTGAAATGCTGGGAACATTCCTACATTATGATAAAGCCAAAATGAAAACACAAAGGAATACATGAAGCACATTTATTTTACATATTTTCAGTCCATTCACAAGTCAAAACATTACATATCTACAGCTTATTTCACATTGCTTGTCTTTAAATTTAACATGTAGGCTACATTTTATTTTCATTCATTTAGCATACATCTCTTACATTTCATTATGTTTACTCAAGTAGCTCTCTGGCATTCACTAATGACTTATGAAACAGATTTGTCGCAGACTTTGCATCCTTTAACACTTTTTTGGAAGGACTGTTTTTATGGGCTGGTCTTGAGTGGTTTATTTTACATAACAGCCTCACATCCATCCATCTTTCTCCTCTGTTGTCCCGGGTTTGTTTCCACTGTCGGCACGAACCTCGCGACAACTGCCACCCAGGCTACTGCACGTGACATTACTCACAGTGCTAGTCAGGGGCGTTCCTGTCATTAGGCGGATTAGGCGGATGCTAGGGGTGCCCGCGAGCAGAAGGGCGCCAAGGAGTGGAGCATTTTAAAAAAAAAAAAACACAAAATAATAATAATAAAAAAAAGATTACAAAAAAAAATTGCGTCCTCTGCTTCGCCCCTCACAAGCCAAATGACTGATACTCGGCATCTATTGTCTCTAGAACTCGGCACATGCTGCTGATTTCCCAAACTCCAATTTTTTGATTTTTTTTTTAAACACAAGTCACCGCGATCACGAACATCACGGCCGCGCAGCTGACAAACTTAGACTGCCGGCGGCCACAGCGCGGTGGCTTGTGTTCTTTCGTTCTCTTTCTCTGCTCCATTCACGCTCTGCAGCACTCGGCTGCGCGCTGCTCAACGGCGCGCTCCGTAACTGCGCGCTCCTCGGCTGCACACTCACCTGCAGCACAGGTGAATGGAGTTTGTGAAATCAGCGGCGTGTGCCGAGTTCTAGAGACAATAGATGCCGAGTATCAGTCATTTGGCTTGTGAGGAGCGAAGCAGAGGACGCAAAAGTTTGGAAGCGCATGGAAAGAGGACGTTTCAAACCAAAAGGGGCAAGAAGTCATCTCTCTGGTTTCTCTGCTGAAAAGGGAACTTTTGTGTTGGATTTCTGGTATTGGGTTTTGTGATCTCAATGTGTTTTTTTAGAAGATTAAAGTTTGGTTTCTTCTGAGTTCATCAAATTTAAAAAAGTATTGATTTAAAACATCGAATTTTGCTTTATTTAAATGCAACTGGAAATATTCAATGTACAAAATAGTTTCTGTTAAATAGAAGTATTAAAACCTATCAAATCTGGTTTAATAACTTGATGTCATGGTGCTTAAAAAATGATTTCATGTTAGTTAAAAAATTGTTTATTGTTAAAAGCTTTAAATAAGGTTGATGTTTTAAGTTTAAAATCAGTGTAAAATCCTGGCTAAAATAAAAAGTAAATGCTTTTTCAAACAAATGGTTCAAAAATGAACAATATTTATTAATTTGTAAAGCAAAAATTGCTGAAATATTTAACATTGATTGTAGGTTTTTCTCCGGCTTGATTCCTGATGAAAAAAAAAGGGATTGAGCGAAAACCTGAAGTCTGGTTCAGTCCTTCCTTTATCAAGTGTGAGAAGCCATGTCCCAGTAAAAACACTTGACAATCATAGCCCAATCCTTAAAATCTTTTTTTAAAAATCTTTATTAAAAATGCGTTAGCTGGGCTCAAAGAAGTACTTATTTTCAAAGTGGAATTACTCACATTTTTATTGAATGTGTGGGGGAAAAATATAGTTGGCTATGGTAAATTTATGATGACTTAAAAGACAGTCTGGGTAACAAGTCACTGATTAAAGACAGCAGCTTTATCATCACCAAGTTACTGTTATAAGCAGCCACAGTGGAGCTAAAGCAGTAACAACACACTAATAGTTTGAGAAATAGGGGACGTGTCCCCCCCTTCCACAAAGTTGTCCTGCGAGGGTTCATATGGTAAAAGTAGTTCTGAAAGATAAGAAGGTCCAAGACCCTTAAGACATTTAAAAACCATTAAAAGGACCTTAAAATCAATCCTAAAACACACAGGGAGCCAATGCAGTGATTTTAAAACCGGTGTAATGTGTGCCCGCCTTCTGGTCTTCGTCAGCACACGTGCTGATGAATTCTGTAACAGTTGTAAACTTGAGATGTTTCTTTTTGGAAGACCAGAAAGCAGGTCTTCCAAAAGACCTGCTTTCTGGTCTATGACATATGTGGCTGCTGTATAGTTTATTGTAGTGCAATTACTACATTATGCATATTGCACTGCAACTGTTATTATATAGCAAATGTTTGCTGCAGCTCCTGTACCAGCATCGTTTTAGCCTCCCTTGCTGCCCTTTCATCTGAGAAATAACAATCCTTGTATCTACAAAAGAGAGAAGAAAAGAGAACAAATGAGAAAGTCTACACATCCACATAAGGGATTCAGGTGTCACATCACAATTCAGGTGGTTGTACTTTTAACTAAGAGTAGTTAATGCAAAATATTTTTTACTTTACTTGAGTAATATTAAGGTTAGGCACCTCTAATAGTAATTTAAATAAAACAATTTCTAACATTTGAATTAGTAAGAAAAACAATTACCTTGGATCGAGTATGGATGCAAAGCTGTACAGTGGATTTCTCTCGATGTCAGCAAAGCGCCTCCTAGCAACCTGTAGCAAGGTATGCTTCATCGATCCGACCCCACGGTCCTCCTCACAATCCTCCTCTAAAACCCTCAGAAGCGTGGTGATGGCAGGGATCACATCTGCAGCTGATGGATCCCTGGACGTCACCTGCCGGGTCAGCTCCTCAAAGGGTTCCAAAAGCTTGATTGCCTTTTCAAATAGACTCCACTGGTTCACACTAAGGCTCTCGGGGAGCTTGTTTTCTGTCCCGTAAACTCCTATGGCTTGCTTTTGTTCAATGAGAGAGAGCGCATCATATACAGCGTGCTATTCCAGCGGGTTGGTACGTTCTGTGCCAGTCTTTTTACAGGCTTGTGCATGTCCGTTTGGATGTCTTGAAGCTTCGAGTAGGCCAATGGAGAATGTTGGAAATGACCGACTATTTTCCGTCCTATGGCCACAGCATCTGAAACAGCCTTTTGAGCCAGCAGGCCTTCATTCACTGTCAGCTGGAGTGTGTCCGCGACACACGGGAGGCTAGGAAGCTCAGCTTCATCCATACCTTTGATCATGTTCTTTGCATTGTCTCTTAGCACAACGTGAACGGCTTCTTTGGGAATATTCCATGTGTTGAGCAAACTCCTCAAACTTTTCTGCGATCGCCTGTCCTGTGTGTGAGCCACTGAACTCTTTAGCATGTAGCATGATGCTATGAAGTTGGAAATCAGCGTCTATCCACCGCGCTGTCTGGCTGATGAGGGACACAGCACTCATGCTGCTGCTCCAAATATCAGTGGTGAAGCTAATGACCGGAGCATTACAGAACAAACTGCTAACGTGTTTTTTAACGGAGTCGTGCACCTCCGGAATCACAGTCCTCACCATTGTGGTTCGAGAGGGGACATCATATTTCGGCTCCACAACCTCCACGAACCGTCGGAATCCCACGCTGTCCACATCGAGAGGGGTAAGTTGGCGAGTGCAAGCATTTCTGCAAGTGTTCGTGTTATTTGTACTGCCCTCGGTTTGCTGCTCCTCAGTTTCTCAGTCTTCTGTAGAGTTTGCCGTAGAGTTGGCTGCAGGAGTTTTCTTTTTTCCAGCACAACAGGGTCAACCTCTCTGTACTCGTCCACATGCTTCACCCTGAGGTGTTTCAACAAATTACTAGTGTTAAACGAACATGGTCGCACACCTCCTCTAGCGATTTTTGTGTTGCAGAGTTTGCATTCTGCAAAGTTTGGCTCGTTTTCGCTGATAAAAAAGAATTTCCACAACGGCGAAGTTTTGGTGAGACGAGCTGACTCAGTCATGTTGTCTCTGCACAGGATGTGACGTACATGGAGAAGTCAACCCGCAGCAGTGTAGCGCCATCTCCCGGAGAGGAGGGCTTACTACGCGTGGGATTTTCTTGCCTTGAGTATCGGTGGCTGGCATCGGCAGCCTTCAAAAGTACTTGATACTTTGAAATAAGGCCAGGGTCGGCCCGATACCGATACCTGGCATCGGTACTCGCCCATCCCTATTAAAAAGCATTTACATCATATTAAAGTTATGGACAGTGATAAAATGGCGACCTTATGGTGTCAAAGGCGACACTGAAAAATGTGGGTGCCCTTAAATTTTGTGCTGGTGCACTTTGAAAATCTTTTTAGGTGCACCGTTGCAACCAACTCAAAAAGTTAGTGCTGACAAAAATTGAGATTCAAACACATCAGTGAAGGCTGCCTTTTGATTTATCTTTAAACTCTGCAGGAACAAGAGGAGCTTTAACAGACTGTATGGACACCAGACAGCATGGGGACGTGTTTCACTGTAACACCAGTAGAGGTGTCCACAAAAGTGTCTGATACAGAAAAGACAGACAGCTGCTTAAAAGGACAGTTAGTGAATCAGTCTGTTGTTGAGTCCTGAGAAGATCTGCTGTGGAGACACTGAGTGATGTTCACGTGTTGATATTGTCATGTATGTTGTGTCTGAGCTCACTGACTCTGTGGGATCAGAACATGATTATGTAACAGTAATACTAATTATAGAGAACTTTTATTCTTAATTAAATCAATATAAAAACTCAGAGCATCCTCAGTGGACTGACAGGCCATCAGGTTTGATGCTCCAAGATCACCTTCATGTTCACAAATACCTGCCACACATCAACAAAACAGCTGAAACACTGGAAACAGTTTGGAGTTTGGAAATTCTCCCAAACACTGAAGAATCAAACTGAACTGTAACCACCTGTGAGTCTGCAGCTGACTCCACCTCCTCAGAGTCAGTCCTCATCCTCCGGTAGAAAGAGGAAAATCAGAGTTTCTGTTTGCGCATGGAAGGACAAAGACAAGCAGCTTTTGTGCGTCGTTGAGGATCATAAATTGGTCTAAGGCTACAAGACTATACTCTGACAGAGAAAAGGTAAGATGAGCTTTGGTAAATAATCTCTGCTTGATAGAGAGGAGATGAGGGCCTAAGTTAGATCTTTGGGGATAAACTGACAACTGATTTACCCTGTGAAAACGAATTTATTTCCTCTTTCATCCTAAATTATGGTAGAAAATGCATTTATTAAATCTTTTACCACAATCACCCTCACTTATACACTAGAAACACAGCATACAGAGGGCTTTTTTGTATTTGTAGCCTAACTTTTCAGCTGTTTCTTTTTTTTTTAAATTGTATTTCTTTGTGAGCAGCTTTATGTTCAGTCCACACTCAGACTATGTCCCTGTTCACAGAAGAAATATAGATGTTCGAGTTAAAGTCACTTTGTTTTGTTGTTATTCATTATTTCAGTCACTAATGTGTCAGAGCTTCACTGCTGCTTCAGTCTTTTGCTCCGAGCAGATACCTGCCATGACAGACTCCATGTGGGCTCATGTGTAGGCCTCTGTAAACTTTTTTTAATCTTTCTGACACAAAGTATATATTTATACTTAGTAAATCTTCATCCAGGTACAGAATAAGGTCAAGTCATAGTACTTAGATTTAATGTAATAATCTGCTAAATTTAACAAAAATGTTTTTCACTGCACATATTTACTTTGAGGTATTTCCTTTATTTCCTGTTTTAAAAATGTTCATATTCAAAATCATTTGTGTTGGAGTTTCTACGTTTACAGTAAATAGTAGCTATGTGGCATCGGTGGCGTTTAAATGGGCATGAAAGAGCGTGAAGCATGGCATATGTGTGTGTGTGTGTGGGGGTGGGTGTGTGTGTGTGTGTGGGTGGGTGGTGGGGTCTAGGTAGCCTCTCCATCAAAGTCTGCCTCTGCTCCTCTACCTCGTCCAGCCTCTCTACTGTCTGTGACCTGATAAAAAAAATGGGGTACAACAACCACTGATTTTGATGGCACAGTTATTGTCTAGAAAACAACTCCATATGTTTGTATAAAATTACATTTGTTTTTTTTTCTGCTGCTGCTGTTCACCACAGAAATAATACATGAAAATAATAACTAAATCTGAAGTGTATGGCTTTGGCATTAAATGGAAGCTTTTTGTTGAGGCTCTACAGATGTTAAGGTTAATAATAATAAAATGAATTAGAAGAAGAGGAAGAAAGAGGAGAAGAGGAAAGGAGGAGGAGAAGGAGAAGAAAGGAGGAGGTGGAGAAGAAGGAGGAGTGAAAGAGGAAGAGAGGAAAGGAGAAGGAAGGAGAAAAGAAAATCAAGAGGAGGAGCAGAAGAAAGGAGAAGAAGTTGGGAGAAAAGGAGAAGAAAGAAGTATGAATAGGACTGGGAGCAGGATGAGAAGAAAGGAAGGGGAGAAGAAAAGAGAAGGGGAAAGGAGAAGAAAGGTAGATGAATTAAAGGAAGGATTAGATGAAAGGATGAGGAGAAGAGAGGAGGAGGAGTGGGAGAAGGAGAAAAAGGAAGAGGACAAGAATAGTGGGAAAAAAGGAAGATGAGAATAAAAAAAGGAGGAGTAAAAGGAAGAAGAGAAGAAAGGAAGAGGAGAGGAAGGAGTAGAAGAAAGCTGGAGAAGTAGAAAGGAGAGGGAAGGGGTAAAGAAAATCAAGAGGAGCAGAAGAAAGATGACTTAAAGAAAGGAGGAGGAGAAGGAGATGAAAGAAGGAGAGGAAAGAGGAGAAGAAAGGTGGATGAATCGAAGAAAGGAGGAGGAGTGGGGTAAAGAGAATAAAGAAGGGCAGAAGAAGGAGGAGAAAAAGAGAGAGGAAATAGGAGAAGAAAGGATGAGAAGAAAGAAAGAGGAGGAGGAAGAGGAGTGAAAGAAAGAGGAGAAGAAGGAAGAGGAGAAGAAGGAAAAGAATAGAGAGGAAAGAGGAGAAGAAAGCATGGGAAGAAAGAAAGAGGAGGAGGAGTAGGAGTTGGAGAAAGAGGAGAAGAAAGGATGTGAAGAAAGAAAGAGGAGCAGGAAGAGGAGTGGGAGAAAGAGGAGAAAGGAAGAGGAGAAGAAGAGTGGGTATAACCGAGGATGAGAGAAAAAGAAGGAGGAGTGAAAAGAAAAAGAGAAGAAAGAAAGGGGAGAAGAAGGAGGAGAAGAAAGGTGGAGAAGTAGAAAGGAGAGGGAGGAGGTAAAGGAAATCAAGAGTTGCAGAAGAAAGAGGACTTAAAGAAAGGAGAAGGAGAAGAAAAGAGTAGAAGAAAGAGGAGAAGAAAGGTGGATGAATCAACGAAAGTAGGAGGAGAAAGAGAAGGAGAAGAAAGGAGGAGGAGGAGTGGGAGAAAGAGAAGAAGAAAGAAGGGAAGAAGAGCACCAATCCTCGACTGTAGAGCCAATCCTCAATCACAACTAACAACAAAACAATTACTAAAAATAAATACATGGCAGAGGGTCATGACAGGGAGAAGAAAAGAGGAGAGGAAAGAGGAGAAGAAATAATGGGAAGAAAGAAAGAGGAGGATTGGGAGAAGAAAAGAGATGAAAGAGGAGAAGAAAGGATGTGAAGAAAGAAAGAGGAGGCGGAAGAGGATTGGGAGAAGGAGGAGTAGAAAGAAGGGGACAAGAAGGAGGAGAAGAAAAAAGGAGAGGAAAGAGGATAAGAAAGGATTTGAAGAAAGAAAGAGGAGGAGGAAGAGGAGTGGGAGAAAGAGGAGAAGAAAGAAGGGGAGAAGAAGGAGGAGAAGAAAAGAGGAGAGGAAAGAGGAGAAGAAAGAATGGGAAGATTGAAAGAGGAGGAGGAAGAGGAGGGGAGAAAGAGGAGAAGAAAGAAGGGGAGAAGAAGGAGGAGAAGAAAAGAGGAGAGGAAAGAGGAGAAGAAAGGATGTGAAGGAAGAAAGAGGAGGAAGGAGAGGAGGGGAGAAAGAGGAGAAGAAAGAAGGGGAGAAGAAGGAGGAGAAGAAAAGAGGAGAGGAAAGAGGAGAAGAAAGGATGTAAAGAAAGAAAGAGGAAGAGGAAGAGGAGTGGGAGAAAGAGGAGAAGAAGAGTTGGAAGAAAGGAGGAGGAGGAGAGAAATCGAAGATGAGAATAAGGATGAGAGAGAAGAAGGAGATGAAGAAAAAAGGAAAAGAAGAAAGTTTGCAAGATTTTGAGAAGTTGTATTTGATGAGGAGGATTTTGAAGTGGACTGGGAACCAGTGAAGGTGTTGCAGGATGGGGTGATGCATGCCTGACACTCTGACTTCTCATGAAGTCTCTTTTGATGACTTTAACTCTAATTGTTGACCTTAATTTACATTCTCACTTTAAATCAATTTCAAGCAAAGACATTTTCTGTTTGACTAAGACAGACTTATGGAGTTATATTTTTACTTCACTGTGGTGAATTTTTTTTCAACCAACTTCCTTTGACTTTTGAGCATTATTTTTATGATTTAACTCTTTTCACCCTCAGTAATAAGTTACTCTTCATCCCTTACAGAAATGAAGAATATCTGAACATCTGGAGGATTTTCAAAATAAACACTTGTTTTTCAACCTAATTGTTTATTTCATCTGAAAAATCAGAACATGATTTCTGACAGTCAGTGAGGAGGAAAGAGAGAAACAAAAAGTGACAGGTTCTCTAAGACTGCACTCTTACAAAGAATAGATAGGCTTTGGTGATATTTTGTCATTTTGTCACATTCTGACTGTTTATAATAGTTAAAGAATATTTATAGAGCTGAAACAATTCCTCGAATAATCTCGATTATTCGATTACAAAGGCTTCGAGGCAAATTGTGTGCCTCGAAGCCTTGTTTGATGTATAATTATGCAAATAAAAACATATATCTGGACTACTAAACAGTGCACAGTGTTTGACACAGACGGTCATTTCTGTGGCAGAGCGTGCCTGCTACCTCCGCTGCTGCGCGGCTTGTAAAATCATGAAGGAAGAGAAAAGAGAGGGACAGAAAGGAGAGAGTCCGCAAGAGAAATGGCAGAGAGTGTCCCAAGTGTGTGGTCACTACAAGAAGGGACAAAAAGAAAACACAGTGCAGTGTGTCTGATGTCAAACAGAGTTAGCTTAGCACGTAGCTTAGCATGATAGCACGTCGTCAATGCTGCATTACGTCAACAGTAAACATCCGGTCTGTGAGTCAATTCCTCAGAGCGACTCAACAGGATGACACTCATGATACATCAACAGAAGCAGCTAATGTGATCAATAACAGAGATATGGGCGAGTAAATAACCTACTTTGATTATGGCTCTGTGTAAAGGCTGGTTCAGAACGTAAATCAATGTGGAGGCTACTCCCCCAGAATCATGTGTATTTTGTTCACATACTTTTCACATCCAATAACTTTACATTTAATTTGATTGCAGAGAGTAGAACAGGAAACACTGACAGTGAGTAGAGGAAGCAGGTGTAGGAATGCTTTCATATGTTATAGAAATGTACATTAGCTAGTTAAATTATCTTAGTATCTAAGTATGATATTATTTGGTCCTAGAAATAAAGTAAGCAAAATAAGATCATCAGTATGGTACAGTAGTAAAGGCAAAAATTTAGCAAAAAGAAACAAGCATCAACACAAATAAAATAAAAATAACCAAACTTAAGAGTAAAAATAAAAGTAAAGATTTTGATTTTGAGATGCATTTATGCTCAGAATGTTCAAAATAAGAAAAATAAGTTGTTAATTTAAGTGACCTGGCTTTTCTGTTTGACTAAAAATAATAATGTGTAGTGATCAATGTAAAAAAAAAAATTGCAGTGAGCACAATGTAACTGTTATTTGATTACTCGATTACTCAACAAAAATTTGATAGAGTAATCAATAACAAAAAGAATCAATAGCTGCAGCTCTAAACATTTCTGTTCAGATGTAGATCATCTGTTGACTATGTGAGACGTGATGGTGAGCTGTGTGTTTTTTATTGTTGAGGATAAAGTCTGACTTTTTCAGAATTTCTGTGAATTAAAGGTTTAAAAAGCCAAAACTTGATTTGAAGAGATGATTCTTCTGCTCTCAGTGTAATTTTGTTTGTTTTCACACCTCCTCCCGTTAGAGCTCCTCTGCTGCAGACAAAAAGTCTTCAACATCACAGTTAGTGAATCTTTAGGAGTTTGTGGATCAGTCCATGTTGTTGAGTCCTGAGATGATCTGCTGGAGAGACACTGAGTGATGTTCACACCGGCTTTACGCAGGAGCAAGAGGGAGAAACAAGAGCTTCTTCTCTCTCTCTCTCCTCCGCTCCGAGCTGTAAGCCACCACTGTCTGTCTGCAGTTTTCAAAGACACACCCCTCAGTAAACACCCAATAATAGTTATAATATGCAAACTAGAAAAGCACTCGGAGAGCGTAGACCTCCGCCAGCGCCACAGTCCTTAGCCATATTGTGATTTTGACCATAAATATTTGTCCTACGTTTATTTCATCTAAATATTTAGATTCCTTGACCATGAAAACATACCATTAGCAACTGGATTCATAATGAGATCTATTTTAGTTCAGTAGTTATTCACAAAAATCACATTTTTAGCCATGGTGGCGAAATAATTTAATAACCAGTTCTAAGTGTCAGTAGGGCCGCGGACCACAGAGCATTTTGACATGAACAGCCTGCAGGTCTCTTAGAAGCACCGAGATGAACAACATCAGTGTAGACGGGGTGGGGGTATGAACATGACATGATATACCAGAGATTATCAGTAACATGTGCGCGCGCCTGAAGGAGCCTTGACTTCAATAAAAATATTTACTCTACAAGCGCGAGAGCATGGAGATATGAACGTGAAGATCTCCTCACGGTGCCAGTGGCCGTAAAGACGCATGGCGCACGGGACATGGGTCCTGAATCACATCTCCCAGTGCTCTTATTATTACTTTGTGTTTAAAACATATTTCTCCATCTCTCTTTTAGCACAGAAATGTTTTTTTTTTTCATGTTTTATCACTGAGCTTCACTAAAGTGGTTGATCTTTTTGAGATCTGGGTCATGATGACTTACAGTTTTTAACACACAACAATCGATAATTTGGCACAGTTTGCAAAACCCTGACTTCATGTACCAATTGCTCGGCCCAATTTGCCACATCTAAACACTCCATATCTGCATTAGACTCTGACTTTCCTTCTTTACACTCTGATGTCAATTACACATCACCTTGTTGTCAAAGCTGTACACACAATGGTCAATTGTTGCACACTCACCCCAATTGAAATCTCAAAGCATCAACCCACAACACACAACTATGCAAATCTCTAAACACCCAGGTCTGGTGAGCAATTTTCAATCAGGAGAACTGCAGCATAAAAGGGCCTTGAGCCTCTGCTTTGTTTGGTGAGCATTGAACAATGGACGTCAACCAGAGAAGGAGAGGGGCAAGAGTGAGAGGAGGACATGGAGGAGGAAGAGGAAGAGGAGGAAGAGGACATGGAGGAGTAAGTGGTCGAGGAGTAGGAGGACATGGAGGAGGAGGAAGAGGAGGACAAGGAGGACAAGGAGTAGGAGGACATGGAGGCCAAGGAGGAGGAGGACAAGGAGGAGGAAGAGTGGGACAAGGAGGACAAGAGGAAGGAGGAGGAGGAGGAGAAAGGAAGAGGAGAGCAATAATTTCTAATCAGATACGGGCCACTATTTTAGACCATGTTCTGAACCATGGTCTGAGCATGAGAGAGGCTGGCCTGAGGGTCCAGCCAAACCTCAGCCGCTTCACCGTCGCTGGAATCATCAGGACCTTCAGAGTAGAGAACAGGTACTACAGTAAATCTATTTGCCTTATGTTCTTTACTGTACAGTAATACTACATATCAAGAGAATACAGTGTGCTGACCGTATCTGTATTTTGGAGGACTGAAGGACAACATTTTCGGGGCGGAAGACAACGCATTGTTTCTGGAGAGCAGGAGACAGAAATTGTGAACATGGTGAGGGAAAACAATGCCATCACACTGAAGCAAATCTAAACGAGGATCCTTGCAGACCGCACGATATTCTGGAACATTCAAACAATCAGTCTCTCAACACTGGACCGCATCCTACGCAGAAATAGCATGTGGATGAAACAAGTTTACCGTGTGCCATTTGACAGGAACACGGAACGCATAAAGGATCTCCGGCGAGAGTTTGTGCTTGTAAGTTCTATATACAGTATTCAGCACTGACACATACATGTATTGTACCTGTGATTCAATGTAGTTCCTTCTCTACAGTGTCTCACTGTAGCCCACTGTGTGTCTCTGTGGCCATATTGTAACTCGAAGTCTCATTCTGTGTGTTTCAGCGGATCCAGGAGCATGACACAGCCAATGAGCTGTATGAATATATTTTCATTGATGAAGCTGGCTTCAACCTGGTGAAGAGGAGGAGGCGGGGCAGGAACATAATTGGTCAAAGGGCCATTGTTGAGGTCCCTGGGCAGCGTGGTGGGAACATCACGATGTGTGCAGCCATTAACCATCATGGAATTCTGCATCGCCATGCTAGCCTGGGAGCCTACAATACTGGCCGGCTGATCACATTCCTGGATAGCCTGCATGGCCTGCTGGTGCCACGAGTCCAGATTGTTGACCCGGGGATCCGCTATGTAATTATCTGGGACAATGTCAACTTCCACAAGGCCACAGTAGCAAGGGAGTGGTTCCAGGACCACCCAGGATTTTCTGTACTTTACCTCCCTCCTTATTCCCCTTTCCTAATTCCCATAGAAGAGTTCTTTTCCGCTCGGAGGTGGAAGGTTTATGAAAGAAACCCACAAGGCCAGGTCCCACTGCTGCAGGCCATGGAGGAGGCCTGTGCTGATGTCTCTGCTGAGGCCTGTCAAGGGTTTATGAGGCACTCGAGGCAATTTTACCAGAGGTGCCTTGCCAGAGAGACCATCCTCTGCGATGTGGATGAGGCCCTCTGGCCAGATAGAAACATGAGATTTGATGTGGTCTAGTGTGACCTTTTTGACTTTTTTTTTTTACCTACATTTTCTTTAGAAATGCTTGTGCACCGAAAACTGTAAATAAAACAGTGATTTACTGCATACTTGTGTGATATTTTATGTTTGAAGAAGTGGGCCTACACAGACATTTTCCAAAAGGATAAATGGGTAATTCTCATGAGTCAATGCCATTCACATTCTGTGTTGCATTTCTATAATTGGGTTTTCAGTTTTGCACTTCAGTGTGCTGTGAATGCTTGGTAGTGTGCAGCAAATGCTGAGCTATGTGTATCAATTGACTGGCATGTGTGTGTCACTGGAGAATGTGGCTGTGTGTACCAAATGAGAACACAAGTTCCATTTTGTGAACAGTTCATAGATTTGATGGCAAAGAGTCATCTTGAAAAGGGAGTGTCAGGTTTAGCATTTTGTGTGTGAGGTTTTCAGGTTTGTGTGTTCAATTTGAAGGAATCCGTTAGTGGTTTGAGAAACGTGTGTTAAGAATTGTGAAAAACTGTAACATTGTGTATGTTACTCAGGACAGAGCTGTAGAGATCCACCACTTCACTGTATGTTTGATCTAAAAAGTCAAAATATCAACCTTTTCCTTCCAATGCCCAAACTCATTTCTTACACAGCAGAATGTGACCGTGCATAGATAGATACTTTATTCTACAGTCATGCTGTCCTGTAATTCTGCTTC
The DNA here is from genome assembly GCA_036419115.1 of Scarus forsteni. Classification (NCBI taxonomy): domain Eukaryota; kingdom Metazoa; phylum Chordata; class Actinopteri; order Labriformes; family Labridae; genus Scarus; species Scarus forsteni. The sequence goes on from JAZDUH010000444.1 coordinate 581,322, forward strand.
ATGTTTCTCTCAAGAAACATCAGATTGATGCTTTTAAATATGAAATATTCCCAATTCACACCTTTTTCAACCCCAATCTGTTTTCATGACTAATACTTTCTCCTTGCCTCTGTAGTTTGTTTTATTTTTCTGTGTTTCCTCTGCCTTACTTCATCTCATGAGTTCCACCTGTCTTGTTTCACTCACCTGTGTGTTTATATTTGTTTTTTCACATTTCATGATGTGTTTGCATGCTGCCCCCTTCACATTTCTTAAATGAATTTTTTGGGGCATTTTGTGTCTGTATTGGTCAGAGAGAGACCGTGAATAGGAGCCACATCTGTTTGTCTGTGTTTCATGGGTGACGTCTGGTCTCCACGGTGGCAGAATAGCACCTTCTTTATAAGCATGGGGGACAGGTAACCGGGTGACGCATGGGGTGGAAGGTCATGCAGTTTTTACCGCTCGCCAGGTTCACTCACCTCCTTTTGTTTCCAGCAGCATCAAGTCGTCACATTATCAGTTCTTTTGGCATCAGTTCAGTTACAATTGTATATTACTGTTGTGAAAACTTCGATCATTGAACGGGAACATCACCCAAACCTGAACAACAGTATGGACAATTGTTTGTAAGAGTGCGTCAAAAGCACTCTCCCAGACCCATGCACGAGTGACTACAGGAGGGCAGAATAGTCGCTATACCGTGGATAGGCCTGTGAAACCCTATCCACGGTCTCTCCATTCACATATTTGCCTTCTCCCTCATATATTCATGCCTAGAACTGGCCCTGATGTCCACGTGTTGATGTTTTCATGTATGTTGATCCTGTTGTGCTCAGAAACTGACTGGCTCAATCTCAACGTCCACACTCACACACTCACTGACTTTTGGGCACTCTCCTGCAAAGTCTGTGAGGTGTGAGGGATATCTCACCGACTCTTTGAGCCCTCCATCCACTCTTCCTGTCTCTTTTTTTATCTCTGGCATGATGCATTGGTGTCATAAAACAAAGGGCTGTGCCATTTCTGTTTACAGTATTTCAAACCCTTGCAGCCTGATCAGTCAATTAAACTTTTTTTGTATAGCACATTTCATACAAAACTTCGTAGCACAAAGTGCTTCACACAGAAATGAAGAAAGAAAACAAATGAAAATAATAAAACATTGAAAATTAAATAAAATAAAAACTTCAACCCACCCTCGCAATCCACACACAGCACACACACTCACTTACACAAACACAAAAAAATGATAAGATTCTTACGAAAAACAGAGGAAACACCATCTTTCATTAAAAATGAGCAAAAACTGGAGCTAAGTCTAAAATACTCATAATAATCTTGATAAAAAAATAAGTTAGCATACTATAAGAAAATAAATTGTTAAATAAAATACAATTTTAAATTCTAATATGGTAAAATGAGATTAAATGTAATAAAGTAATATAGTGGAAAGAAAATCAATGAAGAGATAATAAAATTCAAAATAAATCTCAGCTGAAATTGAACATTTCTTTAAAAACAAATAAACCATCAACATGATTATTCACTCACTTTCCATGTGCAGTCACTTATGTCAGTGAGGGCTCAGGGTTTAGGGAAGAGAGACTGAGCCACTCTGTGGGATCAGAACATTATTATTCAGTTTGTTTTTCAGCCTGGTTACCTGGTCACTGTGGTGCAGTTATTATCCCCACTGCTGCTGCTTAAACTACTGCAGTGGTGTGATGAGGTAACTCATCTCCCTGTTTCCCTGTTGATTGTGTTCTCATTGTAAATGAAACACTCTGATTGGAAACAAACTGAGACCTCCTCTTTACACAAGACGGCTCAGTGAGCTCATTTCAGACTGTAGACGGCAGGAGAGCTCTGACAGAGAGAGAATACAGGTGGATCAGGGGGACTCCGTTTATGAAAACTAGACCTTATTTTGGACTTTAGTCATAAACAAACCCCAGCAGTCATCAGAAATGAACCTGATTTAAGGCTAAATATTAACTCTTTAAGGCTTTGTATAAAACATTTGAATCACCCTAAAAGTGACCCTCAAGTCTGTGTGGCTACAGAAAACTAAATAAAAGTTATTTTCAGGGAGAAGTCCTGAAGCTGAAGAGCTTTGGTCTTGTGTGTAGAAGTGCTCATGTAGAGAGGACATGTCAAACACAATAAAGAAAAAATTAGACTCAAAGAAAAGAACATAAAGTTTTTAATGAAAAAATAAAATATTTTTAAAATTCTGACATTTTCTTTCAAAAAAAACTTGATGTGTTTTTGTACATAATTCTGAATCTTTCTCAGTCTCATGATTCATGTCTTTGAGTTTTGCTCTTTTTCTTTCTTCAGATCATGACTGATGAAGAAGATGATCTTCATCCTCCTCCTGTCCATCACTCTGACCTGCTCAGTCTGTGGTCAGTCCCTCTGCTCTCTGTTCAGCTTCTGTTTTCATGTGTCTGTGACTCTGTGCTGATTCAGTCAAACACAAACAGAAATGTGTCTCTGTGATTCTGTGAAGCAGGAGTTCACTAAAGTTTTCAGCTCAGGACACAAACTCACTAAACTACTTTATATGATCTAAACTGAGAGAGACAATCACAGTCATAACAATGTTTGTGCTTTTCTATTGAGCAATAAAAACTCTGATGTCTCTCACTTCAGTCACCAGCTTGAAGTTTTGTCAGAGGATCTGTCTGGTTATAAACATTGAATTAAATGGATCCAGCTGCACTGCAAAGTCAGTCTAAGCCTTTACTGTCTGACTATAAGGTTAAAAAGTCATCTCAAAGAGACTTCAGGGTGACTTTGGTTTCTTCTTCTCTGTCAATAGAAACATTTGAGGTCAGATCTGCTCAGAGCTTCTATCAGGTCTTCAAGAATGAGGGCGTCACTCTGGAGTGGACCTTCACCAACAGCTCTCTGGATTCACTTTATTTCTCCTGTTTTGTGTTCACTGATCATCATCCCTCAGTCCTGTTAGAGTATGTTAGAGGACTTGAGCTTCCCCAGCATGGTGTCTTTGAAGGACGAGTTCAGTTAGACAAAGACGTCCTCAGAGAGAGAAGAATCAGACTTCATGTGTCCTCCCTCAGGACTGAAGACTCTGGTCGATACAGCTGTGAAGTCGGCACAAGAGAAGGACGTGGGGAGGCTTCATGTCGAGTCAATGTGACAGGTAAATTATTTCAGTGGAGGGGAAAAGAAAATATCAATACACCAATAGATGTACAGCTGAGTATTGACAGTTTATTAGTCAAAGGTTTATTTAGGATATATTTTATATTGAAGTTCAGCCTCCTCCTCCAAGTTGTGTTTTTCTTTTAATATAAAAACACTTGTTTCTCAAATAAAAACCCAGTTTCAGTCTCAACTTTTTGACAAGATACAGCACATGTGATTTAAAATTAAAGGAGTCATCAATCAGTATACCCACATATTTATAACAGTGTACAAAATCAATCTGCTTTTCATCAACAGTAGAGAGTGCAGGAACAATTTGTGACCCGGTCTTTGATCTGCTTAAAAGCATTCGCTTCGTCTTATCAGTGTTTAACACAAGTTTCAGTTCATAAAGTGCATTTTTAAGGACCACAAAGGCATTTTTACAAACGCTCAGCAGCTTTTGCAAGAGATATAGCACAGCAGTACACACTGGTGTCGTTAGAACAAAAATGTAATGCTGCATCTGACACATTTAGTCCAACATCATTCACATAAATGGTGAATAAAAGTGGCCCTAATACAGAGCCCTGCGGCACACCCTTGTGGATGGATACAAAATCTGAGCATATACCATCATGTCTTGTGCACTGTGACCGACTGCTTAGATAGTTAGAAAACCAAGCAACAGCTCCTTCTGAGAGTCCTGAGCTCAGAAGTCTAACTTTTATAACATTATAGTCAACTGTGTCAAAAGCTTTTGTCGAGTCAATGAAAAGAGCAGCACAGTGCTGCACAGTGCACGGCACAGTTTGTCAAGAGCGACAGAAATGAGGTTGACCACTTTCAGCGCATCTGTGACAGTGCTCTGCCTTTTTCTGAATCCTGACTGACAGTTGATAAGGGTGTGTGTGACAAAAAGTACTTTGAAAAAGTACTTTATTGAAAACATCAAGTAAACTGAAATAGGCTGTTTATCAGCTGATCAAAAGTTTAAGTGCACAGGCCATTAAAGCCAAAATCTTCTCCAAATGTTCATTTTCTGTCAGGCATTCACACGGTCATGCCCTCCTGATGGCTAAAGCTAAGAAGCTTTCTCTTCTTGAACGTGGTCGAATCGGTGTGCCCTTGCTGCTGAGGTTGGAGGCAGTAAGACAGTCGGTCTAAATTTTTTTGAAAGATCTTGAGCATTATGGAACAAAAAAGTCAAGTGGTAGACCCAAAAAAATTACACCTGCACTGAGCCAGGGGATCCGACTGGCTGTCCGTCAAGACACAGGGTGGTCCTCGATCCAAATTAAGGCCCTTACTGGTGCCGACTGCAGCACAATAACCATCAGACGGCATCCGTGGGAAAAAGGGTTTCAGAAACAAAAAACGAGTTCAAAGACCTCGTCTCCTTCAACGCCACAAAACTGCCCATTTAGACTTTGCCAGTGAGCATCAAACATGGGACACTGAAAAGTGGAAAAAAGTTTTATTCTCTGATGAGAAAAAATGTAACCTTGACAGCCTTTGCTGCCTTTTGTTTTTGTACCCGTTTTTCTTCTTGTATATCTCAGCTTTTTAGTTTGTTTATTGTAAATGCATTTCTGCCTTTGGCTTGAATTTTGGTTATTGTGAATAAATTGTTAAAATTTTGATTATTGTATTGTTTGGATTTTTGGAGACTGAGAGTGATTTTTCCCTTTTACCCTTGTAAATTTGTTACGTGCCTTACCCGTAGACGGGTGCGTAACAACTCTCATCAAGCATGCCCAAACGAGTTTTTGAAGTGATTAACAAGAACGGTGGAGCTTCTCATGATTGAGTCCTACTGATAAACATTTTTGTTCTGGTTTGGAGAGTTTTTTGTAATTTTTTGAACGATGGTCTTAAACTTTCGATCAGCTGATAAACAGCCTCCCTCTTCTTGCTTTTGCATATTGTAGCTCTATTTAAACCTCATTAAGGTCCAGATGTGCAAAATGCATGTTCTAGCAATTTTTCAACTGGTCTTAAGATTTTGATCAGGTCTGTATATAAAAACTCCTTTACCTGTTCACTCACTAGGGACTCAAGGATTTTAACCAGTGCTGACAAATGAGATATAGGCCTATAGCTGTTCAAGGTACTTGGGTCACCCCCTTTCAATAAAGGGAGGACAAAGGCAGACTTCCAAATCCTTGGAATCTCTTTTGTAACCACTGTGAGGTTAAAAAAATACGCAAATGGCTCAGCTATGAAATCAGCTGCACACTTCAAGAAATAAGGATCCAACAAGTCTGGTCCTGATGGTTTTCTAGGATTTTTCAAGGCGTTTTGAACATCCTGCACGGAAAAGGGCACAAAATTGAAAGACTGTCCAGGAGGCGCATCCCTAACCCAAACTGATAGATCAGTACTGGGTTTTACAGATGTAAAGTGAGCAGAGTCAAACAGGGATCCAGAAGAAATAAAATGCTTGTTGAAGCAATTCATTATCTCCATTCTGTCATAAATAGTAACAGAATCATTCATGACAAAAGAGGATAAGACTGCAGAGTTGTTGGTAACAGCAAGAGATTTTATAACTTTCCAAAATTTCCTTGGGTCATTTAAATTTTTTGTAGTGACAGACAAGTGACATTCAGATTTGGCTTTCTTAATGAACGAGGAACATTTGTTTCTTAGTATTCTAAAGGCAACCCAGTCAGCAGTAGAACCTGTAGCCCTTGCTTTTGCCCAGGCCAGATTTCGTGCATGAATGGTTTCAGCAAGTTCATGAGAAAAAGATGGGTTATCACACCCTTTAATTCTGTATCTTCTAAAAGGTGCATGTCGATTTAAAATTTGTATAGAACCATCATTAAAAAAGGTCCAAGCTGTCTCGACATCAGGGATCTGTTCTATTCTACTCCAGTGTAAAGGGAGGTTATCACGGGCCTGCCGCCCTGTCTGTGTAACTCTCACATACCCACGCATCCATACAAACACTCACCCACACACGCACACATGGACACACACACACATAAGCACAAACTTTATATCATGGTGCATAATGGAGAATATGTATAGTTTGTGTATTCTTTGTGTTGTTTAGATGTATAAGTTGGGGAATTAGTTTTGAGTATTTAAAGGACTACTGTAGCTTATTTTGATCTTCGATTGGCCAATCAATTTATGCATATTGTTCACGCTTATTCTGTTGATAACGTTTTTCTATCATTTCATCCATTGCAATAGAGTTTAAGCTATAATTTATGAAAAAGGGAGCTGTTTATTAGAGTTTTCTGTCTGTGAGTATGGGGAGATAATTAGAGCACCTGTGGGGAAATGATAATGAGGCTGGTGTGGCTCAGGTGTGTGAGACCTCTCCAGACCGGAGAGTCGGAGAGGCGAGTCAGGAAGATGTCTCCGCGAGGAGCTCTTCGTGTAGAATGTTTTCCCTGCTGTAACTGCCAGAAGAATGAATAAAAATACAATATTTTGCTAAACCAGGGTCCGGAGTTTCCGTCTTACTGAGCAAACCTTGACATACAGTTAAAATGAAACAAATCATGATTAAACCCTGTTCATTTAAATGCTTGGGATCCTTCTTTAAGACTATTCGGGATTTCAGTTTAGGTATTTTTGCTTTCCGTGTTGCAGCAACAACACAGTGGTCACTCAGATCATTGCAGTAAACCCCTACAGTACAGCTGGAAATTTATGAGGAACGTTTTTAAAAATCAGATCAATGAGGGTCGATCTCTCAGGGTTTTTAAGATCTGGGCGAGTAGCTGAATCAATTAACTGGACCAGGTTAATTTAGTCTTGATAGAAGCTGCATCAGAGATTGCAACAAACCCATAACAGCAACTGAACATAAGAGATTTACTTTAATGGGAGACTTGTTTGACTTTATAATAAAAATAGACTTTTAAGAAACTGGGTCATATGAGACACATTTTTAGACACGTCTTAGTGTGATCTGTCAGTAAATCATGAGTGTCCTCAGGTTTTCTTTATTCTCAGTCTTTTTTGTTTCAACTCTGTGACAGCTCTGATTTTTGATTTTCCATTGAGTGAACTCCACAGGCCCCCACATGTGAGTCAGAGACTGATCTTTGGTCTGAGCCGGGCTGTGCAGGACTAACAGGTCTGTTCTTCTCTCCACAGACAAACTCCAGACTAGACCTGAGACCAAGACTGAGACTGAACCAGAACCTGAGGACAGAAAACCAGAGAGACGAGGACGGATCGGCCTCATTGTTGGACTGTCAACACTTGTGCTTGGTGTTTTTATAATTCTTCTCTTCTACAAAAGAACACGTACACCCTTTAACTGTGTCAGTGTAGAGTCTGAAGGTAACAGAGCAGATAGAAATACAGATGCATGTGGACATGAGGACATTCCTTTGAACCAAACAGGTGAAACAGATCAGGCAGAAGTCACTGCTCATAGAGAAACTGCTGATAGTCTAAATATCCATGAATCTTCATCTTCAGTCCGTTCACATGGACATCATGTCCCAACTGAACACGAGCGTCAGACACTGAAGCTCACTGAGGAGGACACTTATTGTTAACACTACACCCTAGTGGCGGCTGCTGGTCATTCAAGGAGGAGAAGCTCATTTTTTTTCTGGCCTACATAATGAATTTGTTTATTTATGTAAATGATCTGTGACCCTGTTGTACCAACTAGGTGTCTTTTCCAGGGATTTTATTCCCCAAAACCCACTTTTGACCAGACAACACATTTTCTTTGTGACAGCGCTTCCAGTGAGCCAGCTCACCTTGTCATACCAGGAATGCTGAAAAGACCTGATACTTTTCCTCACCTTTTGCACTAAACTAATCTTAGGAGTTGATCTGCCCTGCTGTTTAGCTCTAATTTTCTCTTCATAAGGAAGACTATCAAATGGCCTCGCCAAAATCCGGTCGACAACATTAATACTATCTGCCATGATGTGCAGCTTGCTAGCAGCTGGAGCAGCTACGTGAGACCACTGTTTGACAGGCTGTGAGTGTGAGTGAGAGGGGGAGAAGCTGCAGCTGCTCGTTTGTGAAAAGAAAAAGTGTCAGGAAAGAATCTTCAAACACAACGCTAGTCGTTTTTTTAAGAAAGATAAAGTCACTGGTGGTCGATAAAGCCTCTGAATCAGTCCAAAACAACTGAATGTAAAACTTAGAGGATGCTCCGGTGAAGGGTGAGCCTTCAAGATCGCTGATTGGCTTATTTCACTGTCAATCAAAATGAGATTCGGCCTCAGACAGATAATCAAATCATCATGCGGGAGCTCAGCATCCAGGCCAGCACACTGCCTTATAGACCCCCAGAGACGCTGAGCGTCCGATGGGCGGGACAAAGCCCAGCGCTTATCCAATGACTGTCCAGTTTCCACAGTGGAACAACCCACTACGCTTGCCTGCTGAAGTCAGAAGACGCTCAGCGTCCGACTGTGTTAAGCTGCGGGGATAATGAGAAGGAAACCGCACCAGTTACCTGTGATAAGTAGCTGATTCTGAACAAAAGATGAAGGTATTCTAGCTCATATTTAGTCAGTGAAATGTACACACAGCAGGACTTTTCACCACTTTTTTGGGGGACATTTTAGGGGAAGCTGAGCTTCCCTTGCAGTCTTAGAGCAATCGCCACTGCTACACCCAGTATTTGACTGACCCCCTCTTGACTCTCTGATTGGTTGTTCGACCGACCAATCAGAGAGCCCTGTCTGCTACACAGCTGATCCACTCAGAAAAACCTCGGTCTCAGCCGAGTCTTTTCAGGTCAATATTGGTCAAATGTTGACCCTGAGGTCATGACAGCAGCTCTGATGATCACTCTCTCCATCACCAGGAGCTGTGCTGTGTAAACTTTAATAATGGAGACCCAAGAGTGTTTTCATTTGATTTAAATATTCAGTCAGAGGGTGAACTTTCATCTCTCTTGTTTTCGTTGCTCCCTGCTCAGGACCCAAACTTCCAACTCTCCATTATATTATCTAAACAGTGACAGAGCCTGAGTCTGTGACTCTCTGATCAGAGGCTGCACATTCATCTGTTTGGGACTTTAGGATATTCACATCAGCAGTTTGTGGTATGTATTAAGTAGTCAGTATTAAACAACCTTTTCCCAAGGTTTGGTGCTTTTCCACTGTTAATAAGCTGATTTTTATGTACTTTATATATTTCTATTTATGTATTGTGTTGCTTTTTTTACTTGATGTGTTTTTCTGTATCTTTAAAAGCTAAACCAAAGACAAAAGTCTGAATCAGCATTAATCTTTCTGTTCAGCGCATCAGCTCTGTGTCTTTGACTGAAACTGTTTTCAACTGAATCAAATAAAAAGATTTTAATTCAATTCAAAATGACTCCAACTTTGAAAAAAGGGAAAATATAAAAATGATGGTGTTTTTACACAGGCACAGAAATGATTTGTTTTGTGACTGTCATTTGATTTGATTTGATTTGATTTATTTATTTATTTCGGTCACGTCAGCACACTTATACAGCATCACACATTGTCAATAGTTGATCACATTGTACATGTCCGAAAGGGAAGACGGGAGAAGCAAAGCTTATCTAGTCCCGTCCCCATTTTCTCAATATTTACTCTCCTCTTCTCCACATATCATCAAATTATTATAAATTTTTATCTGTCTTTTAGTGTCCATATTTGACCTATTATGATCAATCCTTTGTTCCACGGAAGGCATAATTCATGACTGTCTTCTTTTGTTGTTGTTGTTAGTCCCGGTTAGTGATGTTGGGGTGGTGTGTCCGTGTTGCTTTTGTTCTTCAGATTTCGAACATTTGTTAAACGTGTGACTCGTCGTCACTCTCCTCTTCACCCAGGTGTGCTCCTGCACTGTTCTGCTGCCTCACTTGACCTACACCATCAGTTCATTCATTATCATTGTTTTAGTATATTTCGTTTTTCCTGCTGTCTTACAGACCAAACAACATTCATTATCATTGTTTTGGTACATTTCGTCTTTCCTGCTGTCTTACAGACCAAACAACCCACATGTTTTGTTTCACGATTTTACACCCTTAAGTATTGTCATATGTCATTTAATCATATATCATATACAGACAAGGTTATATCCTTCTAATTCAAAGTTCATACCTTTCTCTTTGTTAATCCATGTTTCTGTTATTGCAATAATGTCAAAAGGGTTCTTAAAGTCCATTAGGTATTCCTTTATTTGATCGAAATTGGTGTAGAGGCTCCTGCTGTTAAAATGAATAATTTTCAGCTTGTTGTCCCTGTTAATTCTTGTATTATAATCATGTTCCATGTAGTAGTTGCAATTAATCGATTTGTTGCCATAAAAACAGTTATTCAGGTCGATGTTCATGTTTGGGTTATTGCAGTCCTAACAGTTCTGGTCAACATTTTGAATTTTTATTAAATCGATGCCCATGGTTTGTAATCCAGTCAGTTAAATCCAAATGTCCATGTTCCAATTTACAGTTCATTAGCTCCTTTTCCTCAGATTGTGTTGAGGTTTTGAAGCTTTTGTTATCCATTTAGTCGTTAAATTTGTCCAGATCCTCCATGCTCTTGACCAGCACCGTCTTCATTTGTTCTGGGGTTTCTCCATTGGTTCTTATTAGTATTTTGCAGTTTGTCCAGGTGCTTTTTTATCTTCCCGGCCTTTTTTAGCTGTCGTGCCGTCTTGGCCATCTCTGCATTTTTCTTGGTCAGGTTTTCATTGAAGAACACCGTTGTGCCTTTCAGTTTTGGGCCCTGTTTCAGCAGCGCTATCTTGTGTTTTCTGTTTGTGAATCTCAGTTTCACAACTTTCCCACCGTTTGCCCCTCTCCAGGGCATGAGGTGACAGTATTCCACGTTGTTGAAATCCATCTCGATTTTCTTTGATTCCATGAAGTCGGCCACCTGTCTCTCCACCGTCTTGATGTCCTCTTCGTCTTGTTCACTGTCATGCTCCCCTGCCCGTCTCTTTGTCAGCTGCTGCCAGAGGAGCGCGGTTTGATCTTTATGCCGGTTACGATCACTTCATTCAGCCTGGTTTGTTGATCCAGGTCTTCGACTCGCGCTTCCAGCTGTTTGATCATCTCAGATTGTTTTTTGCTGTAATCCTGCAGCAGCTTGTGTTCTCTCTGAAGGTTTTTTAATTCAGTGAGAACTGTTTCTATCTTCTTTTCTATCTTCTCTTCTAGACCTTTTTTCAGTTCTTGCTGGCCTTTCAGGATTTCATTAATCCCCTCTGCCATGTTTGGACCGGGTCCAGAACCCGAATCCGAATTTTTTGTCTTGGATTTTCCTTCCTTATTGCCTCCCATTTTTGTGAGTTCCAGATGGTCTTGGAGGAGACTCTGTTGTTTTTTCTGCTGTAGCTGCTATCCAAGGGCAGAGCTCACAGATATGCCATAGAGGGAAAAGTCACATTTTGACCAGAGAGGCTCAAACTGTTTGAAAACAACATTTCATTTTGTGGCGCCGACCCAAAAGTTGACTCAAAAACTGGGATTAGCAGCATCAGTTATTTCCAGGGTGACTTAGTTAGCTTCTGCTAACATGCTGCAGTTACTGTGACATGAATATTCAGACTTTCAGAGCAGGAGGAGCTTTTATTCTGGCTTCATGCTGCTTTTCAAAGTTCAGGATTGATAGATGTCCAACTCTGGGCAGTAGGAACATAAATAAGTCCAGACTGAACCAGACGCAGCTACAGACAGCAACAAAAAGCTGTTTGATTTTCTCCCTGAATATAAAATCCTGTCATTAAGCTGCAGTGAAGTCTTTTAGTCACAAGAGGACGCCAGAGGTCTGGAGCTGTCTGAGGATCCTGGAGCTGGACTTCAGGTCTTGAAAAGAGGAGAGGACTCTTCGAGAAGAGTTTTCTCTCCTTTATTTACAACAACTATTAGCTCTGCCAAGGAGGTTTTGTTTTTGGGAGAGTTTGTCCGTCCGTCTGTCTGTGAACAAAATAACTCAAAAAGTTATGGACCGATTTGAATGAAATTTTCAGGAAATGTTCAGCATGGGAAAAGGAAGAACTGATTCAATTTTGGTGTTCATCCAGATCAGCGTCTGGCCGCCATGGCGAAAAATGTGACTTCTGTGAATAACTACTGAACAAAAATAGATATCATTTTGAATCCAGTCGCTAATTGTATGTTTTCATGATCAATGAATCTAAATATTATGATGAAATAAAGATAGAAGTATAATTTATGGTCAAAATGACAATATGGCTGAGGACTGTGGCGCTGGCGGAGGTCTGCACTCTCTGAGTGCTTTCTAGTGAAGAATGTGTTTGATATCAGTGAAAAGCTTAAATTGTCACTTTGACAACGAGGTACAAGCTTTTTAGGATTGTGTTTTAAAGAAATGTGTGATAGCTTAAACATTTGGGTAGTTTTAAGAGAAGCAGTGAAGGTTCAAGACAGAGGATTACTTTAAGATAGTGGATTTTTATTAACCTAAAAGAAAATTAATCAGATTTAAAAACCAAAATGTTAAGAATTAAACCTTTCAAAGAAGTCAACTTAATGTAAGACTTTGTAATCTAAACCACAGATAAAATGTTTATTCAACAAAACAGCTGACACAATCAGACAAAAGTTGAACCAAACCATAGAAACCTTTCTCTTTCAATAGATAAACCACAGCTCTTCTCTGACGATCTGACTCCAACCTTCACTTCCTTTTTTTACCTCTGTTTGTTTAAAGTTGTTTCTTCCTGATGGAGGAAGAGGAGTCCAACAACACAACACACTCATGAAGAAGGAGCTCCATTAATCTGAGGGGCCGTTTACATGACGCCGAAAACGATCGATTCCGCAAACATTTCGTTGCGTTTTGGCCTTCCGTTTAGATGAGACCATGTTGCGTTTCCAGTGAAAACGGAAACTTTTGACACCGCTTCCCCAGAGCGGAAAGATTTGATTCCGCCTCTATCCGCCTCGTAAACACAGAGCAGAGCTGCTTTCAGGGGAAACGCTGACGCCACCGCATGCACAGTACTCTTTCAGATGGAGGCTGCGCGACATACCAGGAACAACAGCAGCTTCCTCCGTCCGCCGGGTAACGGTGAGCGCTCTTACCGCGTTTCGGTTTGTTATCCAGAAAAACTATCCAGACAGATTTGTTGTCCGAACTGATTTGTTGTCCCAAAAAGAAACTCCTGCTTCTCTGTGCGTCTGTTCGCCATTGTTGTTTGTGAAAGGTTTTCTTCTTCGTTCGTGTGTTGTAGCAGCGCTGCATCTCTGCAGACCCACACCGCCATCTACTGAACCGGCATGCACACTACAGCGGATTTACAGGGGATTAACTCGTCTCCGAGCGTTGTCATGTAAACGCAGAAGAATTCGAAAACGGAAAGGGAGAATCTTTGCGGCTTCAAGTCAGGAGTTTCCATGTAAACGGCCCCTGAGTTTCTGTCATCTCAAACCTCCCTGTCTGTTCTCCTCTGACCTCTGACCTCTGGCATCAGCAAGGCTTTGTGGATCGCAGATCTGCTGCTAACTGAATACTTTCTCTTTTTAGACCATTCTGTAAACCCTACAGATGGCTGTGCATAGAAACTCCAGTAGATCAATAATCATGCCACATCCATTTCAGTGACCTCTGACCTTCTTCATTTTGATGCCTGACCATGTCTGCACACCTAAATGAACTGAATTGCTGCTGTGTGATTGGTTTATCAGCTGTTTGCATCAATTAAACTTTATTTGTAAAAAACTTTTCATCCAGGACTTTGTGATAAAAAGTGTTTTACATGGGAAACAAAATAAAAAAATAAAGTGAAATAAAAATAAGAAAAAAACACAATTGCATCAAATGAAAATATAAGACCACCCATGCACATTCAATACACCCACTCACTCAAATACACAAAGACATAAAATGGAAATTTTGGCAGAAAACAAAATTAGAGGACTGAGAAAACACAGAAGCTAAAACTAAAATGACATTTAAAAATCGTGATAGGACATTAGATAGAAATGCTACAAGGGAAAATAGGTAGATATGTAAATATAATAATATAATATAAAATAAAATAAAAATATTATATGGTACAATGAGAAGACCTTACATCAGGTGCATAATAAAATCAACTGAAATATGATAATTAAAGAAAAGCATTTTACAAAGAATAAAATTCCAAATAAAAAAATCTGAACTGAAGTGTAGAAATAAACTAGAAAAGACCTCCACCAGGACCACAGTCCTCACCCATATTGTGATTATCACCATAAATATTAGTCCTACCTTTATTTCATCTCAATATTTAGATTCATTGACCATGAAAACATACCATTAGCAAATGGATTCATAATATCTAGTTTAGTTCAGTAGTTATTCATGAAAATAACATTTTTCGTCATGGCGATTTTCTTCTGGATTGAACTCCAAAGATTTTGAAGATACAACAAATCTGATTGAACACTCCAGATTCCGCAGTATCTTGGCTATATTTTAGTGTTTGTTGCACGTCTGTGTCTTTATTTGTTCCCTTGCTATGACGAAAATTCCAAGAATATCTAAATTTTTCTTGTTCTGGATCAGAGACTCCGGAATTTTGCCGGGATCCAGATCAGTCTGTGATATCTTGTAGAACCTGTTGGAAACTTGTCCTGTATTTTTTTTCCAAATGTCCTGACTGTTTTTGGTGGAGTAATATGTACAAATGCAAAAAATCGTTCCGTCAATTTTAAAGAATCCTTTAAAAAATGTCATGATCCAGGTGGTGATTGATGAATGACGATGAATGTCCCAATCCGGACATTTCCTGAAATTTCATTGAAATCCATCCGTAACTTTTTGAGTTATGTTGCTAACAGAGAAACAAAAAACAAACAGAGACCAGCAACAGTATAACCTCCTTGGAGGAGGTAAACAGAATAAGAGGGTTAAAATCAGTAAAATAATAGTAAATATAATCATCTTAAAGCCAGATTAAAAGGGTAGGTGTTTAGTTGGCTTTCAAAATTATGAAAAGTACAGGTCGGCTGTTTTGTTATAATTCAAATGGAACAAAATCTACAACTGGTAATACATATACTACTGAGCGCCTAAAGGGACATCTGAGAAAAAATAAATGAATTAAAACTGCGTGGTGCACAGTAGATAGTATCGGATGAGGAGCTACAACCAACATATAATGGAGGGGGTGTTAAATAAAACACAGGACTTGATCTTTGGCAGCTATTAAATGAGACACACCTGTTTTGGTTAATCTGTGATCCTCAGTCATCTAAGGAGTCAAATCAGAGAGAGAGCTCCAGGAGTGGAGTTTGACGAGCAAAAGGTGGAGTTAGAGTTTAATGATGGAGTTTGCTCTGCAGTCTGAGGAGAAAGAGGTGGAGTTAGATATGATGGTGGAGTTTGTGTGGAGTCTGACATAAAGATCTGAGGAGGGGAGTCCGCTGCCTTTTAACATTCTCTTAAACATGAAACAGCACAGAGCTCATTAGTGAAGAAGAAAGAAGGAAACAAACAAGTCAAAGCTTCTTGAAGACTCACTAAGAAAGGTAAGCTTTGTTTTCATGATGTTTTGTCATTTACAGGATGGGAATTTATAAGATTTTATCAATACCAATGCTGTTTACGATCCTGCTAATCGATCCAATTCTTTATCGATTCCTGCAGATTTTGCATGTGTGCCAATGTTGGTCTGATTTTCAGTGGCAACAATGTCAAACAAGTCACAGCATAGATATCTGCTTCTGCAAGTTGCTGGTGTTTCCACTCACTTAAGGTTGTGTAGTAGGTGCAATGAAAATTAAGCCACAATTCTGACCCTTCTGAACCCTGTCAGTGGAAGGAATTGATAAGAGGATTGATTGGCAAAAAGATTAATGATATCGATTCTTTGATGGAGCTGTTAACGATTCTCCACTGCAATTGGTTTTCAATTCCCATCCCTAGTCATTTACATCCTGAATGTTTTATATTAAAGAACTTTTCTCTGTTCAGATGTAGATCATATGGTTAATGTTTGACTGCTTGATCACTTGAGTTCATGTTTGATTTTACACATGAAGACCCAGTGGAGTAGTTGGTGTGGTAGGTGGATAAACTCGGTATCAGGGCCGGTTTTAGGCCTGCATACATGAGGGGGCAGGCAAAAATGTGAAGGGGGCATCATGCATACACATCATGCACATCAAACTTGATAACTACTGAGTACAAAGAACAGGCAAAACACACCTACAAATCCAACATGGCTGACTAACACAGAGACTTGGACAAGGACTTAAGTGAAAATCACACCTATAGACACACAGGTGAGTGAAACAAGACAGGTGAAGCACATGAGATCAAGTAAGGCAGAGGAAACACATAAATTAAAACAAACTACAGAAATGGGTCAGGGTTGAAAAAGGTTATGACCCCTCTAGAAGGGTCCGGTCATGCTTCCCCATCGGAAAATTTGGAGTATTTCATATTTATAAGCATCAATCTGATGCATTTTGAGAGAAACATGAAGCAGAATTACAGGACAGCATGACTGCAGAATAAAGTATCTATCTATGCATGATCACATTCTGCTGTGTAAGAAATGAGTTTGAGAAGGAAAAGTTGATATTTTCACTTTTTAGATCAAACATACAGTGAAGTGGAGGATCTCTACAGCTCTGTCCTGAGTAACATTCACCATGTTAAGTCACCATGGCCCAGATCTCAACAAAGATCAACCACTTTGATTTGTTTAGTGAAAAAACATTTTTGTGCAAAAAGAGAGACTGGAGAAAAAATGTTTTAAACATTAACAATATAAAAGATCACACATCCATAAATCTTAACACCCTGTGTCCCATCATAAAATTTATATGAGAGTTGTTTTCTAGATAACTCAAGTCTAAAGTCCATCATAGGACAATCCCCAATTTATATGCTAAGACAAAAACACATGTCAAGATCCTGAGAGAGCGGTTCATATTGACTTGATACAGAACAGAGTAAAATAAACTGTATGGAAGTTTGTCTGCTCAGGGCTTCTGAACACTGAAGACAGTTTCGTCACATTTTACCTGATTTATACACCGTCCACTGAAAACAGCTCTGAGACCCACTGTTGGGCCTCCACCCACAGGTTGAAAACCACTGCACTTACAGACCTGATATTCAGCATTTAATCTGAGGGAACTGTTTAAAACATCCTTTAGTTTTGTTTGTTTGGCTGTTTAACTTTAGCTGCTATAAAAACACAACTGATAAATATGTTTCTAAATGTTTTCTCAGATCTCTTCATCAAGCTCAGCCCTCATCAATTTTTTTAAAATAATGGATTTAACCCTTTAGCCAAATCTCCTGCTCAACTCAGTCCGGATCATATATAATGATTATTTTAAAAGATTATTAATTTAAAGCCTTTAAGGTCGGTCTCATAGGTGATGCCACTAATTTTGTGAATTTTTTTTTTTTTTAATAAAAATAATCAGAGGCTGGATATTTTTTATGTGCTATTCTACTGCTGGATCTGTTAAAGATAGTTAAACATCAGCTTCAGTGCATTATTATATTTTTAGTATTTTTTTTTTAAGTGTGTTTAAGTTTTTATATTTTTATAAGAGCATCAGATTTTTAGTTTTACTCCCCATTGACTCCCATTATAACCACATATTTCTTAAAGGTATCTATGACACTATCGTGACATCACCAATGAAATTGCCATTTAATAGGTTAAAATCCATAATCATAAAACAAAAAACATAATTTTTATCAGGATTGAGCTACATGTAGAGACTTCAGGGGAAAAGAACTGTGAAAAATGATTTTCTTATGTTTTTACAGCAGCCACAGTTTGTGGCACTCTCTTAAAGACTGAAAGTTATGGTCCATTAGTTCAATCAATCAATCAATCAATCTTTATTTGTATAGCGCCAATTCATAACAAGTTTTATCTCAAGACACTTTACAATAGAGCATAAAGCTCTTCATTTTATGGATACACATAGGTACATATATACATATAAAATACACATATACGTATCTATACAAATATATACATCCAACACCAACATGAATCCATATAGCCAATCATGAATCCCTCCATCATGGCTCAAGAAAAAACCCTCTGTTAAGCAGCAGGAAATCTTGAATGTGGATCCCAGTCTCATGATGAACAGCAAATCCACACGATGCTGTGATGGGTGTGAGGGCTAATTAGTTCAGGATCACCTCTTTGTAGCAAAAAACCCACTGAGACCCAAAGGGTAAAGTGTGGCTGAGCATCTCATCCTTCCATCGACAGAGGATGAGATGCTCATTTAGGCTTCTCACGAGGTTGGCGTGCTCGTCCTCACAGACGCTCGATCAGCTGATTGTGCAGCGATCTAAGTTGAGTACAAAGAGAGGTGAAGAAAAGGGGAAAAATAAAACAAAACAAATGGCAGGCTATATGCTCATCCTGCAAGTTGAGGACTGCGAACTAGGTTAGAAGTGTCCAAAGAAAAAGAACCAAATGTTTGTTGTATGCTCCCTTTTGGAGGTCAGGTCACGAGAAAGCCGGGAGCTCTCTACTATATGACAAGACGCTTAGGAATGCCTTTAGGAACATGAGGTAAGCAGGCTGCGTCTTTGTTTTAAAGACTTGATGACATCATTGGGATTCCTGT